>JAJHSJ010000003.1:90642960-90764960 GCA_021015155.1 Magnolia officinalis | reverse complement strand
GTCACCAACACGGGTGTGTACGTGTAGGTTTGGGTGAACCTATTAAAAACCATCGTAGATGTTTTTGGTGAATCTATGGAAAACCAATTGAGATAGTGAATCCGATACACTCGAGTTTGCAGGCGTCCGTCGAAGTGAAGTAGGTATTTAACCGAACCACTATATATCATTGTGTTTGCGTTATGGATGCAATTTTATTAAGCTTATGTTGCGATTTGTTTAATTCATGTGAATACTTGATTAGATTGTATGCCTAGGCATTTAACGCATTGCACACACTTGATATATTCATCTCTCATCATAGCTACTTGCTCAATTAGTTGTATTTTATAGTATATGATCTTGGCTAATTCACCTTGTGGATTAATTTGTGGAATTGGTAAATAATTTTAAAAGTATCATGTGATTTGATTGATGTAAGAATCCAGAAAAAGTTTTAGACCAGCAAACAATGAAGGAAAAAGGAAGAAAGAAAGAGAATCTCCATGAGATTTTGGGAGAAAATGAATCTCATGAGAAATTGAAAAATCTCACGAGAAATTGAGAATCTTGGATAAATCAGAGAGAAAATGATCCATAGTATGCGCATATGCGATCGCATATGCGCATTTGACAACAATGGTGATGATTTCCTTCGAATAGGAGCCTTCCTCCATCCCAAAGCACCATAACCATTTCCCGAGAAGAGCTTGAAATATGATCCATAGTATGTGCATATGCGATCGCATTTGACAACAATGGTGATGATTTCCTTCCAATAGGAGCCTTCCTCCATCCCAAAGCACCATAACCATTTCCCGAGAAGAGCTTGGTTCATGCTACAGAGATCCCTTGTACCAGCCGGTCCCTCTTTGAACAGCTTGCAAACTTCTTGCCACTTCAAAAGATGAAATTTGGTTGCCTATTTATGATCCCCTCCACAGGAATTCTCTTCTAAACTTTTCCAATCTCATCTGGACCAAGGATGGGCACTTGAAAAGGGACATAATAAAGCTGCTGTTGGAGAAAATGCGTCTTAATGAGAGTTAAACCACCTCCCTAAGAGAGATATTCAAATATGTTGACGGGAGGGAACCATGTTGCATCCAAAAAATCAATGCTAAATAGGAAACCTCGTCATTGGGAAGGTGAATACCCAAAATCTCAGACTTTCCCAAATTTATCTTCAACCCAGAGACCACCTCAAAGCATGCAAGAATTTTACAAATTAACCATCATGGAAGGGTCAACATTGCAAAATATAATGGTGTCATCAGCAAAATGGAGATGATAGACAGGCTTCCCCAACTTGGACACTCGAAATCCATTAATGAGATTGGTCTCCTTAACCTCTAGATAACATACAACTGAGAGCTTCTGCTACGACCAAGAACAGAAGGGAGAGAGCGGGTCTCCTTGATGAAGGCGCCCCTAGAAGGCTTGAAAAAACCTTCCGGGAGCCATTGACAAGCACCGAGAAAACTGCAGATCCAATGCTTTTTTTAATCCAACTTCTCCATTTCTCACCACGCCCCTTGGTAAAGTTAAGAAAAGAGCTTTCACACGCTCTATTATTTCAGCTCGCGTCAATAGAGGGTTTCTCTAACAACATATTAACAGAGACCCCCCACCACCTTTGTGCTCAAGTCTCACCATGGGGATTGCCACCTGAGTATCAGGTGCAATACTTGGTATCGCTTTGGACTTACCCCAGATTTCCTAGAATATGCCAACGCATTCCTAAGAGTTTGTTAAGACCGAAACTCTCGTTAACCCAAACACCTTTGTATTCAATTTACCAATCAGGGATTGTCTACTTGACCATCCGCAAAAGTTAAGTCTTTGGGCCAAACCTCGAGTTAATAAGAGTGCATATAACACTCTTTTAGTCTGAAGCGTCTCAACTCATGGAGTGAATCTTATCGCACTCATTTCCCTGGCCCTAGATTATCAAAGGATGTGCCTATGCTTGCTCCTAGAATAGCAAGGGGTGTGCCTATGCTCGCTGACTATCTTCTTTCAGTTGTCTCCAACAGAGAACCTCTAACAGAAAGTCATCCCCAATATTCATTTGCATGAACTCCTGTACTTTAGTCCCACCTAGGGGCTTCCCTATTGAGTCCACCCTAGGAAACCCTACATACTAAGTCTGCCTAACTTACATTGAACAGTGCCATGTTATTGCATAGTGTCAGTCCTGAAACTTACCCTTCTACAGCACCTTGGTGCTTACAAATGTTAATCCTAACACGCATCCCAAGGCCCATCAGAGGGCATCACAAAAGTATGCCATCCCTAACATCTCCTCTTTAGTGCACTACATTCACTCCAAGTCCCACCAGAGGGGAATGTCAAATCAAAACATTCCCCTTAACAATGTTATGCTCGAGTACACTCTCCCTATAGCGCATCACAATGCATACCATCACTCCAGGGCTGAGCTCATAAATGATAAAAGCAAGTATCGTTCTTTTTACAGGTAAGCTAGGCTCAAACTAGAGACCTCGATGTTGAAACAGACCCTGTCTAGCACTGAGCTGTAGTGTTGATTTCTAAGAAGACAGGTTACAAAAGGGAGAACAACACAAACAAAGAACAGAACACTCATTTTCCCTCTGATTACTCATCCAGTGCTATCAAATGGTCATTATTCAAGATGCACACAGATGGACATTGTCATCCATCAACAAGATTATGAGGCTCTAATCACCCATTGAGTTTTCCTCGTCCTCTACTGAGAGAGGCAAATGAGGTAACTGATTCTCTTGCCAAAGCCCTTTCTTTGTATTGAATCTTCTTTACCTCTTTCAAGATGTTACCTATTTGATGTTATAAATTCTTTTATTTAGGTTCAATATTCTTTTTTTCAATTAATAAAAAATAAAAAGAATATCAAAAAATAAAAAGAAAGAAAGAAAAAAGAAAAGAAGTGGAATCGATTTCCACTTTGAAAACACTAACACAATACTAGTCATGTGTCTCAGAGGGAATCCCAAGAAATGAGAAATCTTTAATTTTCTGAAAGAAGTCATCTTCCTAAGGTGTCGTTTGGACGCTTGGCGCTCGAACATTGCTTCACAGAACTCTAGAGTTCCCATGTTTGGAACTCTAGACGCCGTAGCTCATATAAGAATTCCAGTTACCATGGAACTCACTTCCATAAAGAATGCCTAAATGCGTTCATCAAAGAAACGAAGATGTCTATTCCACTTACCTCTCTTCCATAGAACTCTCATCCATGTTCAAATTCCACTACATATAAATAGCCCCTAAAATTAGGCCTTTCTATGGAAATTGAATTCTTCAGTGAATAGTTCCATTGGAAAATGGAAGCCTTTGGAATCCAATCACTATAACCCTCGACATTCCAATGAATTAGAATTCTAAAGTGGAGATATCCCCACATCCACCCATACCCAAATGATTAATTTTCTTTCACTTGTTTCAATGACATATTATCCTTCCCCGCATCAAACCGACCCCAAATCGAATTTCAGCCGAATCATTTGTTCAGGTTGCTTCAATTTTAAACCAGACAGGTGTTTCAGGAGTAAAACAAAAAACCCAGATAGTGGAAGCTAAATAATATTTTACTCGTTTCGAGCCGTATTTTCAGTCATAGCTCAAAGCTAATGAAATATTGTTTTAGAAGAAAAGCAAAATGAATTCAAACTAAACCGAGAACAATCGCCGGCGGGCTCGAATTCGTGGCAACTGAAAAGCGGTGAACATTGGAATGCCCAAAAATCAAAGGACGAAGAAATGCTCAGTTGCACGAAACCCCAAATTATTCAAGACAAGCAATTGACAATAGTACTGTTTCTATTCCCAAAACAGAAAACTAGCGTATGCAAATCAACATCGGTGGGTACAAGTATCTATTCCTTTCGAAGAAAAATCTGGAACTGAAGGCTGAGAGAGAGAGAGAGAGAGAGGAATTTCCGTACCATTTTCGAAAGAGAAGCAAATCCAACTACGATCGCCTCCGATTACAGAAACCCGAGCTCCCGTTCAGTAAGCCCTAAAATTTATCTTTGCGAATTCCTGCGAGAGCTTACGTTAGCTACTTGTACTCCTGGCGCATGTTAGGAGGAAGCGGACGCGGATTACCAACTGACGCTATCAGTAGACAGTAGCTACTGGGCTGTGCTGTGGGCCCCACAATGATGTATTTGTTTTATCTACGCCGTACATCCATTTTAAAAAAAATCATTTTAGGGCATGAACCCAAAAAATAGTATATCCAAATCTCATGTGGATCACACCACAGGAAACAGTGTTGACTGAACGTCCACCATTAAAATTTTCTTGGAGGTCACAAAGGGTTTTGGATGAAGCTGATATCTGTGTTTTCCCTGTCTGTGTAAATTAGTCAATAAATTGGAAATAAACAAACATTACAGTGGACCCTTGGGAAATTTTTAATGGTGGCCGTTCAATTAACACTGTTTTCTTGTGGTGTGGTCCGGTTGAGATTTTTATCTAACTAATTTTTTATATTATGACATAAAATAATCTTAAAAAATATATGAACGGAATGGATAAAACAAATACATAATTTTGGGTCCCATGGAGCACTATCCAGTAGCCACCTCGCTACTGCCCGCGTCAGTATGCAATCCGCGTCCATCGCCTGCAAGATGGGCCCACCGTGATGTTTGTTAGAAATCCACCCCGTCCAACCGTTTCTACAGATCATGTTAGAACAAGAGAATAAATATGAGGTAGATTCAAAATCAAGTGGGCCATACGACAGGAAAAGGTGGGCAGGGAAATGCTTACCATTGAAACTTACCTGAGTCCACTGTGATGCTTATATGGCATCCAAACCGTCCATAAGGTCATTCCTACCGGGATGAACCGAAAACACAAAAATATTAGCCTGATCCAAAACTTGTGGCCCAACTAATGTTTCAACGGTGCACATTTGCGGTTCACTTGATTTTTGGATTGGCCTTATTTTTGTGCTCATGTGCTTAACATAATTTGGCAGAATTGATATCCAGGGTGGATTTCTCACAAACATCACGGTGGGCTCTGCCACAGGTGTGGCCGGCAATCAGCATGGGAAGAAGCAGTGGGTGAAAATATTTAATTTCAAGCTCTTGCAAATTATGAAGGTTGATACGCAGTCGCTCAGAAATTATATATGCGGTATAAATTCACTAAAATTAAACGGACTAGATTGTAAAAGACTGTGTCTCTAAGTCACAGTACCAAAACCAACTGGTTGAACAACTCTAACCCTTGATTTGTGTACACTTGTTTGTTGAAATATGACCATGAGATTTTCTCATCTCAGCATTACTCAAATAGGATTGCTATGAATTTCATAATTCTATTTTTAAGGGTTTTGTTTGAATATCTAATTTCTGTGAGGCAATGTTCACGTCCTATCCTACCAACGTAATTTGCATTGAAAAAGTGTACTAATAGCTGTTTGGACTTCACTGCAAATTTTCTTTCCTTTGGTGCTGCCCAAATAAGCTCGAAGAAAATAAATTAATATAAGGTTTCCCTAAAAAAGAGGCTAGCCTGACTGGCTGTTAGGGCTTAAAGTGGGTTGGGTTGGGTTGGGTGGGTTCGGTTCGGTTCGGTTCGTATTCAACCCAACCCAACCCAACCCAACCCAACCCAGGTTGGGAATTCTCAACCCAAGCCCACCCCAAGCGGGCTCAGTGAGATTGGTCGGGTTGTTAAGGTGGATACATGCTAATATTTTCATTATTAGATTAGTTTATTATATTTCAATACACATATTTTTTTCACCTATGATTTTATTAATTATTTATTGCAAAAAACTTCATTTTTTTCTAAATAAACAAGCTAAAATACAAGACAACTATTCCTTTATAAGTCATGTTGCATAGCACGTAATTTATTTGGGAGAGAAATTCGGCGTATCTTGTTAGCTTGAGTTATCGGAAATGACATGGACTAATGAGACTGGACAGCATTGGAATTTCCCGTGCCTTCAATACAAACGATCCACACTTAATTATAATTTATAAGTTACTTATATATTGAACAGCTTCGGGTTGGGTCGGTCCACCCAAGACCTCAACTTGAGCCCGACTCAAGTTTTATCGGGTTGGTGTTTGTATAGCCCACGCCCAAGCCCGAACCCAATACATTCTACCAGAGCCTGACCCAATGTCGGGTTGGTCCCAGGTTGGTCAGGTTGAACCCACCCGACTTTCAGCCCTACTAGCTATCCAATCTATTCAAATCAATGAGGTAATCTCCACAGACATGGGCCTGTCTTATGGGGTCTTGGGGTGAATTTTTAACACCATGATCGGCCTATCTTCTTGAGTCATGGGTTTTAACATTGTGATTGGCCTGTCTCCTGGGCCTATCATATAAATAGGTCTGGACAAGTTCCAGTTTATTTTCCATTCAGGCTAACATGAACTTATGTCAACAAGGTCTACTGTTGTTGTACTGATGGGCCTAGGCCTAGCTAATAAGCGGGCCAGGTCTCCATGCCAACTTTGGACCCTTGTAGAAAAACAAGGCAGACGTGGGCTATTGGCCACGGCCTACTTGCATAACCCACACTCTATCCTTGTACGTGTGTAGTGTAAATGCTCTGTGAGACCCAGCCATTCTTTTGATGGGCTCTGATATAGATGTTTGAGAGGGAAACAAAAAAGGAAGGAAATGCAGAAGAAAAAGCCAACACAACATTGAAGGGAAAAACGTCCTCAAATAAACGATGCGGATCATCCGATCAGTGCAAGTAGACATCCATAGTCGGGCCATACGATGAATGGTCCATAATCCTTATCCTTTAGCTTGTAACCACCCCCACCCAAAGGGAGCTTGCGAAGCCAGGCGTATGTCCAACATAGCTCATGTACACGTCATGGCAAATAGGTCTAAAAGATCCAATCCATCCATCAAGTTGGTCTGACTTTATAGATGTTTTCCCAAGAAAAATCTAGTCCACTTAACAGATGGGCCCCAATATTGGAGACAGGTTAGAAAACTCGAGCTAAGTTTTTAACAGCTGTGCATTTTTTTGCAAACTGTAGTCCACCTGACCAGTGGATCAACTTGATTCTTGAGCTAGGTCATCAATATAGTGATGCCTATGTGATGGATGGATTGGATATTGTACGTACATCCCAACCGCATGTGTGGCATGTAGGCGAGCTGTATCGCACATGCGTGGCTAGCAAAGCTACCCTTTGAATATATGCCTGCTATTATTTTTATTCCAATCAACAGCCTTTCGTGGTGGTACTTAGGCTTCCATCGCTATCCGCCAAGACTCTTATTCTTCGTGCCAAGCATCACGTTTCCCTTTCAAAAAAGATTTTTTGTAACGAGCTATTTGATACTCCGGTAGAGTAATGGATGATACACCGGGTCCTAAATCATGGAAGCGACTGTAGTAGATATTTTCTAAATCCTAAGCCCACAGACGTGCGTGTAATAAAACTCGTTCACATGCCACCGATGTTGCAGCATGGCACTATAAATTCGTCATCCAATCCGTCCATCAGAACAGCACCACTATATTGATGCCCTAGCCCAAGAATCATTTTTGATCCACTTATCAGGTGGGCCAAAGTTAGCAAAAACAAATGTACGGATCTAAAAAACACCCATTCACCTATTTCCAATACTGGGTCCCACATGCTGAGTGGATCAGTTATATTTTTTGTGGAAACATGTATAAGGTCAGACCAACTTAATGGATGCATTGGATCTTGCACCTATGTGCCATGCTAGCACATATGTGGTGTGTCCATGAGTTTTATTGCACACGCTGGTCCACTAAGCAAAGCTCTATAAACCTAAAATAATATTGATTGAATGATTGTAATCAATAATTCATGAAAATATGTTTGTTGAGTTCAATTGTTAATTATTCATGATGTCAACATGTGGACCAGTTAAGGCATCATTTCAATATAATGGTTGTTTTAACGTCATCCAAAGCAGGGCCCACTATAATGGTTTAATTCGAGCTACAGATACGCCAGGCTGTATAATTTTGAGTGCTTGTGTATCATACATGCAGTCTGCTACAATATAGCAGTTTTTCTTAAATGGTGGAAAGTAGTATTCCATGGAAGTTGTCATGGTAAACCTGAAACCATAGGAGTAGGCCTCTCACTTTTGAAAGGAGCTTTCTTCTTCTTATCCTTCTTTTTCTTTTTCTTTTTTTTTTTTAGACTAAGTAGTGGCAGAAAGCTATCCTATCAAGAAGTTGTGTTTTCTCAAATTCGAAAACTATTTTACTTTGTAAATGCAAAATTTAGTCATTTGCTTAAATTCCACAAAGTAACAAGGGGTTAATAATTAATAAGTGATACTATGATGGATGGCACATGCACCACGCACGTAGAAAGAGGTTACACTCATTTCTTTTGTTTACTTCTTGTCCGATGCCCTAACATGAGGGGGCATGGCATAATACATGGAACCAGTGTTACAAAGCCTTAAGGGGAGAGAGAACGTAGTTTGGCTAGTGATCCCAAGACCAACGAGCTAGTTGGTTTTAAAGCTTTGTGCCCCACCATGGTGTATGTGTTTTATCCACTTAGTCCTTCCATTTTAACAGCTTATTTTAGAGCATGAGCCAAAAATGAGGCATACCTAAATTTCAGGTGGACCACACCACGGGAAAATGGTAGGGATTAAACATCCACCATTAAAAACTTCCTTATCCCTGCAATGTTTATTGGCCATCCAACCTATTGATAAGGTTGCTCTCATTCACGGTCCATGTCAAAGGAGGTCCCACGTGATAGATTGTCCACATCGAAGGTTAGGCCCACACGATCGACGGTCCACATCAAAGGTGGGCCCCACATGATGCATTGCCCATATTAATGTGGCCCACATAATGGATGGACCACGTCAAAGGTTAGCCCCTGATGATAAATATCCCACATCCAAAAATGGACGAGTACGATGGACAACCCACTTCAAAGGTGGGGCCCACACGATGGATGGTCCACATCAAAGGTAAGCTCCACATGATGGGCAACAGACATTGAAGCCCCACAATATGGATGACCCACATCAAGGTGGCCCCACATGATGGACAATTCACATTAAAGGCCAGTCCATAATGATGAATGGTGCACATCCAAGGTGAACCCCACATGATAGGCAACCCAAGTTGAAGGTGGGGCCACATGATGGACAATCCACATCAGGCTCTACATGATGGGTAATTAATAATGGTGGGCCCACATGATGGATGATCCACATCAAGGTGTGCCCCCACATGATAGACTGTTCACATCAAAGGTTGACCCTAATGATGATTGGCCCATATCTAAAGCATGTCTCGCATGATGGATGGCCCACATCAGAGGAAGGGCCCACATGATGGACAATTCATGTCAAAGGTGGGCTCCGCATGATGGGCGGTGGATATTGAAAGTGAGCCCCACAGACCAACATCAGAGGTGAGCCCTACATGATGGACAATGGATGTTATAAGTCAGTCCCTAACGATGAATGACCCACATCCAAGGTGGCCCCGCATGATAGATGGCCTACATAATGAAAGGTCAAATCAAAGGTTGGCTCTACATCACCGACTGTAGATGAGAAGGGGACCGAACAAACTTGAGCTTATCATATTGGAAATCAAATATGTTTTTCTACTTTTTAGCCGATAAGTATGTGGTTTACTAAACATATTTATCCCCTAATGAGTATAAACCAAGATCAGCTACTTGTGACATAAGTGGCTGATCTAAAAGTAACTTACCATCCAAACACTCTCTTAGTAACAGTGGGTTTAAAAATTAGTTGATGTAATTAGTTATGGCTAGAGTATCAAATAACTTGCTCATACCGAGGATGTGGGCTCCAAATTACAATCATGACGGAGCATGGGATCCACATGCTGAGATGGCTGAGTGATCCCATATGTCCATTCTATGAGTGCCACTTTGAATTACCCATTATTCAACAATGACACTAAAATTTTTATTACGACCATTCATCCATTCGGTGATTTGAATTTGACATGTTAAAAATTGGATTTTGTCAAAACTTTTGACATATAAGGTGACCTATCATCCCTTTTAATCATTAATACAATTAGGAGTAAGCCATGATGCAAAAATCACATTAATCGCATGATCCCAACCCTATGAATAGGGCCAATTTGTTACAACCGCCCATTGTTTATGACACATAAATCAAGGGCACAGATTGCATGATAGCAAGACTGTGGGACCACCATGATGTATGTGTTTATCCATCATTTTAAGGCCATGAGCCCAAAATTGAAGCATATCCAAAGCTCAAGTGAACCACAGCTAGGAAACAATGGGGATGGAATAATTGCCATTGAAAATTCCCTGGGGATGGCAGAAGTTTTGGATCAATTTGTGTTTTCTGTTCATCCAAGCTTGTGTGACCTTATGAGCAGGTTGGATGACATATTAACATCACTGTGGGCCCTAAGAAGGTTTTATCAGTGGACATCATTATCCCCACTATTTTCAATGGCGTGGTCCACTTGAGCTTTAGATACCTTTCAATTTTAGGTTCATAGCCCAAAATGAGCTGGAAAAAATGAATGAACAGCATAGATAAAACACATGTATGTAATGGGCCTGGCAGAGTCCTTCCAACACATAGGTCAGTGGTGACAGGGTCACGTTGCAATTGGCGTTCATAAATCACATATTCAAATATTCAAATCTAAGTGTTACTTAGAATCGTAAAAAATACAAAGTAGACTCTATCTATTAGGTGGTTCAAGATGATTTGTTGGGCCTATTTTATTTCTGCAATCAATCTTGACTATCACCCAATTGACATGATTTTTCATACCGTGGCTTACAACTAGATGTATGAACGAATGAACGGTTTAAATCAACAATAGCTCAACCTCTATGACATTTAAAAGGTTTGTGATATTGTTAATGTCCGCACACATTAGCAAAACCCTCAAATGTTTACAATAATAGTCCACATTCAGTAACGACATATTAATAGTAAAAATCATGCATTGGGTGTGAATTTCTTACCATATCCCTTTTGCATGAGCAACCAAAACTGGAACAGTTCTGATCATTCGACCATCACTGCTGGTAGACCTAGCGATCAACACATCATAATCCACATGCAGACAAAGAAACAATGAAAACGAGCTGCTTGGGATGATGAGGAGTTAAGAGGCAAGGATTTGTGAAATCCATGGATCCCTTATTTATCTTTGGTTGAGGATTTGTCCAATTTGTTGATTTTTCAAATCCAAGCACCCCAAAATCCAAGGCAAGCCGAATCCCAGTAAAAATAAAAAAATAAAAAATCTGAACACTTTTGAAATCTACATGATAAGAGAGATGCTTAAAGGTGTAAAACTCCCATGTCATCACAAATACTCTCAAATCCAGGATAAAACTCCCACTTTGGGATTTGTCAAATCCAAATCCCAGCTAAACATCAATTTGATGGGTCCATGGATTTATCCAAAATGTCATTTTGCAGATCCCAAAAACAGGGCCTAAGACTTTTCATGCAAAACCAAAAATAAAATTAGAAAATTTTCCTTCACCATCACAGGTAAAATTTCTAGTCCTGCAAAGAACCAAGCGAAGGCAAGCAAAACTAACAAAATCTGGATACTTCTACCTCTGTGTTAGTGTATGTGAGTTGAAACTCTTGAAGATATGAACCTTCAGAAAATGGAACGTCTAGGAAGAATATAACAAAGAGAGGAAGAAACCCTAACCCTAGAAAAAAAAAAAAAAAAAAGGATTCTCTTTAAGAGCTCCTCTGCTGGGCACACTTCAGATAGATCATGGCCACTGCAGCAACCGTCCCAGCTGATGCCGCCAAGGGCCATGGGAGCTTCAATCCATGCCATTTGTTACAGCGGTACTCTCTTCCTTCTCCTTTTAATACCTTCTCCAGCTCCAATTTCTCCATCTTCCCTTCCATCTCCGAGCTCTTCCCTTTGATTCCTCCAAATACTTCTTCAACCTACGGATTTCCATTTCCTTCCCCAATATCTCAGCCTCCAATACCTCAGTATTCGCTTCTTGTTGCAGTTTGCGGATTTCCAATTCTGTCTCTGCCGTCAATCTCTGTATCTGTCCATTCAGAAAAGCATTCTCCTCCCCGAGACTCCGGATCTTCAGACCCCTCTCCCGATTGCTCTTTTCCACCTCTTCAAAGGAGGTTTTCATCCGCTGAAGCGTTTCTGCAGCTACCTCGCATTCCGCCATTGACGCGGCGAGTTGGCGCTGCATACAGTTGATTTCGTTTTCGAGATCCTCCACACGAGCAGTGACCATTTTCAGCATCTTCTTGTCTTCTTCGAAGCAAACGTTCTCTTGCTGCAGCGATTGCAACCGTTTTTCCATCTCGGCCTGGTTGTTCTTGAATTCTTCGATTCGTTCCATCAGTAGCATGATTTTCTTGCTCTGTTCTGCATTTTTATAAACGAGTTCGGATTTCTCCTCTTCCAACGCTTCGATCTTTCGTTTCGGATCCAAAGCCTCGGCATCTTGCTCTCCGAGATATTGATCTTTCCTTGAGAGTTCGAAGGGCGTCAGATGGACTGTGGATTCCATGCCATTGATTATCAGTTCATCTGCCATTTGGGGAATCTGAGAGCGAAAGGAGATTGAGGAAAGATACCTTCTTAGAATCCGAGAGTTGCTTGTTGGAGGAGGAAATGTGGAGAAGGAACGATCGGAGTATGAAGGGAAAAGAGTTTGTACTGGGAGTCGGTGCGCCCATATTTCCCACCGACCAAATATGGTGGATGGGAATCTTGGCAGGCATTCCCAAATGGACTTTTGAAAAGCCAATGATTCCCGCCAACGAGAAATGATGCTCGATTCTGCGAGAGGTGAGATCGAAGATATGACCACCAGACACGTGTTGATTTGTTATGGGTAGGGGTGTACATTGAGTCGAGCTGGCCTCACCTTAGCTCAGTCTCCAGGCACACCCAGCTGGAACTGGGGGCTCAGCTAGATGACCGAGCCAATATCTCCAGCAGCTCGGCTCGCAATTTGAGCTTTCAAGCTTTCGAGCTGAGTTTGAGCTCGAGCTTTCGAGTCAAGTTTAAGTTCGTTTTTTGAGCCGAGTTTCAATTCGAGTTTAATTTTCTAGTTTAGTTTTCGAATTCTCAAATGAAGCTTATAAGGTGGATGGTCCTAATCACTTTACATGTTAAGCACATATGCGATTGGATTAAGAATATAAACAATGGGCTATACTCATTTAAATTCGAGTTCAACTGCTTACCGGCAGTCGGATTAGTGAGTTGCGGAAGGGGCAGGGGCGACCGGGCAGTTAAGCAGGGGTGACCAGGCAGGGCAGGGACCGCTGAACAGTCGAGCAGGGGCGACAAGGCAGTGCAAGGACCGTCAGACAGTTAAGCAGGGGCGGCCGGGCAGGGTAGGGACTGTCGGACAGTCGAATAGGGGCGACCGGGGCAGGGCAGGATCGCCGGACAGTCGATCGGGCGCGACCGGACAGGGCAGGGGCCGCCGGATAGTCGAGCAGGGGCGACCGGACAAGGTAGGGGACGCAAGACAGTCGAGCAGGGATGAGCAGGCGAGAGAGAGAGAGAGAGGGAGAGCTCGGGCCTCAGGCGAGCGCACAAGTGGCTGACAGGCTGAGAAAGGGAGAGAGATAGACTAGAGAGTAGACGTGTACACAAACCGGGCTAGCCCGGTTAGCTCGCTCGACCCGGCCCGAAAAAGCCCGACTCGGCCTGACCCGGAACTGAGTTCGGGTCAGGACGGGCCAATTTTCTAGGCCCGAAACTAAGTTCAAGCCGAGTTCGGATACCTCCTAGTTCGGCCCGACTCGGTCTGAAACCCGACTCGCCCCGGCCCAACCCGACCCGGCCCGACTCGGTCCGAAACCCGGTTCATATATATATATATATATATATATATATATATATATATATATATATATATATATATATATATATATATATATATATACTAGTTCTTGTAATTTGAAAGGTTTAAAGCCATATATGTAATTTCTAAGTAATTTCTAACTGCTCATGTCTCATCCATCACTCTGCAAGAGTATCAAATCATTTCTTCATGAAGATTGTGAAGATGATTTGCAACATGGCAAAATGTCATGTGTACAAGATCTGGGTCAGTCATCAGGAGGGCTAGCCCTGGTTCCCACTTATCAGTTGGGCCACATTTCTACCAGAAGAATCAATGGTTGGAAAAATAATAATGACTGATAGTAAGTCTATCATCCTATTTTTTGGGCCATTGGATGTTCAAAGTGGGACCCAATAAGGACTGGCCTAGATGTGAAACACATGTGCCACATTTCTTGTCTTAATATGGATTAGAAAAATGAAATCTTAGTTCCATCCGGTTGGATGTACTAATTAGATCTTCTGATTCGAAAATCAGGCCGGTAAACACCTTAGGTTGGCCACAGGTATAAAACAAATAAACGACTAAAACAAATTCTCTAGTCACCCATTTGTTTTGGGCAGTATGGTCATCGGGAGGAATTGAATGTTTCAGGTCAGAAGATTTTTTGTGGAGTATATAGTTCAACTATCTAAACCGTTGATCGAGGGCCTTGTAAATTAATGGGATACGGATTACCTACCAAAGCCCTTCCCATGAACTTGCTGTAAGGTTCGAAACTGGACCGAACTCAAGTTCGAAACTGGCCCGAACTCGAAGGTTCGAAACTGGCCCGAACTCGGTTCGAACTCGCCCGGGCCCGGTTCGGGCTAGAGATGTTGGCCCGGTGACCAGGCCCGGTCGGGTTCGGACCTGGTGTGGCTGTTGAACGGGCCTGGATGAGCTGTGGCCAGTTCGACTCGGCCCGACCCGTGTACACCCCTACTAGAGAGGGAGAGCTCGAGTGAGCGGTGCTAATGCATGTGGCTGACAGGCTGAGAGAGAGAGAGAGAGAGAGAGAGAGAGAGAGAGAGAGAGAGAGAGAGAGAGAGAGAGAAGATAGCTCGGGCAGTCGGGCGGTGTGGGTTCGTTCAGGTTGAGAAAGGGGTAAGGGTTTATGTTAGGGTTTTTTAAAGGGTTATATACCCCTTCACCGAGTCGAGCTATATATCGAACCGAGTCAAGTCGAGCTAGGGCCAGTTCGAACTTGGTTTGAAATCATTTTCGAGCTCAAAAAATCGGCTCGGCTCGGCTCAAACTTAGCTTCGAACCAAGTTGAATCGAGCTTTTTCGAGTCAAGTAGAGCGAGCTAACCGAGCTAGCTCGGTTCATGTACACCCCTATGCGTGTGAGAGATCCCGTCCATGGAACAGATGGTGTTATGGTTAATATGCTATATCTCAAAAGTAAGGCTAGTCTACTCATCATCTGGGCCACACCACATGCTACGCCATTTTGAAAATGCTGGCTATCCCTAATTTTCTTTTCTGGTCGATTTTCCTCATATGAGTGTGGTTTTCCTCATAAAGTGGCGACTAGCCGGACTTGTACGGATTGGTCTACATAACAATGAGATAGGATTTTCTTTACATCTAATTTTGGCACACCTGGTGGACCAATAAAATACGTACTCAATAATAATAGAATTATACTCGTTGTAGAAGATATCTTTTGCCTCGTATCCTTTAACAATATGTTATCTGCCAAAAGGAAATAATAAATGACATGTAACCTTAATTTATGTGTCACGTGGTCAAGACGGTGTGCTCGATACGTATATAAAAGACCTATCAATGAAGGATCTTATTATAGATCTGGATATGCTTGATAAGGCCATCTCTCACAATTCTTTCGAAATAGAATACTTTTTCAGAGACATTCAAAGCTCTTATGGCGACTACAAAGATTCGAGAATTGGACCAACATTGGAGCGAATAGAAACTAATGGATTGAGTCTCGATTTGGATCTAGCGAGGCTAGTCCCATCAAATCTATAGATCTTCATGGTCACGATAGGGGGAGATATGAAAACGGTTTGGATTATGACCCAACCAGATGAGACAGATCCCTAGAGATTCACAGATCTCTTCATATTCAAGAATTGGACTAGCATTAGAGTGGATATAAACTAATGGATTAGTTCTCAATCTGAATCTAGCTGGATTGGTCCCATCAGATCCACAGATCTTCATGGTCACGACAGGGGGAGATCTAAAAATATTTTGATTGTGACCCAACTGGATAAGACGGAGCCCTAAAGATTCACAGATCTCTTTAGTCATGCTAGTAAGAGATCTAAAAATAATTTCTGATTTACGGAGATATCTTGGGCATACAAGAATGAGCAAAAAACAATTGAACGTTGTGCCCGTGAAGGATCTTGGATCGAAAAGGAAACCCAACAAGGGTTTTGCCGCCTCCCAGAGCTATAAAATGAAAATGCGACGAGAACTTCGGGCCCACACCAAACACAATCTATCATCACAGAACAACATTGTCTTTATCTTTCATCTTAGCTTAGTCTTAATCTCTCTGCTTGTATTTAGCAGTGTTGCAAACTATTTGAGATATAGATTTAGTATAGATCGCTATTGTCTAGCACCATCTCTGTAGTATGCTTAGGAGTAGCATAAATATTTACAAACCTTTCGATGTCTGATCTCAATCAACCGAGTACTTGGAAGATCAAACATCTTAATCAATTTTGTTTACCATTCACTTATATTCACCTAGATCATTTGTTCACACAGGTGATTCAGGTATTTATCTCTCGTTTTATTTTTTTCCTCTAGTTTATTTGTTGTTATGTCAACTGTACTAAGCATTATTTATAAACTTAAAAAAACAGCATTGTTTTAACCCTTTTTTCTATTTTAGTTTGTTCATTTTCATTTCATTGAGAAGTACATTGACTACCATTATTGATGAAAGAATAAGTACTTAAAACCCCATGCAAAAAGAATCCGTCGGGAAGGACTAATCCTTATCTTTCTGCAAATTGCCTCATCACTGTTATAATTGTAGGGAAATTCGGAAGGTGAGCCCCCAAGATCTGACGGTCTACACGATAATTGGGACCTTCACAAAGCTGTAGATTGATGCTCTAATGGCCCGTCTATCTACTACAGGAGCAGATTGAACTATTCACACCTCTGATCCTACGGTATATAGTGGTCCCGGATAGCGATCTATGGATCAGATCGTCTCAAGGACAAGCTTAACATGGACAGACTATGCCGCGCACTATCTCTGATTGTATACCCTCTATGTTTCTTATCGTCTTTACGAGAGAGGGCGTATTCCTTTTTATAGGAAAAGGAAGAGATGGGATGAGACCAGAATATCCGGTCTTTTCCCAACCTCCTATCCAAAATCAAATTCAAATATGAATTTGAATTTTCAACTGAATGGAAAATACGCAGCGGAAAGAGTCAAACCAAATGGGACCCACCCACTAGTGATTGCTCACGAGTGGGCCCCACTGGCCTACGACCATCATCTCCCACTCAATCACATTGTGGGATAGGCACATAAATCTGTCCAACTAACTTGCCTTATAACAATCAAAAACCAAACATCACGATCAAAAGAATCAGAGGCGTGGGACCAGCTGGATCACCATAATCTTCTCACAGGTGCTTAAGTACTAAGTGACCACCTAACTAGTACTCAATAACCCAAGCTTTGTAATGCCTGTCCTAGTCCGCATGACCACACCGGATAGAGTTAACTCCCGATCTGGAGTACTCGGCCAACATACGCACTTATCCAACTTATCGAGTTATATATAATTATATATATATATATATATATATATATATATATATATATATGCTTTTTAAGAAAAATATTGTTTGCAAAAAGTCTAATAAAAACAACTCGATACTGCCGGCGGATAAGTCTTCAAGTGCGTATTAATAGTTCTAGAAACTTGGTGTAGCTGTCACGGGATCTTCCCCACGCAGATGTGTAATTTAGAATTAATCAAGCCGCTTTCCTAGCGTAACCGAGTCTGGTCAATCAAGGACCTTTCGTCATTGTACACTAAAGTAGCGACACTCAATCTCTTCCTCATATACACAAGAGGAGGGTAGCTAAGGACACAAAGAGTCACCTACGGGACTGGCTATTCGCACATTGCAATGATTAGATCGAATCAAAGCAATCAGTAGGTAATAGGTCCCAGCACGTGGCTACAACCCACGTCGTAAAGTAGACAATACTAGGTGTAAGTCGGGTCTACAGTACGCAGGTTATTCTACATAAGGTATGACTCATCTCATAACCTCATAACCTGGCTTTAATTTCAGGCCATAACATTGATCGCATGTAAAGGAATGGTGCGATTATGTTATTCGACTTTATCAGTCTCATCTACAAATCTTTATAGGATTGTAGGCGGATACTCACTCATATCCTCATCCTTTATTATTCACAGTAAAGGGAAATTCATACCTCAATGTATAAACATGACCCCAAATGTACCTCTCTCGTACATTCAAGGTTGGTCAACCCGTGCGAGTGGGTGACCGGCCTGCCGACAAAAATAGAAATCCTACATGATCTCAAGGTAAATGCTGATGATCTTCATACCTAGTTATATTAGTGTTCAATACTGAATAAATGGAATGTATTATTCATGAAAGATCAAAGGTTTTACAAAACAAGTACATCAGTCAAGCTTTCCTCAATCCCATCTGCCTGACGTGAACCTGAAATAGATCTCTGGCTATAGGTTTCGTCATGGGATCAGCCATCATCTCCTTTGTAGGAATGTAGCTGAGGGCGACCTTCTTGTCTCTAACTTGATCACGGACGTAATGATACTTGATCTCAATGTGCTTAGATTTCTGGTGGTGTTTAGGGTCCTTTGCCAAGTCAATAGCAGAAGTATTATCTATCTTCAGCGATATAGGCTGACGAACACTCGGTACAATACCCAGACTCAATAGAAATCTGCGAACCCATACACACTCCTGAACTGCAGCACAACATGCAATGTACTCGGCCTCCATAGATGAAAGAGCTGTGGATGTCTGTTTCTTACTCGACCAAGAAATAGCTCCTCCTCCGAGTAAGAATACATACCCTGAAGTAGACTTTCCCTCGTCGGCGTCATTACCCCAAGCAGCATCAGAATATCCTTTGAGCTGGAGGCTTGTGCCTTCATAACACAACATTAGGTCTTTTGTTCCTCTGAGATAGCGGAATATACGTTTGACGGCTTGCCAATGAGACTGTCCCGGGTTACTCTGATAACGGCTGACTATGCCAACTGCATAGCTAATATCCGGTCTGGTGCAAAGCATAGCATACATTAAGCTCCCTACTGCGCTTGCATAAGGTACTGAGGACATAGCCAATTTCTCGGCTTCAGTCTGGGGACACGATTTCCTGTCTAACTTGGTAGCTTTATCCATAGGGGTTTCAACAGCTTTTGAATTTTCCATCCTGAACCGCTCTAAGATCTTTTGTATATAGGTTGCTTGAGACAAACCTAAAAATTTCTTTGGGCGATCCCTGATGATTTTTACCCCAAGGATAAAATTGGCTTCACCGAGGTCTTTCATCTCAAAGTTCGAGAATAGCCAATCTTTAGTCAATGTCAATAATTGCATATCATTACCAGCTAACAGGATATCGTCTACATATAGAGATAGTATCAGAAAAGATCTTCCAGACCGTTTCATGTATACACAATGATCTTCTTCACTCATTGTGAATCCAAAAGTGGTGATGGCCAAGTGGAACCTCATGTACCACTGTCTTGAAGATTGCTTCAGCCCATAGATAGATTTCAACAATTTGCAGACTTTCTTTGGATACTTTTTGTCCACATAACCCATGGGCTGTTGCATGTATATCTCTTCATCCAAGTCACCATTTAAGAATGCGGTCTTTACATCCATCTGATATAACTCTAAGTCTAAACTTGCGACAATGGACAAGATCATGCGGATTGAGGAGAACTTTGCAACAGGTGAAAAGGTCTCCTCGTAATCAACGCCTTCTTTTTGTGTAAAACCTTTAGCAACTAATCGTGCTTTATACTTGTCCACTGTACCATCTGCCTTTCTTTTGATTTTAAGTACCCATTTGTTACCAATCGCTTTGCGATTGGAAGGCAGATCAACAAGTTCCCAGACTTTATTTTTCTCCATGGAAGCGATCTCTTCGTCCATAGCATTCACCCAATCGGCCGAGTTAGAAGATAATAATGCATCCTGATACGAATCAGGTTCATCATCATCAACTGCAACACAAGAGAATGTTTGCCCCTCAATATCGAAGTATCTTCGGGGAATCAATCCTCTTTCGCTTCGACGTAACTCAGGAGCCTGCTGAGATGTCCTCCCACTGTCCTGATGAACTATAGGAGTATCATCGTCTTGTGAAGCAGAATTCCCACTCTCCTGAGATACATCGGGTATTTCAAAAAGTTGGATTGGAACCTTTTGCTTAATTCGGCTTGGGTATCTATCTTCAACGAAGGTCACGTCTCGGGATTCTATCTCAATCCATCGTCCATGGTCCTCATAAACTAGAACGTATCCCTTTGAATGCATAGGGTACCTAATGAACACGCATTCAATGGTTTTACTATCAAGTTTACCTCTATGCGGAGTAGGTAGCAAAACATATCCCAAAGATCCCCAAGGGCGTAGGTTGGCTAGAGAAGGAGTTCTCCCAGACCACATCTCATATGGAGTCTTAGGAATAGATTTGGAAGGGACTCTATTTAGGACGTAGACGGCTGTTAACAGTGCGTCTCCCCAGAATGTGGTAGAGAGATTGGCTTGAGCCATCATCGATCTAACCATGTCCAATAATGTCCTATTCCTTCTCTCTGCAACACCATTTTGCTGTGGTGTGTAAGCCATTGTGTACTGCCGAACAATGCCAACATTTTCGCAATATGATTTAAACATTTCAGACGTATACTCGCCACCTCTATCAGATCGAAGGATTTTAATCTTTTTCTCAAGTTGATTTTCCACCTCAGCTTTATATTTAAGAAAACAATCAAAAGCCTCAGATTTGTGTGAGATGAGATACACATATCCATAACGCGAGTAATCGTCAATGAAAGTGACAAAGTATTGACATCCGTTTCTGGCATGTACATTAAAGGGTCCACAGATATCTGAATGGATTATCTCTAGTGTGCCCTTTGACCTAGCCGCTTTGGGAAATGGTTTCTTCGAAGTCTTCCCGGACACACAATGTTCACAAAATGGCAAATCAACTTTGGATAAGGAGTCTAACAGACCAGAACGTACTAGTCTTGTCATACGATCCTTTCCGATGTGACTTAACCTCGCGTGCCATTTTTGAGATTCAGATACTACAGTTTCATTCGACATAGCAGACAAAGCAAGAGGTGCATTATCACATTCTACGTCTAGAATAAATAAATCTGAAATTAAATTACCCCATGCAAAGATGAGGTTATTCTGTCTCAAAGAAACTCTTGTCCCGGAAAATCGAATATCAAAACCATCAGCTAATAACCTAGAAACAGAAATTAAATTCCGACGCATCCCCGGTGCATATAGAATATCACGGAGTATTATTGTTCGCCCTATGCGCGTACGAAGATGGAAAACGCCAATCCCTTGTACGTCTTCAACAGCGTTATTGCCCATGTACAGCTTGTAACTCCCCTTGGCTACATGCCGGAATTCCTCGAGTCCTCGACGACTACTTGTCACGTGCTTTGTTGCGCCTGAATCCAAAATCCACTCGTTAGATATAGTATCAACGGAAAGGATTTCAGAACAAACGCCTACAAACAAAGTATTTAGTGACTGAGAAATTACCGTCTTTTTATGGGCGCACTGTCGAGCATAATGGCCGGAATTTCCACAGACAAAGCAGACTACATTTGTCTTTTCTGCTTCTTTCTTCCATTCCCCTTCTTGAGATTTGGAGCAGGTGCTGTGGTCTTCTGTTCTTGGTTATTCTTCTTCGCCTTCTTGCGAGCTTTAGACCGTTTATAGTTAGCTTTCCGCTTGTGGGTCTCTGTTACAAAGGCCTTAGCCGAACCTGGCTGAATAGCATTCATTTCAACCTCACGTACCAAGTGGCCACAAAATCTCTGAACGTTGTGATTGAATCAGTATGGTTCAGAATTCTTTTGATTTGGGCCCAAGATTCAGGCAAGGAACGGTGCATGGCTATAATCTTCTGATTTTCAGTCAATTTACACCCAACATTCCTAAGGGCACCTATCATTTGCTCCATCTTACGAATATGATCTTTGATGGGGCAGCCGACGGGCATCCTATACTCCTGGAATTCCAATTCCATTGCCCTAACTTTTGCATCTGACTTTTGTGCATAGGCATCTGTCAGTGCTTCCCAGATTCCCTTAGCGGTTTCATACACTTCATACGTAGGTATGAGTTCTTTGTGCATGGTGCTAAGAAGGACATTTCGGGCTGAACGATTTTGTTTTCGCCACTTATTGTAGCGAGTCATCGCAACCCTATGTTCTTGTAAATTTTCGTTTTCAGCCAAGATGGGTTCCTCTTGAGCTCCATCCAGTATGTGCGATATGTCGTCCTCTTCCAGAAGGCATCGCACCGCGCGGGACCAGTCTTCGTAGTTGTTGCCGTCGAAATGTTGTCCTTTCAACTGTTCAGCGATCAACGCTTTGGTGGCCATCTCTACATTACATGAGTATCACTACTTAGCTAAGATCTAATGTATTGACACTAATCATCAGCATTTTACGTGTTACACAAATTTTAATAATATAAAAGTAGTCAACACATCTTAACGAAATCTGAAAGTCCACATACCCGAATGGGCGGTGTAGAACAATCAAGTTCTCAAATTAAGATGAAATTGGTACTTTTATAAAACTATAATTGCATAACATGCAACCTTCCATTATTTGGTTGCATACATCATTTGGTGGAAGACATTTAACTCCCACTCAGGTTATGCACAACCTTTAGCTTTAGGGAGGATTCTAGCACTAAGTTTTTCTTTGTGTTCAAATGAAAAATAAGGAGGGCTTAGATCTAAACATATCAAGCCTAATTATTTCACTCATATAAACATCATCATCAGAAAGGAAAAATAAAGTGCTAAGATATCAATTGAGTACTATCTTCACCTATGATCATGACCATTAGTGATAGATCCGATCATTACCATTAATGATCATTGTTGATGATGGATCCTTTCATCAACATTGATCATCATGGTGGATGATCGTTTCAATCACTAATGAGTTTTAAATCAACAGTGAAGAAGTTATAATAAAGGAAACATGAATTCAACAAATATTTGCATTTATCTTTCAACACATCTACTCATGTGGAAATAGTAAAACTAAAACATAGTAGTTAAATCTAATCCATCACGTGAACACATATTGGCATAGTTGTACACGTTTCATATTGGCATACATGTAAGAAGTACTATAACATTTCTTAGATATAATTTGTTGTACATGTACTTGTGAATTACAGTATATCACATGGATATCATAGATGTTATTGTACATCAATGGCATGAAAAAAAAAATAAAAATGTGTACAACTATGAAACAGAATCATTTATAGCAACATGTGCAGCAATGTGTACAGCAACGTGTACATGAGATCACCACCATGTGAACACATGAGATCACCACCATGTGACGATCACAGCAACGTGTACATGAGATCATGTTTAGCATACATGTACAACAGATTTTTATCTTGCACACACGTATTTTTGGACATATACATGATGGTGTACATATCCGTGTACAGTTGCAAATATACCATGACATATTGTACACGTTGCAAATATACCATGACATATTGTTAATAGGAAGCATCTTGAATATCAAGCATATACAAATGTACACGTATACTCAGTTGCAAATATACACAGTTGCAAATATACACATTTTATTGTACAAATATACTCAGTTGCAAATATACACATGTACACGTGTGCTATCTTGCACAGATTTTGGACACATGTACACGTTAAAAAAAGGATTTTTTGTATACATTAACGTGTCTTCTAACAGGAGAAGTGTGCTGATTTTGGATATAACGTGTGTACACAAGGATCCATCATCAAGTGTGCAGATTCATACACAAGTGAGCAGATTTTGTATAGATTTTGTATATAACGTGTAGCAGCCACTGTGTTGCTTGTAGGCAATGTACATGTGTTCAGAACTCATCACTTCTAAAGAGTCTTAAAAATCTGAACGGTCCACATGAAGCAGAATCTCATGAAATCCCCTTGGTACCAATTTTTACTTTGAACCAAAACTTTGGTGGGCCATAAAAATTCAAACAGTTTCTTCCCTTGATTTAATTTCTCTTTGCTATGGCCCACTAGAATCTTAATCAGCGTGAAAATTCACCTCCTTAGGTTTCATGGGATTCCTCATCTTATGGACCGTTCGGATTCGACACCCATGTCACGTGTGCAAAGGTGCATAGGTGAGCATGCCTCTTTTAAGTGGTGTATTTGAATACAACAACTATTGGCGGATATTTTGTGAGATGGATACGCATGTATTTCAATACAATAACTATTGGTGTACATAAGGTGTATGAAATCATGATCATCTGGGTCCATCATAACATATATGCAAAATATAATCCACCAAACACATGGAATTCAATCTAAAAAGAAAAGTTTGGCCACTTACTTTTTCAGATGAATATAATCGGAGATCCGCCGTTAAATTGCTCTGATACCACTGTAGGGAAATTCGGAAGGTGAGCCCCCAAGATCTGACGGTCTACACGATAATTGAAACCTTCACAAAGCTGTAGATTGATGCTCTAATGGCCCGTCTATCTACTACAGGAGCAGATTGAACTATTCACACCTCTATCCTACGGTATATAGTGGTCCCGGATAGCGATCTATGGATCAGATCGTCTCAAGGACAAGCTTAACATGGACAGACTATGCTGCGCACTATCTCTGATTGTATACCCTCTATGTTTCTTATCGTCTTTACGAGAGAGGGCGTATTCCTTTTTATAGGAAAAGGAAGAAGATGGGATGAGACCAGAATATCCGGTCTTTTCCCAACCTCCTATCCAAAATCAAATTCAAATATGAATTTGAATTTTCAACTGAATGGAAAATACGCAGCGGAAAGAGTCAAACCAAATGGGACCCACCCACTAGTGATTGCTCACGAGTGGGCCCCACTGGCCTACGACCATCAATAATCGGTGGTTGAGTATTAGAATTCAATCTTAAATGGTCCTATTAGCGCGTGGCACACTAGCCTTCAATCAAACTCGAGTCGAGCACGACTCTAGCTTTTGGCACGATCTTAATTGTGAACGTTAATCAAATACAAGGCCCATTAACACCTGTGATTGCGCGACTAAGTTCCGCACACTTGCTCGATGTTACGATTGACATCTTCGTTCTCTCTTGGGGTCCAGCTCCATTGGCATTCATCAGAATGAAGGTAGAATACTATTCACAGCACACATGCAAATGTGGCATAAGATCTGGGCCAACGTTTCAGTCCTTCACTCTTCCACCATGGGCATACCAACTGAACGATCAGGATCACCATGTGAACGGTCAGGATAAGCTTTGAATGACTAAATGACGAGAAATGGTACTTAACAAAATATTGGGAAAGAGATTGAAGAGATGGCTTGCTACACACATGACAACAACTAACTTGTGAGATCCAGGCATCTCTATCGAACATGCCAGCCTTAGGATCAGGCCCATCTGCTCATGGACACCAAGTGTAAGAAAAATGGACAGTCAAAGAGTACAATCATCTGTATTACACATCTATTTGTTGCTATCGGATGCGCATAACAGCCTGATATTTTTAGTAAATTAAGGTCTACTTGGAGTTTTAACTTCTTGGTCTCTACAGATGGTATTGGTTAAGTGTGCTGACGTATCGTTGTACACGGGACATTGGTGTCATACGTTGGACACGTGGCAACAATTAGATTGATTTACTGTATATGTCAGGTTTTTTTTTTTTTTTTTAATTTAATATTGTTGTTAAACTATTTTTAAAAGAAACATAAATAACAATTACAAGAAAAACATATTTAGTCATGACATATATAGCTATCAAATGTGAATGGGTGGGTGGATGTCCTAAAAAGATATAAAAGTGCTTCTCCGAGGATATCATATTCCTACAATTTTTATATATAATCTATGAACATTTTCAGATCAAGTAATCCATATACTTTCATCTTAATTATCTTCTTGAGATCAATTGTAAGATATATTAGCATCTACTTTAAAGATGCGTTTAATATTTAGTAGTGCAAATTTTTGTATTAAAATTTGGATTTGTAAGTTTATTGTATCCTGAAGGTAAATATCATTTTTCTATTTTTATACTTGTTGAAATATGTAGAAAATGAGAATAAATCCATCTTGAAAGATTGATTATTCAAAATAAAACTTGAACTCATCAACTTGATATATATATATATATATATATATATATATATATATATATATATATATATATATATATATATAACATCTGACATAGAAATGCTAAAGCTATCATCTTGCTCAACTAGGGGCAGCAATGAGTTTGGGCTGGGCTAGATTAGGCCCACCTTGTCCACCTGCAATTAAGGCTCCAATTTCCCACTTGATTGCTCCTAATCTATCCAATTGATCCAGTGGGTCACACATGTTCAAAAAATAGACACCTTGAGGAACAAAACTAATGGTCTATGGTAAAACTGGATGGATTGTCTAAGCGAAATCTAGTAGGATTAAAATGATTTAGCCTACCAGCTGAAATTTGACCAGATCATGCATGCTAGCTAGGTCTAATCCTGACCATGGGGTCAAGCTAAGAGGTTCAAGCCCGTCCAAAGCCCAGTTGGGATGGTTGCACGAGTGGCCACCTGGCCCACATCCCTTCGCATCAACCACTCAAGGAGCTATTGAAAAGGCAAGGAGAAGCGCATGTGCTAATATGGCACGTATTTCTGGGATCCGAGCTACTCATAGTCAAGTGGTCAAGACATGCCTATTAAGTATAAGATTTTTGGAGATCTTTCTTTCCTAACCATCCCATTTTATCTGATTACATGTGGACCAGCCTTATTTTAGTCCAGGGCATGTTCGTGGTAGGCCCTTCCGAAGTACCCAGTCACGAGTAATCGAATCATCGCCTCGGTTGCAAGGACTGCCGTAGCACCTCGCCTCTTAATTTTCGTTTCTCTTCTTCAATAGCTAAGCTAAACCTCGTGCCTACCATTGAGAGAGTACATGACAATTCCAGACCATCAATCTGGTTGGCCCAACGATCGACGTACCTGTCAAACCCAAAAAATTACATTGATTGAAGGATCCTAGTTGTTGTGGTTTGGTGGCCTAAAAAATAGAAACTAACCATTACCATAAAAAAAAATAAAAAAAAATCAAGTCATTGTCCATGTTAAAATAGGGAGAATAATGCTAAGCCAATTCTGGCAACTGCCCTTTTTAACCGTGCCACACACCTGGCAAGGTGGCACATGTGAGCAAGATCCAAGCCACTCATCACGAATATCTCACTTGGCAGATTCCTCGGAGCACAAATTAAGTGGGTCTCCTCATTATTCAGGCCGTACTTATTTTTATTTTATTTTTATTTTATTTTTTATTTTTTTTAAAAACGGTTGAAAGAATGCTGTAAACCGTCCATATTCAATGCACAGTGAATGATTTTTAGGCCATTCATTGGCATGTGGGCCATAACGGTGCTGGCAGTCCCACCGTCCATCTCACGCCAGCAGACCCAGATTATCATAAATGCGAGCACATGTACGGTAAAGATAAGCCGCACATGACTATGTGATACTGGGCCCACATATCACATGATTATTCTTGAATTCCACGAATGTGATACACGTACGACAAGGAGTTTTGTCCGTCTCACCTCTTTCGCTTTCCTGCCTCCGCTACAGGAGCACCCCTGATGATTTACAATCACGTTCCCCTCAGGAGCTGTTTATTTCCCCCACTACTTACAAGGAAAACTGCTGCCACCTCAAGGTACGTAACATAAGAATCATCGGTCATATATAAATATTTTCAAAAATTAATGTAAATAAATTTGTAACCATAGTATCTTTTCATAGCTAATATTTCAAATTCAAGCCACATGGTACATGAATATAATGATTTGATATTAAAATAATAATAAAAAAGGTCATCGTTTACTATTTTACTACCAGATTGTCAAGTAACATAAAAAATTTTTTATAATCATTACGCATTTCTTTTACATTATTACGATAAGAAGTAAAACAAATTTATCCTAAATTTGTAATTATTGCACATTTTTTTACATTATTATTATAATGATAATAGATAAAATAAATAGGCCCTAAAATTATACATGTGGTATGTTTGCAACTCAAATTAGGCAATCCAAATCCTAGGACCATAATGTTGGGGGACCGCGGAAGCACACAAAGATGAATTTAGGATAACAATCCAATAGCATCGAACAAAAACAAAGAGAACACAACGATTTAATCTAAAAAAATCCTTTTAGGAAAAAACCACGGCACAAAGCGACAGATAATCACTATGAAAGCAGAAGTTACAAAGAGAAAGAGTTTACTCGATTTGAACAGCTTCGAATCTCACCCTTTCCATACCCTTTAAAACTTAGGACAATTTAAAAACCCTTAGACTACCTCCTAATCCCATTTACACCCATATATATAGCTTTGAAAAGAATCCCAAATGAAATCAGAAATAAATTCTGCAAATTCATAGCTTTGCGAAAAATCTGTGCAGAATCTGTCAATGCCACCGAACACTTATAGATGGCATCGAAACTAATCCTTCGATGCCATCAAACTAACACATCAATTGTTTAGAGGGAACATGATTTTTTCGGAAATTCTTGATAACATCGGACTAATCTTGTCGATATTATCGAACACTCATCGATGACATTGAAAAAGTGGTCAGTTAGTCCATCGACCAACTGAAGAAAATTCAAAAAACATCAATAGGATCGAGCACTATTCAATGACATCGAACAGACTGTCGATGACATCGACAGACCCTCTATCTGACTCGATTTAAGACATCAAATACAACACACAATAGATAAGTCAAGAATACAATTGATTGTATGGTACTAACCTTAATTAATGGAAATTTGCTTGTTGAACTAATTAGCTCTCTTTATATTAACAGTTCATTATATATCCATTAATCTACTAATTAGAGCAATGTCAGGTCACATTTTTTGTCATGACCAATCTCAATTGGGACCCACAAATTGAGTGGTTTGAATATTGTTAATGAAACATAATATAATTTCAATGCATGCATATGCACTATTATACTTTGAAAAGTCATGTAGAACCTTGTCTGACCTTCCGACAACCACTGATTTGATAGATATGAGCAGGATATTTCAGATAAAGAAGGCCCATCAAGAAAGTTTACTGTGTATCTTTCCTTGCCTGGCACATCCATTATTTTTCTTAAATCATACCATCCTTTTACATGACTTTTTTTTTGCAAATTTTCACAAGGAATCTCAACTATTAACAAATTTTGTTTTTTTACCATCCTCCTTAGCCACCAATCAGACAATTAGAGTCAAATAGATAGTCATATCCACACAGCGTTTCCCACACATTATAGAACCCACGTGACCGACAGTTCAAATTTAATACCTATGGCCACGTGTATAGCGTTCAACCATAATAAAAATTCTTTAATTAAAAGCAAAGTTGTGTCGGCGCAAGATGCTTTGGATAAGCTATTTAGGAAGTAACTATTTTATTCACTATCTGTTAGGCGATAAAATTAGCACAAGGTATAGGTAAAGAATTTAATATAGATAATAGCATATGTAATGTTTAGCGCATGTTTGATTTTTCAAATTTATTGTAAATGCCCAGTAAATACCAGCTTATTGCAATTTCACCTGTTTAGAAATAGGTAGGTACTTAGGAAAACGGTCCAAAAGGATTAACTTAAATTTGTGGGCCTCACCATAATGTATATGAATATCCGTGTCGTCCATCAGCTTTACCATGACATTTTGAGGTATGAGCCGAAAAATGAGGCAAATCCAACATTGAAGTGGCCCACACCAAAGTAAACAATGGCCCCAAGAAGTTTTTAGCAGTGGGTGTTCGAGTCCTTTTTTCTTGTGGTGTGTTACACTTGAAATTTAAATCTGGTTCATTTTTTGGGTCATGCCCTAAATTCAGTTGGCACAACGGATGGACAATGTGGATAATCCACATACATCACAGTGTGCCCATAAATATTTGGCAGCATCATCCATTTTTATATTGAAAAAAGTAAGAGTCAAATCAATCCTTGCATTACCTATGGAAATAATTATTACCTATTTACAATGCAATTCCATTTATAGGGCCTGTTTGATTTTGACGGAAGAGGGAAATACCCTTGAAAAAGTTCATTATTACCTTTTCCCCTGTTTGAAATTTCAAACGCATTTTTATCTCGAAAATTGGTCCAGAAAATGTGACTTACATCTGTGGACCCCACTATGACGTGCATGACATATCCACACCATCCATCTGTTTTATCATAAGATTTCAGGGCCTAAGTCCAAAATTGAGACAAATGCAATGCTCAAGTGGCCCATATCGAAGGAAACAATGGTCTTAAACGTCCACCGTTAAAAGTTATTTTGTTTATTGGGCCCACATTAATGTTTATTTGTCATCTAACCTGTTCATGAGGTCATAAAAACATTGATAAGGGGGAGTAAACACAAATATCAACTTCAGCCAAAACTTCTAAGGGCCACTTGAATTTTTATACAGCAAGCATTCAATTTCCACTGTTTCCTTTGGTGTGGTCTACTGGAGCTTTGGATGTGCCTCATTTTTTAGTTCATAGCCTAAATGAGGGTGAAGTATAGGTAAACAGAAATATCAGCTTCAGCCAAAACTTCTAAGGGCCACATGAATTTTTATACTGCAAGCATTCAATTTCCACTGTTTCCTTTGGTGTGGTCTACTAGAGCTTTGGATCTGCCTCATTTTTTAGTTCATAGTCTAAATGAGGGTGACATATAGGATGAACGGTGTTGATACATCATATACACCACAGTGGGCCCTATATTTATTTGGCAACCAGCCTCGATTTTAACGTCAACATGCTGCGCAGTCTATGCGGGCGCAAGAAACGATGGATAATTCCCTGGTAAGTAATTATTACTTATTTACGAGGCAATTCCCATTTCCTTCAAAAATCAAACAGGCCCTAAAGTACATGTGCATGGTACCATGAGGCTTGAAGATTAACGGTGACATATGTCCATGTGTGAAGTACTTAAACTTGAAGATTCTACATGTAACGAATGTGATACATGTGATGCATGTGTGTGGAGTATTATATTTTATTGGGAAGTGATGTCATCAAGTTTTGTAGGCTCCACCATAATGTATATGTTGTTTCCACACTGTCCATCCATTTGAAGAGATCATTTTAGGGCATGAGGCCCAAGAATGAGGTAGATCCAAAGCTTAAGTGGACCCTACCATAGAAAAATTGGGGATTGAATGCCTACCATTAAAAACTTTTCGAGAGCTATGAAAGTTTTTGAGCAAACTGATATTTGTGTTTTCCCTTCATCCATGTGTGTGTGAACTTATGAACAAGTTGGATATCAAATAAACATATCATGGTGGACCCTAGGAAGCTTTCAACGGTGGGTGTCATTGTCCCCACTATTTTCTGTAATAGGGTCCACTTGAGCTTTGGATTTGGGCTCATGCCCTAAAATAATCTCGCTAAATGGATGGACGGTGTGGATACAACACATACATCATGGTGGGCTCCACAGAACTTGGTGGTGTCACTTCGGTAGTGATATAGCGATTGAAGCCCCCGGTAGGTAATATGTGTCCTATCCTCATGGTTTTCTGTTGAGACTCAAATATTATGTATTTATCCTCTCATAAGCATTATTTTTCATGCATTTAGGTGATTAATTGATCTAATTAGAAATGCTTTATACATGTAAAGGGATTTTGAACCCAAGGCTGAATCTATGTTTAAAATATCTAAATAAGACAAAAAAAAAAAAAAAAAGGAATTCAATTGAAGATTTGAAGATTTGGAATTTGAATATGAAGCTATGAAGACCCAAAAACCTAAGGAAATTAAGTATCGAGGTGGAGAAAGCAACTGAAGACCAAATGGTGAAGAATTGAGGATTTTTAGAAGTCATCGATTGATCGATCGGATCCTTTAATCGATCAATTGACCAACAATCGATCTCGATTGATCGAGGAAATGCATCAAAATAATCGAATTACCTCCAAAACTTGCTGAACACTTTTTAGACCCATCGATCGATCAATAACTGAAGTTTGATCGATTGAGAAAATTTTGAATTTCATAGAAAGCTTGTTGGACATATTTTGATACATTCAATCAATCGACATACTAGGTTTGATTGATCGATCTGATATCCGTTTTTGAAAATCAATTATTGGACGTTTTAAGTGATCATCGATCAATCGACAGTGTCAGCAACTGCTTAATTTGATAAGATTCTAAGGTGGTGCCAAAGTTGAGTTTTTAAACTTATAAATTAGAGTGTTTTGAATGTCCCTAATCATCTTTTAAGGTTTGGAGAGAAAGAGAAGACTTAGGTAGAGCGCAGACAATGATGTCCTACCTCAATTTCCTTTTAGATTATAATGGTTTTTATGTTTCTTTTATTCTAAAAATAATTATGTCTAGCTAATCTCTTAGCCGAGGCTAATGGGTGAAATTTTAGTTTATTTGATTCATACATTATATTTGAATGATGATTATTTAATTGAAATTGGTTTAAATTTATTTTAAAGTTTTAGAGTTGTGTATTTCTAGATCTGTTGTGAACTTAAGTTATAATGGATGCTTTGATTTAACAATTGCTTAATGTGATTAGAGAATGAATCAATTTATAAAGTTTATTGATCTATTATAGATTTTGGACACAATAGATGATTGAATTCCATGCGATTGATGTCCGAGTACTTCATAAGAGAATCATTCAATTGAAATCATACCTTATTAGATGTTGTAATTGGTTTAACAAAATTATTTCTCGATTAAAATAATTGGAATTCGATTCTAGTTGACTTATAATATATGAATTAATGAATTATACATTTTGATTGTTAAAAGTGGATTCCTGAATCCTTAATATTTTCTAATTACTGTTTTTATCCTAAATTATTTACTGGATTATCAATTTTAGAAATAGTTTAGTCCAAATTCCGCTATCAACCATGTACATGAATTGTCATGATATTTTTCACTTAAAAAAAAAAAAAAAAAAAACTAAATGGCATGCTCACATGGTATTGGGTTGTTGCAAAGCCAAATGATGTGTGCATCATGTACTCTGTTCGTTATGTTTTTTTTACCCTTAGGGCCTATTTGATTTTCTAATTACAATTAATTGTAAATAGTTGTAAATGGGCTATGATTATTTATTCTTGTAATTTGAAAATCACATCATTTGCGTTTGATTGTGTTGTTTTCTATCTATGATCGTTCTGGAAAAAGCTAATAGGGAGGTGACATATGGCGTTACACGAGATATTAGGTGTATGAAAAAAATTTCTGATATATTTGGAGTGCTTTTCGTAGAATTATAACTGACATATATTTAATGCTGCACGTTATCAGATAACCGACAAAGTAGCCCAACTAATACATCCAAAAGCAAAATGCGGTTGAAGAGCAAACCATGACCGACGAGAATAGAACTTGGCCGAGGGAAGATGAGCAGTCAAAATGAGAAACATAACAAGAGAAATATATAGATGGTGATGTCTTAGTTGCCGTAACCGTCCAATAAAAAAGAGAAACATCTGAAGAATAGTTATAGAAGAAATTTATAAATAGTAGGCGGATTGACAGAGAAAAACAACAACCAAATCCAAAAACAAAGCAAATCTATCAATTTATCTTAACTCAATCTATCTTATGAGTAGTAATTTCATAGTTGTAATCCAAGTTCATGCTCATACATTGAACTTGATCGTTATCCAATATCAACAGTTCTTTTAAGAGACGCATTCTTATAGTAGTTCTTAGTGACAGACTTTAAGTTTTTCCTTTTATTTGATTGCACTGAAAATATCTTTTATGGTAAAAGTTAAAGTGTAACCTCTCTTTAGAGGAAGAACCCCACCCTTCAATTGTTGTTTGATCATTACAAATATTTTGCAAGCGGCTAAGTAGGCGGCCAATCTCCTCATATTCAGTTATATACAGTCAAGTTTGATGTATTTACCTATTTTGACACTTGGGGTCAGAGTTGATCTATTTGAATCGAGTCACTATATTGATTCTGGCACACCCGCACACACTACACATGACAGAAAACAAACCAAGTGTCAACATATTATAATAATGATTTTGTTATGTTATTTGTTTCACACCTTAAATCACTTTAAATATGATGGTTATATAATATGAAAATGTAATAATTATATTTTACCTTACTTTTTTTTTTTTTTTTTTTTTTTTTAAATTACAAGTGTATTTGACTTTCAATTTATGGGCCATAACTTTGTGGTTAAACAGACGCATGGAAATGATAACAATAACTAATTTACCTTACGTTTCATGGAAAATTGAATAATGAATATGCCCTTATGTCCACCGTATAAACAAATAATTAAGTCTTGATCCGAAACTTACATGGGCCACAACACACAAATATGAAATCATACCTAAAACAAACAAAATCATAATGTGTAGTCCACCTAGGCTTCGAAATAGTCTGATTTCTTATCCCTTCATCTCGGTTATACCTATCTAATCAGCGAATTGACTGACATATACACAACACGGTGGACCCCACAAGTACACGGGCTTTTTTTATTGATTGTGCATCCTTCCCAATTGCTCTTACGTTACAGTCACCTAAGTTTCCTTTTACGCTTTTAACCCCGTAATTTATCGTTGAAGCGTGCATCTAGTGGATGTGATAGACATAAGGGTGGCTTCTTCCCTAAAAAGGACATTTTATCCTTGTTTTATATATATGGATCGGACAAATCATAAATAAGCCATCCAAGATCATGTTCCGACGCTGTATGAACGTCAGAAGACGGGGACGTCTCACCTCACCCAACTTTCCTTTTCAGCTCTCGATATTCAAGAGTTCACATGTGTTGATTGGCTTTGCTGCTGAGAAGGACGTACACCTATCTTACACATCCATTACGCGTATCTCTGCAGCCGCCCAAGTTTCAGTTTAGACCTATAGGCTCCATGGAAGGGTGCATCCAGTGGATGAAGCGGACCTAAGTGGGTCTCCTTTCTATTTAATTTTGGTGATATTTTATTTTTATTTTTTATTAATAGTTAAATTTTAACTAGTTAATTTTTATTTTCTATTTTAAAATTACATAAATAAGCTTGACAAATTTGACAACACTACTTTGAATGAAAAAGAATCCGACAGGGCCACCTCACCACACCCAACTCTCCTTTCCAGCACTCAAAATTCAAGATTCTCCTTTCCAGCACTCAAAATTCAAGATTTCACATGAATCGACTGGCTTAGCTGGTGGGAAGTACGTATACCTACCCTACCTATTCATAACACGCGTCTCTCATCCGTACGAGATGCAGACTACTCCTCTCCGTGTGAATACAACGAAAAACGGAAGCGGATTGGCTGCTGTACCTCAGACCGGCTATATAGCTGGTGTATTGACGTCAGCAAGTTCTGCCGGTCTTATCGTGAGGTATTTGTTATATCCAACCTGTTCATTCATTTGGCGAGCTCATCTTAAAAGTTTGAGACAAAAAATATGGCAGATATAAATATCAAATGGACCACTCTAAAAAAAAAAGTGGAGGAATGAACGTCTACCATTAAAACTTTTTTTGAGTTTGTGAAAGTCTTAGATAAATATGAATTTTTTTTTTCCAATTTATTTAGGTCTTTTTGACCTAATGAACTGATTGAATGGAAAATAAACGCTATGATGGGTGGTGAAAACTATTTTATCCTCTGCTATTTATGGTGTGGTCCTCATTATCTTTGTATATGATTATTTTTTGAATAATCTTATAAAACGATTTCTAAAAATAAATGAATGATGGAGATATAATAAATACATCAATGTGGGTGACACGTAACATTGACCTCCTTTGAACCGTTCGTACAACTCGGTGCTCGAGGAGTGCCAGTCATCGTCTCACATGACACGTATGTACAGCAACTATACTGGTGTGAGGTACACCAGCCAATCCACTTCCAAGAAAAACAACCAACGGTATATAATTAATTAACATTTCCAACTAGCTACCGAATGGAAACGGATTGGCTACTCCCCCTGACACCAGCCCCGGGGCTGTGGTCGGTACTTTGTGGGACCGACTATGATGTATTTGTTTCATCCATTCCGTTCATACATTTTTACAGATCATTTTATGAATTGATACCAAAATTTAGAGGTGTATATATATCTCAGGTAGACCACACCACATGAAAACAATAGTGGTTGGATATCCATCATTAAAATCCTCCTAAGGCCCAATATACTTTTATTTGACATCTAATATGTTGATTAGGTCATACAAGGCCGATGAAGGGGAAAAACAAAAATCATCTTGATCCAAAACTTTTATGGCCATAAAATGTTTTTCAATGGTCGACGCTCATTCAACACTGTTTCATGTAATGTGATCCAATTAAGAATGGGTTATATCTAATTTTTGGTCTCATACCATAAAATGATCCTTCAAAATAGATGGATGGCATGGATGAATCACATACATCATGATGGGTCTCACGGAGCACCGACCACCAGCCATTGGCTGGTGTCAGGGGGAGTAGCCAATCCGCGTCCCTAAAGAATGGCTCGGATCACGAACATGTATAACGAGTCTGTACGTGTGCTGCGAGGCTCACGTGCATTCCACGCGAGAAGTCGCTTCCCAGTCCTCATTGACGTATTGCTATCAGTAGATACGGCTGTGGAGTTTGGAGACGTGGTACTATTAGTACTTTTGTTGGGACGCGGCTTCGGTCGATCCCCGGATACACTGAGGTTGGTGGATCGCTGAATGTGGAGTCCACAAGATGTATTTACCTTAAATCTACGCCGTCCATCCGTTTTTACGCCTCATTTTATAGAACCCCAAAAATGAAACAGATCCAAATAGCAGTGGCCCATTCCACAGGAAACGGTGGTGAATGATCATTAAAAACCTTTGTAGAGGCAACAGAAGTTTTGGATCAAGCTGATATTTATGTCGTCCTTTTATCCTAGTCTTTGTAACCTTATCAAAGGTTGGATTGCAAATAAACATTCCAGCGGCCCCCCAAGAACTTTTTAATGGTGGGTATTCAATCACCACTTTTCCTGTGGTGTGGTCTACCTGAGATTTGGATCTGCTTCATTTTTTTTTAATTTTTTTTTAAGATCATTCCTAAAATAAGCCGTCAAAATCGGATGGACAGTAAGGCACATGCATAACGGTGTGCCTCCCCACAGTCGGTGGATGAGGGGATTCACAGAAGCCACGTCCCCCGTTTTCTGGCTTCTTCACGTGCATTTGGAGCACTCCAACGTCAAAAGCGACAGATGGGTGTCTACAATTAGCCAGAGCAGAGACGACAGTAATATCGCACCCCACTTTTTAGTATCAGACTCCTCTTTTCCGGTTTCCTTTTATGCACCCGTTTCAACATCTCTACTGCAATTGAAGAATCTCATAGACATTACTGATTTATGCTTCCCAAGGTTTGTACTTCTTGATATGGGAAAGACCCTTCTCAACTCATGTGAAATTTGTTAGGATTTTCGAAGATGAACACAAGATTTTTAGTTGGTTCCTAAAAAAAAAAAAAACTTGGGTTAGTTGAATTTTGTGAGTTTATGATGTTTAGGATTTTTGGAAGTTGAACAAATGAAAGCTGAGTTGATTTTTTATTTTTATTTTTATTTATTTTTTTTCTTTCTTTCCTTCTTTTTTCTATTTGGTAACTTGGGTTTGGGTTAGTTGAGTTTTATGAGTTTGTGATATTTTTAACTTATTATGTGGTGATTTACTCGGTTATGATGTGTGATAATGAGAGTGGCCTGTAAAAGTCTAACAAAAGGTGTTTTTTCTTGGGATTTTATTCCAAATATGTAAGTTTAATGGGACTAGAAATGTCTTAGTTGAATGACTTTTATCCGGAGTTAGGCTAGTCAGTACATGTTTATGGGTACTCATCAAGATGTTAGGATGAGGCCATGAAATATGCTTTTGTTGTTTTAGATGATTTTTCTTTAAAAATAAATAAATAAATAAATAAATAAAAACTGTTTGGATATGAGTTGGTTGAGTTTTAAAAGAGGAGAAAGGCTGATTTAAGGCGGGTTTTGGATGCGCTATTGAATTTAATTGCGAATGCTAGTCTAAATATAGTGGAATTTACCAAATCGTGATTTCTTTTTTGAGGGTTCGTATTGAGGGCATGGACTTCAATTATTGTTACATCACTTTTTGGGTTGGGCTTGAAAGAAGCGCAACTGCAATTTGAGTGCTATGTGATCCATATGAATTCTAAGAAATATTATTACATTCTGTTTACTTAGGCTTTGATTAAACTGAATGTTTGGAATTGAATTCATTTGTGCATCCAAAACACGGCCTTCATGGTAGATATTGGAGATCTTTCATGTCATGATTATCTGTGTTGCATTCTAAAATTCCAATCTCATTTTAACTCATTTTATGCATTTTACAATCGGGTTAGTATTTCATCCGAAAATGAAATGATAAAGGCATGTCTTTTTCGGTCCCTTTATGTTGGTTTTGTTTTCAATTGTCAGATATTTCTAACATCAAAATTGAAAGGAGAACCATTTGTAGAAAGTGTAATATTTTTATCAAGGTGATTGATTTTCTTGTTTAAAGGGTCTCCCATCTATGATGATGGTGTTGTGGGTAGGGTCTCCCATCTGTCAATGGGCTCGGCTCGGACCAGGCAAAATTGAAATTTTGAATAGGCCAGGCAAACAGTTCAAAATCCAGGCCGAAGCCAACCCCAGGCCCAGTCCCTTGACAGCCCTAGTTGTGGGCATCAAGAACTGTGTCGCTGGAATTCCCTTTGATGGTTTTTATGAACCAAAGTATATAGTTGTATTCATTTTTCATATAAATATTTGGAAGTCTGAGAGAAGATGAATTGCTATAGTTCGGAGTGTTTCCATAATGCAAATTCTTTTACAGTAAGGCTTGTCTTGAGTAGTTCACTGAAAGAATTTCAATGTCTTGTATCGAGTAGTTCACTAAAGACTAATTCCCAGGTTTGGTAGATTTGGATGATCCTTTGACTCCAAGAACGTATGTTCATGTTTGCAGTGTGGATGGTCCACCTTCGCATGCGGAAATGATATGTAGACTTATCAAATGGCTTAGTTTAGAATGGAGGCTCTGAGTAGCAATTTATAATTTGCAATCAAAAAGCATCTGGTGGAGCCATACACTCCAAAGTCTGAGAAACATGGGAAATGCTCGCATCCTAGCATTCTATATAACCATTTGTTTCGTTGCATTTATCGTATCGAAGATTGTTATTGCAGTGCTCCTCTATCAAAGATGGAGCAGAAAGCGCAAGGTCTTCCAGGAGAGCTTGTCAGGTAATGCTTCGTTTAGAAGATATATATTACTACATGATTGTAATATTTGCAACTTGTGGGTGCTTTGGAAGCACTGTTGACTTGAATTGCAATGACTGATCTAATGAAGTAGAATAACCAAATTGTGATTTCCTTCCTTAGCATACATAATTGAGTGTTTGGGATAGTAATCAGATCGCCTTGTGGGAGGTTTACTTCCTCACATGAATACTAGGAAACACCATCACTTTTTGCTATTTCCTCTTGAATAAACTGAATGTTTGCAATTGAATTCCATTCTCTTGTTGTGCATCCAAATGTGGCTTTTATGTCGGTCATCGGGAGATGAAAAGGAAATGAAATACTGATGACCTATGTTCGGTAACAGGTGGGAAGATGGTATTGTTCAGGTCACCGACCATGCAGTCCCTCACCTCAGAAGCCTTTTTGAAGAAGACGATGAAGCTAACCAACAAGGATATTATTGGGTCTGGAGGATATGGAACAGTGTATAGACTGACCATCAATGATTCCATCTCTTTCGCTGTGAAGAGATTAAATAAGGGTAGTGCAGATAGGGACCGGGGATTTGAAAGAGAGCTGGATGCAATGGGTGACATAAAGCACAGAAACATAGTCACTCTCCATGGTTATTATACTGCCGCTCACTTCAATCTGCTCATATATGAGCTCATGCCCAACGGTAGTCTTGATGCATATCTTCATGGTACTTCTTTTCTTTTCTTTGTGCGTGTGTGTGTGACTACCTTCTCCTGCTTTAAAACTACACTCTATAGGTAACTTTTGGAAGTTCTTGGTTCCCAAGTTCAGGCATACATGCAAGTCAGATATGTTCAAATCCTTCTAGCACATCTCACTTGTGATTTGGGGTGGAAAAGCAAAAAACAGGGCAGCAAGAAACCATATAATGTCAGTTCTATATTCCATGCAATCTAAATGCAAATGGCACCTGTTTGGCAAGGAAAGTTCCACCAACTACAATTTGGGCTTGATAACAAAGCTACCTAACATAGATGTGTCACTACCACTTCTCAAATTCTCTTCTTAAAAAGAATGTTTTGATGCAGGGAAGTTAAAAGAGAAAAACGTTTTGGATTGGCCTCTAAGGTATAAAATAGCAGTAGGTGCAGCTCGGGGCATTTCATACCTTCATCATGACTGCATTCCTCATATAATTCATAGAGATATAAAATCAAGCAACATATTGCTGGATCAAAACATGGAAGGTCGGGTGTCTGATTTTGGACTGGCCACATTAATGGAACCGGATCAAACCCATGTATCTACGTTCGTCGCTGGAACATTTGGTTATTTAGCTCCAGGTACAGTACATAAGATCACAGATCATGGTCAGTTTCCTTTTGACTCCGTTGTCCCAGTGCCTGCTAAACATCGTCATGGTTTTTCTTTCCTCTTGCAGAATATTTTGATACTGGACGAGCAACAGCAAAAGGTGATGTTTACAGCTTTGGTGTTGTCTTACTAGAGCTTCTAACCGGGAAAAGACCGACAGATGAAACATTTGTTGAGACCGGCACCAAACTAGTGACATGGGTAAATCTCACATCCTCAGAATACAAGTTTCATGGCACTTGTGGAGTTTGTACAAATTTCAACAGATCAGAATGGTATCATGCACCCCTATTTTTCTACCTTGTCGTACTAGAGAAGTACATTTTAGTATTAATCTAGCATCAAAAGAAGAAAATGAAGGTTTATGCTTTAAAAATAGGGGGGTCTAATAGAGGCCCTTTTTAAAAAAAAAATAAAAAATAAAAAAATTCATTTAACTGATTGCTTGTCCAGTTAATGTCTTCTACTGAACTCTTTTTTTTTTTTTTTTTTCAAGTGAAAACAACATGGATTTTTTAGATTATTCACATCTAACTTGTTTTATGATGTGTTTGGCCAACCTTTTCTGTTAATATGCTTTTTGTGATTCAAGACTGATATTTGCGGCGGTGGTATGCATGGTGTAACAGGTGAAAGCTGTTGTGGATGACGAGCGGGAAGAGTTTGCAATAGATAACGGGCTAATAGATTTTCCTGCTAATGAAGTTAAGGATGTATTCAGTGTCGCAGTGAAATGCCTTGAATCAGAGCCCTCTAAGAGACCAACTATGGCTGAGGTTTTGAAGATGCTCGAGCAGATAAAATCTGATAAACCCATATCAGATTCCTGAAATGTGCCATGGTTTCTTTTGGGATGTGAAATGATCTTGTCATCGAAGGAAGCCCATTGTATACTAAAATGTGTATGAACGATACAATCATCCAGCTAGATATGGTTCTATTGATCAATCATACCAATAAAAGCATGAAGTCCTGGCAAGTTGGTGTCATGCAATAGCTGCTTGGATTCCTCAACGGGTGGCAGTATGTGGTGTTCAGAAAGGAGGAAAAGGAATGAGGCTCTCATTTTGGCAGTGTTTGGATGTACCATTGAATTGAGTTGTGAATATTTAGTTTAATTGAGAAGAAATGAGAAGTGAGAATGAAATTTCTAAGCATTGATAATGAAGAAAATAGCCCTCAAATTGGGTCACATTACTTTCAAGTCCCGCTTGAAATTAACATGATTGCATTTCGGGAGCCCAGGCACTGAATATGAATACCAAGGAAATCATAGTTTGGATATTTCCAATCTACCGGAATAATAATTCCAATTCGAATTGACATCCAAGGTAAGTGGGAATATGATGAGTCCGGAGCATTAATCAGGCCAGGTGAGGAATCTTAAACTTGAGACCTTTTGATATGATACTACTTTGATGCAGGACAACTAACCACTTACTCTAAAAGCTCAAACTAATAAAAAGCATGACAAATTAATCCCATTATCCCATAACCGGGTCCCACATTCCATGAGTGTGGTCCTTGTCTGAATCCCCTCATGGGCTCATCTCACATGGGTCTTGTCTCACACGAGCCACTTGTCTCACACAGGCCGCCCACCCCAAGTGCGCCCTTGCATCCCACGAGCCACCTCACTCGAGCCCGGTGTGAAAATGCCCCTGCATTAATTTTCATGAAAAAGAGCTTTTATACATTAATCTCAACAAGCTAGAAGCCGAAATTCACATACGATTAACTACAACCATTGCCAGAACAATGTCTTCCAAGATCCCAAACTCACAAACATAATACAATTATGAAGGGCAACAATAAACACCTCCATTGATCAAATACATAGTTATTTTCTGAACAAAATATATAATTACCATTTACATCTACTTGATCAACATTGCCAGCCCATTAGCAACTGAGGTTTTCAAGAGAGGAGAAACAGGAGCATCTCCAAAAAAAACATTGAAAAGAGCTGAAGAAACGTTTGTGGAATCGATTGTGGCATCCACAGTTGATGGCATCCCATCTGATGAGATTGAAATCTGCATATATGGAACAGACACATCCCATTTTAGATGCTGGCGTGCTCAAAGTAACATTTGAACTCTAAATGAAAATGTAAGTTTTTGTATGAATGGGAGAAGTGTATGTATGGATAGATAAATGCATGTAAAGATGTATTGTGTGCTTACTAGCATCTTGGATGGCTCCACCCAAGTCAAGAATATGAGAGTCCCTTGCTTAAGAGGGCGTCCTTGAAAGGTGCTACGAAATGTGGAGAGTGCAGATTCATCAACAGGGGTGGGTGCTTTGATCCTTGGTGAGATGGCATCATCTAATGCATCCCAGAAAGTCTTACCACTGACATCCCTGACCAGAACAATCTGCAACGATTTCTCTGAAGATGCTGCATACAAGATATGTCATATCATCACTCACATCTGCAAGTTCTTTTGTGAAAAAGCAAACATGCAGAAGTTTAGATCACTGATACCTTCATAAACAGCATTAAACAGAGCGGAATCCTTTTCAATTTCAGCAGCTGATTTTCTCTTCCATGCATTCAAATTTTCTATTATAGAATTATTTACATACAACCCAGCAGCATAGACTTTAACACCAATGATAGCAAAAACCTTCTCCCTGTAACCTGTCATTCAAGACAATTGAAACTAAAGGCAATATTATCGCTCCTATCAGGAATCAGGATTGTCCACATTAAGCAATCTCCGTTGGTGGATTCTATATGTGGTTAATTCCTCATCAATTCAAAATCATTTTTATTCCATAGATTTGATAAAGGTGGAGAAACCGACCCCAAAGAGCTGGGATGAGGTCATGATGATGATGATCAGATGACGGTGATGGTGGGACACCGGTGCTACACTATACAAAGGGCCCATTTGGAAGCATAGTCATATCATCATTGGATCCACACCTTTAGCGGGACCTGAACATTTCACCTTTGGGGCCAGTGTGGAAGTGATTAACCCAAAACCGCATTAAGTCAATTAACAATTTACCACTTCTTCTGTTCCCAAATCAATAGCAAGACAAGAACAGCTAAAGCATGTGGCTCATTGCATCCACCATCAGATTTCGGAATAAGGCATGCACATGAGCCTTGCCAAAGTTCCACCACCATAACTCCATCCCTTTCTTAGGAGATGGCAATGTGTAATAGGTGTTACTCACACATCATGCTTGGACGTGAGACAGGATATTTTGATGATATTCACACATGGTGAATGAACTATCACCAACCATGTTTCACAGATGATCATTCTTGAGCATCGTCGGATGGGTTCTACAGAGTGCATTTAAAGAAACAAACCTGTGCCAAGCAGAACTAGTGGATCCAAGCATCCGGGCACATTCAACGGTGTCTGAAATTTCACATTGGTCGAGGGCTCCAAGACAAAGTTTGCACTTCCAACTGCACCGAAGGATTCAAAGAGCAAGATATATTAGCATTTCTACTATCTGCCACAGTACTGTTTTCAGTCTAGGATAAGGGGCTGGAGTCAGGCCAATGCATGGATTGATTATTCATTCTAGTCGACCCAGACTTGGTTGAGTTTGATCTAGTTGAGCACTATGTGTCACATTGATGTAGGTCTATGGCCCACCATAGGGCCCATCATGTGCTGATTTTGAGCTATTTGTTGCAAATTTTTGGACCTAAATGTCATATACCTCATTTTCCATTTGTGGATGATGGGGGGCTGATGTGGAAGATATGATTGAAGATTTTGGGAGTATTTGTTTTTTTTGTTTTTTTTTTTTTTTTTTTTTTTTTGCTATTTTAAGCTAAATCTTTGTTGAGGGATTTTTATTATCTTAAATAAATTATTAGTTGATTTGAAATCAATTCAGATTTATTTGAAATTAATCTAAATAGTTGGGGATTTTCATTAAATGTTCATAAATTGTCTTTAGGGTCTATAAATTATTAATTGATTTGAAATTAATCTAATAGTTGGGGATTTTCATGAAATATTCATAAATTGTCTTTAGGGTAAGAAGTAGGCATTCCACATTTTTTTCCCACATTTTCTAAGTTGTGAGTTTTCTCATGTATTGTAAGAGAAGAAGTTTCATATCAATAAAGTTATGCATCCCTCTTTGCTTGTTTGCGATTTGAGCGTCGAGATCCTGTTGACTCAATAACTGGTGGACCATTTGGTATCAGAGAGGGCAATTGTTGGGGACTTTTTATTCTACATCACCTCCTAATGGCTTCAAAGGGAGTGGCGCAGGAAGTAGGCATTCCACATTTTCTAAGTTGTGAGTCTTCTCAAACATTGCAAGAGAAGAAGCTTCATATCAATAAAGTTATACATCCCTCTCTATTCAAATATTCTTATGAGTGTACTCTTGTCAATTTATTTGCAAATTCGAGCATTAAGATCTCGCTAACTCGATAATTGGTGCACCATTTTAGTATTAGATAGGGTAATCATTGGGGATTTTTAACTCTATATCACCTCCTAATAGCTTCAAAAAAAAGTGACACGGGTAAAGTTTATGCGAGTAACTCATTGAAGGAATCTGGAGACTAAAGTCGGAGCATGTGGACACAAGGGAAATGTCCTCACCAAGGTCCCAACCAATGACGAGCTACCCTGGCTAGTGAAGACACCAATAATTGAATCCTACAATTGTTGAAGCATGACAAAGAACCTGGAATTAAGGTCAAAATTTTAGAATTCTTGATCATTTGCATGTTGAAGACTTCATCGATTGGCTAAGCGAGATGGAAATATTGTTCAAGGAAATCGCGGACAAGCCGAAGATAAAGTTAGTAACTATAAAATTTTCTGGTCACACATTAGAAAGGTGGGATAATCTCCAAGTCGAACAACTCTATCAAGATAAGGAGAATAGATTCTTCATAAAAGATTTTTTTTTTAGAAGTCAAAAAAAATAAAATTATATCCGCGGCCAATGCCCGTAACCTCTATCGAAGATGCCACAATCTACATCAAGGGAATAAATTGGTAAATGAATACATCAAAGAATTCCATACATTAACATTACACGCACGGTTTTTGTGAGTATGAAGACAAAGTTTCAAGATAGGTTAATGGCCTTGACCCAACATAAAAAATGATGTGGCTTTCAAAGATGTACTTGAGATGTCCGATATATACACACTTGCATAAAATTTGAGGAGATAAGTAACCGAAGACTTAGGAGATGATTCGATGCCCCACGAGATTTGTCATCAACAACGGGGCAATACGTTAACTTCCCACGTAAGGTAACCACAAGGCTTCCATAGGTTGAGGGAAAATGGACCAACGTCCAACAATGAAGCGAAACCCTAACAAAGTGGGAGGTAGTCCACCAAAGATGGGCAAAATAGTACTCCTTTCATATGCTTTAGGTGTGAGCAGTTGGGATATTGTTCTTTTTACTATCTTGAACAATGGAGTAAATTTGATCAGGAAAGGACAATATGTTGAAGACACTCTCGGCCGCATTCAATGATAGCCGAAAATGATATGGAATATGAAGAACATGCAAATGAGAATGTGGGACATGTTGGGGAAGATATAGTAATGTATTTGGTAATAAAGGTAAGTCATTAGTTATCTAACGGACTATGTAATTAACGCCTCATGCAATTTATGGGGACGATGGTTGTGACATATTATCTTCCTCACTACTTGCACTTCTAGTGCAAAGATATACACGATTTTAGTAAATGGGGAAAGCAGCGAGTATATCATCTCACAATAAATGGTAAATAAATTAAAACTTAAAAATACATAAGCATCCATGCTCATACCAGATTCGTTGATTCAATAAAAGAAGAGAAGTTTCTGTTAATTATAGGTGTTTAGTTTCCTTCTCTATTGGGTTTAAGTAAGGATAAGGTGTGGTGTGACATGGTCCCATGTATACATGCCATATTTTGTTATGGAGAACGTGGTTGTGGAACCAAGATATAGTGCATTTTACTCTAGCTAGCATATATTCTTTTGTCAAGGATGATGTTAATATCACATTGTACCAATGAAACATCTTCCAACACCTAAATGTTGGGATTTGGGCCGCGGAATCACACATATATGGATCTAGGATAGCAATCCAATAGCACCAAGCAATCACAAGAAACACAAAGATTTAATGTGGAAAACCCTTACGGGAAAAAACCACAGCACAAAGCGACAAAAATTCCATTATGAAAGCACAAATTACAAAAATGGAGGACTTACTCAGCTTGAGCAATCCTTAAACCTCACCTTCTTTCCACCCCTTGAAACCCTAGAACCCTTTTAGAAATACTTTGAACCCCTTAGAATACCCTATCAGTCCGTATATAACCATTTATATAGGTTTAGAAAGAAGCCAAAACGGAATAGGAAACAAAAAATGCAAAAGTTGCGTTTCCACAGAAAATCTACGTAAAACCTTCGATGACATCGAAGTAGCTTTGATGTCATCGAAAAATGACAAAATATGTCCAGCGAGCAGGGGTGAAAATCTAAAATAAATTCGATGGCATCACTGGCTTCGATGACATCAAAGCTGGTTCGATGTCATCGAACCCACATTGTCAGATTTAAGACATCTGTCAGCAACAATCTCCACCATGTCTTCAATCTTTAAACCTGTAGCTTCTTATCCTCTTCTCTTATCTTTGTCTAGCATCATAGCTTCATCAACACTTCTTGTGCACACTCCGTCCTTCTTTTATGCCATCGCCAAGCCCAAAGAAGTTGCACAGAACTTGAACTTCTCCGTAGGAACGACCTTGGTGAGCATGTCTACCAGATTCACGCTGGTGTGAATCTTCTCCAGAGTTACGCCTCCTTCTTCAAGCACCTGTTGAATAAAGTGGTGATGAACATCAATGTGTTTAGTACGTGAGTGATAAACAGAATTTATAGCCAAATTGATAGCACTCTCACTATCACAGTTAACCAGCACGACCTCCTGCTGAAGTCTCAACTGATTTATCATGCCTCTGAGCCAAACACCTTCTTTAAACGCTTCTGTCACTATCATATATTCTGCTTCGGTCGTAGAAAGAGCTACCACGGACTGAAGTTTCGATATCTAACTAATTGCTTCACCCGCTAGTACAAACGATTAACTTAAGTCGACTTTCTGGAATCCAAACTGCCTACGTAGTCTGAATCCACATACCCTACCAACTTTGCCTCTGTCTTCTCAAAAGTTAACGTAGTCTTTCGTACCTCGAATGTATCGAAGTAGTCATTTCACCGCTTCCCAATGTTGTTTGTCGGGGTTTGACATGTATCTGCTCACAACACCGACTGCCTGTGAAATATCTGGTCTCGTACAGACCATGTCATACATTAAACTGCTAACCGCATTCAAATAAGGCACATGAGACATAACCTACTTTTCCTTATTTGATTTAGGACATTGTTCTGAGGAAAGCTTGAAGTGAGCCGCGTGAAGAACGCTCACTGGCTTTGCTTAGTCCATCCCATACTTAATCAGTACCTTTTCAAGGGATTCTGACTGTGATAACCAAAGCCTACTCTTCTTCCTGTCTCTATAAATATCTATGCTGAGAACCCTCTTTGCAGCCCCTAGATCTTTCATCTCGAATGTCCTTAATAACTGAGTCTTCAGTACGTTGATTTCAGACATATAATGACTGGCGATTAACATATCATCAACATACAATACTAAAATGATAAATTTTCCATCACTCAGTGTCTTGTAATAGACACGATGATCGTATTCACTCCGAGTCAATTTCTGACTCAACATGAAATAATCAAATTTTTTATACCACTGCCTAGACAACTGTTTCAGGCCGTACAACGACCTCATTAACTTGCAAACTTTTTTCTCTGCCCCTTTAACTTTGTAGCCCTCTGGTTGCTTCATGTAGATCTGCTCTTCCAACTCCTTGTACAGGAATGCAGTCTTGACATCCATCTGTTCCAACTCGAGATCGTATTGGGTAACCAGCGCCAACACGAATCTGATAGACACCTGCTTAACCACCGACGCGAATATCTCTGTGAAGTCGATTCCTTCTCTCTGAACATAACCCTTCGCTACCAACCTTGCTTTGTATCTATCCTGTTTCCTTTTGAATAACTACTTGCATCCGATCGCTTTTCGGCCCATTGGAAGCTCCACCAGCTCCCGCGTATGATTTTTGTACAACGAGTTCATCTCATCGTCCATAGCCGCCTTTCACTGTTTTGCATCAGGCTTACTGAGAGCCTCCTGAATAGTAGACGGGTCTCTCTTATCTATAATGAGGGCATATGTAATATTAGAGTCGTCTCTGTATCTTGTCAGTAACCTGCGATCACACGGTGGGTTTCTTCTCATAGGTGGCTGCTCTACCTGATCCCGTACCTCTGTCTGTGTATTTGTCTCTGCCTAAGTATCATCTGTGTCAATCTGGACGTCTACGATCAACCTTTCTGGTTCCTCTTGCTCCTCTTGATCATTCTTGCAAAATAGAGAGCTTTCATCGAATCTGACGTCATGACTAGTGATGACCTTGTGTGTGACCTTGTCGAAGAACCTTTAACCTTTCACACCAACACCATAGCCAACAAAAATATACTCTTTGGCTATATAATCTAGCTTATCTCTCTCAACTAAGAGTACATGAGAGTAAGCTTCACAACCAAATATGCGCAAATCTAAATAATCCAGCTTATAACCACTCCATACTTCCTTTGAGATTTTACATTCAATTGCCGTAGACGGGGACCGGTTCACCAAATAGCAAGCCGTGTTAACGGCTTCTGTCCATACGTCCTTGCCCAACGCAGCATTACTTAACATGCATCGGATCCTCTTCAAGAGAGTTCGATTCATTCGCTCAGCCATACCGTTTTGTTCGGGCATGTGGCACATTGTGTTGTGCCTAATGATCCCTTCATCCTTACAATATTCATTAAACTCAATGGAAGTGAATTCTCCACCACTGTCAGTCCTTAAAACCTTTATTTTTCACCCTTATTGTTTTTCCACCATTGTCTTCCACTGTTTGAATATGGTGAAAACTTCGAATTTACGTTTCATGAAGTAAACCCAAACTTTCCTGGAGTAATTGTCAATGAATGAAACAAACCATGACGACCCCCCAAAAGAAACTTCTGGCGATAGCCCCCATACGTCAGTGTGCACATAATCAAGCACTCCCTTACATACATGGTTTCCAATTTTAAAAAATAATCTAGATTGTTTACCATATATACAATGCTCATATATATCTAAATCAAAATTTTTAAAAGTTGGAATTAAACATCGATCAGAAAGTACATTCATGCCTCGCTCGCTCATGCGGCCCAGACGAGCATCTCACATACGTGCAGACGTGGAACCTGCAACATTCATTGTCGCTCCACCTTTTGAAGTACTTCCGATCAACCTGTAAAGGTTTCCATACCTTTGCGCTCTCATAACCACGAGTGCCCCTTTTGAAACTTTAAGGACACCATCAATACCAGTGAACTTGCGCCCTATAGCCTCGAGTGCACCGAGAGAATGAGACTTTTCTTCATATCAGGAACGTGTCTGACATCAATCAAGGTATGCTTCATCCCATCAAACATCTTGATGCTCACCATACCAATAGCCACAACATTAAAGGCATCGTCATTACCCATAAAAACCTGCCCACCATCCATTCCTTGTAATTGACGAACCAACTCCGATGAGGAGTCATGTGATATGATGCTCCTGTGTCAAGTATCAACTCATCTTTATGATTGTCGTGTAAGTGACCAATCATGGAAACAGACAGAACATCACCACCACTTGTCCATTCATCAAATGTGACAGCATTGGCCTCCTTGGAAGAAGCCGCTTAATTTTCTTTCTTCGCTTTAGGATTTTTACAATCCTTCTTCATGTGTCCAGATATCCCACAGTTCCAGCACTTTAATTTTCCTTTGCCCCTGCCCTTGGATATAGGTCTAGAAGATCCTGTACCTCGCTCAGAATCTCTGCCCCTCGTAATCAGTGCATCAGAAGATGTCCTCATGTCGCCGTTTAGCTTTCTCATTGCCTTTCCTTGAGGGGTGAGATAACGGTGTCGACACTTAGGGTTTTATTTGCGGTGCACATCGTGTCCACGAATGACTCATAAGATGCAAGAAGAGAATTCAACAATATACATGCCTATTCATCATCTTTGACCGCTTCTTCCATATCCAGCAATTTACACATCAATTTATTAAAGTTGCTGATGTGGGCTTCCAGATCTCCACCCTCTGCCATCTTGAAGGTATATCACTGTAGCTTCAAGTGTGAGCGATTTTCAGAGAACTTTTTCGCATAGATGTTCTCTAACTTCGCCCACAAACTAGCTACAGTTTTCTCCCTCAAAACATTATAGAGAACCTCATTCGTGAGACATAAACGGATGGAGGCTAAAACATTACTATCAAGGGTTTCCTATTCTTCGTCTTTCATAGTAGATTTTCGATCCTCAAGAGCCTTAATCGCGCCTTGCTTGGTTAATAGGCTAATCATCTTAACCTTCCATAACTCAAAATTATTTTTTCCTGAGTACTTCTCAATATCAAACTTGGCGTTTCCCATTATTACTAATCCTTCAGATTCAGATTTGTGCCCCAACGATTGCTCTGATACCACTTGTTAGGATTTGGGCTGCGGAATCACACAGATATGGATCTAGGATAACAATCTAAGAGCACCAAGCAATCATAAGAAACACAAAGATTTAACGTGGAAAACCCTTACGGGAAAAAACCATGGTACAATGCGACAAAAATTCCAGTATGAAAGCACAAATTACAAAGATGGAGGACTTACCCGGCTTGAGCAATCCTCAAACCTCACCTTCTTTCTACCCCTTGAAACCCTAGAACCCTTTTAGAAATACTTAGAACCTCTTAGAATACCCTCCCAGTCTGTATATAACCCTTTATATAGTTTCAGAAAGAAGCCAAGCCAAAACGGAATAGAAAACAAAAAACGCAAAATCCGCGTTTCCGCAGAAAATCTGCATAAAACCTTTGATGACATCCACCTAGCTTCGATGTCATCGAAAAATGACAAAATATGTCCAGCGAGCAATGGTGAAAATTGAAATAAATTCGATGACATCGACTAGCTTCGATGACATCGAAGATGGTTCGATGTCATCGAACCCACACTGTCAGATTTAAGACATCTGTCAACAACACTAAATTTGATAAAGACAAGACTTAGAAGTCGCGTACTGTAGAAAATTTTAAAGGGAAAAGCAAGGAGACTGGCATCATTTATGTCTTTGTTACTAGAGAAGATATAAAGCAATCAAATGTTCTGCTTCCTATACAAGAGTTACTAGAGTTCCATAAATATGAAGACTTGGTGCCCAAAGAACTCACAATTGGACTTCCCTCCTACAATGAACATTCAACACCACATTGATTTAATGCAAAGTTCAAGTCTATCAAATCTTGAGCACTATCAAATGAGTCAACCAAACATGTGGAGCTCCATTGACATGTAACTGAGTTGCTACAAAAAGGTTTAATTCAGAAAGCATGCCACCATGTGTTGTTCTCGCATGACTAACTCCTAAAAAGAAGGATCTTAGAGGAGGTGTGTGGACGGTCGTGCAATCAACTAAATTTCTAGCGATTACCAATTTTCTATTCCTCATTTAGACAATATAATAAAAATGTTGCATGAAGCAAATGTCCTTGTAAAGATCAACCTGAGTGGATATAATCAGGTATGTGTCTGGTTAAGGGACAATTGGAAGACCACACTTAGACTGGAGATGGGTTGTACGAGTGGCTTATCATGCCATTTGACGTTTTAGTTGCACCGAGAACTTTTGTAAGGCTGATGACAAAAGTAATCCGTCTCTTCATGGGAAAGTTCTTAGTTATTCATTTTTATTATATTCTTGTTTTTAATCGTATGATTCATCTATTCACCCTGATCACTTGCAACAAATATTTGATATATTATGAAAACCATTATTATTTGTTAACTTGAAAAAGTGCTCGTTGTCTATAGTGTTGTGTTTTAGAGATATATTATCTTTCTAAAAGGGATCAAGGTTGACTAAGAGAAAATCAAGACTATTGTGGAGTGACCCATCCCATGAACCCTTTTAGAGGTGTATCCTTTTCCACAACTTAGCGACATCTTACCAGAGATTTATCCAAATTTTCAATACAACTATTGCATTTGTCTCTGATTGCATGCACAAAGGCCAGTTTGAATGGACTAAAATGGCGAATCAAAGCTTCAGTACCATAAAAGAGGAGATGATAGAGACTCTAGTTTTTGTACTTATGGACTTCAATAAAGTCTTCAAAAGTTGGTATTGGCGTAGCGTTGAGTCAGGAACAAAAGCCAATCGCTTTCTTTAGCGAGAAGCTTAATGATGCTCAGAAGAACTACTCCACGTATGATCTCAAGTTAATCGTAGTGGTCCATGCAATATGACATTAGAGGCATTACATGATTTGTTGGGATTTCATTTTATACTTAGGCCATGAGGCATTGAGATATTTCGACTCCCAGAAGAAGCTAAGTGCTTATCATGTAAAGTGGATGACTTTTATACAAGAATATACTTTCCTTGGATGACTTCTATACAAGAATATACTTTCCTTTTCCGTTACAAAGGTGGAAGTTAGAAAAAGTAGTGAATGCTTTTACGTAGGAGGGTGGTTCTATTAGGAATGCCTGCCATGGAGATTGTGGGATTCAAGGCATTAAAAGAACAATATGAGGACCCTATTTTTTATAAAGTGCTCAACAAATGTGTGGATGGCCGAGATCTAAAGTATGAATTCATCTCACACAATAAATATTTATTTCAGGGTTCTCGCTTATGCATTTTGATGCAGGGATGAACGTGATGAGGATAAATACTCCGAATCCACGGAGCTTCTCCGGACTCCTCACAAAGACTTCTTGAATCCACGAGGAAAGAAAGCAGAAAATAGGAATAATTTCTAATAAATTCGAAACTGATTAATTAATTCATAAAAACGAGTTCACAACCCTTTAAATAGGGGTACCAAGCAATGGGAAAGAAATCAGAATCAAACTACAACTACAACTCCTAGAATTCGCGACTTACTATAAATAGTAAACTTACTATTTATAGACGGTCGTGATGTCTACTAGTGCGCAAGGTTTTCGGCCAAAAATAGTAAGTGTCCTATTTGGCTTCACCAAACCGTTCTCCTAATTATTCTAAGCTCTTTTCACGTTGGGCGCAACTCCTAAAGCCCAACGGATGAAGAGTTATAATCAAACTAAAACTTACTATTTATAGTAAAATTAAAATTAAAACAGGGAAATGACCGTCAATCCAGGGGTTTTTCGCAATTCCGGGCGTCGCAACCCGGCGTAGCTGGGTTGGTTGGCTAAAGTAGCTCGTTCTACCCCAAAATCATATATTTTACGTCAGATAACTCATTCCGGATTGCGAGATACGCCTGATTTAAGGTCCAATGGTCTGGCTCACTTCTATCGTCGACCGGGCCTTTTCTGATCCATCTTGGTCATGTAACTGTTCGCGACCCGCTCTACATCACATTTCTAAAGGATCATTGCGGGAGAAGGTCATATATGAGCTATACGAAGGATTGGGTGGACACTTTGGAAGAGAGAAACATTAGCCATGGTAGAAGAAAAATACTATTGACCTTGTATGCATCATGACATTGAACGGTTCGTAACACGATGTGTTGACGCCAAACGTCATATGCAAAACACTGACCTTTATAAGCCGCTTCCTGTTCCAATCGCATATGGGTGAACATTTCCATAAACACCATTCTAGGTCTTCCTAAGACTCAAAGTAGAGCATATATGATTTTCGTTATGGTGGACCGGTTTTTAAAGATAGCCCATTTAATATGATGTAAAAGGATGACAGATACTACACATATTGCCAATACATTCTTTATGAAGATCGTGTGACTTCGCAGGAAAGAAAGAAGAAGAAGCTTTGGATCGTAATATGACACTTTTATAGAAGTGATTGAGGACTATGCTTCAACTCTCTAATACATATCATCCTGAAGTAGATACTGAAACCAAGGTACTTAACCGGAGCCTTTATAACCTTTTCAAGAGTATAGCAGGTAATAGTGTATCTCAATAGAACTTAATTTACCAAAGATAAGAGTTCGCCTACACAAGATCAGACAGTTCTAAAACTTTGATTAGGAACCTAAAAACAAGTGGTTACAAAGAAAACACAACAGCCATCTGAAATAACATCTACAACTAGGACAGATAGGATTGTCCAAACTGGAAAAGTTTTGGCTGTATCCATCCATAACGAGTCCCATTGTATCAACGGTCTGGATTACTTAGAAATGGTCTCCATGTATAAAATAGATGCATAAGGACCTCAATTCTCTTTTCTAATTGTTTCTGCAATTGTTTCTTGAAGGGAATGATACAGTCAGACACATCAAACCCGAGGGAAAAACGGCTTTGGTTACTTGCAATTGCCCAATAATTGAACTGAACTAGCTCGAGTTCAATTACCTCACAAGTGTAAGATCAGAAGGCAGGTGGGCCACACATGTACATAGTCTACCATTGGTCAATTTCATTTTGTCTAGGTGTGGACCACCTAGTTAGAATATAGGCAATAATAGATATGGCATTTACGCAGTTGGGGTCACATGATCTCACACAAGTGTCCCTTGCTTCCACACGTTTGCCAAATGCAATTAGCATTCGAAATCAGCCTTGTCCACCCATCAGGTGGATCACACGCGTTCCAAAACAATGAACGGTTTAAGAAATCACAAGCTGCTCCCATTCAGCTTCGGCATCTGTTGGTGGGCTTTCTTTATGGGCCGGATCCTACTTGTTGGGGCCTATCTAATGAGCAGCCTCGATCTCAGGTGCGTGTGGAGTGTGTGACAGTTGCAGTGCAATGGGAGTTTTTGACATAGCTAGTTTTACATGAACATCTCCAGTTGGGCCCAACTGATGGACGGCTCACTTTGGCATGATGCAGCGTATGTGCAGGAATCGTAGTTTACCATGCCCACACGGATGTAGTGCATTGTCCATCTACATGAAAACGTGTGAAAGATCTCAGCTTCACATCAGGTAGGCGTCTAATAATCAGGCCGTTGACTCAGGTGGGCCACCCAGTTGAGGAATAAAGCACGTGAATTTCGATAGAGATCATCTAAAAAGCAGTGTGGATACATGAACAGGAGCTCCTATATCACACGCACGCCGCATATGTTTGCGTGTAAGGAAAGGTTGAAGGAAAGTGTATGGCTTAGTTTATTTGATACTCTGGCAGAGAATGACGCTTGATACTCGGGCCCTCTAAAATTTACTACATGTCATCTATTGACTCCAACGAAATCGACTAAATTGTGAAACCCACTAAAGTAGCAATCGCAAAATCAGAATGGCTGAACAGTTCTCTAACCGCTAATAATGTCTACCAATTCGATAGTCAGATAATTATCATTTTGGATTCATGATACATCCAAACTAATAAATTGGACGGTTTAATTTAGTTTTATGCCTGCGTATCATCCACACACCGAAGCAAGAGTATCAAAGTTTTCCTCATTAGTAAAACTGGTTTGTTTATAGACTCCAGCTGCTTTGCTCGAATCCATGAAAATGCATTCGATACCCAAAACAAGTGAGAAGAGGGAAACGAAATAAAATTGAAGAAGAAGAAAAGAAAGGGCATACATTACCTGAAGCTTTGGGAATTGGGGCCCGAAATCTGTGATTGGAAGTCAAAATAGGTAATGTGGATGTGGGGTTAATTTGGTAAATCCCAAAAGAAGGAGAAGAAGAGTAGTCTTTGCCCTTTATTTTAGCGGCGATTGGCGAGAATAGAGAAATTGAAGTAGCAATAGCCCCAGCCATTTCCCAATCTCTCGCTCTCCCTCTCTCTCAAATTCGTACTTTTTTTCGTCCTTCAGTGAAGTAGAAGTAATTTTGGTACTCATGCGGACAACCGTGGTGCATTTGCACACGTCTACCTCAAATCGTACTCTCCGAATGGTTTCCCGGACCGCTGATGACCATAACTAGCTGATTGGAGGACATCTTCATTTTATCATAGATCACCATCCAAATTCCAAAAACAAATGTATATAAGAGGTCAAGATCGTATAATCCGTCCGATTTCCACAGTCGATCAAAACCTTTTGGACGGTTCAAATTTCAGAAGATATACATAGACGATTAGTCATATGAATAGATTGACCGGATGTGACATTGGAGCCAACCTATGATAAATTCGGTTTGGATCCGTTTCTCCTTGTGAATACGGGTCCAGTTGGGGATCTGTCCCAACCCAACCTACCCCGGACCTCTTTTTCAAAACAAGGTCCAGTTTTGAGTCGACCTAAATTGAATCTGGCATCATAGGGACACGAAGGTGTCCGCTACAGCTGGGATTCCCAGTAAGTAGAGCTGTCCACCAGTGCCTGATGGATTCAGGGCCCAACTTCCTGGAGCCCTTATGAAATCTAGTGGGGTCCACCATCAATGACCAGTTTAAAAAACTGTATAGATGGGTTTGGAAAGTCTGTTGGACCCGTTAATATTTTAAAATCCCAAAATCGTACCATCTTGAGTTGGTTCAGCTACAGGTTGGGTCCAATGAATTTTATTAGCAATTTGTATATATTAGCCATCTCTGCTATAGTAACAGGTTTTGCCAAGCCAAATACATGTAAGAAAGCCCGTTTACAACACGCTTGTATCAAAGTCGCATGGGTAGGTGTGATGTAGTCCATCCATCTCGGCAGGGCCCACCATATAAGCTGTCTTAGATGATGTGGACCCGAGACGGATCCAAAGTAAATTACTCGAGATGGACTAGGCTTGGGTCCTTGTTGAAAAAAAGACCACGAACCCGATCATCACGGCTAATCCAAACCTGACCTGTGGTCAGCCGTACAGGTGAATAGGATATGGAATTACTCTTTGCCCTTCAACATGTAGCTTCTCCATGAAACAAACGTTCCATGTGAAAATCTACTTGATACCTTCTACTTTACTTTATAGACTGCAGCCATATTGAAGGGTGGGATCTTCCAATCCCGAAGAGTTCCTGAGCATTCCCCGTCTAATACCCGATTGGGCCGACAGTTTGGATCATCAGAACATAGGCCCATAGGCTGCACATCAACAAACCATATATCTAGCATCCACTCATATGCAGTGAGTCAATCCAGACCAACCAAATCAAGGAGGCTATTGTTAATGGACCATAGCCAAAAATCAAGGAGGCCATTGCTTATCAATCAGTCAGAGCTTAACCATCAAATCTAAAGTGTTGAATTTGGAGCTTAACCCACTAGGGTTACAACATGGCCAAGGGAATCCAAAGTGGCAGAGACCAGAGCCACTGACTACTGAAATATGGAACAACCTTCTCTAACTAAGATGTACATGGGTGCAATACCACTCTCTCTAGATATCATGTTCATTCACACTAGTATCATATTATATATAAAAAAAAAATGGCAAGATGAGTTCCATCTCCCATCAGTCGTCGTCAATTCGAGTCTCATATCATCAGTTCCAAATCATCATATCATATCAATTCACCTCTTCAAGTATCATCAATTCACCTCTATTCACTTATGCTTGCCACAAACAAAATTTCTTGTTTGTTGCAATGTGATTAGGCCACATTATCACCCACTGCATTTAATGAACGATTCTGAATCCTTTGCTTGCCACAAACAGAAAATTTCTATTTTCCTACATCGTGATTGGTCCACATCATCACTGACATTGTCAGCACCGCTACATTAATTTTGGTCATCACGTCATCATTGACATTGCATTGCTACACTAAATGCAATGTGTGATGATGTGGCCCAATCAGATTGCTACAAACAGATGCAGGAATTTCTTGTTTGTGGCAAGAAGAGGATCCAGATTCTTAATGCAGCCATGCTGATAACGTCAATGATGACATAGACCAATCACAATGCAGGAAAACAGAAATTTTGTGTAGGCAACAAGCAAAAGAGCTGGATTCCATCAATTCATACTCAAGCGCAAGAAGAGCCTGCAATCACACATCACTAAATCAATCAATGTGTACGAGAAGATTAAAAAAGTTAAAGCTACAACGCTATTTCTAGGCATTTCAAAATACAAACAAAAACCGTTTCATATGAGCATGAAGTGGGTCTTGTTTGGCAGCATGGATTCAGAATACCAGGATTGTAAATCCATTGGATTATTCCATGATTGGAAATCCCCTAGATTTGAAATACACTGATTCGGAATCCTCCAGTTGTGGTTGTGTTGAGCACCTGGATTTTAAATCCCTTATGAATAAAAAATAGTTATGCACTTAAATTATGTAGTAGATTTACAAGAGTTTTTTATTTTTTTTGGTTAGCTTGTCAGTACACACCCCACTGTCAGTACACACTTCACTGTCTGCAACCCCCACCAGGGAATCAATACCAAGACCTCAGTGTTGAAACTAGATATCTTCACTACAAGATTTTGAATTTAATTACTAAATCAACTTTAATATTCTCAATGAGGATAAATACGTGATGTTTTACACAATAATAAGCCCATTGAAATTTATACTTTGACAAAAAATGATGAACTTCCAAACCTTCGACAGGCCACAAGCATAGGATCACAACCAAGCTTTAACCGTTGATTTACATGGCCTATGTTTTGACTGCTCGGATCATTCTATTGATATAATTTTAGCGATGCAATGTATAATCTGATTGTTTTGGAATATCATCAATGGCCATGTGTACAATAGGCTAGTAGCCTAGTGACTCATATTTACATGTGTACAGTATGCTAGTAGCCTAGTGACACATTTACACATGCTACCCTCCTTGCCTTTAAAAAAGAAGAAAAAAGAAAAGGAAAAGGAAAAGGAAAAGGAAAAAAGAGAAGGGATTGGTAATCCAAGCAAAAGGGAGGGGTTGCTTGCAAAACTCACCTGCTACCCTCCTGCCTTTAAAAAAAAAAAAAAAGAGAGATAGGGATTGGTAATCCAAGCAAAAGGGATGGGTTGCTTGCAAAACTCACTGAAAGCGAGGATTTGAAATCCCCTTAATTCAGAATTCAGAATACCCTCTAATATGAAAGCTGAGGATTTGAAATCCCCTGAATTCAGAATACCCTCTAATCCACCTTGCCAAATGACTAATAGATTCAGAATACCCTCAAATCCTGCCAATTCCATAGCATCAAATGATCCCAAGTGTTCCAATTTATAAAGATTTTGGGATTTTTTAATTTACCTAATTTTCAAAACCGTAGAATACAAATCTTTTGCCTTCAGCTAAAGATTAGTAGCTAGGCTTTGATAGTTCGGGCGCCTTTTGACACACTTTGCACTTTCCATCCATGGTGAGAACCCCTCAGAAATGGTGACCCATGGTGTGAGCCTTTGACACACTTTGCACTTTGCATCCATGGTGAAAACCCCTCCGAAATGGTGACCCAAGGTGAGAACCATAGGTCTAACCATGATTCAATGTTGCCCCTGGATAAGATGAGAGCCATTTTGTAACAATCCATAAACTCTCTAAGCCTGTATTTTTCTTTCTCAATTTCACTAGCAAATATTCTCTATCTATTCATTCTATTTCTTGGGATGCTTATAAAGGTGTTCGGGTGCTGTTTATGGATGTTGCAACAAATGCTCAAAAACACTCTAAATTAGGGCTAAATCATCCTGGAGGTGTCACTTGCTTTGAAGTGTCGATTTAGTACTGGTTAGTGTCATTTACCATCTATAAGTGAACTTGTTGGAACCCTTCAAAGTGTCGGTTTAACCCATGTGGGGGGTCATTTACCATCATAACTGAACTAGCCAGAACCCTTAGTGTCGATTTAACCCATGTTGGGGAAGATGGGACTTGCTAGAACCCTTTGCAGCATTGATCTAGCCGATTGGCCTCTACTTGGGATTATCTTCAAAAGCTGTGAAGTTTATTTGCAAACCATGGGGGCTACTCATTCAACCTAAAAATCTGAGGATAGTATAATGGCTCCCTATCTATCATATGCCTAATTCAACCAAAGTACCAAAGAAACAAACACCAAGTTAAAAACATATGTATGACAGATTATCAAATCCGCTAAATAGAGCAGAACCCCTTTCAGAAACAGAGAACTAATTGTTCGTAATTGTAAATAAAATTGAAAATTTACCTTTGTTCCTTCTCAGTCCACCGGCCGTTATCCTGAACTTGTTCACGTCTCCGATCTGCCGACATTACATAGTTGGGGAGCGGGACTTTGTCAGATTCAATGCAGATGAGATCCTCCACAAGAATATCATAGTGCCTCTTGATCTCGTCAATGCTTCTTCCTCCAACCATGGTTGCCACATTCTGCCATCGGTCGGGAGTTTCTTTGTCATAGACAGCAAGGGCCCTCTCGAAAATCTTATCTTCCTCGCGACTCCAATCCGAGTGAACCCCACAACCCATCGTCTTCTTTAAATCCCTTGGAACTCTTTCAATCAAAAACTTGAGAACCCAACAAGTAATCATATCAATACAAAATTAAGAAAAGGTAATGTAATCAGAACCCCCAACCAAAAAAAAAAAAAAATCAAATATAAAATCAAACCAGATGTAGATAACCAATTAATACAGATTACAGACCGAATCTTATAACAAAATGAAATAAAAATCAAAGATTCGTTCAAACAAAGCATGAATGAAGAGGAAAGAAGAAGAAATGAACATATACCTTAAAAGTTGGATTTTCCAGATTCCAGAAACTCCATCTAAGAAACCCAAAAGGAATTCATATCTCCATCAATTCAATAAAGATTGTTTCAAAAGCAAAAAAGATCCAGTTTTCATTCAAACTATATATATTATTCTTGTAAACTCTCTGCATGCACACAATTCTCACCAACTCATTCTCAAGCTATAAATATGATGATTAAGATACAAATACATTAGCATTTCAAGATGGGTATGAGAGGTTGCGTCTCACACATCTTTTTTTCTTTTTTGATAACCTTCTCATGCATGCATTTTCATGATTTCTTTTTTTTCTTTTTTTTTATTCTTATATATAATTATTATATATAAGATGACGCATGCCATGCATTTCGAGGTATCGATTCGCACGTGACACGTGGTCTACGTTGCTGCCACGGAGTGCAACGTGCCATGCACTAGCTAAGCTAGTCGGACACCGTTCTGAACGGGTCAGGTCACGGGCACGTCGCGTGCACGTGATGGAGCTACCCCATGTGGGAAACGGATTGGCTACTCCCTGCCACCAGCCCGGCGATGATGGTCGGTGCGCTGTGGGCCCCACCGTGATGTATGTATGTGTTTGGTACATTCCGTTCATCCGTTTTTTAAGATAATATTAGGGCTTCATCCCAAAAGGAAGAGGTATATAAATATCAGGTAGAACACACCGCATGAAAACAATAGTGATTGGATATCCACCACTGTTTATTTGACATCCAATACGCTGATTAGGTCATACAAGAACAGATGAAGGGAAAAAACAAAGATCAACTTGATCCAAAACTTTTATGACCCAAAAGGTTTTTGATGGTCTACGTTCATTCAACACTGTTTCTTATAATGTGGTTCACTTGAGACTGGGATATACCTCATTTTTTACATCATAACATAAAATTACCTGAAAAAATAGATGGACAGCACGAATGGAACATATACATTATGGTAGGTTCCATGGTGGCAGGGGTAGTAGCATTCCGTTTCTATGCGGGCATCCGTGGAATGAAAACGGCAGCGTACACCGCGAAGAGTGGATGCGGATTGGCTGTACCACACACCAGCTGTACAGTACAGCTGGTGTATTGAGTATTGACGTGAGCAAGGTATGTATTGTATTGAAACTGTCCATTCATTTTGCCAGCTTGTAGTAAGGCTTAAGCCGAGAAATAAGACCGATCTAAAGATAAAGTGGACCACACTGAAAGCAGTGAGAAATTACCTCTTCCTTTAGATATTTGTTACCTCATGAACACATTAGATAAAAAATAAATGTTATTGTGGGCCCTGCGAATATTTTAACAGTGAAAATCCTCGTCCCGCTGTTATGCGGTTGCGTCCTACCCCCGCCCGGGCAGGGCTCTGTGGGCCCACCGTGATGTAAGTATTTTATCCACGCTTCTTTTAAGGTACTGATATAAAATTGAAGCAAGTCCACAGCTCCAGTGGGCCACACCGGAGGAAGCTGCAGTGACAATGACACCTACCGTTGAAACCTTTCTAAGGGCCCCTGTGATGTTTTTTTATCATCCAACCTATTAATAAGGTCATGTAAACGTGGATGAAGTGAACAAAAACAAATATTAGCTTGATCCGAAACTTCTCAAGCTCCCAAAAAGTTTTTAATGGTGGACATTAAATCCCCACTTTGTCGTCCACTTAAGCGCTGTAACTTGTTTAGTGTTTGGCTCCTACCTTAAAATGACATGAGAAAAGCAATTAACAGCTTGGATAAAACACTTACATAACAGTGGGCCCCACAGAGCCCTGCCCGGACGGATTACTGTCCGGGCGGGGGTAGGATGCAATCCGTGTCCATTTTCGATGAGGTGGGAAGCGGATTGCTGACCCACGCAGACAATAATCCGTCCGACCAGGGGCTCCTGCTGACACACCTAAGCTTAAAAATGAGGCAGATCCAACACTCAAGTGGATCGCACCAGAGATGACATTTGCATTTAATGCAACCTAAGCTGTATGGTCCACTTGTCATACATTAAAATGAACTTAGAAAATAGATAGATGGCGTGGATAAACAGATACATCACGGTGTACTCCGCAAGAGCCCCTGATCGGATGGATTATTGTTGGGGTGGGGTCGGAAGCAATCCACTTCCTAAAAATGGTACAGCTAGAATATCCTGATATCGTTTTATTAAAGAAAAGAAAAAGAGCAGAGGTGACGTTATTTATTTATTTGAACCCGATATGTTCCCTTATCTCAATTATCCGGCCGCGAGGTGGGAACCCTTGTTTAGTTCTACACACACTCGGAAATTGTACAGTTGCCAGACAAACTAAACTAAATCAAGGAGATGGGCCGTAACTGAACGGTTGGTTAGTGAACATCCGATCGATCAACGACCAAAATTGAAAGTATCAAGTGTCCGCATTTAAGGTTGTTGTTATTTGATTGATAATGCATCTCTTCCTTATTAGTTGACGAGATAAGATTATTTGATAATACAATCATCAATTTCTATTTGAATTTACTCTCAAGCAAGTCCTAGATGTGGCCGAATCTTGACAATTTATCTTGTTTGTGAGAAGGAAGTCAAGGTTGTTGTTATGGATCTAGAAAGGGACAGCCCCAAGACCTGATGGGTTTCCTTTGGCTTTCTTCGGTCTTCTGGAAGACAATCAAACCGTATGTTTTGGGTTTCATCGAGGAATAAGGTTGATATGCAAAGCATTTTGTGTACATTGGATTTGGAAAGGATGTATGACCACATTGATCGGTCTTTCCTCATTTATATGTTAGCTCACATTGTATGTGGGACTAAGTGCTGACTCTTAATTAAAGCTTGTGTTTCCTCGCCAAGGTTCTCTATCTTTATTAACGGCTCTCCATTTGGTTTCTTCTGTGTCTTGAGGGGTCTTTGCCAGAAAGATTTCTTTCTCCTTTTTTTGTGGATTCTGAAGCTCCAAGCAGGATGTTGGTTAAGAGTCAATCGGTTGGCCTCTTTTGAAGTTTAATTTGAGGTTGAGAATGTCCCTCAGACCGTCATCCACCTTCAAATTGCTGATGATACTCTCATTTTTTATGAGGTTAATGCATCCATGGTGGACAATCTCAAGAAGATCATCAGATATTTTGTTGTTTTGACTCTCAATGTTTATCTAGCCAAAAATGAGTTGTTCAGGATGCACTCGTCTAAGAAAGAGGTGACTCGGCTGGTTGGCACTTTTGGCTGTCAGGTCGGGTCTCTTTCCTCTTTCTATCTCGACTTGCCTTTGTACATAGGTAAGCCTGTCAAACATCTTTAAGATTTGTTGATAGAGAGAATGGAGAGAAACTCTCACCTTGTAAACGCATAATTTTGTCCTTTGGAGGCCGAATCGTGCTGATTAAGGTGGCCCTCTCCAATTTCCATATCTATTTTATGTCGCTATTCAAGTGCCCGAAGTCAATCCTTGACAATATTGATAAACTTTGAAAGATTTTTTATTTTTTATTTTTATTTATTTATTTATTTTTATTTTTTAAGGGGGGGCAAAGAGGAGCATCTAAAAGTAAGTTCCATCTCTACTCAGTTGAAATGAGGTTTGTAGATCCTGTACCAAAGGCGGTGCCGAAATTTGTTAGCTTAATGATGTGAATTCTACCCTCTTAGGGAAATCGGTCTAGAGTTTCGAATCAAGGGGGGAAGCTGGTAGAAGTACATTGTTGCTGTAAAATATGGTTCATCAGCTATGGGTTAGTGGATAAGTACTTTCTATATCATGCATCTTTCCTTTGGAAAGTTGTCACTCATTTTGCTAGAGAGGATGTATCAAGAGTTAGATTCTGGGATGATATCTGGTGTGGAGATTCCTCACTGCGAGATGTTTTTCTTCTTCTTCCCTCATATGCTCTTTTGCTAATGTTTCGGTGGACCGCTGCTTCTCAATGTTCAAAATTGGGAGTGTTTGGACTCCTTGTCGTCAAAATCGATCTAATTCTGAATTCAATGACTTCCTGTTGCTTCTTTCTTGCTTGCAAGGGATCAATCCTTATCCAGGAGTAAGAGACTCGCTGGTGTGGCTTATTAAATCGGAAATTTTTTTAATGATGTCTTTCTCCTTGTTCACTAGGCAAAATGGAAATTCTACCTCTTCTTATCATAATAGCCGTATTTGTTCCGAAGTTATTCCTCTTAAAGTGGCAGCTTTTGCATGGCTTGCTATCAGAAATAGAATCCTTACTATCGACAATTTCCGCAAGGCAATAGGCTAATGGCATTGCCTAACATCTATCTTCTCCATCTTAGAGATGCCAAGTCAGTAGATCACCTGTTCATTCATTGCCCTTTGGATAGTCTAGTCCACCATTGTCTTCCTTCAGCTTGTAATGGGTGATGCCAAATTCAATCAAAGGCCTTTTCCTTTCTTGGCATGCTGGTGGGATCGGAAGGAAGGTTGCCTTCCTTGCTATTCTACTGTCCATCTGGGGTAAAAGGACCCTTCAATATTTTCGTAAAAGGAGTGGCTCGTTAAGAGAGTTATCAGTCGGGTTGTTTTGTTCATCATGGATTGGGTGTATTGTGTTAGACGGACTCACATACCTTGTATAGCTAGTATACCTTGTATAGTTAGTTTCCATATGTAGAGGATTCCTATTTCTGATTTCATTATCTTCCTTGTATAGATAATTGTAATCTCTATATATTCAACCCCTTTGGGTTGTCTCAAATACAGAAAAGCTTCAGCTCCTCTCGGTTTGTCATGGTATCAGATCCACACTGATCTGAAACCGCCTTTGTGTCATCCGGTCACCACCCCTGTTGCGTTCGGCCCTCCCTGCTACGTCCGGCCACTGTACCTGGTCGTCCGACCGCCCCTACGTCTTCCGGCCGCCCCTACTGCGTCGTCCGACGACCCCTCTGCTTATCCGACCCCTCTGCCCTCTGAATCGTCCGGTCCCTTTGCTAGATCCTTCTGCATTTGTGCATCTGCGTCTGTTCATCTGCATTGTCCGGTGTCTCTGCTCGACCCATCTGTACATCTGCGTCGTCCCGATCCAGATCCAGATCTGAACCTGTTGCCGTTGGTTCCGATCCGCTCCAGCGCCCCTCTGATCATCTCGCTCCAAATCCAGATCTGATCCGCTCCAGTGCCCCTCTGAGCATCTCGCTCCAAATCCAGAACCAGATTCAAATCCAGATCCAGATACAGAACCTGTTGCTGTTGCTATTGTTGTACGGTACATCTAAAACTTTCTTCTATTGCAACTCCTTAGGTACTTTATAATACTTCAGCTCAATGGACAAGAACTCATCACATCAAGAGGCCCCACGTTGTAGTTTTGATGGCACAACTATTCTTTATGAGCCATCCATTTTCAGAACTTCCTTAAGGGTCATGGTTTGTGGGGACTAATTGATGGATCTGTTACTATCCCCACTTCCACCGATGCCGACAAATTAGCAGATTGGGAAATGAACAATGGACGGATTATTACCTGGATTCCTGATTCAGTCGATCATTCCATTGTTGTTGGCCTCATACCTCATCGCACTGCTAAGGCAATGTGGGAGCATCTCCAGACAATTTATCAATAGAGTAATGCGGCTCGGTTATACAGCTTGGAACAGGATTTCGGTAACCTTACTCAGGGTGATGACAGTATTCAATCATTTTACTCCAAAATTGTCACTATTTGGATGGAGATGGCTATGATGGATCCAACATTTCCTCATGACTTTAAAATATTCCAATCTATGCACGAGAGTGCGCAAATAAGACAATTTCTTATAAAGTTGCGTCCAGAATTTAAGCATTGTTGGGATGCTCTCTTGAACCGTAGTCATCCTCATTCCTTGAATTCGGTTATTAATGATTTATTGGTTGAGGAACAATGACTGAAAGTTCTCTCTCTTTCTTCCTCAACTCCGGGATCATCTGATATGGTGCTTGCTGTGTCCACTACTACACGTGGTTCCACTCCTCTGACTTGTCGCGTCTGCAACAAGGTGGGTCATGTTGTTGCTCAATGCAAAGAATGGTGCGCTTATTGTGGACTAACTGGTCATGGTATTCAGGACTGTCGTACACGTGCCTATGCATCTTCTGTTGGCCGTGGACGTGGTAATCGTGGTCGTGGTCGTGGTCGTGGTCGTGCTCTTTCTGCTACTGCTACTGCTACCACTATTTCTTCCGAGTCGTCTGTTAGTGATTCTGCATCTACTGTTTCTGCTGAAGGTCTTTCATCACCTTTGACTCCTGCGATGCTCCAGCAAATCGTTCAGGCTCTTTCTGCGGCCAGGATGTCAGGTATATCCTCATCTTCTACATGGTTCTTCGATTCGGGTGCTTCCAATCATATGACTGGTGCTGTATCTCATCTTCGTGATATTCGTCCATACACCGGAAATCAAGCTATTTCTACTGCGGATGACACTAGATTACCTATTCAGTCCGTTAGATCATTGACTTTTTCTCCATCTGCTCATCGCCAGTTCACCCTTCATGATGTGTTTCATGTTCCTAACCTCTCCTCCAATTTAATTTCAGTTGGTCAACTCACAGCCAATAATTGCTTAGTCATATTTCTTCCCAACTGTTGTTTTGTGCAGGATCTGGCAACGGGGAAGGTACTTGGGATGGGTAGGCGGCATGGTCGTCTGTACGTGCTTGACTTTGATCGATCTGTCACTCCAGCTCGTTGTTTCTTTTCTCCATCTTCATCAGATATTTGTTCGGCAAATAAATTGTGGAAACTGTGGCATTTTCGCCTGGGTCATCCACATTCTGATCGGTTAATTCAGTTATTTTCTTCTAACATGTTAGGGAATGTTTCTCCTAATAAAAATGATTTGGATTATTCTTGCTCATCTCGTTATCTTTCAAAAAGTAAGTGTATTCATTTTCCTCTAAGTATTACAAAATCATCTTCTATATTTGAATTAGTGCATATAGATGTCTGGGGTCTTTCACTTATTATGTCTCTCTCTGGGTTATGTTACTATGTTATATTCATTGATGATTTCACATGTTACATCTGGATTTACTTTCTGCACTCAAAGTCACAGGTTTTTGAAAAATTCAAGATATTTCACTCTATGGTGAAGACTCAATTTCGGGTTCCAGTACAAACTCTTCGCTCTGACTCAGGAGGGAATATCTTTCAACCGATTTTCGTACATTTCTTCAGAGTCATGGGATTATTCATCAGACCACCTATTCTGAAACTCCACAACAGAACGGGGTGGCTGAACGAAAAAATCATCATATTGTTGAAACCGCCAACACCCTGATGACAGTTATGAGTGTTCCTCGTTCTTTCTGGGTGGAAGCAATGTTACATTCAGTCTACTTGATTAACCGGATGCCGACCAATGTTCCGAACAGTAAATCTCCATACTTTGTTCTCAACGGCTCACCTCCTACATATTCCACATTTCGTGTTTTTAGTTGTGTCTGTTATGTTCACTTGGCTTCACGTGAGCGTAACAAACTATCTCCAAAATCGATCAAATGTACGTACTTGGGATTTGGAGAAACTCATAAGGGTTTTCGATGTTATGATCCGGTCGCAAGTCGTGTTCGGGTTTCACAACATGTTTTTCTTGAACATATTGCCTTTTATTCAAATCTTCCTCCTGCGCACGCCCCAAAATCTCCTGGTCTAACCATCTTTCCTGATATTCTTTTTGCCTCGAGTACTTTCCCTTATCCATTGAAGGTTTACTCACGTCGACCACGTACAGATCCGCTACTTATTACTCAACCCGAACCTACTGTACCTGTTGCAGATCCTGAACCTACGTCGATACGTCGTTCCGATCGTGTACATCGAGCGCCTGATCGCTTGATATGCTCTATGTCTGCCATGAATGCTACTCTGGATACTGTTTCTATTCCTACTTCATACTCTCAAGCAGTCACTCATGATTGTTGGAAGAAGGCTATGGCAGAAGAACTTGCGGCATTGGATGATAATCATACATGGGACATTGTTACTCGACCCGTTGACCAACAGCTAATTAGTAGCAAATGGATTTATTCTGTCAAGCTCAAGTCTGATGGATCATTGGATAGATACAAGGCTCGACTTGTCGCTCAGGGATACAAACGGGAATACGGAATTGATTACGATGAAACATTCGCTCCCGTGGCCAAAATAAAAACTGTCCGTACTCTTATGGCAATATCGTCCGTCCGCTCTTGGCCACTTTCTCAGATAGATGTGAAAAATGTTTTTTTTCATGGAGACCTCCAAGAAACAGTATATTTGAAACATCGGGCAATAAGGTATGTCGCTTGAAGAAAACCATGTATGACCTCAAACAGGCACCTCGGGCATGGTTCCAACGCTTTCACAATATTATTACGGGTGTCGGCTTTACTCAAAGTGGTCATGACCCATCCTTATTTTTGCGCACCACTGCTCGCGGAATTGTCATTGTCCTCGTCTATGTTGATGACCTACTTTTGACTGGTGGTGATGCTACTGGCATCTCGGCTTTAAAAGAAGTTCTGCAATCCTCCTCCAAGATGAATGATCTCGGTCATCTCACATACTTTCTTGGGCTTGAAATTTCACGTTCTAAACGTGGGATCCTGGTCAGCCAGCGTAAATATACCAAGGATCTTCTTGCCCTGGCATCATTGACGGATCAGAAGACAGTTCAAACTCCCTTAGAACTTAACGTTCAATATAGCCGTGATGATAGTAATCTGCTCACGGTTGGGAGTCTGGTTATACCGTCGTTTGGTTGGGAGTCTGGTTTACTTAACTATGACTCGCCCTGATATTGTCTACGTTGTCCAAGTCGTCAGTCAGTTTGTTTCTGCTCCTCGGACTCTTCATATGACTGCGGTGTTGCGCATCCTACGATACTTACGTGAAACTTTAGATCGATCATTATTCTTCTCCTCTACGGCGACTCTAGATCTTCGTGCTTATTCGGATGCTGATTAGGTCGGTTGCGCTCTCACACAACGATCTACCACTGGCTAATGTGTTTTTCTCGGTACTTCTCTCATCTCTTGGAAGTGTAAGAAGCAGGCCACTGTTTCCAAATCAAGCACAGAAGCCGAGTATCGGGCGATGTCCGCTGCGTGTAGTGAGCTTGTCTGGTTACGTGGACTTCTTTCCGACTTGGGTGTTCCTCTGCAGAATCCTACTCCGCTCCATGTAGATAATTTAAGTGTCATTCAGATTGCCTCTAACCCGGTTTTTCATGAACGGACGAAGCATATTGAAGTTGATTGTCACTTTATCCGAGAGAAATTTCAGTATGGACTCATTTCTCTTCCACATGTTGCATCCCATAGTCAGATTGCAGACATTCTCACCAAGTCTCTCACTTCTGCATGTCACTCATTTCTAGTTGGCAAACTATTACTTGTCAATGACTAGCATTAGTTTGAGGGAGGATGTTAGACAGACTCACATACCTTGTATAGTTAGTACACCTTGTATAGTTAGTTTCCATATGTAAAGGATTCCGATTTTCAATTTCATTTTCTTCCTTGTATAGATGATTGTAATCTCTATATATTCAAACCCTTTGGGTTGTCTCAAATACAGAAAAGCTTCAGCTCCTCTCAGTTTGTCACATTGGAGGGGTTTCTCTTTTATTTTCCTTTCTTTTGTTCTGTTATTTTCTTTTTTACACTTAGCCTTTAATAAAGTGCATTATTCTTCAAAAAAATAAAAATTTGTTGGGTCACATTCGTGTACCATTCTAGCGTGCTTTCAAATAGATGTTTAGGAGAAATTTGAGCAACGGTCAACAATCAACTGAATATGTGAAGAAAAAAAAAATAAAATGGCTGGGTATTCCAATCTGGGAAATTTTCACCTAGACGATTGATTGTCCATTCAGTATCAATTTTGGATCTTGGGTCCTTGGCAATCCAAAGCAGCACCTAACTAACGGTCTGGATCAATCAAAGAGAGCATCCAAGATTTGAACCATTCAACAGACAACTGACAGGTCTGATTTCAACTGTCCATTGTTTTTCTAGGATCCTACTCCTCAAATGTGTGCTGGCCTGATTTATTTACCTGGTGAAATCTTCATGGTAGGGCCCACCTCATGGAAGGGCTCAGATGGATTAGTGTGGCTCCTCTGCACCAAACCTGTCACTTATTAGCATGTGAGCATGATGCATATGAAAATCGCAAGTGATGTGGTAGGGCATTAGGCATATCTATAGTAAGGGGTCATTGGGCACCCTAGAATCTTAAAATGGGTGATGATCAATGTTGTGAAAAATCGTAATAGAGGTTGAATCTTATCATAAATTATAAGGTTTTTTATGATCTTCTTAAAAATAACTGAGGGACCTTCTCGAGCACAGGATAGACAATTGAGAGAGAAGAGCAGGACTCTTCGTTAGGAGGAATCCATGCTCCGGGCTGAATATAAAATATAAAAACTCAGCAATCATCATTTTGCCATCAACATGCACCAAACGTCATGTCATGATAGTGTTAAAAGGATTCTTATCTTCAGGTCTTTCAAGAAATTTTCTTCAAAAACATACAAGGATCCTTTAATAATTTATGCTCTTGTTACCTTGCTTGAATGTAGAATCATGTTGAAAAGCGGCATTTAATTCCGTAGACAGATTAAAATAGATATTTTGATTTCCAATCATCATTCCACAATACATATAAGCCAACATGATCATAAACACCCATAAAAACATTCCAGATAAGTGATACATCAATTTCGTGTTGCAACTAGTTAAGAAGTAAGAAATCATTATTAAAAAAATAATAATAATAATAAACTCTACAATGAAAGACACATGGAGCTTAAAATAGAAGAAACCATATATAATTTGAATCATAAATCATAGGATTCAAATCATAAAATCATAGGATCATATAAGAAGGGATTCAAAGAAGGATTCAAATCGTTTTGCTTAAGATTCAACTCAAATAGTAAATTGTAAATCATAAATTGTAGGATTTTGACAACACTGGTGATGAACTGTTCCAGGAAACAAATTCCCGTGAAAGAGATTCTATCTGTTCTGTTTAGGTATTTGGAAAGCTATTTTCAGGGATCTAGTTTCCGTGTTCTGACATAAGAGAAAGGACTTTTTATCCTTCAAAAACATGACAGTTGTATTGGAATCCATTTCTCAATCTGTTGTAACCGATCTTAAAGATGAGAAAAATGAAAGGTGCAACTTTTTTAGAATCAGATTCCCATTCGAATTCATTTCCCACCCTTTCTTGGGACCAAGCATAAATTCAGCCCCTCACTAATGGAATCCATCTCATAATGGCTGGAATCTCAGGAGCCAAATAATCCCTAGGAGAAAGATGCTATTGCCAATAATAGATCGAGAACATGGGTCAAGACATTCACAAAGAAGAAAAATTAAGAGGGAAAGAAGTGATTTGTGCATATGAGCCCTTTCAAAGTATAGAACAGCTAAAGGAACGAGTACATTACTAGTACAAGGCATGTTTTGATACTTGGATTCCGTGGATAACTTAATGATTACCCAATGGTAATTTCCATGGTCACTATAGAAAATAGGATTCCAAAAGTGGGTTGTTCAAATGGCAAGTGGAATCCTCAAATTCATTAAGCAACTGTTACCTTATTTCTTGTGCTAGAGAATTTTGACCATGGATCAGAGGAATGGTACTGTAACTCATGTGTCCAAACAGCCTTAACTGCTTTGTCAGTGGAAAACAATTTTCATTTTTGCACGAATTCAATGTTATCCAAACAAGCTTTAAAAGAGACTGGCCGGGGTCCCAACTCAACAACTGATATCAGCTAAGAACCTCCAATCAGTGTGGTTGCCAATTAGGCCTATGATTTGAGCATTCTAGAGTAACATGCATGTATGCCATGTGTATGGTGGATGAGTCAGCACCATCTAAGAAATGGTGGAAAATTAACTAGTAGTCCAGTAGGTAATTCCCAAATTCCAAGCAACAAGGTGAAATAGGATTTAACAAGAAATCTATTAAGAACGTTTACTGGGAGCAATCTTTAGCGGATGAGTATATACTCTGCTTCGTCGGGTGTCACATCTGCAGCAGTTGGAGGCAGATTATTTCTATAAACCGCTTGTCGGACCTTTGCATGTTGCTCTGCATCGTGCTGGAACATTGACACCATCTGTTGGAGCTCCAACTTCCTCACTTGAACCTGCTCTTCTGTGACAGGCCGTTTCAACCCAAGGTAGATCAACCCAAGCCCGATCACTACTGCTCCTATGAAGAATAGGATTCCAGCAAACAGACCAAACGCGTATGGAGTTCTATCAGCTCCAGGTATCCCGTCCACGTTGATCCCAAAGAGACCGGTGATAATGGAAAGAACAAGGCCACCACCACCAAAAACAGCTAAGTTGTGTGTAACACGGAGGCTTCTGTCCTGTTTGCAACATCAACAGCAGGAACATGTACTACATTAGGTACTGCTTAGAACCTGGTCAGTTGGCCCCACATTGACAAATCGGCAAGATGTGAATGACATCCACCTCGATGATGTGTTCCAGCAGAATTTTAGAGCATGCTTGGCTAGTTGCTTATGCATGTAAATGGTAGTAAATAAGTAATGATTACCTACTTCCGTATTTCCATCCAGTAAAGATGTTGATAGGTACAGAATTTGAAAAGAGACTCTGATTGCATCACGTAATCTATGTGGGCCCCACCATGATGCATGTGTTTTATCCACGCCGTCCATTCATTAAAAATGAGGCATATCCAAAACTTCAGTAGCCCCAAGTGGTTTTCAATGGTAGGCATTCAATACCCACTGTTTTCTGTAGTGTGGTCCACTTAGCTTTGGATCTGCCTCATCTTAGGGCTCATGCCCTAAAAAGATCTAAAAAAATGAATGGACAGAATGGATATAACACATACATCTAAGGACCACCTGTTACTAGGTTGAGTTTTCCCCAATTTTTGAGGTGAAATTCTGACTCTATTGCGAACAGCAAGCAGTTGTCGCAATTATGATTTTACCACCATCTACTTACATTTACACCAAACCAAAGAGGCCCTTATTGATAATCTCTACTTCAACAAATTTTGAATCGAAATGGGCCCTTACAAAAAACTTGTTATCCACGTGAATATATACTTGCATACATACAGAATGTATTGCATGTATCATGGTCATGAACGTGAAAGGTAAACCAGATGCCTACAAATAAATCAGATACAAGCAAAAAAATATGCAAGTATGCAACATTGATGTACCATGCATGGATATGCACTAATGTCTATTATGCATTTCACATCCACAAACGAACATGGAACACACAGCATATGTGATCTAGACATGCCTTTCAGAGATATTACGAACAAACCTGCAACCATGCACGAACGGTGCTCTGCATGACATCCTGAATGGTAAACAGCGACCACGGACTGCTTCTTGCTCCTCTATCATTTCCCTTGTACTCTTTCTTATTCCCTCCAATAAACTCCTCACAGCAGCCCCCCTCAGCTGCTGAAGAAGCTCGAAGACAATCTCCTCTCTGGCATGCAGCGACCATTTGACTCTAATCACCTGTCAAAAAGGTTAATCTAGGTTTATTCAATTAATATATTAAGTCATATGGGTCTCTCTCTCCCCCCAAACAAATCAAGAAATTGACGGGACCAGTTTGATCCAAAAGCATAGAAGGTGTCTTTTTTATCCTTATCCCTATTTAATTTTTCTGATTTTTTTTTTTTTTTCCCATGGCCCTTGATGGAGTGGAAAAGCATAACAGGATTCGTGTAGCCGACCCCAACAAGTTGGGACTTGGGATAAGTCTTAGATGATGATTATTATTATTTTTCAGAGTTTTTTATTCTTTATAAAATCAGAAAATATTAAGATTTATGATGCAATTTGCGATTTACAATACAAACAATAAAATTATACCTTCCAAAAAATTTGTAAAGAGGAAAAATAAAAATAAAAAAAAAAAGATCTTTCTTTTCCAAATCATGATTTTTCCTATTGTTAGCATGTGTAAATAACCACCGTTTATCAATAATGACTTCATTACAGCCATCCAATGGTGTCACTTTTTATCACACCGTCTTAATTTCCTTTAGTGGGAGTGGGAGTTTCGTCAAAGCAAAGGTGCACGTAAAATGTATACCTGTGTCGATAACCTTCTGATTTCTTGATTCAAAATTACACTCAATAGATTCAAGTCCTCTTGATTCCTCCTGTTCAATGTTTGGAATTCTTTATGCATTAGCCATAAAAGAAACAGGAAACACTACCAAACCTAACTACGTGAGGCACTGCCAAAACAAAAAATTTTTAAAGGGAAATATTACTGGATGTGTAAGGGTACCTCTGCACAAACTTCAACTCAACTTCATCTGATGCCCCAAATATGTATTTGCGGTACAATCTAAAACAATAGAAAGAAAATTTAAAAAAAAAAAGTGCCAATAAATAGATTAACTAAACCAGTTTATGGCACCAGCAACAGTCGAAGTAAAGATGTGAACATAAGAAACAAAGTAAAAGTAGTGCATCCCTCAATATGGCAAATAGTGAGATAAAAGTGAAGAACCAAGGAATTGAAGTGCTAGGGCTTGAGGATTTTGAAATACAAAGAAAAAAGATTAACAAACCATCTCCTCAAGTTTTAGGCTTACAAATTTTATTGAGAAGGTAATGGAAATTTTATTAGGAAATGAGAAAAGCATTACAAAAGGGGAAGAGAATTGCCAATACAAAGAGCCCGGTGGTTCACACCCTCCTTCACCAACATGTTGGCATCAGAATTAGCATCTCTTCCGATGTGGGTAAACAAAATGTTTTGCCTGTGGAACCAAAAGACCCAAATTCATAAACACAAACCACAGCTCCCATGGCTTGGATCCCACATTCATCACCTAATTAAGGACCCTCAATTGAGTCAATCTCCGTGAGGACATCCCCACAAAGCTTGCTACTAAAAATAGGGACGGCTTCTCTCAAAAGAGAGACCCAGTCCAGTCACAAGTGCAACTACCAAAGACATACGACTGCAACCACTATTTTCAAATGGCATAAGCAATTGCATGCGACCCAAGAGGGATGTGCACATATGCAATCGCGCAACCCCCAAAAAAATCGACGGAAATGGAAAAAACTTGTAAAAAATGAATATGCCAAGTATGAGATAGCAGAAACACATAATTGTGGCTTATGCAGATGCATACTTCTTTGTGATACCGCATAATGCCTAACAGTACAAAAATTGTGTATGGCCACCATGGCATATGCAGTCCATGGTCTCCAAATGGCATATGTGAGTGCACAATCGCCTATGCTATCGCATGTGACAACACTAAGTGCAACCATTTTCATTTGTAGGGATTCCAACAATTCTAGAAGGGCCCAGGTTACCTACAGACAGTCCATCGAAATTGAGTCTTCCAAACACCCACTAGAGGTAGGAAACATTAGGTCACCTGGATGGCAGTCAGAACATCAGCGGTCACAATAACTAGCCAATTCCTGCTTAAGTCCAATAAGGAAATGCCTAGGAAAAGTCGGCGTGGAAAGCAGCCTAAACGCTGAAGCTTCATTTAGTTGTCTCTTATTCTTGACTCAAATAACCACTCTTCATTGAAAATTTGGTTCTCTTTCCTTCCAAAATTCCCAACATAGCACATAAGGGTGCAACCTCCATGGAAACTTTTCTCTTTCTTTGAATGAGCAAAAGTCAGAAAGAGCCCAAAAGTAGGAACCAGGCCAATTACACCAGAAGCTGAAAACCTCACCAATTTTTTTCCTAAACGCCTGAGAGATTCCGAACATGTTTGGAAAGGGTTGCTAGATTGAATTAACCATGGCGCAATGAAGGAAAAGTTTATGCACAATTTCCTCCTCTTCACAGATCATACTCTCTAAATGATCTAAGGTAGGAACTTCATCTGTCATCGCCACCCTCATGAATGCAGTGACTTTTAAGCAGAATCCCAAACAATGCAAGAGACGAAGAAAATTCCACCATTGAAAGAGCTTCAAAGAAATATTTTGTGGAGAAATCACCCAAGGCATTTCTTTTTCAGACGTAGGGTTGTCAATGGGCACCTGGACCCACAAGTACCCAATGGACCCAACCCCATTTTAATGGGTCCGGGTCCGATTTATTGAACCTGTTAAGAAATCGGATCAGGTTTGGGTATCACCTTTTAGAGCCGATTAAAAATCAGGTCTACTCGTGTTCAGGTCGAGTCCATGTGATGGACCCGATTAAAGTCGAGTCGGGTCCAATTGGTTTTAATAATAAAGTTACATATATTTAAGATATATTGATTATGTTGATTATATATATGATACTCCTTTTCCATGAGGAAATTGGTATACGTCTAAAAAGTACCAGACCCAATTCATTATTAGTTCATCAAATTAGAGGGAGACGTTTACATCACTTGGGGGTGGAGAAGTAGCAGCATTAAGAGTGGGATAGAGGACAAGGATGTTTCACTGATGCAAGACAATCAACCACTTGCTCTAAAAGCTCGAACTGTTAGAGTATGGGGAATTAATCCCTTTATCTTATAACCCAGGCCCCACATCTCATGGGTTTATGACCTCGGCCAAACCCCCTTCGTGGGCCCCAAATCACATGGGCCGCCCACCCCGAGTGTGTCCCCGCATCCCACGGGCTACCCCACTCGAGCCCGGTGTGAAATGCGCATTAATCACCCCTGGTGAGGAGTCTCGAACACAAGACCTCCTCCGTGAGCCGCACCCACCCCGAGTGTGCCCCTGCATCCCACAAGCGACCCCACTCGAGCCCAGTGTGAAAATGCTCCTGCATTATTCACCACCAGACTTCCGACAAGGATCGATGGCGGGGAAGAGCACGCAACAGGGGCGAGAGCATTAGGAGGAGAAATGATAAGAGAAGTCATCGGCGATCGTCTATAGGCAATATTCGAAGGAGCAGAAGGCTACTGTCAGTGGATGGGAGGGGACACAGTTATTACACTCGAAGGAAATTGCCAAATAATGATAAGGGGATGGGGTTGCAATCGGACCCAATGAGGAGGGAGAATGATAGTCAGGAGAAAAGAAGTTCAGGAGGAGGTAGAGGCATAGGTGAGGAAGGGAAATGGGTTAGGGTTGAGAACAATAGGAGGAGCAATCAATCTCGTAGAAGGCATGATGGAGGACTTAACTTCAAGGAACTCCCGGCCATCTTCGTTGACAATTTCCTAGAAGATTGGATGGATTTCCTTTTCAAAAGGGTGTTCAGCCAGTTTGAGGATGTTCAAGAGGTGGTTATCCCTCATGTTCGAGGCTCTGTGGTCGTACACGGCTTTGCCTTCGTAAGGATGAACGAGGGAGAGGAGCTGGAAAAAGCAATTGAAGGTCAAAGGGGTCGGAGTTTTGCAGGAAGAAACATCTGAGTCCAAAGGGCCCATTATGGCCTCAAGACCATCAACACACAAAGCAACGTACCAAAGATGTTGAGGCCATGAAGGGGGAAGGGATGCGGGGGAAAGCAATTCAGGTAGATGAGAGAGAGGTCGTTAGTGGGGGTTTTTAGGAGGTGATCGTAGGTAAACCGTTGTCCACCAGGGACGAGAGTCAATCCTACAAAGGCCTTGGAGTCAAGGACCAAGGTAACGTCACCCCCGGAGCCCACAACTGAAGCGAAAAGCTAGAAGCAACTGGAGAAAAGGGTTTAGAAGGTGGACTCTCTAGCAGGCCCGATTGTCAAGGTGCAACCCTAAGTCATCCCTCCAGTATAGTGCGGCAGTGGTGCTCAAGGAAGGAGCGACCATGGAGAAGCCTAGGACTTGATTTGATGATTACTACAGAAGGGAGAATTTCCGTATGTTCATACCTTTAGGGGGATCACGCAATCTGGGCTTCTTTGTTCTTGCACGAGAATGTTGATCGTTGCATCATATCGAGCTACGTCCACCAAGATGGTTTGGTTTCTTCCATTTTCAGATGGGAGAATTGGTCGAAGTTAGGTTGTTATGGCGTCTAAGTGCAGTCAGGGACCAAGGTAACGTCGCCCCCGAAGCCCACAATTGAAGCAGATGGCCAAAAGCAACTGTAGAAAAGGGTTTGGAAGGTGGACTCTCTAGCAGGCCCGATTGTCAAGGCCCAGCCCCAGGTCATCTTCTAGTGTAGTGTGGCAGTGGTGCTCAAGGAAAGAGCGACCATAGAGAAGCTGGGGACTTGGTTTGATGATTGTTGCGGGATAAAGGGAGAATTTCCGTCTCTTCAGACCTCTGGGGGATCACAAAGTCTAGGCCCTCGATCGATCTTCTGATCGATCGACCATGAATCGATGAAAATTAGAATTAAATTCATTAAGTCTCTGGACACTTTTGCCAATCTTTGATCGATCGAACCCTACTTGTCGATCGATTGAGCATGATCGGATTAAATTAGTTTGCTTGTTGGACTAATCTAGTTGTCCTCGATCGAATGAGTTCGATCAATCGGGATCACTCAAGGACCCCCTCGATCGATCGACCCTCAAGTTCAATTAGTCGAACCAAGTTACGAATTTTAAAATTTAGTCGCTGGACAAAAATCAACCCTCTTTGATTGATCGAACACTTCGATCGATCGACCGAAGTCGGATAAGTTCAGTTACACAGTCCGATTTTTCTGAAATTTCTAGGGTTTTTTCTCATAGTTGAATTCAAGAAACCAAAGGATTGCTTGGATCCGAATATTCGTAATCTATAACTGGTGATTAAAAATTGTTTTACAACATAACTATCGACATTACACCATTCGCAGATCACTGTGGGCATTCCTCAGCCGGATCACTCTAGAATTTGAGGTCCTAACATGATTCGGCTTTAAGATCCTTTGATTTGAATTTCTTACACTGACATAGCTGGATTTCTCAAAGCCGATCTTCCCAATACGCAGAAATAGTGCGGAAAACCGTTTCCTTTATTCAAAAGCTTCTCCATAAATCAAAACGATGGACGTAGAATTAATTCGCCACGTTCATTGGTTAGATCTAGGGTTTTTAGGTGGGGATTTACAATAATAATAATAATAATAATAAGGATAGAAAGAGGAAAACTTACCAGCAGAGGCTCTTCTTTCGCAGGCTTCTCTCTGCTATGGCTGTTCTTTTAGGTTTAGGGTTTTCTGCAGGAATTTCCTGTAGACCTCCCCTTAAATAGAGTGAGAGTCCTGATTCTAAAAGATTCCACTAGGGTTTTGCAGATTTTCGCAAAAATATAATCCCTACGGTGTGGGGAATCGATCCACTGACCTATCCCTTTGCCGGGAGTGCTTCTAGTAACTGGGCTAAGTGATTGGTTTTATTAATAAAAGAAAATTCAAATATTAATTTGTTTAGTCAGGGTCTTAAGTGGGTCACAGAAATCAAGGTCGTTACAAGGTGTGTAGACCCTTTGACGAATTTGGAGGAGGTCAACTTCGTGCTCTTGGGTAAATGGGCCTGAAGGTTCATGGTGGAGGAGAAAAGCCTTTGGAGAAAGGTCATTTGGACAAATATGGTCTATAGTGTTGTCATATGCGATCCCATAATCGCATACCATGGCTCAGATCGCTTATGCCATGCAGGAAGTATGCCATGGCATAATGGCCAACAGTCAAGTTTCTTGTAGATTGTAATAAGTTGTAACTTGTAACTTGTAACTTGTATTGTATGTATCAACTCATCAAGATTCAAGTTATCAATACAATTTCTATATTTGTAGCTTTTAATAATTAATTCTTTCTTAGTGTAACTTGTTAATTATTTAAATTTGTTTTGTTGTATATGATATAATGTAACTCATCATATAGATGGCCTAATAGTCAAACTACAATGAAATAGGTAAATAACCCAATCCAATCACGTGTAGCAATTATACATAGTTTTTCTTAATTTTTTAAAAGAATTTCTACTTTTTACCTTTTTTTAATTTATTTTCAAATATATATATAAATATAAATATAAATAAAAAATAAAAAAATACCATCAGCCTAAGCAATCGCTTATGCAATTATGCGATGGCATAAGCGATCAGCCCGGGCTGATGGCTTATGCAATTTTATGTGATTTGACAACATAGATGGTCTCTCTAGTATGGGTAGGTGGACCTAGGAATCGCTAGTGTTTAAGGCTTTGTTTGTGTGGAAGTCCATCTCCAATATAGCTTTAAAGGTGCTTCCCGAGATTGGCTACTCAGTAAGTAGCGGAGTCAAAGTGAAGTTTTGGGCTGATGCCTAGCCAGGGAACTTCACCCTTGATCTCGGTTCCCCACCATTGCGGGTCTATGCTTGAATCAAGTCATATCAGTAGAGGAATACTTCTCTTCTCATGGAAATAGTGGTTCATGGGCCTTCCCTTGCAAGTGGAACCTTTTGGACTCCGATATAGATGAGCTCACCAACCCACTAGCCCTCCTAAAAGGAGTTCACCTAGCCCCTGATGTGCTAGATAACCCTTATTGGATGAAAGACAAATCAGGTGCCTTAATAGTTAAATCTTTTCTCAAGGTTGTTTGTGGGTCGAACTTAGAAGTGCACTGCTCAATCACAAGCCCTATATGGCGTTCCCATGCGCCACTAAAAGTGGTGGCCTTCGCATGGTTGGCTGGAAGAAACATAATTCTTACCGTGGATAACCTCCACGAGCGTGGGATGATATTACCTAATGTTTGTATCCTATGAAAGAGCAAAGAATCGGTGGATTATGTCTTTATCCACTATCCATTTGCGTTGGGGGAATGGGATAGCACTCTCTTGGCTTTTGGATCCAACTGGGTCATGCCATCCTCTATAGGGGATTTGTTTCTCTCTTGGCATGGGGGTTCTGCGTGTAGCATTCTCTTGGTTTTTGGATCCAATTGGGTTATGCCGTCCTCTATAGGGGATCTGTTTCTCTCTTGGCATGGGGGATCTGTATGCGTGCATGTTGATTATCCTAGCAAAAGAAATGAGGTTTCCTAAGCCTCACAAATGTAAGAGAACCCGTTTGCACACAATGTGTCTTAAAGTAGCATATGTGTATGAGATCTAATCCATCCATTGGGGGCTTTAAATGCTTTTATTTGTCCCAAACCCAACTCAAAACCTCAATACAAAGACTCGATGGTACCTACCCAAAACCAATCGGATCCTGCTCCGGGCCATTAAGATCTAAACCCAGACCTTTTTTTATTTTTATTTTTTCTACACACACACCCACACATGCCGTAGTGGGATTTCACCACCTATGGGTATCGAACCCAAGAACTCGTGTTGAAACTCCTCAGAGTCTACCACTAAGGTAAGGACTCGAACCCAATAAACCCAGACCTAGACCCAACAAGACCCAGACCCAATTAGCTCCGGAATGTGGATGCTATAGGACCTTAACTGCACCCATTCTGCTGACAACTCCATTCATGTTTAGGTGTTCTCCACCTCTTCAAGAAAGAAAACAGACCAGAGCATTTCAAGCAAATTTCAAAAAACATCAGCTTCATCATCTTTTAGATTCCTTCTCAAATTGAACCCGTTACCCGCCTTAAAAAGAGTTGGGAAATCCATCTCCAATGGTTTATCACAAGCCATTTGTCCTCCCAAAAATGCACTTTATCACCCTTTCCTATCATGAATCTTTTCTTCTCATCATCTGCCCTATTATAAATATCCTCATATATGCCCAAACCTTTGCCACATTTCATTGTAACTGGATCCACCTATTAGACCAGCCGTACTTTTACACACGACCTTCATCCAAATAGTCATCTTCTCTTCACTGAATTTCCACCACAATTTGCCTAGGAAACTACAGTTTCTCTCCCGTCAACCGCCGTAAATGGATGCGACCCTCCTTTTTAGACTTTAGGGCTTCCTTTAAGTCAACTAGGTGGAATTTATTCTGCAATAGAAAGTCTCCTTGCATCTTCTCCAACTTCTTGGCAACCACTGCAAGGAATTTGATTAAGGATAAATAATGCACTGGAAGATTCAATAAGATTGCTTTCATGAACTTAATCCTGACAACCTTAGATAATGCATATTCCATAGCACGAGCCTTGTTTTTTTTCTACAACTGGGTCCTGCAAAGACACAAAGAAGGCCTAGCCCTCCTCAACAGTAGACCAAGATAGGTGATAAAAAACATAATAATAATAAAATTTTAAAAAAAAAAAAAAAAACTTCTCAATCTTACAACACAAGCCCTTCCACAATCATCTCATCACCTTCTCATCCATCGCAATAGCAGCCATCACATCTTTTACCAAGTTAAACCTAAAGAGGCCTTTGGTATCATTGCCCATGGACACATGGTACAACACTAGAGTGTCATTGGCAAATTGCAGATGAGGTACTATCCCCTAGGAACCGGCAACATGGAAACCCTTTAGAAGCTTGTGACCTCTACCCTTTGAAACATTTTACTTGGGCCTTCACCTACTGTTGGAAATAGGAATGGGGAAAAGGGGCCAACTTGACGCTAACCCCTCTAATTGAGGAAATAAGCAACTAGCGACCCATTTAGAATCACAGCAAAAGATGTGGCCATGCATTATCTCACCACTTGTGCCATTCATTATCAAACCTATTGTAACATGAAAAGAGAAAATCTCACTATACATGGTCTTAAGCATTCTCCATATCAATCTTACATGCCAACTGTCTCTACCTCCTTTCTGAAATGGATACAATCATTAGCAATGGGGACTCCATCAAGGACTTGTTTACCTTCAACAAAGGCACCTTAAAAGGAGGAAATAATGCTCAGCATAACTTCTTTAAGTTGTTGAGCAAATGCATTTTGTGATGATTTTAGAAATATTCCCAACAAGGCTTATAAATTTTTTAAAAAAAATAAAATAAAATTTCTTTCAATCAGCTAAACCAAACTTCTTCGAAATGAGTCACAAATGAATGTCAACTTTATGCTAGTTCTTATTCTTGACCTCTTTACCAACTAATGCACACAATAAAATATTTCAATTTCTCACTTTAAAGAACAATAATGCAGGGGCATTTCCACACCGGGCTCGAGTGTGGTGGCCTGTGGGATGCGGGGGCACACTCGGGGTAAGCGGCCCATGTGAGGCGAGTGGTTCATGTGATGTGGGGCCCATGAGGGGGGTTCGGCCGAGGACGTAACCCATGGGATGTGGGGCCTGGGCTATGAGATAAAGGAATTAATTCGTCACGCTCTATCGGTTCGAGTTTTTAGAGCAAGTGATTAATTGTCCTACATCAAAGTGGTATCAGAGCAGGAGGTCTCGTGTTCGAGACTCTCACCGAGGGTGATTAATGCACTCTAGGTAATTTTAATCCACCCTTAAGTGATTAATGAGTGGCATTTTCACACCGAACTCTAGGTAATTTTGCTCCACCCCATATAGGGCGGATTGCCAATAGGTACCATAGCTAATATGACAATGACAATGACAATGTCCCAATGTCAACGGCCTATTCTTATGCTATAACAGCAACGAGCCAATAGGTAATCCTACCATAGCTAATATGACATTGTCTCAATGTCAACAGCCTATTCCTATGCTATAACGGCTAAGGGCTGATAGAGAGGGACGGTTTAAGTAACCTTCCAGATTGAAACCATCATCATCAATTCATCATCATCTTAGCCTTACTCCTAGGTCCTAGCAACTTGGAACTTGACTTTTAAATGGCAGATTAGCAAAGGTGTTTTGATTAGATGAAACTTGACATCAACCTTCCTCTTTTACCCGGACTCTCCAACAAGCCATGCTAGAGGCTCACACTTCCTCTTTTACCCGGACTCTCCAGCAAGCCATGTTAGAGACTCATTGTTCCAGCTTTAAGCCAAATAGGGAAAAAAAAAAAAAAAACATGGCAAAGAATGGCATGATAAGAAACTGATGTAGGACGTGATCTAACCATTTAGAAGCAGGATATTATCAATGGATTAATCAAAGTAAATTAAATATAATAACATGTCGTTCTGCCATGATTAAAAGAGTACCAAATCAAGATGTTTTGTATCCGTTATGATACGTTCGTAAAGGCCAATACGTATAGGTAATGGTCGTGACCATTACGCGATACAAGGGTGAAAAGCAATAGTTGATTTTTTTGGACTGTATCGGCCGTTATAGGGGTCGTTATGGGGCATAATGACCGTTACCCAGTAACTGTTGAAAAACAATCACTTCTTTTTTCTATATAAATCCATTTTTTCACTTTTCTCATTCCAAAAAGTTTCCTACATCATCCTACAACAGATTTCGACTACTTGTACTCATCCTACAACAGATTTCGACTACTTGTACTATAACTTTTAAGATTAAAATAGTAGATTGAAGCGATCTTGGTAACTAGAAGTTCCGAGGGCCATTTTTTCAAAAAATCGAAAAAAGTAGTATACATGTATTTTTTCTGATTTCTATTTCTAAAGCTAGATTGTGATGCCATGTTCATAAATTCACCAAACAACCCAATACAACACTCTCACGAAAGAGTGGACTGTTATGCTACTAAAAACATGTTCAAAACAAAAAATGAATATAGATTTGGAATATTTACATTATTCTATATTTTCTAGATATTTTTCAAAAAAAATTCGGGCAAAAAAATAAACCGTTATAGGAGTTGTAACGCCGTTACGCCCATGTATCAGCCGTTACAAGTTACAACCGATACCCGTACCGATAATGGTGGTGACCGTTATGGCCACCGTTACCGATACAGAATGACTTGTACCAAATAGATAATAAATTTTAAATTTACAATAAATCACAATCCCACACAAGCATGAGCCACATAAGCATGAAAATGTAAGGCCCAATGAGAAATTGGAACTCTCACTTTAGCATAGGTATGGTTCTAATTCAAGGGCAGATTTAGGGTTTCAAGAGGTTTTGGAAATTTTGGGGAAAATGAGAGATTTAGGATTTGGGAATTAAGGATTTAGGGTTTCATAGGGAATTGGGGATTAGGGTTTCGTAGGAAATTAGGGACTAGGGTTTTAGGCTAGGGTTTATAGGATGGGAAGAGGGATTGAAGAAATGGAAGAAATGGAGGGAAGGGGCTGACCATAGAGCCGTACGGCCCTATCCGTACGTGTGGGGATGGTGGTGATGGGTTGATTTGGTGGAGTGATGACCAAGAAAAGATGGATTTAGGAAACAGCTTTAGGTTTACACGGAAACGGTAAAATGACTTAGGGTTTATAGAAGAAAAGTGGTAGGGAAGAAAGATTTGAGAATATATGAAAGAAAAAAAATACATTTTAAAAGAGACTAACATAGAGATGAAAAGGATAACTAGGCTTCACACCTTTGGATTCACACCAAATAGTCTATTTTCAAAACAGAATCTCAAATCACATGAGAGAAAAAGCTTTTTCAAGCAAAAGAATTGTTTTTAATTCCACCATTATGAGCTAGGGCTAGACGTCCCCCCTTATAGTCTCAACACGTGTTTTAATAAAAATACCCCGCTTTAAAAATAAAATTAAAATTAAAAAAATTAAAAAAACCATACCTCATGCCCCATGATGCAATAAACTGAAAATAAATTGTCCTAAACTATAAATAACCATCAAAAACATAAAATCAGCTATTCTTGATACTAATGACCAAAGTGATCAAGGATCACAATGATCGAACCGCCTGATTGAAGGATCCACATGATCCAACGGTCCGATCATCGTGTCCTCACGATCCAATGGTCAAAACTCCTCAAGGATAAATAGGCTTCACACCTTTGGATTCACACCAAATAGTGTATTTTCGAAAGAGAATCTCAAATCACACGAGAGAAAAAGCTTTTTCAAGCAAAAGAGCTGTTTTTAATTCCACCATTATGAGCTAGGGCTGGACGTCCCCCCTTATAGTCTCAACACATGTGTTTTAATAAAAATACCCCAGTTTTTTTATATAAAAAAAACACACATAACTCATGCCCCATGATGCAATAAACTGAAAATAAATCATCCTAAACTATAAACTGAAAATAAATCATCATAAACTATAAATAACCATCAAAAACATAAAACCAGCTATTCTTAATACTAATGACCAAAGTGATCGAGGATCACAATGATCAAACCGCCTAATCGAAGGATCCACACGATCCAACGGTCCGATCATCGTGTCCTTGCGATCCAATGGTCAAAACTCCTCAAAGAAGCAGCCCACATGCATCTTCCTAGTGTAAGATGCACGATCATGCATGTGGGGTCTTCAAGTCCTTAGTGCAGCCCACCCGGGCCCATGTACAAGTCATCGAGACCCACCCGGGCCCATGTACAAGTCATCAAGCCAAAATGAAGGTTGGGCCGACCTCCTCCTCCTCTAATATACTCTAAATGGTCAGATGTCCTCATCAACTCCCCCGGCTAAGAAGATACCACTCCTAGAGATCGGGGTCAAGTCGTTGCAAATCCGCCTCGGTGAGCCACATGCAATCTGAAACTAGTCGATGTTTTCACTTGACTAAATATTTCTTAAAGCCCCCATGACGAGTGGAAACCACATGCTTGTCCAAAATATCATCTCCTCTACTCGTATGTATGGATGGAAAAGGTGGTAGAGGCTAAGAAGAGGAGTCAAGTAAGGTCCATGGGCAATGGGATAAGTTAGGTGTGTCATCATCTAGGTCAAGAGAGGGGTCCTAGAAAGGCACAAGATCTTTCACATTGAATGTAGCATTAATACCCATACTAGGTGGAAGCTCTACCAAGTACGCATTCAGACCTAATTGTTTCAAAATCTTGTATGGTCAAGCACTGCGAGCTTGTAATTTTTTGAAAATACCATGTGGAAACCGTTGAGACCTTATCCTTATCATCACTTTATCACCTATCTGATATTCTTTAAACCTACGGTGAGGATCAGCAAGTTTCTTATATTTTTCATTACTTACGTTAATCCATTTTCTAATCTTTGTATGCAAGTTATGAATGTGGCGTGCAAATGCATCTGTGGACTCTGAAAGCCCATGGGAGATTGAGATGGGAATAAGGTCAATAGGTTTTCTAGTCTTATAACCAAACACAACCTCAAAGGGACTCATGCCTATTGACCTATTGACTGAACTATTATATGCAAACTCGGATACAGGTAAGACTGCATCCCAAATCCTAATATGGTCACCCACAAGACACCATAATAGGTTCCTTAAATTCCTATTGACCACTTCTGTCTGACCGTCAATCTAAGGATGGTATGCCGATGAAAATTGTAATCTCGTGCCCATCATGTGCCAAAACGTCTTCCAAAAACAACTCATAAACCTAACATCCCTGTCAAACACAATGGTTTTCGGCAAACCATGTAAACGAACTACCTCCGTAAAGAATAGATTCGCGATGTTGGAGGCATCGAACGTCTTTGATCATGGTAGGAAATGGGCCATTTTAGAAAAGCAATCCACTACCCCAAAAATGGAATCGTGCTTCTTCGACTCCGCATGCTCTGCAGGGTTCATTCAATAATTATGAAGGTTTGATAGAGTCGACCAGGGAACGAGATCAATGGCATGTTGAATGTCGCTCATGGGTGGAAGCTCATCCGGTAAATCCTCAAGAAAAACATCACTAAACTCCTCCAGTACCGGACTCAACTTGGGTGACAACTTTACACTAACCTCGGGTATAGCCTCTCTACTCATGAGGACATACACCATCGAATCTGTCTTAGTCTCCCGCTCAAACTCTTTGGCATTTAATACATGGAGAGACTTGGGTTGCGATTTCCTCACATCCTTCTATCCATCATTTTTAACGTCCCTTTTCTTAAATTCTGGGGTGCTCTTGGGAGGAAGAGGATTTAACTTTATCTTCTTACCCTCATGCATAAAGGAACAAACATTCGAGCGACTGAATATTGTTACATCACGATCAAAGAGCCAAGGCCTGCCCAAGATAATGTGGCCTACATCCATAGACAAAACATCACACCACAGCGAGTCTTTATAAGATGCGAATTTGATGGGAACATGACAATGCTGAGAGATTGGCATAGAGAGCACGGCAACCTATGGAACTCTATAAGGCTGAGGGTGAGGAGTGGGCTTCAAGCCCAAACAAGAGATAGTGCTATCAAAGACAACATTCGTACAACTGCCACTATCAACGATCACTTTACAGTTTTTCTCAGCACACTTGGAGTAAGTATAGAAAATGGTATTCCTGCGCTAATTATCAATGCTCTTAGCATAAGCTAAAACGCATCTAACAACTGCAAATGGGATAGCCTCTACTTCGTCTTCATTGATAGCACTAATTACAGAGTGATATTCTTCCTCTTCACAGTCACCCTGATCATCTTCATCTTCCTCATGCTCTCCAATCACAAGGGTCTTAGGTCACTCTTTTGTGGGACACTCATAAGCGATATATCGGCCGATATTATTTGTATCGATGGCAAGCAATACGAAACCCCTTGGAAGGCCCCTGAAATACAAAAAATTCGAAGAATTTTCTGTATCGTACGATATATTGCAAAATATTGTGAGATATCATAGAATATCGTGCGATATTGATTGATATTATCACTCCGTTTTTATAGGGGATTTTAACATTTTTTTCACAATTAAAGGGCCGGGAATGTTGGAAAAATCAGAAAAAATAAAAAATAAAAAATAAAAATCGGGCAACCCCAGGAAATCGAAAAATATATATTAAAATAAATAAATAAATTCAAGAGTGTATTTCGATACCTGTAGAAGCAATTGCATAATCGGAAGTTGCATTTGGTGGGCCAATCAATCGAAGTGATGCGTCGTTCATACGTAAGTGCGAAAAAATCTTGGAATACCTTCAATTTCGGAGTGTATTCGAGAGACAGAGAGATTTTCAGGTTTAAGGTTTCGAGCAAGGACCGATAACCTCTGGTTTTGAAAAAAAAAGGCTTCATTGCCTTTTTTACGAAAACATATTGGTGGTCGATGCACTGTGGGCCCCACCATGATGTATGTGTTTTATCCATGTTATCCACCCATTCTTCCAGATCATTTTATGGTATGAGCCTGAAAATTAGGTTGATCCAAATCTCAAGTGGACCACACAGTGTTGATTGAACGCTCACCATTAAAAACTTCTTGGGGGCCACAAAAGTTTTGGTCAATATATATTTTTTCCCTTCATCCAAGTCTTTATGACCTAATCAACAGGTTAAATGTCAAATAATCATTACAGTGGGCCCTAGAAGGTTTTTAATGGTGGACATTCAATCACTAATGTTTTCCCATGGTGTGGTCCACCTGAGATTTAGATCTACCTAATTTTTGGGACCAAGCCCTAAAATTATCTTTCAAAATGGATGGACAGTGTGGATACAACTTATACATCATGGTGGGGTCCACAGCACCGAGCACTAGCCACCTGGCTGGTGGCAGCGTAACTAGCCAAACCGCGTCCCTTTTTACAAACACGGATTAGCTATTGACAGGTTTGAGTAGCGCGACTCGCTACTGAAGTGACGTCACCAAGTTATGTAGGCCCCACAATGATTTATGTGTTGTATCCACACCGTCCATACATTTGGAGATATCATTTTAAGGCATGATACAAAGAATGATTCAGATCCAAAGCTCCAATGGACTCCACCACAGAAAACAACGGGGAGAGTGACAACCACAATTAAAGACTTCTACGGGCTACAAAAATTTTCGATCAAGCTGATATTTGTTTTTTCCCTTATTTCATGCCTGTGTTAACTTATGAAAAGGTTGGATCTCAAATAAACATCATGGTGGACCTTATGAAGGTTTCAACAGTGGGTGTCACTCTCCCCACTGTTTTCTATGGTGGGGTCTACTACTACTCTGGATCTCCCTCATTCTTTGTCTTGTGCCCTAAAATGATCTCTCCAAATGGATGGACGGTGTAGATACAACACATACATCATGGAGGGGCCCACAGAACGTGGTGACATCACTTTAGTATAGAGTCTCTCGCCACTCAACCCATCAGTAGCTAATCCGCGTCCTTTTTACGGGCGCAGGCATATTGGTAGCCGGAGATAGACGATTTTGTCGGGGGCTCTGTAGGGCTCACCATGATGTGTGTGTTTTATCCACACCGTCCATTCATTTGGATAGGTTATTTTAGGGCATGAGCCAAAAAAGGAGTCAGATCTGAGGCTCAAGTGGACCATGCCACGGGAAGTCGTAGTAACAATGATGCCCACCATTGAAACTTTCTTAGGGCCCACCATGATGTTTATTTTCCATCCAATATGTTCATAAGGTCTGACAGACCTGGATAAAGAGAAAACATAAATATAAGCTTGATCCAAAAATTATGTGGCCCCCAAGACAATTTCAACTACAACTGTTCAATCCTTACTTCTTCCTATGGTGTGGTACACTTGAGCCTTAGATCTCCCTACCTTTTTAGCTAATGCTCTAAAATTATCTATTAAAATGAATGGACAGCGTGGATAAAACACATACATCACAATGGGTCCCACAAACCCCTGACAGACCGTCCATCTCTAGCTATGTATCCACGCACCGATTGCATATGTGGCCACATAAGATTTCAATCTGCTTCATATTTTGGATTATGGTATAAAACTATTTGAAAAAATAGATGGATAAAGTGGATAAAATGCATATATTATGGTGGGGCCCTCATATTTGGATCCAATAGCTATTGACTACTGACAGCGTCACTAGGCAATCCATATCCCGCCAAGACCTAGTTAGAGACGGATGGTCCTATGGGGCTCATAGTGGGGCCCACAATGATGTTTATGAGAAATTCACTCTGTCCATCTATTTTTCCAAAGCATATTAGGGCATAAGACCAAAAATCAGGTAGATCCTAAGATCAAGTGGGCCGCACAACATGAAACAGTGATGATTAAACATCCGCCATGCCCCAAAAATCAACCAGTCACATCATTGATGGGTATGTTTACAATTTCTACTTCTTTTTTAAAACTTTTGAATGAATTAATTGTGTTTTCATACATGTTTTAATATATTTATTAATGTTATGCATTCAATTTGAATATAGTTGCATTAGTTTAGTCAATCGGCGCATAGCTTAGGACCCTTTACGAAGGAAACCTATTATGTGCACTTCTTTTTTGAGATTTTATAATTTAAAAGTGTTTATTAAGATCTTTTTTTATAATCCCTAAAGTTTCATTGAAAAATTCAACAATTTTCCCAATGTTTCCCCATGTTTCCCAAAAAAGTGCAATAAATTACGCGATACAAACGATATATCCTGTGCGATAACTAATACGTATCTGTATCCCAAGGGTGCGATACATGGTGCGATACCGATATTTCGAACACTGGTTTTAAGTACTGCTCAAGTTCTCGTACCTGACAGGCATGCTCAAGGGTGCCAACATCATGAGAGAGCAACTCGTGTTGAATATCGGATTAGAGACCCATCCTAAAACAAGAAAGAGTAACTAGTAGATCATCCTTGACGTTACATCACATCATGTATTTTTCAAATTTGGTGATGTAATCCATCACAGGCATTGTTCCCTGGCGAAGGGATTGTTATTGATCCAATAATTCCTGGCAATGTGAGGAAGATATTTTTCCTTCAGCGCTTCCTTCATCTTGACCCAATTTACGATCGAGTCTTGTCCAGACCTTTCTAATTTGCGCTCAAAATTGGTCCAAAACAATTTAGCCTAGTCCACCAACTTTATCTTGGCGGACCTCACACGACAATGATCAACATCTCATACCACTCAAAAGTAGTGGGTCCATGTCTGCAAGCTAGACGAGGAAAGCTTTTGGGTCCAGACTATCATCAAAGCTAGGGGCCTTGATCTTGACAATTTTCAAAATGTGTTCATCTGGATCATAACGATCATGATACTCTCCAAGAGGTGGTTGGGTACGCGCCCCATTATGGCCAACACCTCGGCCACGGCCTCTTCCATGTCCTCCGACGTGACCTCCCACGTGAGCTTCCTCTGCACTTCCCACTTGAGATTATCCATCTTCCCCATTGTCAGGGTTTGCCTGAAAGAAAGTCTCCAACTGAGCTATACAATTGTTAGTCAGGTCAGTTGGTTGTTGGTGGTTCTGCTTTGAGCCTCAAGGGCCTCCAGTCGTCTATCTATAGCATGAAGAGTTTCGAGAATCTAATCTTGGCTCATGGTGGTATGGTGAATACCAAAACCTTGCCCAAAACGTGTAGGTATAAACAAGGGACAAACTAAGGGGCCTAAGACATAAGACTCTTTAAGTATTATGTTATGACAAAGAAAAATTGAGTAACTTAGACGCCACAAAATGTAAACCTAGACTTTATATGCAATGCATGCGCTCACAAGACTCTAGATGTGATGAATGTGCTAACCCTGTGTATACCTACACTAAAATCATTGCTCTAATACCAAAATTTGATGTAGAACATGTGATCTAACCATTTGGAAGCAGGAAATTATTAATGGATTAATCAAAGTAAGTCAAATATAATAACATGCCATTCTACCATGATTAAAAGAGTACCGAATAGATAATAAAATTCAGATTTACATTAAATCACAATCCCACACAAGCATAAACCACATAGGCATGAAAATCTAAGGCCCAATGAGAGATTGAAACTCTCACATTAGCATAGGTATGGTTCTAATTCAATGGGCAGATTTGTGCAATTATAGGGTTAGGGTTTCAAGAGGTTTTGGGAATTTTGGGAAACATTAGAGATTTAGGATTTGGGAATTAAGCATTTAGGATTTCATAGGGAATTGGGGATTAGGGTTTCGTAGGAAATTGGGGATTAGGGTTTCGTAGGAAATTGGGGATAGGAAGAGGGATTGAAGAAAGTGAAGAAAATGGAGTGATGGCTAGAAAAAGATGAATTTAGGTAACGGCTTTAGGTTTATACGGAAAGGGTAAAGGGACTTAGGGTTTATAGAAGAAAATTGGTAGAAAAGAAAGAATTGAGAATAGATGAGGAAAAAAATACCTTTAGAAGAGAATAAGATAGAGATTAAAATGATAACTAGGCTTCACACATTTGGATTCATATCAAATAGTCTCTTTTCATAAGAGAATTTCAAATCACATGAGAGAGCTTTTTCAAGCAAAAGAGTTGTTTTTCATTCCGCTGTTATGGGTTAGGGTTGGACATCCCCTTTATAGCCTCAACCCATGTGTTTTAACAAAAATGCCCCTCACTTATTAAAAAAAAAAAAAAAAACGTACCCCGTACGTCCCATGATACAATAAACTGAAAATAACTCATCCTAAAATATAAATAACCATCAAAAACATAAAATCAGCTATGCCTAATACTAACGACCAAAGTAATCAAGAATCACAATGATCCAACCGTCTGATCAAAGGATACACATGATCCAAAGATCCGATCATCGTATCCTCGCGATCCAACAGTCAAAACTCCTCAAAGAAGCAGCGCACATGCATCTTCCTAGTGTAAGATGCACGATAACGCATGCGGGGTCTTCAAGTCCTCAGTGCAGCCCACCCGGGCCCATGTACAAGTCGTCGAGCCAAAGTGAAGGCTGGGTCAACCTCCTCCTCTAGTATACTCTAAATGGCCGGATGTCCTCATCAGAAACTCTTTTTATGCCCATGTCTCATCTACTTTACACTAGATCATCTCAAGTTCCAGTGACCTAGACCAGAATTTTCCAAAAGTAACTCCTCTTCCAATTTCTTAATTATATAACTTTAACTTTATTCAGCAAAAATCAAGCCCCATCAAATCAGGGCAGATGAACTTAACCTTGACCTTGAAACTGACACTCAGACATCACCCAAACAACAAAAATCATTATCTCATCCAAGACAAAATCAAGGAGAGATATGCTCACTTTCTGAATTTTGAGTGGCTGCTGGATTAGAAAGAATTATGTCCCAGTACCATCTATGTTACTGTCTAGGTAGAAATGACCAAAAGAAGAAACTGCCCTGAAATTCAGGAATACTCTAGTGTAAATTGTATTGATTTCATAAGGTTTCAGTTTCATATTATCATGCACACATGCCATGATGTCCACGACAAAATAAATAAATAATCGTCTCAAAATATTAAAGTGGTCTAATAAAATCAGGTATATCGTATCACCTATCATCCCAGCGAGAAAGGCGACAAGCTAGATGTGCTATGACTTCATGAACAGATTTTGGCGCTCTAAAACCACCAACAAAAAGAAGTTCCTAAATAAGAGGCAAACCATCAAATTAAGAATTGACAATAAGAGGTTAGAAATTATCCATTGCAATTAAATTGTACAATGCTAATATATTCCATTAAAAATTGTAAAGTAGCAAGAACACACCTGAACTTCAGTAATACCCAAAATATTTACATTTGATGGGGATCCTTTAATGTGCAATGCAGTTATTAGAAAGTTTTGTGCTTGCCAGGATCGAAGCACAATGGGGGTGTCATCCTCCTCAGTAAAAGGATCACCTGCTGACTGCCCTAAGAGCTCAAATAATAGGCCCCCTGCAACCCTAACTGGGACCTATACAAAGTACAAAAAGACTGTCAACCAATCCATCAGGAACTACCCTTAGTGAATATTAGGTGAAGCGAAGCCAAAAGAATGCCACATAAAGAGAAGCTAAAAGAAATTAACATAGGACTACTATAAACAAAAGGATCAAACTATGCATATCAAACAAACATGTAATAATGGATGAAAGAAGGACCCCATTTGTTAAGGATAATCTTTATGACTGACTAATAGAAAAAAAAAAAAAAAGTAGCAACCATCCTAGCAAACAAATGTGAATAAATGCTCTTCTTAAGAAACAACATTAACAAAACAAGAAACAAATTAAAACATTACTCCTAAGTAGGCAATCAACAGTGCATTGACATAAAGTTAACCACCACTCCACCAAAAAAAAAAAAAAAGGAAATGCGTGCATCAACACATTTTCAATCTTGTTAAGTTAGATAGGATGAATTGGTAGATATTATTATAATTGCTCATACTTATAGTCCAGTATAAGATTTGCTATCAATCTAAAATATGAATATGCATCTATTGTTTGAACATGTTCTTGAAAACTACTGTCTTGACGATGTAATAGGATAAAAAAGAAAGATGCTTACTTCAAATAACTATACTAATGAAATAAAAAGTTAAATGTAAACAAAGATCAAGTCTTACTTTGGTGCGGTAGAATCCAATCCTTTCATTAAACAAAAACTAACCACAAACAATAAATACATAAATAAAATCACCTCATATAAAAGGTGCTTCATGCGCTCGCTAATCAGTCGACCTTCATCTCTCAAAGCAACACTGATTGCGGGATGTAACCAGTGAGCATTACTTAGCCATGTATTAATTGATGGATGACTTGCAGCGACATGGCACCACCATGTAGGCCCTGCTGGCCTTTCCCAGTATGGAGCTGCTACATCTGCAACAGTTAGATCACCCTCATCATCAGCGAACTCCATAGGCCGTGAAGCCCAGTCAACATCAACTTGCACTTTTTGTACGAGTTCTGAAATCCTCGACCATCCAATTGGAATCCAATGACTTTCGGGAAAGTTACCATCCCCTTGAAAATCTTCGTGACAATAGCTATAACTATCTTTACTATCATCCAAATGAGTCATTTCATTAGTCCTTATAATGGGTGACGTGTTTTGTGGTTCTATGAGTGATGTAGAATCCAACAAGCTATTCTCATTCATATTTCTAATGGGAACATCATTTAGTTCAGATCTTCGTACTGAATTCTTTGAAAATGAAGCTTCTCGTTTGTTCATGCTGTTGCTCTTTGAACCATATTTAGACTCACTTGTTCTCCTATGATGTCGAACAAACTCAAACGCACAAATAAGTCCATCTGTCCAGAGATCACTCCCAAAATAGCATCTTTATTGAAATGGTTTCTATGGTCTTGCTTACTCATCTTACTACCTGCAGAAGTTGAATGTTCATCTCCCATACCACTCATTTTACTTTCATCTGTGAGAATCAGGAACAGGCATCAATATGTCATCATCAACCGACTGTCTTGAATACCTCCAAATGAAAAGATTGAAATAGTAACAGGCTTCAATCTGTCATCAACCGATTGTCTTGAATACCTCCAACTGAAAAGAATGACAACATATATTAAGCAATGCCATATTGTGCCAGGGGTGGATATATATCACAAGAGACTTGGAGAAAAGATTCTAACACTTCTTTAAATAATCAAAGAAAATATCATAACAAACACTCATTTCCAAAACAGTTGCAAAGAGATTATTAATCATATTTGAACTTCAAAGTCATTTGCCAAACATGTGTTGATCATTTGGCATGACAGATAAAGTTGGGCAGTTTCAAGGTGCACTGCAAATGTTCAGAATAAGAAGAAAATAAAGCTTCAAGTCAACAACATACAAGCATCGACATATAAATAATATATCATCCTTAAGGCAACAACAGTTGATTTGAAATAAAAACTTTCATAAGCAAACTCAAAACCTCATACTTGAAATACCAGTTGATTCGAAATAAAAACCTCAGCTATGGTGTTTCCATAACCCTAGTTCTCTTCTCTTCCTTTCTTCTTCTCATATTCCTTTCTTCTCTTTCTCTAACACTACACATGGCTAAGGCATGGATGGTTTACTAGCATTTTATTAACTTGGAACATGGTGGGGGTTGTATTTTTTACTAATCATATCATATTATCATTTACTAATTAGTAATGATCCTTTAGATTTTACTTATAACACAAATCAATCAATCACAGGTTCATAGTAATCGACTAACACATCCAACATGCCATGTTCATATTATACTTCAGTTTTTACAGTTATATTTCAATTATTTACAGTTCTTTCAATGCTTTCTACTTACCATTCTTCTTATTTTCTAAATTTTTCGGATTTATTTGTTAAGGCTTACGCCTCTCCCCCCATATGGCTCGATGACCTAAACCACACTTGCCGCCTTTAAAATTTGGATTCTTGGGTCCGATTTTGGTGTTCAACACACATATCTTCTAATGAAATAAATACATATAGAGCGCATTCTTCGACATAAATTACATAAAAATCGAGACAGGAAGATTTTAAAAAATTAAAAAAAAGGTAGAAATCCTCAAGAAGAAAATAAAGAAAACAAGAAAACCATAAAGGAACAAAGAAGAAAAGTTACGTTGTAGGAAAACAGAAGAAAATTCAACAGCAAATGAGGAATCAAAACTTCCAAAGAATTGGAGTAGGTTTACAAAAGGAAAAGGAAAAGAAAAAGAGAGTAAAAACACCTTAAAATGCAATAGAACGGGGTCTTGAGATTAAGATGGTAGCATTAGAATCCATCGACAAAGAAGAAGCTCTGCAGTGAAAATGAAAAGGAATCCAACGGTGGAAAAAGAACAACTGAAAGATTTAACGGAGCTTACCAATCGGACCGAAGAATGGACGGTGTCAGTAACAAACTATCTTGGGACTCTTCCACTCTCCTTCCACAACTACTTGGAGAAGAGGAAAGGCAAGTGTTCGTTTTTCGGACTAGGAGAGCGGATCAGGTGAGACCCCGGCCTCACCCACGCCGGTGCGACCCCTACCGTGGGGTTACCGTGTGGCCCATCTTGATTTATGTATTATGTATCCACGCCGTCCATCCGTTGTTACAGATCATTTTATGTCATTATACCAAAAATGAAAAATATCCAATTATCAGGTGGACCAAAACATAAGAAACAGTGTTGATTGACCGTCCCACCATTAAAAACTTCTTGGGCCGTTATTTAATGTTTACAGTATTTATTTACCATCCAATACGTTTATAAGGTCACATCATCCTGGATGAAGGATAAAAAACAAATATTAGCTTAATCCAAAACTTTTTTGGCCCATTAATGGTTCAATCACCAATGTTTATCTTGTTATGGTACAGTTTATAGTTGGATCTACTTCATTTTTAGAATAATGTTCTAAAATGATCTGAAAAAACGGATGGATGGTGTAGATTCATAATACATACATCAAGGTAGGCCCCACTGTAAGGGCCGTACCGTCTTGGGTGAGGCGGGGTCTCATGTAATCCGCCCTCCTGCGGTAGCGGGAGCGGAATCATCTGAAATACCTTTTTTACTCGGCGAGTAAAACACCCAATCTCTGTGAGGTCCACTGAGTTGCAAATGTAAAATCCACTCCCTTCATCCGGTGAGAAAATTTGTTTGGACGGTACATAAATAATACAAGCCCGATTGAAATCTCAAATGGACCACTCCAATTGCAACAATGTAACGTTGTTTCCAAAACTGCTAAGTTTACATGGTGTGTCCGGAATGAGTTTTGTATCTTCTCTTCACCCTGGTGAGTACGCTGATTAGAGGGTTTGATGAAAAGATACACACCATGGTGGCCCTACGCACAAACTTATAGTTGATATCCCTTTTTCATTATTCCATGGAGAGTGGACCATTTTAGTGATAGAAATAGTTGGTTTTTGGCCTTTCAAATCTAACACGGGAGAAAAATTCCTGATGAACGGAGTGGATTTTACATATAGAATAGGGTGGGCCCACTACGGTGAAATCCAACTGGAGTATGAGTGCGAATGTGTGTGGGGTGAGAGTGATCGAATAAAAAGACAAAAAAAAAAAAAGGCTACTGACAGTGACACGTGAGTAGCGAGACTCGCTACTGAAGTAACGTCACCGAGTTATGTGCCCCACCATGATGTATGTTTCGTATTCAAACCGTCCAACCAGTTGGAGAAATCATTTTAGGACATTAGCCAAATAATGAGCAGATCTGGAGTGGACGCCACCACATAAAACAGTATGGAGAGTAACAACCACCATTGAAACCTTCTTTAAGGTCCATCATGATGTCAAATTGAGATCAAACCTGTTCATAAGCTAACGCAGCCATGAAAGAAGTGAAAACACAAATATCAGCTTTGATCTAAAACATTTGTAGCCATTAGAAGTTCTTAATGGTGGGCGTCATTCTCTCTATTATTTTTGGGGTTCACTACATATTTAGATATAACTTTCTCTTAAAATAATCTTTTCAAATGGATGGACGGAATGGATACAAAATACACGTGGGGCCCACAGAACTATGGTGACCTCATTGCGACTCTCGTTACTCAACCTGTGAGTAGCTAATTGGCGTCCGCTTTACGCACCGCCGAAAACAGGGATCGCAGAGTATTTCAAACGCTTATTGCATGCCAAAAGCCTTCGCGTATTGCGTGCCAAACCGTTTGGCAGGAACTTTCTGTTAAAAATCTATCCCGTCCATCCATTTTGTCTGATCATTTTAAATTATAAACGAAAAAATGAGGTAGATCCTAAACTCAAGTGGAACGCATGACATGCAAAAGTGAGTAGGAAAATGATTTATGTTGAAACCTCCTTAGCATCCACCGTGATGTTTACATACCAACCATACCGTTTGTAATGTCAATCTTATTTAAATGAACTCAAAACACAAAAATATTAAAAATTATTATCCTAATAAAAAACTGTCGTGGCATCACGAATTTATCAATGGTGGATGTTAAATCCTCGTTGTTTCATCTAGTGCGCCTTACTTGAGTTTTGTATCTACCTTATTTTTTGGACCATGGGCTAACATGATGGGTAAAAGTAGATGAACATAATAGATTTCTCACAAATATCATGGTGGGCTCTACCTTGTTCTAGTCACTGAATTTCATGCCAAAGGCTTTTCAAGACGTTGATTGCCTGTGTAGCCCACTCTTTCACTGGATGTAGAACTATACATGAGTCAAATCGAGTTGAGCTTGGCAAAGCTCGACTCGACTCAGCCACTAGCTGACCCTAGCTCGATCTTGGCTCAGCTCAGTCCTCTAGCCTAAGTGGCCAGCTCGGCTTGGTTCAGTTAGCAGCTCGGGCTAGTTCGAGCAAAGTTCGAGCTTGTACAACATTTTCTCAAACACATAAAGTACACCTTCAATTTCTCATTGTTTGCAAAACAGCAACAGAAGTTTATAGGTATTTCATCAAGCACTCAGTAGGCAGCATCAAAATCAAGATCTAAGGGTAATTTTATTATGTAATGTTTGTTTGTTTTTTTGTAGTAGTAATTTTTTCATATCCATACCTTCATTGCCACCAGCCGATCCCACGACGAACTTATCCACCAGAAATAACACTTTATTAAGTCATTTCATCAAACACTTTGTGAGCAACATCAATATCAAAATAACTAAGTCACTGAACTAGTTAGATTCGAGTCGATTCGAGCTCGGCCATGCTCAAACTCGGCTCAAATTTTTTTTCAAGCTTCAAAAATCTACTCGACTCGGCTTGAATTTAGTTTCGAGCCGAATCAAGATTTTTCGAGTTGAGTCAAGCGAGTTAACCGAGCTAACTAGGATCGTGTAGAGCTCTAGCTGGATGTGGCAATGATAGGCATTTTACTACCCACTCTTTTCCATGACGTAGCTCATTTGCATTTTGGATCTGTTTTATTTTTGAGCCCATGTCATGATAAAATCAAGCAAAATAGATATATGAGGTGGATTTCTCATGAGCATCAGCTCTCCATCATGAAAGTTTCTGCACTGGTGTAATGTGTATGCTGTGAGAAAAGGACGTGCTAACATGTGACGGGAGTAGGTCACATTTTATGAGGTATTTGTTTTTCAATTTTTATATCTAAATATTTGTAAATGGGTGTTGATTGATTACCAACTTAGTTCTTACACTTTTTTCTACGCAGACAATAATAGTATCTTTTTCTAACAATAATTCTTACACTTTTTTATCCACTGATGTAATGTGTGTTGTGTCAGAAAAGGACGTTCTAGCATGTGACGGGAGTAGGTCACTTTTTTTTATGAGGGATTTGTTTTTCAATTTTTACATCTAAATATATGTAAATGGGTGATGATTAATTATCAATTTAATTCTTACACTTTATTTTTTTCTACGTAAACAATAATGGTTTGTAATTTTTTACACTAAAACCAATAATGGTGTAAATTTCATATGAGGCTCACTATGGTTTCTTTTTTTTACACCAAAACCTATAATGGTGTAAATTTCATGTGAGGCTCAATGTGATATATGTGATTTATCCACGCCATTCATCTATTTTGCATGATGATTTTAGGACAGAAATACAAAATTAAGGTAGATCCAAAGCTCAAGTGGACCACGCCAGACAAAATAGTGGGTTGAACACTTATCATTAAAAATCTTTTATGACTATGATTTCATATGGTGTGTATCACATGAGCTTTAGATCTACTTCATTTTTGGACTCATGCCCTAAGATATTCAAGTAAAACGGATGGACAGCGTAGATATGTCACATACGTCACGATGGATCCCATAGATTTAAATCAATTTTTTTTCTAGATTAAGTTTAAGAGAAAAATACTTCCTAAAAATCCAACGAACATAAATAACAATACTGAGCTTATTACAATTATTTATCGATATTCAGGGAGTAATCGAAAAATCAAACACCCCTATGAATTTCTATTCATTGATCTTTACGAGTAATTGAAAAATCAACACCCCTTTGAATTTCATGAGATCTGTCGTGGCCATTATGTAAGCTGCCTCATTTTTATACTGAACCAGAAATTTATGATGATCAAAACTTAGGTAGGTAATAACATAGAAAACCATTAGTTTTGGGTGAGGCCCACCATTGCGTTTATGCATCATCCAATCCATTCATCTAATGTGCCTTGTCCTGATTAAATGAGTAGCCAAAAGTCACACTGTTTCAAAACCAAGGTGGGCCATATCACTTTAATTTAAAGGTTTTAGATATAATATTAATTAAGTTGTTCCCTATGGGTGGCCCACTTGGGTGTTGAATCACCCCTAAAACAGGGTGTTTTCACTCATAGACGAGGTGGATTTTATGCACGCTAAACAGGGAGAAAGTGACCCTGATCACTACCTAGATGAATTGGCAAATGGAATGAATGGACATCACTTTTGAAGCATGGATTAGATGCATGATATAAATTCTCACACATGGCCCATCATAATGTTTTATGTCAAATTCACCCCTGATCACCATGTGTGCCATCCCATTTTAGCTATAGGGCTCAAAAATTAGCTTGATCTATGATTCAAATTGAGTATATGATTAAAAACAATATACAAGCAATGCTTACTCTTTAAATTGTTTCCCTTCGTATGGCCCACTTGAATCACGAATGTGTCTTATGTTTTGTACCGATGCCTATTTTAACTTAGCGTCTTATGGTTAATATGGATTTCATATAATCATCACCATGGGCCCTAAAAAAGTCAAGGGCGGGCATCCCTCTCCTAATTTGTTTACCTTTGTATGTGTGGAAGTTGGATCTCGGGATGATGGAATCAGCTCACTTTTTCCACGAGTGCCTCTTGAGAGGGCTTTCGGGGCTGATTAGGATAGTTTGAGTTTGACCAGAGTCGCCACTAGCCAATTGTTTGTTCCTATAGTCAGCTAAACCTTATAAAAACGTTAGGATAGATAATCCAAAAATTTTCAACCCTAAAATGATTATACGGTATGTGATCAAAGATTCTTAGTAAAGGATCGCGGTCATAGAGTGTGAAGGTGTTAAGCACCCACTTTGCCCGTACTAACGTATAGTTTCTACTTCACAAGATTTGACTATTTTCGAGGGTAAGGATCGGTTCTCGTATACCATTGATGTATGGAATGCAATGCTTGTGATTAAACTGGCAAGGTTTTTTATGGGCATGGTTCGATTATACCAGCAAGCCGCAGAGCATACTTTCGAGCCGATTTGGTGAAAATGTATGCTGTATGAATGAGATGAGTCTTGCACAATGCAAATGCTTGGATGAATGATAGTGTTGCAAGGGTTAGACATAGAGGCTTGGATCGAGATTTGGATGGCTCAGGTGGTTTTGGATTTGGCTGGACTTAGCTTAACCTAGTTTGAATTCTTTCCTCTCCTTAGTGGAGGGATGGAGTAGCTAGACTAAGGGCTTAAGGGGCAAGTGAAAGGGCTTTAAATAGGAGTGGATGTCTTTTTGTGGATGATTGAATGTGAATGGACGGGGGTATTTATAGCCCCCAGCCTGGTTTTCTGATAAATCTTGCAAAGCTTGAGGTTAGAAAGTGCTTGGATGGCTAGGATTTGATATTACCATGTGGAAAGATCTCACGTGTTGGACTTATAGGCACAAGGTGTAATTTTCGTTCAAGAGAGGAGCACCTAAGTAACTTCAAAATTCTACGCATGCATGGGACTTGAAAAGAGGCCAGTTGCACTCAAGTGAGCAGCTGGCCTAAGTATGACCATTGCCACGTGGCGAGCTGCGCCTTGGGCATCATTCGCTCCTCCCAGACACGTGGACTGCTTTGTTTATCTGAAGCTTCTTTGTTATCCCTTTCTGTACACTAATTTGAGTTTTGGAATGGGCTTGGACTAAAATGGGTTTATGGACTTGGCTTGACAGGGTGAACTAACTAGGTAAGCTATTTGGGTTGACCGGGTGAGTTGACTCGATGGGCTAACTCAGTGGGTTGACTCGATAGGTTACGTTTTCCTAAGGTTCAAGTTTATGCTTATGTTTTTTAGGGGCTCATGTAACTGTGTTTAGTGGGTTTAGGGTTGATTTCTGGGGTTTTAGGGTTTGGGTTTAAGGTCTGAGGTTTGATTTAGAGTTTCGGGTATGGATTAGGGTTTAGGGTATGTATAAAGGTTTGGATTAGGTTAAGGGTATGGATAAAGGTTTGGATTGGGGTTAAGATAAGGGTTTGGATTGGGTTTGACGGTGTAGGTCAAGGTTTGGATCAAGTTTTGAGGGTATAGGTTAGGGTTCGAATTGGGTTTGAGGGTATAGGTCAAGGTTTGTTAAATCTTCAATTAGCTTATCACCCAGAGGTGGGGTATCTACAGTATGGCTTACCTGAATCATAAACTAGGCTGATTTTAAGACCTTACGACTTAAATGGGGTGACAAACCAAGTGATCGGGATGGATTTCATTTAAACATCATGGTGGGCCCACTAATTCTTAAAGTGGATTTCTAGCCATTTTCATACATTGACGTATGTGAAGCTAAAATATTTTCACACATAGCCCAACATAATGTTTACATGTGATCCACCCTTATCACTAAGTGTGCCACCCTATTTTAGCTGTAGGGCCAAAAAATTAGGTGGATTCATGATTTGGGTGGACCACATGATTGGAAATAGTATATGAGGCAACGGGGCAACGCTTGCCTTCCAAACTGTTTCCCTTCATGTGGGCCACCTAAATCACGGTCAGGCTCAATTCCTTATCTTGAGACCTAAATTATAGTTTGACATCTAAAAGTTAGAATAGATTTCATACAATCATCACGGTGGGCCCTAAAAAAAAAAAATCAAGGGCAGGCATCTCTCTCACAACTATTTCCTTTTGTGTGGCCCACTTGAATTATGAATTAGCTGATTTTTAGGTCCGATTATTAAAATGGGGTGACACGGTTAGTGATCGAGATGAAATTCACTTAAACGTCATAGTGGGGCCACTAACTCATAAAGTGAAATCACCATGCAGAGTCTGACTAACCTCACTACATGAAATATATACCAATCGATGTTGGTTTCACGCTTCCACATAGTGATTTCAAGACGTGTGAATTGGTGATAGATGGAATCCATTTGCAACTATCTTATAGGTTGTCAAATGTAAAAACCTTTCACGATTCACACCCATTACCATCGAATCCACGTTGGCAAAAATCATATGGTTGATATTGCTTCTTAGTGCAGCTTTTAGGTTAACATTCAGGCAATTGTGACATACGTATGTTTGGAGAGTCAGCATTATTATTTAAATTATGCATAACTAACATTAGAGTTTGAGGGAACGTTTTCCCAACTCTTTGGATGCATTTGTCACACACATTTGACCTACATCAGGAACAAACACCTATTTGAGGCAGTCAATTGCTGCCAAAATAAGAGTGTCAATGTATTGTGTTTTTATAATAAAAATAAATTTCAAAAATAAAAGTTTATTTTTAATAAGTAAAAAAATGTATTGATTATGAAAACTTTTCATAAAAAGAGTATGTAGCTAGTTAGGAAGAGAATAGTTTTTGTTTCCCTAACCAGGGTTCATATCTCCTCAAGAATGGTGTGAAGCACCATCCCACCTGCGTGGCTTGGGCGCACTTAGCACGTGCGCATCATCGCATGGAGCCTTAGTCTTTTCGACACATGGTTCAAACATTTTTGAGCCATGATGCAACTTTAATTGAACTAGGGTCTACTCTAAAGTATTTTAACATTAGTGTTGATTGAGAGTGATTGTGACATGGTTGCACATGTAGCACTTATGTCACATGTCACTCATGTGGCAATAGTTAGGATGATTAGGATATGTGGCTGCAATTTATATTGTTGGATAACTATTTTTGTCTCAAATAGTACAAAAATAACTATTATAAGACATGATCATGTCCTTTCATGAAAGAATATTATTTGTTGTGAATGGGTATGAATGTTTTGAAAAGGCACATGAGTATCTTTTTAAGAAGAACTTCATAACCTTTCAATTGCTATAAATTCTAAATACTATGATCCAAAAGATATTCTTTATTTTTTAGATAAAATCATTCTCATTATGTAGTACTCTCGAATCTGACCTTGATGTGTTTTTTTAATGTTTTAAAGGCATACTGGTTGTCAAAATTAAAGATCTGTTTAACACTTAAATGTGTAAATTTCTGTATTGAAATTCAGATTGAGAGTTCATTGTATCCAGAAGACAATTTTCAAATTTCCTTCATTTGCACTTATTGAAACTATCAGAAAAAGGGTAGCAAATTTGCCTTGAGAAATTGATTGTTCAAGTCCAGTCTTGAATTCGATAGATCTGATTGTCACCTCTATTATATACTATATTAAATCTTTTCCAACACAATAGATTGGGTGCACCCAATAGGTAACCAGACCTAACCAAACATAGTTGGGAATGGGTGCAGCTGAGTGGGTGTATGCAGATCCAAAACTCAAGTGGGTGAACCAACCATTGGAACCTTCCTAGGATCCACCTAGATGTTTATATGGCATCCATACCGTTCATAAGGTCATTCCTCCAGTATAAACCGAAAACACAAAAATATCATCCTAACCAAAACTTCCGTGACCTCACAAATGTTCTAACGGTGGGTGCTTCTTGTTGTGCATGTCACTTGAGTTTTGGATCTGTCTCATTTTTTTGGGTGGATGTTGTGGCTTGATGGGGAAAAGGATGAACATGATAGATTTCTCACAAACTCTAAAGTGGGCTTGATGTAGCTTCCTAGGACATTAAGGGCCTGTTTGGCCAGGCAAGGTGGATTGTATTAGGTTGTATTAGGATGGATTGGAAGGAGCAATCCCGGGATTTGGCCGGGAGTGCCAAACAGGTAGAAGTTGGATATAGCAATCCCATGGGATTGCCAGCAATCCACTGACATCACCATCATTACCTTGAAATCCACCCAATCCCTCCTAATCCCATCTAATTTGCATGGGACATGTTTGGTTAGACGGAGCAATCCCAGGATTGGCCGATGTAATCCCGGGATTGGCCAGGCGAGCCAAACATACTCGGTGGTTAGTTCCCTGGATATAGCAATCCCATTGGATTGGCACCAATCCACTGACAGAGCCATCATTACTTGCCATCCACCCTGATACAATCCAATCCCATGGGATTGGCCCGGCCAAACATGCCCTAAGTGGCGATAAGTGTTAAGTAGAGGGCTAGCTGGGGAAAAAATCACAATGATACATACTTAAATTTTGTATTTATCAGATTAAAAAAGTCTGAATTTTTAAAATTACCAAAAATGATGACTTTATTTTTCAAGCGATAAATGATGAAATTAGTTTTATCAAATGGCACCTAAGGAAGATGAAACGACCAAGAACCTATAGGGCCCCTTTGGATACCATTAAATAAGTTATTTTTTCTACTCACAGCATTTGATAAGTTTGGCTTATGATAAATTATAAGTAACTTGTTTATTTAAAATTATTGAATCAGTTAATTCATAAGTTACCGAAGAGAGGCATCAGAAAATATGAAAGACCATAAGCCGACATTCTTATTGGCTCAGCGAGTAAAATATAAGATAAGATACTTGAGGCATAAGTAGCTCAAGTAACTTAAATGCAAACGCCCCAATGGTAGACTCTAGGAGTTTAAACACCTGGTCAAGGGTTCAAGTACCCATAGGTGGTGAAATCCCACTACGGAATAAGTGTGTGTGTGTGGGGGTGTGTTAAAAAAAAATAAAAATAAAATAAAAAAAAATGCCCCGTGATGTCTCCTACCGTTGAAATTCATAAAGCAGTTGGGTTTCTTCCAGACCTATCTTGGAAAGCAACCAGATTTCAAAGTAGAGAGCTGCTTGGCAAATGCTATGCTTGCTCTTCAAATGGCTGCAAGCTCATCACCACCACCCATTCTCTCGATCATAGACATGTCCACCACCCTCTCAGAAGTGCAGCAAGCCCACGCCCACATGCTCAAGACCAGCCTCATCCATACTACATTCGCCGCGAGTCGCATCGTGGCTTTTGCTGCCACTGTCTCAGATGCTCAAACTATCGCCCATGCCCGCTCGGTATTCGACCGAATCGCCACCCCAAACTCCTACACTTGGAATACCATAATTCGAGCCTACGCTAATAGCGCTGACCCCGAAAACGCCATCCTGCTCTTTCACCAAATGCTGCACAGCGACGTTCTCCCCGACAAATTCACCTACCCTTTCATACTCAAGGCCTGCTCGCGGCTCCATGGCTTTGAAGAAGGCCGGCAAATCCATGCTACCTCCGTGAAAACCGGAGTCGATTCTGACATTTTCGTACAAAATACCTTGATTCATATGTATGCTAGTCTTGGGCACACCAGGCATGCATATTGTCTCTTTGATCGAATGCCCGAAAGGGATGTGATCTCGTGGAATGCAATTCTCAGTGCTTTTGTAGCTCGGGGGTTGATGGAACAGGCACGTCGTTTGTTTGACCAAATGCCTGATAGAAACGTGGAGTCTTGGAATTTCATGATATCTGGGTACGTTGATCTTGGCTTGATTGACGATGCCCAGAGTCTTTTTGATGGGATGCCGACCAGAGATGTTGTTTCTTGGAATGCCATGATCACGGGATATGTACATGCAGGGCGCTTTAGGGAAGCTTTGGAGCTCTTCGGCATTATGCAGAATGCAGAGGTGAGGCCGGATAATTGCACGTTTGTAAACTTGTTGTCAGCTTGTGCACGGATTGGGGCTTTGAGTCAAGGAGAGTGGATTCATGCATACATCAATAAGAATGAGATTCAGATCGACGGGTTTCTAGCAACTGCTCTTGTGGATATGTATTCTAAGTGTGGGAGCATAGAGAAAGCTCTGCGAGTGTTTAGGAACACATCGAAGAAGGATATTAGTACATGGAATTCGATGATTGCAGGTTTAAGCACTCATGGCTATGGTGAATGCGCATTAAGGCTCTTCTCGGAGATGTTGATGGATGAATTTGCACCCAATGAGATCACTTTCATAAGTATTCTCTCTGCTTGCAGCCATGCAGGTCTATTGCACGAGGGGCGTCGGGTTTTTGAACTCATGACCGAGGTTCATGGAATTCAACCCACGGTGGAGCACTATGGCTGCATGGTTGATTTACTCGGTCGAGCCGGGCTCTTAAATGAGGCTCAGGGGCTTGTGAGTGCATTTCCATGTAAGGATTCACCAGTGGTTTGGGAGTCTCTTTTGGCTGCTTGCAGAAGCCATGGAAACATTGAATTGGCAGAGCATGTTGCAGGGCAGCTTCTAGAGTTAAATCCTCAAGACAATGCTTGTTATGTTCAACTGTCAAATATCTATGCATCCGCGGGCAGATGGGATGATGTTAGGGAGGTGAGGGAGAAGATGAGGAAAGAGGGAGTGAGAAAGGAACCGGGTTGTAGCATGATCGATGTGGACGGAATTGTTCATGAGTTTTCAGTGGGCGATCGATCTCATCCTCAAGCGGATGAGATCTATAGGAAGGTGGATGAAATGAAAACCAGGATCAGGTCCATTGGATATGTCCCTGATACTAGTCAAGTGCTGTTTGAGATAGGGGAGGATGAAAAGGAGAGTGCATTGCTTTGGCACAGTGAGAAGTTGGCCATTGCTTTTGGGCTCTTAAACACTGGTGAGGACATAACCGTTAGGATAATTAAGAATCTGAAGATGTGTGGAGATTGTCACTCAGCAATAAAACTTATTTCTAGAGCTTACGGAAGAGAGATTGTTGTGAGGGATAAAAACCGATTCCACCATTTCAAGAATGGATGCTGTTCATGTAACGACTATTGGTAACTTGTAATTATTGAGTTGTACAATACCCATTGGTGGGTTATCCATCAATTTTTGAAAAGAGGCAATGAGATTCCACTCTATTACTTAACCATGGAAATGTTTGAAGTGCACAAAGAGTTTTGATGCATCCTATTCAAGCATTCGCACGCCATAGCTTAATCAGTAGAGGTTGCTAGTTGAACAAGGAGGTTCATCAGGATCCGACAAGCTTTCTTTCTTCTTAATTTCGAGACAAACAGATCCCCAATCTAGAGAGCAAACCACCTGGCAACTGCTCCATTGGTGATCAAATCTTTTGTTCAAACGGGCCATTTCTTCAAAAGGATTCAAGCCATCTCCCACACAAAATTCATCAACTTTCACTTCAATCGAACGCTAGTTGAACAAGGAGCTTCATTAGGATCCAAGGAGCTTTCTTTCTTTTTAATTTCGAGACAAACGGATCCCCAGTCTAGAGATCAAACCACCTCGCAACTGCTCCATTGGTGATCAAATCTTTTGTTCAAATGGGCCATTTCTAAAGCTAAGCCATTTCTTCGAAAGGATTCAAGTCATCTCCCACACGAAATTCATGAACTACACCGTTCACTTCAATCGAACTGCAACCTGGAATCTTATCAATCCCATCATCTCTCATCCGCCTTCTTACCTCAATGGCATCATCCCACCTTCCCACAGATGCATACATATTGGACAAAACCACATAACAACTGGGATCACTATGGTCCAACTCCAGGAGATGCTTTGCTGCATATTCACCCATTTCTAAATTACCAAGTCGACTGCAAGCCCCAAGCAGGGCCCCCCACATAGGAACACTGGAGTCTGCATCCATAGCTTCTATAAGCTCCTTCGCTTCATCCAATAGTCCCGCCCGACCAAGAAGATCGACCATGCATCCATAGTGTTCAACTTTGGGCACTATGTCATAAACTTCTGTCATGAGGTGAAAGCATCTGCGCCCCTCCTCCACCAATCCTGAATGGCGACAGGCGCTCAAAATACTGACAAAAGTTAATTCATCAGGCACAATCTCTGATTCCATCATTTCTGAGAAGAGGACCATAGCCTTTTTACCAAAACCATGGATACCAAGGCTAGAAATTATAGAGTTCCATGCACCAACATCCCTCTCCTCCATGCTCTTAAACACAGAAAGAGCTCTCTCTATCTTTCCACACTTCGCATACATATCCATAAGTGCCGTCCCTAGAATAGCATCCAATCCAATCCTATTACTCTCTATATAAGCACGGATCCACTCGCCTTGTTCTAAAGCTCCTAGATTAGAACAAGCTGAGAGTGAGCTCACCATTGTGAAATTATTAGGTTTTAATTTCCCCACTTGCATCTCCCTAAAGAGTTCCAACACCTCTTTAAATCTACAATCCTTCATATACCCATCAATCATCATATTGAAGGTGATTAAATCCTTCATCTCGGATGGCATTTGATTGAACAACCAACAAGCATCTTCCATCAGACCTGAACTAACATATCCACCGATCATAGTGTTCCAAGTGATAGAATCCTTGATGGACATCTGATCAAACAAACCCCTGGCAATCCCCAGCAACCCCAATTTCACATGCCCATCAATCAGACAATTCCACGAAATTGTATTTCTCTCCGGCATTCTATCAAACAACTCGCGCGCCTCTACAACAAAGCCCGAATCAACCAAACCAGCAATCATCGAATTCCAAGAAACAACATCAGCTCTATCCATTATCTCAAATACCTGGCTCGCATATGAAACGCACCCAGCACTTGCATACATTAGAATCAAAGCATTCTGTATGAACACATCCAAATCCAACCCATATTTGAAAACCAGCCCATGAACCTGCCTGCCTTCCTCGACAGAACCCAACCGCGAACACGCCTTGAGAACAAACGGGAAAGTTAGTCTGTTGGGTGCGGAGTCTTCATCACAGATCATCCTGTAAAACATCGAGAGTGCATTCTCGGGCCGATGACTCTGCGAATAGCCTCTGATCATGACGTTGTAAGCGAACAGATTCGGGTTCTTGTCACGATCGAAGATCGACTGGGCGTAGTTCATGTCGCCGTGAGGGGAGAGGGACAAAGCAGCCATGAGTCGGGTGAAAGCAAGGGGCTGGTGAATGAGGCCGAGTTTGATGAGTCTGGAGTGAATTTGGGCGAGTTCACTGGCGTTTCTGCTGAGTTCCAGAAGTAACAGACTCGGGTGAGTTGGAATCGGTCCGACTCGGCCGTTGCCTTTGCCGGGTATTTTAGTTGAGCGAGGTGGCAGGAGGAGAGCGCTCGTGGCCATGGACTTGCTTTCCTCCTACGATCTCGGGTTCGGGCGTTGTTCGGGCGTTATCCGATGACGAAATGTACGGTGGTAGGCCGGTGTTTGTGTTCGTGCTAGCATTCCTTTCAACGATCCAGGTCGTTTATCTGCTGGGTCCCATCGTGGATGGGAGTTTATATAAAGATATCTTCGTCGGAAGATTATAGCCACCCGTTCATTGACCTGAAGATGGACGGTGGAAAATATAGCCAACACCTGTCTTCTCAGCTCTGAGTGCTTGTAAGGTTAGTTCTGGTTCATGTGGGTCCGATGGTTCAGTGATGCACCAATACTCCTACTGAAAGGTTGGGTTCTTTCCATTGAGAGATTTTCTAGTATTGTCAAGCGCAAGAAATCAATCGCTCAAGGTAGTTAAAAGGCTTTCTGACTAAGTACAGTTACACTTGATCTGGCTGCTGCGTGTTGCGCATGCTTGTTTTGCTACTCTATTGCATGGATGGTCCAGATTTTCCACAATTTTGGTCTGTAGAAACAAATGGAACTGATGGAATCCTCCATGAATACTAGTATCAGCTTGCTTCACATCACGTTTCCAATAACGCTCTTCATGCCATGTGATAACTCTGAGAAGAGGCTTGATGGTGTTTGGACGACCCTGATTGGACAAACCTTAAGCGATGTTGTTTGGCCATTTTGTAGGCTGTTGATTGGTTTATATATGATCATCCGACATATGTAATTTTAGTACAGTGGGTCATGGAGTGTGGGCCAGACAGTCGACCAATCAGTTTAGATTGTTTGTGGGTCCAAGACAACCAGTGGCAACTAAGCTCCATCTAAATTCAGCGGGATGTAATATATGGACAGCCTACATATAACTAGTGAATATCTAATATCGCATATACATGCACTTCTTCCATGAGGCTTCTTTTGTCTGACCAACTAACATTTGCTTGGAACCTGAAATGACAGAGGCAGACCCACTTCTTGATTCTACAGAGGGAAGACGGTGAGTAGGTTTCCAATTACATGCTCAGAGGGATGACTGTACACATACAAATAGAAAAAGAGAGAGCAGCACGGCCCCTGTACAACCAGATGATAGAGAGAGAGGAAGCCATGCATAATGGAGTTCATCACAAGCCTGGACACCGCTTTTGCTTCAATGGTGGTAGTCGCGGTTTAGGGGTTAGGAGAAGGAGTGGGGGAGAAATGTGAAAGTTGTTAGAAAACCAATTGAGGATTAAAAACTAAAATTTTAGGCTTCTTGTGTTAAAGGGTTTTGCCAATTCCACATCTACATGGGAATATTAACAATGTCTTAAATTTTTTGAATGACAATGATACAAAAATCACTCTAATTAGAGATCCTAAGCATCCAATCATTATATGAAAAATTGTCGGTCAAGATTGAGTTGATAAATAAAATAGATCCAATCATCACCTTAAATAGTTTGTCTATCCAGTATATCCTATTTTGTATTGTTTGTGATTTTAAAGTAGCACTTTTGTTTAATAACTATAATCATGTGATTGATCCATGCTGGTGTATGTGTGTGTGTAAAAGAACCATTGTAACAAATTATCCTTTTTCATAGGGTTAGGATAATACAATGGGCATGATTCTTGTACCATAGCTTGCTCTCAATGGTGTTATTAAATGAACCGTCCAACCTAATTGAGTGACTATTGCTGAAAGCTGATTGTTGGATCATTTAGCACCTTACACCTTTTGAAGAAGCACATGATTAGGGAGAATAGCTTCACAACGTGTTCAAGTAGTTATAGAGGAGAGGAGTTTGAAACCCATCACAACCCCTCTTCAAAGTTCCACACAATCTTAGCATTCCGAAGTCCATTAAGAAGATTGTGCGTGTATAGCAGCATCTAAAGCGTACCACCCTATATAAATTTAAGACTAATTATAACCTTAGTAGGCCCATGGTATGCCCCATCATAATATCCAACCTTTAACTAATCAATTAGGCCCACCTTATAGAACTCTTGAAGTGGATTAAAAAACTTTAGCTAACATTAGCAAAACTTTAAGGAAAAAACTCTTTCCTCTATCATTCAAACATAATTAATTAGGACTTGACTAGTTATTTGTGTATCTAAACTGCTTCTTATTAGGGCTCATGCCGATGGTCAAAGTAGTCAATTCTGGGTCCTTACTCTCACCCGGGTGGTAGACTCTCAGGAGTTTCAACACCAGGTCAAGGGTTTGAGTACCCATAGGTGGTGAAATTCCACTACGGTGTGCATGTGTGGGGTTTGTGTGCGTGGGTTAAAAAAAAAAAAAAAAACACTAGTCAATTCAGATTGTCCATGGGTCCAAGCCACACTTCACAGGCCACTGAGTTAGACCATAATCAGATTAGCTAGCCTATAAAATGAACAATTAACATGTTCAAAGGTCTGCCTGAGGAAACTATAAAAAGGAAGGCCAGCTCTCGGATGGATAGGATTATCCCCTGGACATGCTTATTAATGATGGCCCAGCTTCCAAATTATAGTAACAGCTAACATGCTCTGCCTGCCCAACCGACACGGAGGTGAAAGGAACTTGCTGAGAAAGCTGGTATGGAGCGCCCTCTGCCAAAAGTTCCATGCATGACTTGAGCCGAACAAGGCAAGCATGTCGTGATCAAGACTGTTGATCTGGTGGTCTGCCACGTGGATGGGCTGCAGTTCAAAAGTTACAGTTACTGGACAACTCTAACCATCCATTTGTTTTGAATTTTAATAGGCCTCTCCCCTCGTTCTTCCTTTTGTAGGTCTTTTATGGATGGCTGAAACAGTTCAGTCACCTTGATTTTTGGGATATTGACAACCCAAGTAATGGTCCACCGGGATAACAGTTCGGATCACCACATGATTGCCATATGCACCAGGAGAAGGCCACTGTACGGATGCTTTATGCAGCACTAGTCGCAGGTGTATTTTGTCCAACGACATCCATGCACATGCATCATGTTCCTTGTTCCTGTCAAGCAAACACCTGCATCAGTCAACAGAAAAACAACTACAGCAGAGTGTGATTGTCAATGCACGCGCCTGCAACGACTATGCACGGAGCACACATGCACCTCAAAATAAAGGAAACGGATTGGCTACTCCCCCTGCCACCAGCCATTGGCTGGTGGTCGGTGATATGTGGGCCCCACCATGATGTATGTGTTTCATCCATTCCGTCCATCTATTTTTCTAGATCATTTTATGGTGTGAGGCAAAAAATGAGGTATCTCCCAATCTCAAGTGGACCACATTGCAGAAAACAGTGTCGAATGAATGTCGACCATTAAAAAACTTTTTAGGGGCCATGAAAGTTTTGGATCAAGTTGATATTTGTTTTTTTCCCTTCATCTGGGTATGTATGACCTAATAAACATATTGGATGTCAAATAAACAGTACAGTGGGCCTTAGGAACATTTAAATGGTGGATATCCAATCACTATGGTTTTCCTGTGGTGTGGTCCACCTGAGGTTTATATCCCTCTCATTTTTAGTTCAAAGCCATAAAATGATCTTTAAAAATTGATGAACGGAATGGATGAAATACATACATCATGGTGAGGCCCACAGAGCACTGAACACCAGACATGGGGCTGGTGGCAGGGGGAGTAGCCAATCCGTTTCCCCAGCAATCGTGGGTCCCACTTTGGATGGGCGATGGACCCAAAATCAGTCTGGTTGGACGATCCAAAAGCCTCAAGCTAGAGATTTTCAACCTGGGGGAGAAAAACAAAGAGGCTTACTCTGATTATCAACAAGAGATGCTCAATAATTGATCAGACCGTCCATTTGATGATCCCTGATCACCGTTAGTAGCCCTCAGTTGAAAATCAAATTGACCTAACAATCCTGTCCACATGGATGGTGGCTTTCACATGGATGGTCAGGATGAAAATGGATTCAGCAAGAGACATCGATGCGATGTAGATAATTTGTTAGATGTGGGCTGGACCTTCAAGATGGACGGATCAGATCTATATCCAGACATGCCTCATGTGAGGTACACGTAGATCATTCGTTAGACGGGGGCTTGACCTACAAGATGGACGGATCAGACCTATATCCCAACATTCCTCATGTGAGGTATATGTAGATCATTCGTTAGACTTGGGCTGGACCTGCAAGATGGACGGATCAGATCTATAACAAACACAGGATGCCTCGTGCAAGGTATTGGGCGGTATTGGGGGATGGCACAGATTGCATATGACCTGGCCAATGGTGACTTCCCGATTGGTCGGTGGTTTAAAAGCTTTTCGGACCTACGATGATGTATTTGTTTTACCCACATTGCCCATCCAAGAAACGGTGGTGATTGAACGACCACCATTTAAAACTTCTTGGCAGCCATAATAAATTTCGATCAAGTGATATTCGTGTTTTGCCCTCGTTCAGGTTATGTGACGAGGTTGGATGGAAAATAAACATTATATTGGATTTCATTGGAATGTATGAAGATTTTAATGATTGGTGTTCAATCACCATTGATTTCCTATGGTGTGGTCCACCTGAGATTCAATCTGCATTATTTTCGGAGTCATGCCTTAAAATGAGCTGGGAAAACAGATGGATGGTGCGGATAAAACACATACATCATGGTGCGGACCACATAGTACCGACCTGGTTGGTAGGGTCCGCATGCAATCCGAGTCAATTGGGTGAATGTCCCTTCATCTTCGGGCATAGTAGGACATAGTATTATTTCTTTCTAATTATAGGAAAAGAAATTTATACATGTTTAGAAGAGAGAAGAAATTTGTGTATAACACAACTACTCAAAAGAGAGGAGAAAGCTTATGTATAGCATAGCTACTCACTTGAGAGTAGTTCCTTATAACATATTTATAAAAAATTCTAGTCATAATCTCCAACACTCTCTCTTAAGCTAGGGTTAAGATATTAATGACACCTAATTTTCACAATGAACTCTGAAATCTGAATTTTTCGACAACTTTTGTGAGACAATCTATTAATTGGTTTGTAATGTGAGCAAATAAACTGAGTATAAATCTCTTTGATCAGAACATTCTCTCTAATGAAGTGACAGTCTGTTTTAACATGCTTTGTTCTTTTATGAAAAAGAAGATTAAACACATTGTGAATAGTCACTTGGTGGTCATAAGACAAATCAATAAGATTTTCATTATAAAACCCCATGTCCTTAAGTAGAGCTTTTATCTATATAAATTCGCACATATTTGAGGCAATTGCTCTATATTTTGCTTCTATATTGGACCGTATGACAACACTTTATTTCTTATCTCTATATAACCACGTTACTACCAAGAAAAGTATATATACCAGTTGTAGATTTTTTTTCAAAGTGACAACCTGTTTAATTAACATTGGAGTAGTCCTCAATCTTTAAAATCTCATTACACTTCATTAATACCTTTTTTTCTAGGAAAACCTTTTAAGTATTGAAGGATTCTATTTACGGGCCTCCACATGAATAAATAATGGATTATGCATGAACTGACTAACTAAAGAAACAACTTGAGCGATGTTTGGACGGGTAATAGTGACATATATGATGTTGAAAATTTTATACAGATTGATATAATTTCTGTATAATATGGAAACCGAAAAATCACGATAATCAGAAATAAGGACAGGCTGAAGCACGTCTGAAAAACGTTGTCCTTAAAGCGTTATTTGCCCCTACTCAAGTTAATTGAGTAAGCTGATAGGTTACATGCAAATTGCTTCTAGGATACGACGAGCTTGGTGTGGGTCTGCGTTCAGCAAACACGAAGGCCCACCTATTGGAACTCAATTTCACAATTTCTAGCAGTATTACAATATAGAGAAAATCCCAAAGAAAGAAAAGAAAGAGAAAAAATGGTTTCGACCACTGCTCTGGTCAGTTCAAATCTCCAGCTATTGGTTCAGTTGAACCGTCCTAGACCACACCGCTGGTCTGATCTTCAAACAATGGTTAAACCCTTACTGTCTTGTTGCTGGAATTACTGGAGTATTAGAGAGGATTAATGGGCTTTCTCAATTCGTATGGTAGTGCTGGATTGGTTTGTGAGATGGTTTGGAAGCTCATCCAGGCTCTCCTTTTATAGGCTATGGTGGCTAGGGGGTTATGGTCCAGAGACTTAAATTCCATTAAGTTATTTCTGGCTGTTGGAAAACTAGCTGTTTTATGACGTTTTCTGACTGTTGTGCATGGACTATTAATCTCTGCATGCTGACTGTTGTGAGACAACAGCTAGCCGTTTTCTGATTGTTGGGCTAAGTGCAAAGTGCGTCACTAACGCCTCTATAGCCACACTACCACACATGCCCACGCCCTCGCACCTAGCCCGAGCCCGAGACCGAGTCCGAGACCGAGTCCGAGTCCGAGTCCGAGACCGAGACCAAGACCGAGCCACACATGCCCACGCCCTCGCATCGAGCCCGAGACCGAGACCGAGACCGAGACCGAGACCGAGTCCGAGACCGAGCCCGAGCCCGTGCCCGAGCGCGAGCGCGTGCAGGTGTTCCAGTGCTTCGCACTGGAACACGCAAGGTCTATAGTCCACGAACTACGAAGGTAAATATTATAATACTCCACTGTTTTCATTTAAAAACCAATTTTCTTCTCTTCCCTTTCCCATGTGGGACTATTCCCAAAAAACCCACAAAAAGGTGTTTTTCAAAACAACTTTTATATATATATATTATTTATTATTAAAATATATTTTTATTAAAATCAATATTTTTGCAACAATCTATCTCCCACTTGATTTTATAAAAATATTTATCGGTTAAACTATACTACCAAATGATCAGCTTATATGCATAAAGAAATATATCTTTCGATTTTAATCTTCCCTTAATGTAAGTATCTCAAAACTCTATTGAAATTACTGGTAGCCGTAGCTTTGAACAGTTATTCTTAGATAATAAAGTTGGAGAAACCACACACATATTCGCTATGTGTTTGTTAGAGTTCCCACAATCTTGCTCAGCACATTTAATGGTCATGTGCTTATCCTAATTCGTGAACAATCCCGAGAGAAAACTCCTAACTCTCATGAGAGACGGCACCATCTCTACGTTCATATAGGTGAAATCCTTCCAGTGTCTCCGTTACTATAAGACACTTGTCATATAGACTGAATTTCATTAAGAGTTCTCAGACTCAACCCTCTTTCGTAACGCTCAGCACTTATCTATTATGGATGAGGTTTATAATTTAGTGCTAAAAAACTTTCCACATATCAGTGACTTGTTTTTACCCATTAAACTCAAAATTAGAGATTTTCTAACTTCAGGTTGGGTTACCATCATTGGTGGAACTTTGGTTGAAGAGTTTCAACCCCATCCCTCTAGATGTAGCCTTTACTACCTCTCTCGGTAGAGGTTTAGTAAAAGGATCTGTCAGGTTGTTGCTTGATTTCACATAGAAAATAGCAATTATTTCATCTCAAATCAATTGTCTGACATAATCATGTCGAAGACTAATATGTTTAGACTTACCATTATAAGTGCCGCTATAGGCTCTAGCTAATGTGCCTTCACTATCACAATGTAGTGATACAGCCGATATCGGCTTTACACAGAAATGAATTTCTAATAGAAAATCCCTTAGCCACTCAGCCTCTTTGCCTGTTGCAGTCAGGGCTATGAATTCAGACTTTATAGTCGAGTGCGTTATGCAAGTCTGTTTCTTGGATCCCCAAGATATAGTTGCACCTCGTAGGGTGAATACCCACCCTGTAGTAGATTTGTTGTCCCCTGCACTCGATATCCAGCTCGCATCGGTATATCTTTTCAATACGGTCGGAAACTCTGAATAAAATAGTCTTAAGTCTTTAGTTGCTTTTAAGTAACCAAGGACTCTACTAATTGCATTCCAGTGTTCAGTACTAGGATTACTAGTAACCTACTGAGTTTACTCACAGCATATGCGATGTCAGGTCTAGTGCATTGCATAGCATACATAAGACTCCCTATGGCACTCGCATATTCTAATTATGCAACGGTTCTTCCAGTATTTTCTTTTAGCTTAATACTTGGATCAAATGAGGTCTTTGCTTCTTTTATATTTAGATGGTTAAACTCGTTTAGTATCTTCTCAATATAATGAGATTGACACAAAGCATAACCCCCACAATGTTTTTTAACTTTAATACCTAGGATGGTATCAACTTGTCTAAGATCCTTCATTTTGAATACTGAAGATAGAAACCTCTTTGTTTCAGTTACATCTTCCATTTTATTACTTATTATTAACATGTCATCAACATACAAACAAATAATAACGATACAATTACCATCTACTTTAGAATATATGCATTTGTCAGTTACATTATGCATGAAACCATGAGAAATTATTTTGGAATCAAACTTCTCATGCCATTGTTTTGGTGCTTGTTTTAATCCATACAATGATTTGACTATCTACATACTATCTTTGTTTTCATTTCCTGGTAGAATGAACCATTTAGGTTGTTCCATGTATACCTCCTCATTGAGGTCACCATTCAGGAAAGCGGCCTTTACATCCATTTGATGGATGTGAAGATGATGTATGGAAGCTAGCGCAAATATTATCCTAATGGATGTTATCCTAGCTACAGGTGAGTATGTGTCAAAATAATCTATCCCTTCTTTTTGTCTAAAACCCTTAGCTATTAGTCGAGCTTTAAAGGTTTGATAGTTCCATCAGTGTGATATTTCTTCTTAAATACCCACTTGCAACCTATGGGTCTAGAACCTGGAGTTAAGTTTACTAGTTCCCATATTTGATTTGATAGCATGGATTCCATTTCATCGTTTATAGCTTCTTTCTAGAAAGCTGAGTCTTTTGATGATATAGCCTCTTTATATGATTTAGGATCATCTTCTATATTCATCACTATAGGTATTTGTCTTATAACATTTTCTTTATCTGCTTCTACTAGATAGAAAATGATACGTTGTGATCTATGTAGTCATCTCCTAGACTCTTCTCTATTCTTGTTCTTTGACTCCTACGAGGTTTAAT
>JAJHSJ010000003.1:90456541-90642860 GCA_021015155.1 Magnolia officinalis | reverse complement strand
GGATCACGCTAAAAGTTGGGCCCTATGGGTTTCATTGGGTGTTGCATCACGTGGACCGTTCGGATTTTGGGCTCACATCACGCATCAAAAAGTGTTCATGAATTCTCGTGAGAACCGGTTCCCAAGTGAGCATTTCACTATATATATATATATATATATATAATATATATATATATTATATATATATATATATATATATATATATATATTATATATATATATATATACATACTATGAGGTTGACTTCATGGAAGCTTCCCATGAGGTCAAGCTCTGTGGGCCTCACCGTGATTTATGATGGACATCCACGGCGTGCATTTGGTAGGTCCCCTCTAGGTTGTGGGATGTGCCAAAAATCAGCCATATCTAAACCTCAGGTGGGGTTGACCTCATAGTACCTTCTCCCCTGCCCTAATCCACTCATCTATACATACATTCATACATCATCCATCCATCCAACATCCATGATCCATCCATCCACCAACATATACACAAATGCATCATCCATCCACCCACACATGCATACACACTTGCATGCATTAATGCATTCATACACATCCATCAATCCATTCATGTATGATACTTTTATACATTCATAACACATCCATCCATCCATTTACATGCTTAACACATCCATCCATTCATAACACATCCATTCGTCCATCCATCAATGCAGACATCTGCACATACATATATCATACAGCATACATAATTATTTATTAAAAGTAAATAGATTTGTTTATTTTTCTATAATTGTTAAATCTCCAAAAAATATTTTTTTTATTAAAAATGCAAACACATCACTCGTCAACATCCATCAATAAAAAGAAAAAAATTAATAAGTATTTTACGAATGAAACAATATCATTATTTTTATAAAATTAAAAAAAAAAAAAAATTCTTTTGCATTTTCGTAATTTAAATTAATTTTATATAATTAAAAAAATTTCGAAATATGGAAAGCTTTGGTGAATTGATAGATTGGCCACCCCTTCTCAACATATAAAAACTTCAGTCTCTAATCACCAGTTTTAGAAAATGGAGAAAATTAGAATTTTCCTAATTTTTCCTAATTTCCACATCTCATTGTTGAAATTTTCAACTTAAATCCACATCAATGCATGACAATCATGTATAGACATGGATTTGTAGTGAAATCCATGCCAATCCATCCATAAAAAGAAAAAAATTAATAAGTATTTTACAAATGTAACAATATCAGTTTTTTATAAAATAAAACAAAATTTTCTTTTGCATTTTCGTAATTTAAATTAATTTTATATAATTAAAAAAATTTCGAAATATGGAAAGCTTCCCCTTCTCAACATATAAAAACTTCACTCTTTAATCACCAGTTTTTGAAAATGGAGAAAATTAGAATTTTCCTAATTTTCCCTAATTTCCACCTCTCAATGTTGAAATTTTCAACTTAAATCCATGTCTAAATCCACATCAATGCATGACAATCATGTATAGGCATGGATTTGTAGTGAAATCCATGCCAATATCTAAGAATAAAAAGCTTTTTTCAAACTTTTCTCACTTTTGTGCTCCAGTGCACCGGCGCTTTCGAGTGCTAATTTTTTCCCCAAATCTAAGATTTGATTCACAAAAAACAAAGAAAAGTGTTGGAAATCCAAATTGTTATATGTATAAATTACATAATAGGACAAAGTCTCGAGATTCTGCATGTTGAAATGAAATATATGCGAGTCGCAAGGTATGTAATACGCAAATACTATAAATAATAGTAAAAGCTATAAATATGGGATGTTTTGGTATTACATTCATTCTAATAAATTTATACTCATATTATATAGTTAGAAAAATTAAATATAAAAAGTTTGCAGTCAATTCTAAGTTGTCATATCATAAATTCATCAAACAGCCCAATACAACGTTCTCACCAAAGACTGGACCCTTACACTACCATAAATATGTTCAAAATCATAAATAAATGCATAATTGGAATATTTACAATTTTCTGGCTTTTCTGGATATTTTTCTGAATTTTTTGGAGCAAAAAAAAAAAAAAATCACCGAAACAGGGGCATATCAGCTGTTACACCCGACGGTGGGCACCATTACACCCACCGTTACCACTACGGAACACTTGGTTTCACCTCCTCAATTGGAAGGAGGTTTACAAGCCAGTCATCGAGGGCAGTGCAGGAATTTGCAGCTTGGAGGAGGTCAATTCGGCGTTATTAGAGAAATGGTTCTAGAGATTTGGTAAGGAAGAGGGAGGCTCATGGAGGTCTGTTGTAGCTGGAAAATATGACCTTTCTAGTAGAGGTTGGTGGAGTAAAGGACCCTCCCTTTATTATGCTTCCTTCATCTGGAAGGCAATTGCTCAGATGTCCAATCTCGTCTTCTCAAGTACGAGTTTCGCTCTCGAGAATGGTTCTAGAATTAGATTTTGGAAGGATTGCCAATGTAGTAACTCTCCAATTCATTTGAGTTTTCCAGCCATGGATCATGTTTGCCCCAATCCAGAAATCTTTGTCGCGGACTACTTTTCCGAGGAAAACAATCATGTTTGCCCCAATCCAGAGATCTTTGTCGCTGACTACTTTTCCGAGGAAGACAATGGGGGGAGTTGGGCTCCTCCTTGCAGGCGTGGCTTGTCTGACTCTATTATGAGCTTCTTTTGCTTCTCTCTCATCCGAGGGGCCTTTCTCCTTCTTCAGGATTAGTGGATTCTTTGGTTTGTCTTTCAGACAAATAGTGGTTTTTTTTTTTTGGTGAGGTCCTTTTACCGATTCTTGACACAGTCCCCTTCACATGCCTACTTAGCTAGTTTGCCTGGCTCAATGGCAGGAATCATGCATTACAATTTACAAACTTTGCAAGAGGGGCTTGGTTCTCCCTAATGTTTGCATATTGTGTTTTAGGGACATCGAAGAGGTGAACCATCTATTCATCCACGGTCCGTTTGCCGCTACAATGTGAAATGAAGTCCTTTCAAGTTTCGGTATGCTCTGGGTGATGCCTAGTTCTATTAAGTGCCTATTCTGCTCTTGGCACGATGTTAGGATTGGCAAGATGAAGACGACTTTGTGGTAGACACCCTACCAGAAAGGCAGGATCTTAAAAGCTAAAGATTGCGCATATTATTTCGCAAACACCCTACAGGAAACACAGGTAATTGAAAGGGCGTACCATTTCCACCTAGATACAATTTCCAGCAACTAAAGACCATTTCCTAGTACTTCTCAATAAAAGAAGAGAGGAAGGGGGGGAGGGGGAAGACAGTTTCCCAGCAACCAAAACTGATAGCAGACAACTTCCGGCTGATACAATCAAATTTCAGTAATAAATCTGATTTCCAGCAATCGAAAGAATCACTCTGCCCAACAAGGTCTGGGCGGGCAGCCATCACCATGGGTTCCCTACAAGTGTGGGTTTGACTCCCCTCCTCGGCATTACCCGATACACATGGTTGTGGGTGCTTGCGTGTATCCGCAGGGAATAGCCTCACCTCAAAAGGGGCGGGGACACCCTGAGTCTTCAAAAAAAAAAAAAAAGAATCACTCCAGTAATTACCAGATTCAACAGGAGAATGAAGGAGAGAAGTCCTCGGACTTGTAGCAGATGGGTTCAAAACAGACCCAAAATCTGCCAAACGTCACATGTTTTCCATAAGAACAAATACAGCAACCATACTTGAAAGAAATCTCCAACGACGTGGCTGCAAGACCTGTATTAATCTCAACCCCCTAATAAGATTTAAAGTCAATCTCATAACACCCCTAAGAAGCAACTAAATTCTAAACTTATCTCAACCATTTAGTCTCAGTCGTTTCTTAACAGTAAATCTTATTGTATTTAAAAAGGAAAAAAATTACAGATATGTATATGCCTGCTATAGAGATCCCTTGATTTTTAACCATTTTAATTTACATGTAAACAACTCTCTATCTCTACCATATTACAGCCCTTAAATAAAGGATGTCCTGAAGCCCATGCAAGAATGTGTCCCTTTACTCTATGAAAGATCTGGCAAACCGACTCCGACTTGTGATTTGAAGTTCTGTTATTTCTTTCCTTCCATAAAGACCAAATAGTCGCCATGAATGCTATACTCCATAGTGATGTTGTTTTCCTGTCAAACACTGACCCTTCCCATTCCCACAAAAACTAAATAAATGATTGCAGCATGACCCGTGCTATTCTGAACAGTTTCTTTTTTTTCTTTTCGCCACAACACAATGCATAAGCAAAGGTTTAAAGGATTCCTTGTTCCTTTTGCACATCATACTTATATTTGTCATAAACATATTACTTTTTCGTAGCTGATCAATATTAAGCATTTTCCCTTCTGGCACAAACCATCCTAAAATCACCACCTTCAGGGGACTTGAGAAACGCCAAATTTAGGCTTCCAGTCTACAGAGATTACTCCCTTCTCTTTTTCAGTACAGGATCGGTGAACTCTTCGATCTCCTGTTCAGACAAGTTCCGATGGAATCTTGGCTACCATGTCCACCCCCTTCTTCTCTATTAAACAATGCAGCTGCTTTTATCTCTATCAGATAAAATGCTATAAATTCTTTTATACACTTCACAAAAGACGATCCCCTTCTGTACCAAGGATCTACCCAAAATTTAATACATGATCTTCGCTGACTTCAAAGTTCACTCCTTCTTGAATTCCTGCTGCTCTCCATCACCACTTTCCATACCCTGGGTGCTTTGTATAGCCAGGATTCGTTAATAGTCCATCCACCCGCTAGCATAATTTTGGCTACAAATTACGTAATTCCAAAGCAAGTCTTCTTCTCTACCAAACCTCCATAACCATTTTCCAATCAATGGGCGATTCATTGTGTTCAAATCTTTGACACCCAGTCAAGATATTCAACGTGGCCGTAATGGCCACTTCCTTTGCCGTTATGGCTCTTTTCTTTCTTTTTTCGAAAAACAGAAAACAAAAACAAAAATCGACCCGTAACAGGCTGTAACGGGCCGTTTTTTCTTAACAGCCGTTACGGCACCGTAATGCGTAACAGTGTCCACCGTTACCATTACGTAATCATTTTTGCACTCCCCCTGCGCCCAGTCCCCCTTCTTCTCGACATTGTACATCTCCTCTCCATTCACCAAATGGAATTTCTCTCTCCTCCTCCCCTTTCCATTGGAAATCCCTTTACAACTTCTCTATCATGTGTCTAACACTAGCTGGGCACTTGAATGGAGAGATGAAATGCACGAGCATGTTCGACAAAGCTGCCTTAATTCATGTGACACCCCCCATCGACAAAATTTTTGTGTTCCCATACCGATAGCTTCTTTCCTATCACCGAGTCCCATAACCTTTTCGTTGGTTTACCAATGCTCCCTTTCCATAGGACATACCTTTGTAGCTTCTCAATCTTGTGTCTAACGCTAGCTGGGCACTGAATAGCGACATGAAATACACTGACATGTTCAACAAAGCTGCCTCAATTAATGTAACAAGCCCCTGCATCAACAAATGTTTGTGTTTCCATGCTGATAGCTTCCTTTCAATAAACTCTATTACCAAGTGCTGTAACCTTTTTGTTGGTTTACCAATGCATAACGGTAAGCCAGGGTAAGTTGCAGGACAACCTCCATTTTTACAACCAAAGGTGTTTGCCAGATCCTACACCCCCTCTTGACTTAACCAGACACCAATTATCTTGCTTTTATGCAAATTCACCTTCTGACCAGAGATTATTTAAAACCATGTAATCACCTAACACAAATTGTTTGCATGATCCTTGAATCACTAGATGGTATTATGACATCAGCAGTGCTTTTTTTTTTTTTTTTTAAGAGTGTATTATCAGCATATTGAAGAGGTGAATCCGCATCTCACTTCCCCCAATTGCAAAACCATTCATCATTCCCACCATCAGTGCCCGATCCATCATTATACTTGAAGCCTCTACCACCACCACCACAATAGGTAAGGGCGAAAGTGGATTCTTTCCTCATATGGCCCTTGGCCTGTTAAAAAAAAAAAAAAAAAAGTGGACTCCCATTTATCATGGCATGGTAATGCACTAAGGATATGCAATTGTTGATCCATTGCTGCCATTTCACCCCATCCATTTTGTAGAGAAGAGTAGAAACTCCCAATTGATGTGATCATACGCCTTTTCCATATCAAGCTTACATAACCTTCGCAGTCTTCCTGACCTGTATTTTCCATCTATATTCTCATGAGCAATTAGCACTTCATCGGTTATTTGCCTCCCCAATACAAATGCCTCGGTCTACTTGCCAGAATCCTTGCCAAATTTTTATATCGACTGGCCAACAAACTAATCAGGCTGAAATCTTGAAGATTTTTTGCCCGTTCTTTCTTCGTGATCAAAACTATGAATGATGCGACCACATCATTTGACATTCTGCCCCTGTTGTAAAATTCCAAGATGAACACTGCAAATCCCCACCTTTCAAGGAGGGAAAAAAATGTTATCAAATCCCATTTGACCACCTCCCAAAAAACTTGGACGAATGCTGTAGATCTTTTTATCTCAGTCATTATAATTCTTCTAGGACTCTTATATGAAAATAAAATAAAATTTCATGTATATATCACTAAACACAGAAGAGGTCCATCTTCTGACCAATAGAAAGCTGAGGCCTTCAAAAGTCGTCATTCAGCACCTTCATTACACCCGTCTCAGTCCCCGGTTTTCTTCAAAGCTCTAAACAACTCTTTTGTGCTTGCATTAAGCTCCTGTTCTTCTTCATTGTTTGCATCAAATTACCTAGGTTTTATGCTGCAACCCCTAATATTTACTTTTAGAAAATATGTTTTTGCTTCACCCTTAAAAACAACCTGTTTTTCTAGAGAAAAATGGCTGTAAGAAGGGTTGTTGGTTAAGTAAACTACAACTAATTGCGGGTGTTATCAATCATCTCGTAAAAACAAAGGAACTCTACCTAGAAGTGATGTGCCAGCCGGACCCAAGCCCGGATATAGGACGAGGGTTAACTCAGGTGACCGACCAATCGCAGAACTTCAGCCAAGCAATCATGAGAATTTATGTTCCAAATCATTAGTGAAACAAAATTCCTTTTTTATAAAGCCAACTCAACTAGCAAGAAATCTAGGAAAAGGTTATGATGATGACGATGGTAGAAACAAAGTGAAACAACCAGATGCCTTCTCCTACCTTAGGCATATGGAAACACATAACAAAAGACAATAAGAAACACTAAGTAATTGGAGCAACAAAAGAGTGTTCGTACACTTCATTGTTGCTGGCACTCCACTCAAGTTGAACAATGGTGTCACTGATCCCAGCTTAGAAATGCTTGTCATAAGCAAGGGCTTTCAGGAAGATGTCACCTTTCTAATCCAAGAATTTTTTGTATCTTTAATAGATTCCCACTGATTATCAACAATAAAAACCACTACCTAAGGACATTTTCTTGTAGGGTTGTGCCAATCAAATCCGAATGGATAGCCCTATCCAGTTTTGCATTTTGATTGGGAGATCGAAGGAAATGAATTAGAAGAAGGCACCCTTTTAATGCATTTCTACTTCTGCACTGGACAGTTTGCAGAAACCAAACGTCCTTTTTTGGCATTCATATCCTCATACTTTTGGAAAAAAGAAATCCAAAAAGAGTAGGGATCAACCCCCAAGCAAACAAAGCCCTTAGATAATAATCTCACTAACAACAGGACAATTTACTTCAATGCATTTTGTTCTTCCATAGAAACCGCAGGCAGAAGGTTTTGCAACAATGTCGATAGAAATCTTTTTTTTCTTTTATTTTCTTTTCATGCCCCCTGAACACAACTGTGGCCATTGTCCTATACACAACTAAATCATTCACAAGCTTCCCCATGAACATCACTTCTACGCAAATTTACCCGTATGCCTGAAACTGTCTCACGGTATCAAAGAAGACCTCTTAGATTGCCAACTTGACTGAAAGAAGCATCATAAAAAATTAATGCGTGATTGGCATATTTCTAGGATGCCCACCTTAACTCTTAACGATCCAAAAATCCATTAACCTATAGATAAGCCTATTTACAACTTGGCCACCGTAGCCACCATAGGAATAAGAAAGGGGAAATAGGATTGCCTTGATCTACCGCTCCAGAGATACCAAGAAAAAAAAAAAAAAAAACATTTCAGATGATCACTGGTCAAAATGGAGAAACCACCAACTTGTAACACTTCATTTGAGACCAAAACCCATTCTGTCAAGAGGATGATCAAGGAAAATCAAATCAACCTTCCATGTGCACATAATGCTAGGTACGTTATCTTTTCAGGCCCAGCACATTAATTAGTCAGTGAAACTCCATCCAATATTGGTAAATCTTCAACTAAAGCACCTTGGAACTGAAATAGCCTTCTCTCCCAAGAGTCAACACACTAGGTGGTTATTAAAACTCCATCCAATATTTGTCTATCTTCAATAAAAGCTACTACTTGGAATGGAGATATTAGAAAACCCATCTCCTTTGAGTCTATATGCTAAAATCTTCAAAATGAACTTGTAAAAGCTTCCCTCAAAGCTAATGGGACAAAAATCTACAATTGCCTAAGGTTGCACCAAAACCCTTCCTAAAACAACCTCTAGAAAATAAAAATAAAATTTTGACCACTGCTCCCAAACACTCTTGGACAAAATAAAACGATTGAGCCATGGGCATCTGTCCTACTCCATAGCAAAGAGCTCCTGTACATCCTTTGCCTTGGATGGCCCTTCCCAACCCTAATGCTTAAATTTTGAGGAAGACAATTAAAATTTAGGCCATTGACCACAGCCTAAATATCTACTCATTTAAATAAAGATGCCAAAAGCACAAGATTTTATCCATAAGCACATCTCAAGGGACTCCTCCATCCATAGACAATTATCATCATCATCATCATCATCACCCCCACACCACCACCATAACCTTGTCCTAGCATCTTTCTTTCTTTCTTTTTTATTTTCTTTTCTTTTTCTCTTTTTTTTTTTTCTTCTTCTGAAAGGGTTGGCTTCATCAACACCATAACCTTGTCCTAGCTATTTAGGGTTGGCTTTATAAAGCTAATCAATTTGAAATAAAAATTCTCATGATTGCTTGGAAAAAGTTTAACGACTAGATTTCCACCTGACATCAACTCTCCTCCTTTACACAGGCTTGGGACTGGTTGGCACAATGCTTGCAGACAAAGTTCCTCCATCAATAGGCTATCCACAAAAATTTTCAAAACACAATTTTTCCGCCCTATATTGGCTAATTTATAGAATTTGTTTTTTAACCCTCCTTAGGCCATGTTGCACTAGATCTCTTCCTCCAACACAGCAACACCTCTTCTTGTCTAACTAAATCTTGAAATCCCTCCAGATAAATGGCTCTTTTCACCAATAAATTTCTAGTAAGGAAGCAACCCTAGTATCACTCTAAACCCGAGCACCCAACCATGGGAAGACCTCCTTACTAGTATGGTCAATCCAGCCCAAGAGGCATTGACAAAACCATCCCCAAAGTGGAGACCTTTCGATAGAGCAGAGGCTGCCCATCTCCTTTGACAAATCCAATAGAAGGTCCATTGAAGTAACCCAAATTTGCCCAATCTATCTAGTGAAATAAACTTGCACTATAACACATCCACATAAGAAAATATTTTATGCCAATTTAGCTCCATTTTATTTCTTTGTGATGCAACAAATTTTCTTCCACCACCTTTGCTCCACTTCTATTTTATAAAATTGCTCATTCAAAGTTTTTTTTTTTTTTTTTTTCTTGCCATTATATGTTGTCGTCATTTCAAGCCCATGTCTCATTCCAAGAATCAACTCCTCTCTACATTACAGCGGTATATTCTTTATGCCACATTCCATTTTACATCCTTAGTTACCATTTGTTGACCAAAGATTCTGAGGTTGTGGCATCTCCATCATAAGAAGAAAGTATAAGACTAATTTGAGCATGTCCTTCATAACATAGCCATTGGCTTGCTCACAAACCACATCATAAAAGCTCAATAAACCAATACAATTTCACCAATACTCGAGTCAATTTCCTAACAATGTGGTTGTGAAACGATAGGGAAATGCTCAGAAAATAATTCAACAGACTAGACGAAATCATGAAATCGCAGCCAACACATATAGAAAGTCAGTAAAAACTATATAATTTATGAAATCTAATTCTAATTAAAACCGACATCACCAAAAATGTATGTGCATTGCATTGTGAGAAGCAAAATACATGAAACCATGTGCCACTATCACTGGTATACAACAAATAACTGTTGGGTTTTTTTTTTCTTCATTTTATCCTGTAAGGCCATGCGTTTTATGCTCAAAGTGAATTGAATTATCCGATTTCATAAAGTGGAAATGACCTAACTAGGGCGAGCCCGCTCCATTTATAATGAGGTACAGCCCCAAACATGAATTCAAAATTTCATATAGTAGCTTCAAACCCAACTTGAAATGTGTAAGTCGGGATTAGGGGTTGGTTATCATTGTGACTAATGAAATTAAAATGGTCTCACTTCCCATTTGGCCACTTCCTCTACATGCAATGTTTAATTGTACTGCCGCAATTAAGTCAAACCAACCATTCAAACTCACCCGAAACTTAGTAAAGCCATACCAACCTGACAAAAAAGGAGATTGAATTAAATGCTGAGAAAAGAACAGACTCAATGGCCTAAAATTCGGAGCCACAAAATCTCCTATTCGACTCAATCAGTTGATCTGAAGCTTTTTTGCGAAATCGTTGCACTGAAACAATCAAAACCAAATAACAAAACAAAATTACATCAAAATGGCAAAAAGAATCCAAACCTCACAAAGCCATTGTTGTCGATATCCGCCGCGAGAAACTCTGAAACTGTCATATCCCTGGACAGCACCCACTTGGCCATCATCCGGTGCCGCTTATCGATCCTCGCCTCGGCCAAGTAAAGGAACGCACGGGCCACCGCCAGCGTGGACACCAGAAGCCACACCGATGCGAACATGCGCCCAGGGAGCGTACGGAACGCCCGGTCGCCGTACCCAACCGTTGTGACTGACATGACCGATAGATAGAACGAGTCCAGCCATCCCATATGCTCGACAAAGTGCAGGACACCGGTGCCGATCCCAATGCAGATGATGACGACAATCAGTGCTAGGAAAACCTTCATCCGGATCCGCATCCGCCCCTTCTTGACATCGACAAAGTAGGAGCGGGCAGTGTCCTGGTCCCCACGGGCCTGGACAGCACTGAGCAGGATGTTCTCCTGGAGGTCAAGGACGTAGCTGACCATGCCGGAGAGGAGGATGTCGACGAACCCGAACCCAATGAGGACAAACATGATGGAGAAGATCTTGGTGGTGGGTGTGGAGGGGGTGATGTCACCGTAGCCGATGGTGCACATGGTGACGATGCAGAAGTAGAGGGCGTCAACGACGGGATGGGTCTCAGAAGCGGAGAAGCCGTCACGGTTCAGGGAGAAGATGAGGACGCCAAGGGAGAGGTAGATGGTGAGTAGAACGGTGGCATAGCAGACGATGGATGCGGAAGCAAGCTGGGGTTTGGGGACGGAAGGGTGGTCGGGGTCCATGACGTCGTTGAGGGTGGACATGGCGGGGGCGGTCTTTGAACGGTGGAGATTGGTCTTGGAGCGGGAGAAGGGGGATGATGAGAGGAAGGCGAGGGTTGGGGAGGAGGGGACGGTGATGGGGGTTGTGGGGTCGGAGGTAGGCCCGAAGATCAGACGGTCTTTGAGGACGGAAGGGGTGAGAGGAGGGGGGGTGATTTCAGAGTCTTCAGGGAGGGAAAGGAGAGAAGGAGAGGTGGCTGTGAGTTTCTTTCTGGGGCTGAGATAGCAAGGGAGGAGGGGCTCTTTTTCCATTTTTTCAAGGGATTATTTGTTAGATAGATGAGCATTCAGCCTCTTCCGTTCTTCTTTGTTTTTTTTTTTTTTTTTTTTTTTCGGTCTTTAGTAATGGTCGTGGAGGTGGTAGAGGTGGTGGGGTTGACAGTGGTGATGGCAATGGAAAACGAAAGCGGAGACCTGTCCTGGAGAGGTTTCCGCGGAGGAGTTAAGTCGAAAGCGGTATCGTCATTCACGGACGCGGTTTGGCTGGTGACCCAAACATCAGCCAGCTAGCTGATGTCCAAGCTCTCTGGCCCCAACATGATGTGTGTGTTTTATCCCTTCTGTCCATCCATTGTTACAGCTCATTTTAGGATATTATGATAAAAATGAGGTAAACGAAAATTCTAATTGGACTACACCACAGGAAATAGTGGGAAGAATGATTCCCACCGTTGAAAGCTTCCTAAAGTCCACAGTGATTTTTATTTATCAGCCAATATAAGGTAACACATACATGAATGAAACAAAAACACAAGCAACAGCTTGATCCAAAACCTTTGCGACTCCTGAGAGTTTTCAACGGTAAGCGTTCAATCCCCAGATGTCTCATGCGGTGTAGTCGGCTTTAGCCTTGGATTTACCTCATTTTTTAAATCTTGCCTTAAAATTAGCTTGCAAAATGGATAGATGGTGGGGATAAAATGCATACGTCGTAACGGGCCCACATAACTTTGACATGAGTTGGATAGCTGATGCTAGGGTCACCAACCAAACCGCGTCACAATTTTGCACACGTGGGCCCGCGCATTGCTGAGCGAGACGGTTGAAGGGAACCCATGGGATTGGAAGAATTCAGCTGCGGCAAGAAAAAGGAGCAGATTGCTCGACGGACAGAGTCTTATTTTCTTGACTTTTTAGGTTAACCGCATGAATTCTCAGGATATCAACGGTATGGACCGAAAGAAGGTCCTCCTTGTACGAAGACACTGTTCAGATTGTGTTGCATTGGGTGTGTATAATTCATAGGCAGGAAGGGCTCTTTCATGAGTATGATGCTCGTCAGAGATCTGGGCCATTCATCAGGCAAGGCCTCTCATGTGAGGAGGGTAATACGTTTCAGAACTGGATACGACCCAATTGTCAGATATATGGGCCATTCAACAGGTAGGTTGTATTGTCAGCAATTACTGTACCAAAAATATTTTGTTGTGGGCTTATGAGGCGTATCAAACTTGTTCGTGAGCAAGGGACGGTTAGAAAAATAATGGTCCAACGGTCTAAATTCAAGGTCATTTTTGGTAAATGGCATGTTAACCGTTCAAATTTCCTGATGAATGGCCTGATCTATGAAGTTTGTGCCATATGCACGACTCGTGTTCCACCCCTTTGATGATGGACCACTAATTAAAGGGAGCTGATTAGGTGCGCCCGGCATCACCCAAGACAGTTTAACCCTTACCATGGGCTCACCTTGACATTTGCATTCAGTATCACTTCATCCGTCCATTTTGCTATATCATTTTAAGCCATGAGTCCAAAAATAAAAATAAAGCAGATCAAATTCTTAGGGGGACATGACATTAAAAACTGTGGTGATTTTCCATTAATGAGCTACAAAGGTTTTTGATCCAATTGATATTTTTTCCCTTCACCCAAGTCTATGCAACCTTATTAAAAGGTTGTATAGCAAATAACACTATTAAAACATTACAATGGGCCTACAAAGTCTGTAATGGTAGCGTCTTCAATCACCACTGCTTCCTGTAGTATATTTCACTTGAGAATTGGATCTTCCTCATTTTTGAGCTTATGTTGTAAAATGATCCAACAAACAATGGACAGCGTCAATATATAATACATGCATCAAGGTGAGCCCCACAGTAGGGATTGCATAGTCTTGGGTGAGGCAAGGACCACACCTAGTTGAGTCTCCTCATTGAATCCTAACCATTGCCAAATGGACATCCAAGTCTACTCAAACATGGTTGGGACTCGACTTAGACCAAACAATCAAGATGAGTCAACTCTAACCCCCACTGCAAAATGTGGAAGCCGGCCGGAGTCTACTCAAACATAACTAGAAGTAATCCAATTCAACACCGCAAGCCATCCCCCACTGAGTCACAACACTGTTCACTCCCCAAGTATAGGGTTGTGATGTAGTAATAAACTCGGTAAGACCGAGGTCGAATCCACAGGGACTGAAATCTGTACGTATTCTGAAACTAACTAGAACTAGAAATAGGATAAGATGAAATCTAAATCGAGTGTGATTTGAGGAATAATGGTGAAATATTTATCTAAAATTTAAGAGAATTCAGAAGTAGGAAACTAGGGATTCAGAGGATCCACTCGTAGAGATCAGGGAGATCTTATGCCTGCTTCATAAATCATGGAATTTAACTGAACTGACATTGATATATTTTTCAAGAGATGAAAGGTGTATGAATTAGAATGGATTCCATCACCAAACCATGCCCAAGAGACAAGGCTAACAACAGAATTAAACTAATTACCAACCACATCAACATGCTATGAAAATCAAGAAAAGGGGACCGTCATCCGACCATGCCCATGAGACGATGGTGAACAACAGGGCTTCCTGATGTCATAAGCATAAAGAAGAAAAGAACATGCTCAAAGCCATCGCAGACCCATTGTAATTTCAGTCACAACAGACCATTAAAGACTAAAAACATATTCTCATAATAAAACAAATACCAAATTCAATTCATAATTAAAACCAAATTAAAAACATAAAATTGAATCTCCCATCCCACTACAAGCTTCACCTCTTAGCCCTAGCTAAGAGGTTTAGCCTAGCATGGATAGGCTATACATCTTCAAAAATTGTAACGCCCCGAAAAATCGGGGGTCGTGCATACGCTCGACTCCCGAGTCCCCGAGTGTCACTTATCATCAATTTGTATGGTTTTATGATTTATCAAGTTTAATTGCGAAGCATGGAATTAATTGAAACATGAGGCACATCCACAACTAGTCTACTGAACTGAAAGGAATCAATATATACAGGTTCAAAAGAATGTAAATGGACCGCATAAAGCGATGCCCAACAAAATCGCAAAGGGAATCATACGCCCAAAAGAATGGCGCGCTGAGCCCACGACTCAACGCTCCAGAATCCAGTCTCCTAAGCCGATGGGTAACCCATCAACTGGAAGTAGGACAGCTCGTCCTCCTCATCGAGACTCACGCTGCTCGGCTCCTCGAATTCAGCATCACCTGCAGCTACTGAAGTGTCTGGTTGGTGTTTTAAAACACCGTCCCAGAGTGGGAGTGAGTGACCAACTCAGTGGGTACTATTAGTCTTAAGTTTTAACAGGCAGCAGTTATAGCATGAATTTAATGAAAGGCAACATTCACAGATACTAAGCTAATCTTGATAATGCGTATGCATGGTGAATGATATGATGCATGCCCTCGCCACAACTCTCCCTCAAGCGACTCCATCTTACGATCGCATATGACAACACTCCCTCAGAGCGACCTCGACTGCCGAGTCGCCACCCTAGCTAATGCGATGCAATGATATGTTAGCCAAGTTCTTAGTTAATTCCGTTCATCCAGCAGGTTTGGGAAACTGATTCACCCCACGTATCAATGCCCTCAACTAGTTGCGGTGCCGAGACCCCTCAATGCGCAAGGCCAGGGCACCGCGATCCGTGATCCCGTCGGGTTCCCCATCCCCGACACCAAGCACATGGGGAGTGCTGAGAGGAAGGGATCGCTCGCGGTCACTACGGGGAGGCGCGTCACCCCAGCGTAGGCCGACAGCTCGGACACAGTGTCTCATTCCACCATGCCCGGCTCAAGAGATGGTGGATCAATGTTCAGTTCGCTATCAGTGGGCTAACCACGGTGGTAGGGTGTGCCAGGTTCCATACATGTGTGAGCAATCAAGGTTAACAGATAAGATTGGTCAGTATTAGGTTATACCGCACAAGTTCAGGCAAACACGCAACAGACAACATCGGGTATGGGCGACCCATGTAGTCTAACTACTGCCACCCATCCACACTCGCCCAAACCCACGCCTAGCCCCAGGATAGTCCTACCAACGGGACCACCCTCACTCTCCTCATTTCCTGACCAACCCAAGGGTCGACAACAGTCATGGCATGTTATTCATCATTGTTATCTACTAGCATAACTGATATAATGCATACACATTCATCACACCCTTCTGAAATTCTTCTACAAGCAAGCTAACAACACATTTGAATAAGGTGCTTGTATGTAGTGTGTGTTTGTGTGGAAGTGAACCACTTCCCACATCTCATAGGACCAAAATATGCAAACGTGAACGAGTCATACATGTTATGAGGATCAACATACATGGATCACCAAGACATGAGCATGTAAGCATTTAATTTTCTACCTAACCATGTGAGAGGCAAACAACATGTTATAAAGAACATTACACACAACTCCATCAAGACATGAACATACAACATTCATTGTAACCAAGCATATGAGAGGCAAGATCAACATCAAAAGGGAACTAAACATGCAAATCCATACGATTTCAACGAACATGAAATTCCTAGGTTTCATCTAGATCCTCCAAACAACATCCCATACACACAAAATCATTAAACTCAAATTATAATTGATGCTAGACCACCTAAGGATAATAGTCCGCACCTATGGATTGTTGGAGACTTGGAAAATGACCTAGAGATGCCGAACCCGGTGCCGATCGGCCGGAATCCCTAAAGCAACATTATATGTTAGAATCCTAAAAAATCCCTCCTCATCACAAGGGTTTCAACGAAAATGGTGGTGGATCTTACCTAGATGATCAACAGAGTGAAAAGGGCGGTGGTGTGTGATGAGGAATCCTCCTTTGAGAAGATGTAGGGAGTTGTGGGGGTTTGATTTCCTTGGGCCCACCTTGCTCTTCTTTCTTCACTCTCCCTTCCTCTCTCCTTCCTTTCTTCTTTCTCCCCTTTCTCTCTTCTCTCCCTCCCTTCTCTAGGGCAAAATCGTATGGAGAGAGGGGGTGCCCAAATAAGGCCTTTATATAGTGCCAGTTTTGGAGCAATTGGCCCCGAATGTTGGGTCTTTACTATACTAACCCTATGGGAGGATTTTTCTAGTTTATGGGGTGTACTAGTCGATATACACCGTAAGATAGTTAGTCCTAATAATGATCTACGTATGGACACAATCGGTCCGCCATTTCGATGCGCCGATCAACAGAAATGATTAGAAGTCTGTTCAACGGTCACCGATGGTCGATCGGGGCCACGGCTATATACAAATATGAGGAGGAAAATATTTTTACTCGATGTGTGAAGTTTGATCACAAACCGACGGTCTGAAATCCTCAACTTTGCATAAGAGTGGACGACTCAAATCACTTAAGTTCCCACAATTTTCCCAAACTAGCCTTCTAGGGCTCCTTATTGAAGTTGGGGTGGCCCTAACGCCCCCTAGGCTGCCAAATTCGGTGGGTAAGTGTCTTATGGCCCAATTAGGGCCCATGTAAAATTTGGGGACAAACGGATGAACGGATATAGGGTCTGAGTAAGCGATTCCGTCCCTTAAGTGGCCCTGCGAGGGCCATTTTGGTGATTGAAGTGGTTCTGGCAGCCCTCTGACTATAAAACTTATAGGATAAGGTCTCCATGGCCCGATGAGGGGCCACGCAAAATTTGGGGACGATCGGATATGGGGTTTGGTCGTACGGGTCCGATTCGCGATCAACGGTCATCGTGCCACGATCGGGGCCCAGATTTGGTGGACAGGCGTAGAAAAATACATTAAACCTTCACCGTAAATTTAGAAGAAATCCGACGGCTGGAAGGCCCGGAGTCTCAGTTTCTTTTGTCAGTGCCAGATTTTAATCTGGCATTGGTGGGGCGCATTGGGCAAGCGCCAGATGGTACTTTTGGGTGTCCACTGGGTCCGCAGTCCTCGATGGACCACAAGCCCAGTGAGATCTATGATTTTCTAAAGTTTTAGATTTTTCTGAACCTCCTCGGTCGCTGGGTGGCTCACACGGGCTGTTGCTAGGTGTAAACGGACTATCCGGCTTGACGGCCCGCACTTGTCCCATCATAACTAGACTGGTCCACCCCAGCCTAAACTAACATTGAGTACTAATGGTCATTAAGTGATATTATAAGTTAATAATAATAATAATAATAATAAATTTCAAGGATTTTTTTGAAATCCAAAACAGTGAAATTCCGGGATGTTACAATCTACCCCCCTTAAAAACAATTTCGTCCCCGAAATTGCCTAAGGGTAGTAAGTGAAGGTTTCATTATTTCATTTGCTTAGGTTTTGTTGATTCCAAGTTCATATGCATGGTAAGGTGTGTACTATTTATACTAGTTTGGCTCATTCTAGTCTGCCCCCCTTAAACTTTTTCACCCTTGAGGGTTGAAAACAAAAGTCAAAATCATGATTATTGTGCTAAGTGTTTGTTGATATAGTTTACCTAAGGTTGGTATATTCTACTCTTTATGATCAAGCTAATACGGAAAAAACGGTTGTGGTAGGCTCAAATCCGATACGTCGATTGTCCGCCTGACCAGGGCAGACAACACGTTGTATCCCTTCTAAATCCTGATGGATCCTGGTCTTCTGCTCGGTCAAAGCAGTGAGTCCGTTAGTAGTCGCTCAGGATTGAGAATTGAGTCAAGCCGCGAATACTTCGCAAGTGTGTAGTCCCGTAATTTCATAATCTGATTAACCTAAATGCAGGAAATATCTCATATCCTTGAAAGGTTAAAATCTCCTACCTTTAAGGTTGTCATTCGGGTCTTTGTCAAATGGAGTTCTTTGGGTCTAGGATTGGATTTGGGGAGTATATTCTTGGAAATGATTTGAGAATGTATTGGAGAAGGAGTGGTTAATAATGGGTTTGGGAAAAAATGGATTTGAGGATGGGATTGAAAAATGTGGGTTGGATATTAATTTGAAATGGAGTTTTGAATTTGGGCTTGGGTTGAGTTGAAAGGGATTTGAGAGTGGTTTTGGAAATGGAATGGTTTGGAAAGAATTTGAAAACGGGTTGTGGAATGTAAGGAGTTGGGAGATGGGTTTTCTTAGAAGAGGATTGAGATATTTCAAATGGTTGGGAGGAAGTGTTGAAGGTGAGGTTGTTGAGGATGAGTCTTGTTGGGGAGAAGCTTCCTATTTGGAAGGGTTTGAGTGAAACGAGGGAGAGGGGTAGAGTGAAGAAGAAGACGGGGGTTTGGAGATTGGGTTTAGATGATGGATTTGTGAATGGATAGAAGAATGTGGGTTGGGTATGAATTTGAAGGAGAAATAGGCTTGAATAAATGGTGTTGAGGATGGGGTTTTGAGGTTGTGTTTGAGAATGTAATTTGAGATAGCGTTGAGGATGGGAGTTGAGAAATGGGGTTTGGAGTAAATGAGTGAATGAGAGATTAGAGTGGAGGTTGGCGAAGTGGAAGAAGATGGGTTTTGAAATGGGTATAGGTGAAGGAGGTAGTCGATTGAGTTGGAGTGAGATTGAAGATTGAAAGAGGAGTTTGGGGAAGATGGTTGGGAGAGATGATGAATGTGGTGATGGGTTTGAGGAGATAATGAGTTGAGGGAATGAGTTTTCAAGAAGGGTTAGAGGTTGGGGCATGGAAAGAAATGAAGAGATTGAAGGAGTGTTGAGAGAGGGTGTAGAAGTTGGAGATCATTGGTGATGGGTTTTCTTTAGAAGGGTTGAGTGGTTGAAGGAAGGGAAATGGGAAGGGAGTTGAGAGATTTGAGGTTTTGAGGGTAAACGAGGGTATGGAGTGGGATTTGGGAATGAAGTGTGATGTTGGGTCTGGGGGGGTGTGGGGGGGGGTGTATGTTGGAAAGGGTTCTGGGTTGGGTATGAGAAATTTTTTTTTTAAAAAAAATGGGAGTTACTTGGAGAGAGTAAGTTTGACGTTGGCTTTGTGAATGGGATTTTGTGGATGGACTTGAGAATGGGATTGAGAATAAGAAAATGGTTAAGAAGGGTTTGAGAATATGGTTTTGAGGATAAGAGAGTGAGAGAGTTGAAGTGGGATTTAAAAAATGGGGATTTGGGATTGGGAATGGAGTTTGGAGTGATTAAGTGAATGGGTTTTGAATGGATTTGAGAGTAAATGACTGAATGGAGTGGGATTTTAGTGAAGGATTTTAATGTGGGTATTTTGTGGGTTTTGGGAGTGAAGGAGAGTGTGGGTGAATGGTGTGTTGGATTTTGTGAATGGGTGTTGAGAGGGGATGGGTTTTGTGAAAGAGAAGAAGATGGGTTGGAGCAATGGGAGTTGAGAAATGTTTAGGAAATGAGTTGGGGAAATGGGATTTGAGAGGGGTTGGTGGAATGGTGGTTTTGAGAAAATGAAATTTGAGACGGGCTAGAGTGAAGAGGATTGACGTTGGGTTTCGAGAGTAAATGGGTGAATGGAGTGGGATTGAGGAAGGTTAGAATGTGTATTTGAGATAAATTGGTGGGAGTAGAGGAGGGATTGGAATGATTTTGTGTTGGTTTTAGAAGTGGTGTGTAGATGAAAGAGGTTTTAGAAATGAGGAAGAGAAGATGAGCTAGGAAGAGGGGAGATGTGAAGTAGAATGTGGGTTTGGGAGATGAAAAATGTGAAGGAGAAGGGGATGGGTTAGAAGAAATGGGACTTAGGAAAGGAGAGATGGATTGTAGATGAGAGAGAGAGAATGGTTTAGGGAGATAGGAGTATGTGAAGAAGAAGAAGAAGATGGGTTGAAGGAAATCTAGGATGGGAGATGAGAGAGGGGGGATATAGGTGTTTGGGTCTTAAGATTGGGAGAGGGAGAGCTTTCTCTAGGATTTTGAAGGGATGGTAAAGGGTAATGGGAGTAGTAGAGATACATTTTATGGACTCTAGATAGTCCTAAATAGCAAGGGAAATGTGCCCCACTTGTGTGTACATTGAAAGGGAGGAGAGGACCCATAAAACTGGATTACTTCTTGGAACGTTTCTTATACTTTTAGTAACTGGATTATTTTAAAACTTTTTATGATAATTTAACATCAAGTTCTAAGTCATTTCACCAAATTTCATATCATTTGGAGTTGTAAATAAATTACAAAAATTCTAGAAGTAACCCCCGTCTAAAACTAATAATTTTTTGGACAGTTGTCAATTCATTCCAAATATAACTATATTAAAATTTTTATTTTATTTTTATTTTATTTTTATATGAAACTAGACTTGTTAAGCTTCAATCTGAATTTTGAATCACCTAAATCGGAGTTATAACGAAGGAGATATGAATTTTTGAAGTTGACCCCAAATCGTAGAAATTTTCAACGGGGCAACTCGGGCCGGGCGGGGTCACGCGGGGCGGGCGGGGTCACGCGGGCTGGGCGGGGCCACGGGCCGGGTGGGGTCACGCCGGGCTGGGCAGGGTCATGCGGGCGGGCGGGGTCACGCCGGCCCGCTGGAGAGTTGGGCGGGGTCACACCCGCTCAGGCGGGGTCACGCTGGGCCGCTAGACCGTCGATCTTTAGACGGGCGTATCTCTCCAACCGGAATGAGTTATTCGACATGTCATATATGAATTTGGGGTAGAATGAGCTGATATACACAATGGACCTATATTTATCATGATATTCCCCTCAGTTAGTAACAAAAACCCAGTTTTATTCCAGTTTCACTATTTTTCAGTAAATTTTCATTCACCCCCAACCCTTTATCCCCAAATGGGTCTAATCTATCAAATTTGGCCTGATATTCACTCATTTGGTCTAGGACAATAGTTTTGACTGTCAACTCGTTTAGTCTCGAGCTCGTTTCTGCCTATGGGCTGAGGTCTCGCAAAACTCTCGGACACATTCTCTAGCATCGCTACCTTCTCTTGCTACACATCCCTAATCCCTGAGAAGTCTTACCGTTCGTCTAAGATCGCCGGTTCCGGTTCTAGGATGGTACCTACCATTCTAAGTCTTCATTGTGTTTCCTATCGTTTATGTATCATTATTGTGTTTTCTCTCAAGTCAGCGGACGGGTTGGTGAGTTCATGACTCATGGCCCAAAGGATTCCAAACCATGCTCTGATACCATCTGTAACGCCCCAAAAAATCGGGGGTCGTGCATACGCTCGACTCCCGAGTCCCTGAGTGTCACTTATCATCAATTTTATGGTTTTATGATTTATCAAGTTTAATTGCGAAGCATGGAATTAATTGAAACATGAGGCACATCCACAACTAGTCTACTGAACTGAAAGGAATCAATATATACAGGTTCAAAAGAATGTAAATGGGCCGCATAAAGCGATGCCCAACAAAATCGCAAAGGGAATCATACGCCCAAAAGAATGGCGTGCTGAGCCCACGACTCAACGCTCCAGAATCCAGTCTCCTAAGCCGATGGATAACCCATCAACTGGAAGTAGGACAGCTCGTCCTCCTCATCGAGACTCACGCTGCTCGGCTCCTCGAATTCAGCATCACCTGCAGCTACTGAAGTGTTTGTTTGGTGTTTTAAAACACCGTCCCAGAGTGGGAGTGAGTGATCAACTCAGTGGGTACTATTAGTCTTAAGTTTTAACAGGCAGCAGTTATAGCATGAATTTAATGAAAGGCAACATTCACAGATACTAAGCTAATCTTGATAATGCGTATGCATGGTGAATGATATGATGCATGCCCTCGCCACAACTCTCCCTCAAGCGACTCCATCTTACGATCGCATATGACAACACTCCCTCAGAGCAACCTCGACTGCCGAGTCGCCACCCTAGCTAATGCGATGCAATGATATGTTAGCCAAGTTCTTAGTTAATTCCGTTCATCCAACAGGTTTGAGAAACTGATTCACTCCACGTATCAATGCCCTCAACTAGTTGCGGTGCCGAGACCCCTCAATGCGCAAGGCAAGGGCACCGCGATCCGTGATCCCGTCGGGTTCCCCATCCCCGACACCAAGCACATGGGGAGTGCTGAGAGGAAGGGATCGCTCGCGGTCACTACGGGGAGGCGCGTCACCCCAGCGTAGGCCGACAGCTCGGACACAGTGTCCCATTCCACCATGCCCGGCTCACGAGACGGTGGATCAATGTTCAGTTCGCTATCAGTGGGCTAACCACGGTGGTAGGGTGTGCCAGGTTCCATACATGTGTGAGCAATCAAGGTTAACAGACAAGATTGGTCAGTATTAGGCTATACCGCACAAGTTCAGGCAAACACGCAACAGACAACATCGGGTATGGGCGACCCATGTAGTCTAACTACTGCCGCCCATCCGCACTCGCCCAAACCCACGACCTAGCCCCAGGATAGTCCTACCAACGGGACCACCCTCACTCTCCTCATTTCCTGACCAACCCAAGGGTCGACAACAGTCATGGCATGTTATTCATCATTGTTATCTACTAGCATAGCTGATATAATGCATACACATTCATCACACCCTTCTGAAATTCTTCTACAAGCAAGCTAACAACACATTTGAATAAGGTGCTTGTATGTAGTGTGTGTTTGTGTGGAAATAAAGCACTTCCCACATCTCATAGGACCAAAATGTGCAAACGTGAACGAGTCATACATGTTATGAGGATCAACATACATGGATCACCAAGACATGAGCATGTAAGCATTTGATTTTCTACCTAACCATGTGAGAGGCAAACAACATGTTATAAAGAACATTACACACAACTCCATCAAGACATGAACATACAACATTCATTGTAACCAAGCATATGAGAGGCAAGATCAACATCAAAAGGGAACTAAACATGCAAATTCATACGATTCCAACGAACATGAAATTCCTAGGTTTCATCTAGATCCTCCAAACAACATCCCATACACACAAAATCATTAAACTCAAATTATAATTGATGCTAGACCACCTAAGGATAATAGTCCGCACCTATGGATTGTTGGAGACTTGGAAAATGACCTAGAGATGTCGAACCCGGTGCCGATCAGCCGGAATCCCTAAAGCAACATTCATATGTTAGAATCCTAAATAAATCCCTCCTCATCACAAGGGTTTCAACGAAAATGGGTGGTGGATCTTACCTAGATGATCAACGGAGTGAAAAGGGCGGTTGTGGATGAGGAATCCTCCTTGAGAAGATGTAGGGAGTTGTGGGGGTTTGATTTCCTTGGGCCCACCTTGCTCTTCTTTCTTCACTCTCCCTTCCTCTCTCCTTCCTTTCTTCTTTCTCCCCTTTCTCTCTTCTCTCCCTCCCTTCTCTAGGGCAAAATCGTATGAAGAGAGGGGGTGCCCAAATAAGGCCTTTATATAGTGCCAGTTTTGGAGCAATTGGCCCCGAATGTTGGGTCTTTACTATACTAACCCTATGGGAGGGTTTTTCTAGTTATGGGGTGTACTAGTCGATATACACCGTAGGATAGTTAGTCCTAATGATGATCTACGTATGGACACAATCGGTCCGCCATTTCGACGCGCCGATCGACAGAAATGATTAAAAGTCTGTTCAACGGTCACCGATGGTCGATTGGGGCCGCGGCTATACGGATATGAGGAAAATATCTTTACTCGATGTGTGAAGTTTGGTCACAAACCGACGGTCTGAAATCCTCAACTTTGCATAAGAGTGGACGACTTAAATCACTTAAGTTCCCACAATTTTCCCAAACTAGCCTTCTAGGGCTCCTTATTGAAGTTGGGGTGGCTCTAACGCCCCCTAGGCCGCCAAATTCGGTGGGTAGGTGTCTTATGGCCCAATTAGGGCCCATGTAAAATTTGGGGACAAACGGATGAACGGATATAGGGTCTGAGTAAGCGATTCCGTCCCTTAAGTGGCCCTACGAGGGCCATTTTGGTGATTGAAGCGGTTCTGGCAGCCCTCTGACTATAAAACTTATAGGATAGGGTCTCCATGGCTCGATGAGGGGCCATGCAAAATTTGGAGACGATCGGATATGGGGTTTGGTCGTACGGGTCCGATTCGCGATCAACGGTCATCGTGCCACGATCGGGGCCCAGATTTGGTGGACAGGCATAGAAAAATATATTAAACATTCACCGTAAATTTAGAAGAAATCCGACGGCTGGAAGGCCCGGAGTCTCAGTTTCTTTTGTCAGTGCCAGATTTTAATCTGGCATTGGTGGGGCGCATTGGGCAAGCGCCAGATGGTACTTTTGGGTGTCCACTGGGTCCGCAGTCCGCGATGGACCACAAGCCCAGTGAGATCTATGATTTTCTAAAGTTTTATATTTTTCTAAACCTCTTCGGTCGCTAAGTGGCTCACACGGGCTGTTGCTAGGTGTAAACGGACTATCCGGCTTGACGGCCCGCACTTGTCCCATCATAACTAGACTGGTCCACCCCAGCCTAAACTAACATTGAGTACTAATGTTCATTAAGTGATATTATAAGTTAATAAAAATAATAATAATAATAAATTTCAAGGATTTTTTTGAAATCCAAAACAGTGAAATTTCAGGATGTTACAAAAATAAATAAGGGAAATCAGTCAAATAAAAGTAAAAACTAACTGTGACTCTCTCTCTGCAGATCCACGTTCAAGCCCCAAGCCTGCTGCTCTTCTCTTCCTCTAGCCGTCGATGCCCGTCCAAGCTCTCTCTCCCTCTATCTTATAGCTGACCCTCTGTGAAGAGGCTGGAGAGAATCCTTTTTGAAAACTGAATTTGGTGTTGGCTGTGTGTGTAAGGCTTCCGCAGCTAAAATCGGACCTCCAAACTACCCATTTCAGTAATATATTTTTTCTAAAAAGATTGTTTCTTAGGACGTTTCCGAGCGGCCTACACAGTGGACGGATCAGATCGTCAGTTTGAACAATCGATGGGGCCCACAACCATCCGCAAAACGGGCACAATCGGTCCGTTACGCAGCCAACAAAACGGCATCGACCGCTGTGATGTTCGGTGGGTCCCACCTTGACGTCTATTGAGAAATCCACTCCGTCCATTTGATAGAGGACGAAAAATCGGTTGAGAATGCTCAATTTCGAGTCAGATTCATGGTGGTCCACAGAGTTTTAAACCCACCGTCCGTTATGTTATTAAACGGTTTAAACAAAACAATAACTTGATCCATTCAAATTCCAGCAGCTAGGCATGAATTATGGCCACCACAAAGGAAGGATGAACGGTTTGGATTAATGGTCCAGCCATGATCACGGTCACACAACCGGCCCAAGTCGGCCGGTTTTCACGGACGCGCGGTACCTAACGCAGTTACTGCGTTGGACTGATGGTGGGGCCCATGATCGGGTTTCTTTGAATGATCCAATCCGTTTATTATGTTCCCCTTGAAATTTCGGCTAGGAATGGGATATTTCTATTCACAGTCAGTGTGGCCCATGGAGTTTTTTACCCTACCGTCCATTCTGCGTTTGAAGGTGGGAATCGTCTGATCGCGTGTATGAGGCCAAAATACCACCTAGACGAGGGTCACGCCCCACCTATTGAGCTAATAGATGGATTAGATCATCAAAAGGAATGATGGATGGGGCCCACTGAAAAAAATTACGATTTCTCTGTTCCGTTAGTAGCAGAGAATCGTCTTTGGGAAGGAAACGTCGGTCAGCAAGCGCTGACCGACTCTTGTGATATTCATTGCACCGCGAGCGTGCACCCTCTATATGCACGCTCGTGATGGTGCAGGTCCCCTTGGTGATGTTGTAAAAAATCCATACCGTCCATCTGCTATGCTACCTCATTTTACGAGTTTCTACCAAACTTGTGCACGCTCGTGATGGTGCAGGTCCCCTTGGTGATGTTGTAAAAAATCCATACCGTCCATCTGCTATGCTACCTCATTTTACGAGTTTCTACCAAACTTGAGGCATATCCATACATCAGGTGGGCCCCAAATTAGAGATTTGGTAGCTGATCTATTTGTTGGTCCACTTCTACAAGGATCCGAGATCTGGAATTTGACGTGTACGGTTAACTTATGGCCTTCAGGCCATATATGAAGCTTTGAGTCGATCAGATGGTGGGAACCCTGTGATCTTGCATTCTTGACATTTTTCAGGCCTGTTTGAAGTGGGTGGCTGGAATTTCACTAATCTCTGGTGTGTAAATCCTCGATCTTGATCTCATGGTGTCCTGTCCAATGCCTTGGCACCATCAGAGCGTTAATTTCGTGCGTTTAACATCTTTTTGTAGTCCGATGTCTTAAATAAACCCTGTATCACAAACACGTTAAGTCGAGACGTTAAACAGTGTTATGCTCGTAAATTCAGGCGATAATTGGGGTTTGATATGTAATATTTGACCCTCAACACAACCCCCAACCAGCATCTTGCTAGTCCCGAGCAAGGTATGCGAAAAATAAGTTGAGAATTACAGGACAATTTTTAACTCGCGTGATTTTGAAAAAACAATCTAGATACTAAAATTCTAAAATTCATGAATGTTGGGCAGTAGTACTTTCTCCTGGAATCAAGCTCACGGTAAATTTCATCCTCAAGTTTAAAATATTAATCCATGAATTAGAACAATTCTAAACTTTGAGTTCCATGAATGTATAGTGTAATCTTGGCTTACCATCATTAAGGGATCCAATCGTCAATTTCATGATATCATTGGTAACCAACAAAAGAGTTCGTGACAATCAACCTAAACTAAACTTGCCTCATAGATCAACTTTTCATTCTATCAGCCATTGATTTTTTTTTTATTATTTTTTTTATTTTTATTTTTTTTGAAGTAACACCAAGAAGGGGATTAAGTCCTCACCTATAGGGAGCAGACCTATAGTTGAAAACTTGTCACCCAACTTTTTCACATATCATCCATGGGGAATTAGATCTACACCTATAGGGAGCAGACCTATGGTGAAGACCATTCGCCCACCCCTTCCCAAAGGCATTTGTATTTTCTTTTTTTCTTCAATCGATCATGACAAGCAATTTTTCAGGCTGGGTCCTTCCATGCTTAGTGATTACCAAGTTAACCCTTCAATATCAAACTGAAACCTCAATGTGTAAGTGAGATGTGGTATTTGAAATCATGACTCAATCAATGTTTAAAACTTCTAATCCTAGATTAACAGTTCGAACTTACTGTGAAATCTAACAAATACTGAATCCAAGAGTCATAAGTTACCAACACCACAAATCTTTTAAATTTTAAATCACAAATATCCTTCAAAATCACTTCAAATTCACAAGAAATTCCAGAAAAATTTAAAAAATTTCACCATTCTTGCTCAAGACCAAGAAAACACTGATTAGGTAACCTAATCTCCCACCCCCAACCTAAAATCTACATTGTCCTCAATGTAAAAGATGTAAACATGCAATGCACATGGGACAACGAAAGTACATGAGAAGTGATGGGAAGATAGTACCTGTGTAACGAGTCGAGAGAGACTTTTCCATAGAGATCTCAACATGAGAGCGGGTCAGCAAAAGAGTAAAACCAATCGAAAGTAAAACAAAAATAAAAATCCTACCTATACCACTTTCGCAGGTGCTCTCGATTGCATTTAGCGTATGCAACAAGCCTTTAAACCCCTAGGTTGCCCCTAGTGGACGAGTTGTAGTCTCGTGAGGGTTTGCAGTAATGTTACCCACAAACATTGGACTAGGAAAATGGAATGAGAAGCTGGGCTGCCTCCCAGGAGCGCTAAGTTTACCGTCTTCAGCCAAACAAATACAATAAACTACCCTAGTCCTATGAAAGCGATAAACCTACATATACCTCCATCAGACTGGGAGATCATTCTTGGTAAATAGGATCAGTCAGAGGCATGGACATGTCTTCTGAATCAAATTTCTCGACAAATGGCTTTAAGCAATGTCCATTTACTTTAAATTCCTTGCCATTGTCGGGATCTCTTATCTCGACGACCCCATGAGGATATGCAGTAACAACAATGTAAGGGCCGGTCCAACGAGATCGAAGCTTACCCGGAAAGAGATGTAATCGAGAATTATACAAAAGGACTTTCTGACCTGGCGTGAATGATTTTCGTAGAATGTGTCGGTCATGAAACGCCTTCATCCTGTCCTTGTAAATTCTCGAGTTCTCGTACGCATCGTTCCGGATTTCTTCAAGTTCATTTAATTGAAGTTTGCGTAGCAAGCCAGCGTTGTTCAGATTGAAATTCAGATTTTTGATCGCCCAGTAGGCTCTATGTTCCAACTCCACAGGCAAGTGGCAAGCCTTCCCATAGACGAGTCTAAAAGGAGACATTCCAATAGGAGTTTTTAAAGCAGTACGGTAAGCCCACAAGGCATCGGTCAATCGGATTGACCAATCCTTACGATCAGGGTTAACGTTTTCTCCAAAATATGTTTGATCTCCCTATTAGAAATCTCAGCTTGCCCACTTGTCTGTGGGTGGTATGGGGTGCTTACCTTATGAGAGATACCATATTTCTTCATTAAACTCTCAAATGGCCTATTACAAAAGTGTGAGCCCCCATCACTAATGATGGCTCGAGGCGTTCCGAACCGCGACAGGATGTTCTCTTTTAAAAATTTAATGACTGTGCGATGGTCATTGTTGCGGCACGGGATTGCTTCGACCCATTTAGTGACATTCTACGGCGAGCAAAATAGACAGATTTCCAAAGGATTGGGGGAAAGGTCCCATGAAATCAATGCCCCACAATCAAATGCTTCTATGATAAGGATGGGATTTAAGGGCATCATGTTTCGACGGGACAGTGCTCCCAATTTTTGACAACGCTCACAAGCTTTGCAAAACTCATGAGTGTCCCTGAACATAGTGGGCCAATAGAAGCCACACTGCAGAATTTTGGCCGTGGTCTTTTTAACAGAAAAGTGACCACCACAGACCTGTGAGTGACAAAAGGAGATGACACTCTGATGCTCATCATCTGGCACACATCTCCTTAAGATCTGGTCTGGGCAATATTTAAACAAATAAGGATCATCCCAGAAAAAGTTGCGCACCTCGGTGAAAATTTCTTCTTATCTTGCGCAGTCCACTGTGTCGGTATGGAACCTGTAGCAAGATAATTAACAATATCAGCGAACCAAGGTGAGTGGGAGACTCTGAATAGTTGTTCATCAGGGAACATGTCGTTGGTATGGGTTGCCTCAAGGGAATCAGAGGTATTAAGGCGAGAAAGGTGATCGGCCACTACGTTCTCTACTCCTTTTTTATCTTTAATTTCCAAATCAAATTCTTGGAGTAGAAGGATCCATCGTATCAGGCGGGGCTTAGAATCATTCTTAGAAAGAAGATACTTCAGTGCCGCATGATCTGTATAGATAATGATCTTGGATCCGATCAGGTAGGACCTAAATTTATCCAAGGCGAACACTACGGCTAAAAGTTCTTTTTTCGTAGTCGAGTAGTTCACTTGGGCAGGATTTAAAGTCCTACTCGCGTAATGGATGACGTAGGGCCTCTTATATTTTCTCTGGCCTAGAACCGCTCCAAGAGCATAATCAGAGGCATCGCACATAAGCTCAAAAGGAAGGCTCCAGTCGGGTGGCTGCATGATGGGTGCAGTGGTTAACGTACCTTTAAGCTTGGTGAAAGCTTCCTGACATTGCTCAGTCCACTCGTATGGAGCATCCTTTTGAAGAAGATTACATAAAGGACGAGAGAGGAGACTAAAGTCTTTTATGAATCGCCTGTAAAATCCTGCGTGTCCTAAGAAGGATCGCACGTCCCTGATGTTCTTGGGTGGAGGTAGGTTAGAGATAAGATCGATTTTTGCCTTATCTACCTCAATTCCCTTGGATGAGATGATATGTCCAAGGACAATCCCCTTATGAACCATGAAATGACACTTCTCCCAATTAAGTACCAGATTCTTTTCTTCACATCTTTTCAGCACACATTTAAGATTCTCTAAGCACTCGCTGAAAGATGAACCGAAAACAGAGAAATCGTCCATAAAGACCTCTAGATATTTCCCCACCATGTCAGAAAAGATACTCAGCATACATCGCTGAAAGGTGGCAGGGGCATTACATAACCCGAATGGCATCCTTCTGTAAGCAAAGGTGCCATAAGGGCAGGTAAATGTGGTCTTTTCCTGGTCCTCAGGGGCGATTTCAATCTGATTATAGCCCGAATACCCGTCAAGGAAACTGTAATAAGAATGACCGGCTAACCTTTCCAGGATCTGATCAATGAATGGTAAAGGAAAGTGGTCTTTCCTCGTGACGGTATTTAATTTTCTGTAGTCAATGCACATTCTCCAACCAGTAGTGACTCTAGTCGGCACGAGTTCATTATTAGCATTGGCTACGATGGTGATTCCGGACTTTTTAGGAACCACCTGAGTTGGACTCACCCATTGACTATCAGATATAGGGTATATGATACCCACATCCAATAGTTTGAGGACCTCGGCCTTAACCACTTCCTTCATGTTTGGATTTAGTCTACATTGTGGTTGCCGAGCGGTCTTCGCATTATCCTCAAGATATATGCGGTGAGTACAAATCGAGGGGTCGATTCCCTTGAGGTCCGCGATCGTCCATCCAAGGCCTCCCTTATGCTCAAGGAGAGTAGCTATGAGCATACTCTCTTGTTCTTTCTTAAGGTGGGCAGAAATCACCACCGAGTATGTCTCATCTTGACCTAAATATGCATACTTTAAATCAGAGGGCAAAGGTTTTAGGTCAAGCTTTGGCGGTTTGAGATTAGACGGTAGAGGCACTACATCGGTTTGTGGCAATTCTTCAAATTGTGGCCTCCACCGGTTAACTTCAAGTACCGGTGCAGTATCCAGCAAGGCACACGTCTCCCTAATCATATCATCATCAAACTCATGGGAGTGGGCCAGGCATGTCTCTAGAGGGTCGGAGGATAAGGTCAGAGGTGTCGTATCTTCCACGAAACAGTCAATCATGTTAATGTCGTGGACATCGTCATCGTCCTCTGAGTTGCTGCCATTATTGAAAAAGATGTTTGACTCCAATGTCAAATTCCCAAAAGACATAGTCATGACACCATTCCTGCAATTGATAATTGCATTTGATGTGGCAAGGAATGGGCGACCAAGAATGACGGGAATCTGAGTGCTCATGTTGTTGAGGGGTTCGGTGTCCAGGATGATAAAATCTACAGGGTAGTAAAATCTATCGACCTGGACTAACACATCCTCAATTATCCCTCTTGGTACACGAACAGAGCGATCAGCAAGTTGTAGTGTGGTAAGGGTGGGTTTTAATTCACCCAAATCCAACTGTTTGTATACCGAGTAGGGAATCAGATTGACGCTCGCTCCTAAGTCAAGAAGTGCGTGATCAATTCGATGGTTCCCGATCACACATGATATGGTTGGGCTACCGGGATCCTTGAATTTCTGTGGCACGTCTTGCTTCAGGATGGCACTCACTTTCTCAGTCAAAAAGATCTTCTTTTGAATACTCTGCCGTCTTTTGGTCGTGCATAGGTCCTTCAGAAATTTGGCATACGAAGGAATCTGTTTGACGACATCAAGTAGAGGAATGTTGACTTTCACTTGTTTCAACACCTCTAGAATATCCTGAGAGTTAGAAAGACGTTTTGGTGCAACCAACCGTTGGGGGAACGGAGCAACTGGCTTCTCTAGAAGTTCCGGTTCTAATTTTTGTGGGGTATCACTAGATCCATCATTATTGTCCTCTTCTGGTTCTTGAGGCTTTTCAGGTTTAACCGGAAGGGTTTTATCAATGATCTTCCCACTCCTAAGAGTGGTGATGGATTTAGCGTGCCCCATTTGATTTGAAGAGCTGGGATCACTTATCTCGTACTGTTGTTTAGGATTGGGGAGCGGTTGTGCAGGAAGCATCCCCTTTTCTATAACCGTCATACGAGAATCTATCTTTTGCATAAAATCTGTAAGTTCTCGCATCGCCTGAGTCAGCTCTTGTATGGGATTTTGAACCGGTTCTTCTTGAGGTTTCCCCTGATTTGGATTTTGATTGAGAAAACCTTGGGGGGTAGCCGTTTGCCCATTTCTCCAACTAAAGTTTGGATGATTTTTCCAACCAGGATTGTACGTATTGGAGTTAGGTCCAGTAAAAGGTCTTTGATAGTTGTTTACGGCATTGGCTTGTTCATTCAACACTCCTCGAAAGGCAGGTATTGTAGGACAGTTTTCAGTTGTTTGAATATTGCAATCACAGATGCCGCAAACAATTTCATTGACCTTATCCTTCTTTCCTTCCATGGCCTCGACTCTTCGTATGAGATTAGTCACTTTAAAATTTACATCATCCTCTTCTTTCAGGAGATATACTCCACCTTTCTCCTTAGATTGAGTTGGCCTAGACGTGGTGTTTGATTTTGGGTAATGGTCCCAAGATTGTGCATTTTCGGCAAGTCTATCGAGATAATCCCACACCTCATCGACCTCTTTATTCATGAATTCTCCATTACACATTGTCTTGACCAGTTGGCGCATGGAAGATGTCAGTCCATCATAGAAAAAATTTGTAATGCGCCACATTTCAAAACCGTGTGTTGTGGGCATGAACTGACAAGATCCTTGAACCTTTCCCAACATTGGTAGAATGTTTCATCTTCCTTTTGGGCGAAGTTCATGATTGCTTTTCTGAGGGTAATCGTTTTATGGTGTGGGAAAAATTTCTTTATGAATTCCCTCTGCAAATCATTCCATGTGCCAATGGATCTAGGACACAGTGAATGTAACCACGTCTTAGCCTTCTTTTTAAGGAAAAAGGAAAGAGTTTCAGCCTGATTGTATCCTCGGATACATTGGGAAAGTATAAGGTGGCTATAATCTCATCGAACTCTTTCAAATGTAAGTATGAACTTTCTGATTCAAGCCCATGGAATTTAGGAAGGAGTTGGATAACTCCTGGCTTGATGTCCATCTGTCCTGTGTTTTCAGGAAAAATCATGCATGAGGGCGTACTCACCCCCGCCGGTTGTAAATAATCTCGTAAAGTACGAGGCGGGGGTGCTTGATGCACCTCATTCTCATTATGTACTTCCTCATCCATATGTTGAGGTAGTGCTTGAGGTTGATTTGCAGCCATAACCTCAATTAACTCAGGGGAATTCGAGCGGTGTCTAGTCCTGCGATGGATAGTCAACCCCTCAACTAATCCTCCTTCAGTCAAGAGACGTCGAGTGTCACCACGGGCTCACTTGGGCATGAAACACTCGCAGCCCTCAATCAAATTCTAAACCTAATCCTAAGAAAGAAAATGAAAATCTAGAAAGAAAAAGAGGGTTGGAAGGAAGTTACCAAATTGGAGTCCCTAAGCTAAAGACCTGCAAAACAAAACAAAATAAGTTAGTTTCTAAAATAGGCCTAAGAGTAGAAAATTCCTAAGAAGAAGAATAGCAATCAACTAAGTTCTAAATTTAGAAAAGAGAAATCCTAAAAAGGAAAGTAGGAACCTCTAAACAAATTAGATAAATTCTAAATTAGAAAGTAAGTGAGTAATGAAAGAGATAGAAAGTAGAAGTCAGAAAGAGCTTACTGAGTTAGAAGACCTATAAAATAAGAGGGTTAGTTTCTAAATAGAAAATCTAAAAATAGAAAATTTTCTAGAAATAATATAGGAAATAAGGTTAGATTCTAGAAGACTTAGAATTAGAAACTACCTAAAAAGGAAGACAACTCCTACTCTATAAATAGACAGGAAAAAATTAGGAAGAACGTTACTAATTTAGAAGTCTATCAAAAGAGTCTACAAAACAAGACAATTAGGTTAGTTTCTAAAAAGAGATCAAAACCTAAGAAAATAGAAAGTTACTAAAATCCTATTCTTACCCTAATTCTAAAACCAACTAATTTCAAATTACGTAGCCGTCAGTCCCCAGCAACGGCGCCAAAAACTTGTTCACTCCCCAAGTATAGGGTTGTGATGTAGTAATAAACTCGGTAAGACCGAGGTCGAATCCACAGGGACTGAAATCTGTACGTATTCTGAAACTAACTAGAACTAGAAATAGGATAAGATGAAATCTAAATCGAGTGTGATTTGAGGAATAATGGTGAAATATTTATCTAAAATTTAAGAGAATTCAGAAGTAGGAAACTAGGGATTCAGAGGATCCACTCGTAGAGATCAGGGAGATCTTATGCCTGCTTCATAAATCATGGAATTTAACTGAACTGACATTGATATATTTTTCAAGAGATGAAAGGTGTATGAATTAGAATGGATTCCATCACCAAACCATGCCCAAGAGACAAGGCTAACAACAGAATTAAACTAATTACCAACCACATCAACATGCTATGAAAATCAAGAAAAGGGGACCGTCATCCGACCATGCCCATGAGACGATGGTGAACAACAGGGCTTCCTGATGTCATAAGCATAAAGAAGAAAAGAACATGCTCAAAGCCATCGCAGACCCATTGTAATTTCAGTCACAACAGACCATTAAAGACTAAAAACATATTCCCATAATAAAACAAATATCAAATTCAATTCATAATTAAAACCAAATTAAAAACATAAAATTGAATCTCCCATCCCACTACAAGCTTCACCTCTTAGCCCTAGCTAAGAGGTTTAGCCTAGCATGGATAGGCTATACATCTTAAAAAAATAAATAAGGGAAATCAGTCAAATAAAAGTAAAAACTAACTGTGACTCTCTCTCTGCAGATCCACGTTCAAGCCCCAAGCCTGCTGCTCTTCTCTTCCTCTAGCCGTCGATGCCCCTCCAAGCTCTCTCTCCCTCTATCTTATAGCTGACCCTCTGTGAAGAGGCTGGAGAGAATCCTTTTTGAAAACTGAATTTGGTGTTGGCTGCGTGTGTAAGGCTTCCGCAGCCAAAATCGGACCTCCAAACTACCTATTTCAGTAATATATTTTTTCTAAAAAGATTGTTTCTTAGGACGTTTCTGAGCGGCCTACACAGTGGACGGATCAGATCGTCAGTTTGAACAATCGATGGGGCCCACAACCATCTGCAAAACGGACATAATCGGTCCGTTACGCAGCCAACAAAACGGCATCGACCGCTGTGATGTTCGGTGGGTCCCACCTTGACGTCTATTGAGAAATCCACTCCGTCCATTTGATAGAGGACGAAAAATCGGTTGAGAATGCTCAATTTCGAGTCAGATTCATGGTGGTCCACAGAGTTTTAAACCCACCGTCCGTTATGTTATTGAACGGTTAAACAAAACAATAACTTGATCCATTCAAATTCCAGCAGCTAGGCATGGATTATGGCCACCACAAAGGAAGGATGAACGGTTTGGATTAATGGTCCAGCCATGATCACGGTCACACAACCGGCCCAAGTCGGCCGGTTTTCACGGACGCGGTACCTAACGCAGTTACTGCGTTGGACTGATGGTGGGGCCCATGATCGGGTTTCTTTGAATGATCCAATCCGTTTATTATGTTCCCCTTGAAATTTCGGCTAGGAATGAGATATTTCTATTCACAGTCAGTGTGGCCCATGGAGTTTTTTACCCTACCGTCCATTCTGCGTTTGAAGGTGGGAATCGTCTGATCGCGTGTATGAGGCCAAATACCACCTAGACGAGGGTCACGCCCCACCTATTGAGCTAATAGATGGATTAGATCATCAAAAGGAATGATGGATGGGGCCCACTGAAAAAAATTACGATTTCTCTGTTCCGTTAGTAGCAGAGAATTGTCTTTGGGAAGGAAACGTCGGTCAGCAAGCGTTGACCGACTCTTGTGAAATTCGGTGCACCGCGAGCGTGCACCCTCTATATGCACGCTCGTGATGGTGCAGGTCCCCTTGGTGATGTTGTAAAAAATCCATACCGTCCATCTACTATGCTGCCTCATTTTACGAGTTTTTACCAAACTTGAGGCATATCCATACATCAGGTGGGCCCCAAATTAGAGATTTGGTAGCTGATCTATCTGTTGGTCCACTTCTACAAGGATCCGAGATCTGGAATTTGACGTGTACGGTTAACTTATGGCCTTCAGGCCATATATGAAGCTTTGAGTCGATCAGATGGTGGGAACCCTGTGATCTTGCATTCTTGACATTTTTCAGGCCTGTTTGAAGTGGGTGGCTGGAATTTCACTGATCTCTGGTGTGTAAATTTTCGATCTTGATCTCATGGTGTCCTGTCCAATGCCTTGGCACCATCAGAGCGTTAATTTTGTGCGTTTAACATCTTTTTGTAGTCCGATGTCTTAAATAAACCCTGTATCACAAACACGTTAAGTCGAGACGTTAAACAGTGTTATGCTCGTAAATTCAGGCGATAATTGGGGTTTGATATGTAATATTTGACCCTCAACAAACACAATTCATACCTGAGCTAGACGGGAGTGGACACTCGTTCATGAAATAAGACATTTAAGATATTTTCATTTCAACTTTCAAGCAAATGTCCATCAATCATATAGAGGTGACAAAGTTGAGTGTACTCTATATTTATGGTGTATGTTTCTTTATTATTTATATGGTGTGTGTTGTATGTCAGCATGTTATAATTTCTCAGTGCATGTTGAAACATTTGTCGTGAAGCTTATACATGATTACACAGAAGACACGTCAAGCCATCAAAATCATAGTATCCATATATGAGTCATTAAAAACTTGTTTTTAATGGCTGCTACGGTACTATCATTTAGTTTATTCTTTCCATCGAGCGGATTGGCTTGTGCACCCAACCACTTTGCTGTGCGCGAATGTGTCATGCAAAGACCAGCGTTGATGCTCCTTGAGCTTAAGTTATAGGAATGGTTTAAAGGAGATCAAAGTTACGTGGCCCTGCAATGATATATTTATTACATTCACACCATTTATCCATTTGGCGAGATTATTTTAGGGTATGATCCAAAAGATGAGTCATATCCAAAGCTCAAGTAGACCACACCACAAATAGCAGTGGGACAATGATCGTCACCATTAAAACATTCATAGGGCCCATGTAACGTTTATTTTCCATACAATTTTGTTCATAATGTCACGCAGACTTGGATGAAGAGGAAAAACAAATAGCATACTGATCCAAAACTTCTTTGAGCCCCAAAAAGGGTTTCAATGGTAGACATTCAATCCCTCACTGCTTTTTGCGGTGTGGTACACTTGATATTTGGATCTATTTTATTTCTGGGTTCAAGCCTTATGACAAACTTGCCAAATGAACCCAAGGTTTGGATATATCACATGCCTCATGATGGGACCCATAGATCTTGGTGACAGCAACACACCAATGGAATTTTATTATTATTTTTCAATGTTCTCTCTCCTATATTTCTACCTTTAGCCCTAGGCTCTCTTCTCATTTATAGTTTTTTATCTAAGAAAGTAAAATAACAATTAATTTGTTATATTAAAATTTAAAACTTAAGTTTACTTGACTTCTAACAATACTCGTTTAAGATGAATCATAAACAAAATCTTGTACTCAAATGATACCTTAACGGCTTTATATGTGGACATCTAACGTACGGCTTAAATGAAAAATAGTTGGAAGGTATGAATTCGAGAAAGCAGGTGTGTATTAATAAGTGACTATGATGGAATAAACTATATAGTTTCAGAGTTATGAATTGCGACTTACTAATATTGAAATCCATGGAGGTTACGCTATATGTGAATTTTCTTATACCACGTCGATCGTACATAGCCACCTCACAGAGTATCAAAAAATTCCATTAAATTGTATCTACCGAGCCCCCGCCCCCCCTAAAGCCTTTCACAACATGTTCATGAGACAGAAAGCTTGGTGGGGATTTGTGAGAAATCTAACCCGATCATTTTAGGACATGGGACAAAAACTTAGTTAGATCTAGAACTTAAGTACGCTGCACTGTGAGAAAAAGGTAAGGATTAAATGTCTACTGTTGAAATGTTTATAAGCCACTTAAGTTTTGAATCAGGTTAATATATTTATGTTTTTAGTTTATCTCAGTAAAAATGATCTTATGAACTATATGGACTTCCTATAAACATTATGGTGGACCTAGGGAGGTTTCAATGGTAGGCATTTCTTCACCCACTGTTTTCTATTGTGGGGCCCATTTGAGTTTTGAATCTGATTATTTTTTTTAGTCACGTGTCCTAAAATAATCAGCAAAATGGATGGACAGGTCACAGTAGGACGTACCTAACTTCCTATCTCTAGAACTTCTTGCGAAAAGCTTTTGCAGGAAATCCGAGTCCATCGAGAGTGCACTTAGCCAACTATTCACAATGGAAGTACAAATGTGTGGCCCACCAAATAAGTGAACTAGCCTTAGGATCCGTTTGGCATATCTACTGACTACTGATGAGAGCTTATTTAGTTTATTCCAAAAGCTAAGTGGGGTCTACCAAAATGTTTGTAAGAATTCCACCTGGTTGATCCATTTGGCTATATCATATAAGGACATGAGCCAAAAAATGAGACATCCAAAACTCAAGTGAGACATGATATAAAATAACAAGGATTAAATGTCCACTGTTAAAACATCCATGAGACCATATAAAATTTGAACCTGGCTAATGTTTTTGTAATTAAGGTTCATCCCAGAAGGAAGGACCTTACAAATGGTTTGGATGGCATACAAACATCATGGGAGACCTAGGGAAGTTTCAACAGTAAGCATTTTCTTATGCTTGGAATTAGATTAAATGGAATTGCATTGGTCCCATGCCAATTTCACTCAATGTTAGCAAGTTGTGTAGGTCTCACCATGATGTGTGGGCTATATCTACATCGTTCACCCATTTTTTGAGATTATTTTAGAGCATGGGCCAAAAAATCAGGTAAATCTAAAGCTCAAGTGGACTCCACCATAGAAAGCAACAAGGATTGAATACTTACATTTTAAAACTTCTTTGGGGCCACATAAGTTTTGGATCTACCTCATTTTTAGGTCATGCCCTAAAATGAGGTTACAAAACAAATGAAGGGTTTAGATATAACACGTGTGTTATTGTTATTCTCAGTAAATTCAAATGATGGTAGGTCTATTCATTCCATGTACCACCGTATTAACAACAAAACATGACATTAATCTTATCCCATGGCAACAGGGGACCATCCCTGCCATGGGTAATAATTATGTTTTTTGAATCCCATCCACCTAATCCCTTCTAATCCCACCGCCCAAACACGCCCCTATTCTACTCCATGCCCGTGAAAGTATTTTGTATTCCGAATTGCTTGAAATCCCACTACCGCGTGCCTGTGAAAATAATAATCGGTGGAAGAGAAATTATATGATACATGGCCCACATCTCAGCCCAGTACGAGGCCCATTAACAGGTAATCTAGACCATTCCTCTGTTGCCACCCACCTTGGATTTTTAGAATGCCTCCGAATTCTCCTTAACAAGTGTCCACCTTCAACTAAAAATTGTTCTATGCCAATCTGAGAGATTTTAGAAGCATGCTCCATCCATGCTGGCACTTACCGTACCAATGGTCTGGATTGCTCGGTCATGGACCCCACTCATAAAAATTGAAAAAAGTGTACACGTATCGTACAAATACTGTAGTTTCAAAACACTTTTTTTTTTTTCAATGGAAGAACCCTGGAAGGTAGAACACATTCTAAGTTTGCTAGAAGGCACACATACGCCAACTGGTAGACTTCTGAAAATTACAAATGGATATCTAGGTAAGAAAAAGAAAAGCCAATCAACGGTCAGATTACCAATTGGCAGAAGTACTCCAATCAATGGCTTTAGTCATCTGTCCTATGAGAAATATGAGGTACATAAATCTATGTAGGTCCTATAAAATTTACAATCTAGACCTCATACAAATGACAGTAAAAAGTCCGTCCAACAGAGCATTCAACGGCCAAAAATACCCCAATCAGTAGCCAGGTTCGTCCCCGGCGGACTCAGCTTCGGTAGTGGGCCCCTCCAATACCGAGCTCAGAACAAACGGATTATTGTGAGAATATTGAGGTAGCAATTACATTTATAATACACTACAAACATGGAAGCAGATAAGCCATGGGTTCAAACCCATGGCTCGATGACGGACAGGGCGTGAAACATTGAGGTCTTGGATTGAGCTGAATATGCAAATGTGAAGCATGCACATGAGATTTGAGCTTTCCATGAGGTAATGCTTACATGTTCTACCTGGAAATTAAAATCAGACAATTTCAGCCCGAACTTAAAAAGTAAATTGATAGTTTTTTTTTTTTTTTTTCCAGCCATAGTTTTTATTAATATGTTGTGGCCCTCCTGTTTTTTTTTTTTACACACGCACACACACCCCACACACTCATGCTAGTGGAATTTCACCATCTATGGGCACTCGAACCCTTGACCGGGAGTTGAAACACCTGGGAGTCTACCACCGGAAGTGTGATGTGGCCTAGTTTTTAGGCCAAAAGATCTAAAAAGTGCTGCTCATTTGATGAAAATATAGATCTCAGTGTTTGTGAAACATGCGCCTATGTGTATGATTCCCAAATGTCCATAGAGTTTGGGTAATCTCTTAATTATTTAAATCATTTATATGACAAGTCTCACTTTGTATAATAGACAGTTAACAAAAAAATTTTAAAATAAATTATTTCAACCTTTTAATAGTTTTGCTCTTTTTTCTTTGAAGACGATGAATGGTTAGGGTCATTGAAAAAAACCCAATTCCAACTGTGGTTCTTGACTTATCTTATCAAAATATATTGGGATGTATTCAATCAACCCTCTCCATTCTATTTTGGTAATGAGTCTTTCACTTTGAATGATTGGAACTGAGGAGGTTCGCAAGTGTATATCCAAACCTATTTATAATAGGACAGGACTTAAGCCTTTATCCCATCCTATTTGTGATGGGTCATGACTTTAGCCTTTGTAGCTGGGTCATTGAGTCTAATAATTTTCAACCATCCAAGTTGTTGATGTGACATGTCTCTCTTTCTACAGTAGAAAGATGACAACTAAAAGCTCATAGTTAGATTACTTCCACCCTTTGATAATTTGGCTCTTTTCCGTTGAACATGAACTGTTCGCCTTAACCTTTCTATAATAAATGAGTTCAAATATTCAATCCGATATTTTTTTCAACGTCTCATGTGTAATGGGAGTTCTATCAAATCAACAGTTTAAGTCATTGAAAATGAGCCCAAATCCAATAGCTAGAGTCCCAACATATTTTATTGTAATACATCAAGATATATTTATGCAAACCTCTATTGTGTGATCGTGGCAATGAGTGTAATTTAGTGTTGATGCAAAAATCTGGTCGATCTTGCCTCACCCCTTGTTCGCCAGAATACCTGTGATTTAATATAAAACAAGAGAAGACATTGGAGGCGCCGGTTAAGGCCAGGGACCCTCCGATGCCTAAGTCATGATATGGATTTGCAGGAGTAGTAGAAGAATCGGGTGTCGTATATGTACCTTTCACCGTAGGCGGAGTCCTTATTTATAGCATTTTGGGGGCGGTGTTGTATATGTCAATGCCTCTATATGGTGGATGCGTATTGCGGAAGAGATCTTTGACCTTCAAAGTTGGTTCACGAGGCCGAGGTCGGTATCGAAGCCGACCTCCAAAGTTAGTTCCCAAGGCCGAGGTCAGTATTGAGGCCGACTTCAAAAGTTGGTAACTGAGGTCGAGGTCGAGGTCTTTATTCGAGGCCCACCTCTGAGGCTGAGGTTGGTACCAGAGGGTGAGGTTGGGGTGATTTTTCGGCTCTCAAGCAATTCATAGACTTTGAGTCTGTTCATCTGGTCAGTTAATTTTTACCCACAATAGTAGCCTCCCTACTTCAGAGCATTCTTCAGGAGTTTATGAAGTAAGTTAATGTGGACTTACACTGTATGATGAGTTGTGCCGAGGGGGTCGGGAGGTCGGACGGAATAGGGCTAAGATCGATAAATCAATTATTTAGTGGTAGATCGTGTACGATAGAATTAATAGGAGAGACTTTTCTTCCCTTCAACTGAGAGAAGTCCTAATCATTCACATAGTAGTAGATCGAGCACTCGGTAGAATGACTTTCTTTCCTTGTACTAAGGGAAGTACTCATAGTCGATCGTAAGGTCAAATAGTAGGGAATTGAAAGAAATTCTCCTCCCCCTGACCTAGGGAGGTTCTTTCATAGTAGAATTTACAGTGGAGGACTTTCTTCCCTTGCATTAAGGAAAGCCTTCGTAGTCAGTCGTGTAGTCTGAGTAGCGTTGCCAATTAGTGGTCTGACCTCTTCTCTAAGGGTCGAACGACTGGTTAATGACTATTTTTTCCTTATATTAAAGAAAGTCTTTAGTAGATTGTATAGTTCGAATAGTCAAGAAATCATTTAAAAGCATTTTCTTCTCCTAACTCGGGGAAGTTCTTTTATTATAGAAGCCCATAAAGTAGTAGAAATCATAATAATAGAATCATGAGCACATGTCGCTCTTAGTCGAGTAGGTCGATTAGTCGAAGCGCTTCTCAGTATCTGATGTCGAGGTACGCTGGCCTCGGTCTTGGTCATCCTCCTTCTTTCTTTTGGCGTTAACGGTAAAGGGCTCCCCTTCTTCCCTTCGCTTCTTATCTTTAGCCAAATTATTTCCTTCTTGAGTAGCTCTTCGTGAACTAAAGAATTACTCGATATTGGAATATTTTTTAGCTCAGTTAAGTAGGTCGGCGAGGGTAGTCGGAGCGTTCTTACCAATAGAGAAGAGAAACTTTCATCGTTTAAGGCTAGCCACTATGGTGGCCAAATGACGCAGGGATGAACGTGATGAGGATAAATACTCCGAATCCACAGAGCTTCTCTGGACTCCTCACAGAGACTTCTCGAATCCATGAGGAAAGAAAGCAGAAAATAGAAATAATTTCTAATAAATTCGAAACTGATTAATTAATCCATAAAAACGAGTTCATAGCCCTTTAAATAGGGGTACCAAGCAATGAAAAAGAAATCAGAATGAAACTACAACTACAACTCCTAGAATTCGTGACTTACTATAAATAGTAAACTTACTATTTATAGACGGTCGTGATGTCTACTAGTGCGCAAGGTTTTCGGACAAAAATAGTAAGTGTCCTATTTGGCTTCACCAAACCGTTCTCCTAATTATTCTAAGCTCTTTTCACGTTGGGCGCAACTCCTAAAGCCCAACGGATGAAGAGTTATAATCAAACTAAAACTTACTATTTATAGTAAAATTGAAATTAAAACAGGGAAACGACCGTCAATCCAGGGGTTTTTCGCAATTCCGGGCATTGCAACCCTGCGTAGCTGGGGTGGTTGGCTAAAGTAGCTCGTTCTACCCCAAAAATCATATATTTTTCGTCGGCTAACTCATCCCGGATTGCGAGATACGCCTGATTGAAGGTCTGATGGTCCAGATCACTTCAGTCGTCGACCGGGCCTTTTCTGATCCATCTTGGCCATGTAACTGTTCGCGACCCGCTCTACATCACCAAAGCTATCTGGTCGAAATAACCATCGACCTGGACAGCTTCAACATTGAAACGGATGATATAGTGTTTTAGCGGCTCGTCCTCTCTCTGAGTGATCGTAAAGAGGTGGGTCGATGACTTTCTCCTATCTTTCCCACCGATGAACTAAGGGACGAAAGCTTTGTCGAGCTGTGTGAAGGAGTTGATGGATCTCGGCTTCAATTGCCTATACCACTTTCGCGCAGTCCCCAACGAAGTCAGGGAGAAGGCTCGACCCATAACCAAGTTCAACATGTCGTGAAGCTCCATCCATACCCTAAATGATTCCAAATGTTCGGTCGGGTCGTTAGACCCGAAGTAGGGGGCGATTTGCGGATTCAAAATTTAGGCGGGAGTTTAGCTCCCATAATGTTGTCGGTAAACGACAGCTCGGTCTCCTCTAGCATAGCTTTAACGGAGGTCGGTATTTGGGCGCAGTAGGCATGAAGAATATTGCCGACCTGATCTCGCAGTTCCTTGAGTTATACCTGCTAGGGGCCTTCGTTCTTAGCTACTGCATTGTTGAGACTCAAATATTGCATAATTTTCCCCATTTATATCTTGGTTTTATGAACATGAATCCGCTTAATATTCTATTTTACTCATGTATGTGTTGCAAGGTGAATTTAAGTGTTTGGATTGAAAAATGGTGTTAAAAGCATGATTTTGATGCTCAAGAATTACCAAAGCAAGGGATTGATCTTATGAGACCAAGATTGAAGAATTCACATGCCAAAGATCTAAGAAAACCAAGTGAAGAATGAAGAGAATCGAAGATTTGAAGTGAAGAATCCTGAAATCGTCCTGAAAAAGTGTATTCTGAAGCTGTGAAGTTTATTTTGGGAAACTGCGCAGCAGGAAGACTGTTTTAAACGAACTATGCAGCGAGAAGTCTATTTTGGGAAAATATGTATATTTGATGCGGTTTCTAGGGTTTTTCAAATTTGTACGAAAATTGGAGGTCCCTACTTATAAATAGGGCTTCCTAGGGCATTCTAAAACATTATTCAAGGCATTCAAGAGCAAGGTTTAGGGTTTTTAAAGAGTTTTTAGTTTTATTAAAGCTTTATAAGTTGTTTTGTTTAGATTTTTCTATTTGCATTTTTCTTTCTTTATTTCTTATTGCTTTTTATTTCTGCAATTTAATTATGTTTTTCTAAGTTCCTTCTATCCCAAGCTAGAAGGGAAGCACATGGGTTTAATGTTTCTTTAAGATTATAATGATTGATTATTTTAATGATGAGAAATATGGTGTATGCATGTTATCTATTATTTAGGTTTTGTTTTTTATCCTCTTGTGAGATCCATATGTTTCCATCATATGAGATCCACATTGATGGATAGGCTTACCCTAGATCAATCAGATTTCCTAGATAGGAGAGGTTTTCAACCTGTTATATTTCTTTGTTATTCATTATCCTATAGATATTGAATACTTAAAATCACTGACGCTTGAGAATATATGTCAATGGTGCAAATCCATAATTTTCTAATATTTTATATCATTTATTAAAATATTTAAACTGTTTTATTTTCCGACTAGGCTGACCATAGTGATCAGATCCTAGTTGTGTTATCCAAGTCATCATGATTTTGGAACATTACCTATGTGTGGAACTTTGAAGCTTGGGTGTTATTTTATTCAATTGAATTACATCCATTCAAAAATCCCAAAATCAAATCACCATTAGTTTTTTTATTACTTAGTTTATTTTGCATTTTTTTTTTCCTTCTTAATTCATCTCCCTGTGGGATCGACCCCGTATTCACGGGATACTACTTACGAACCTCTGCACTTGGAGGCAAGCAAACAAGTTTTTGGCGCCGTTGCCGGGGAGAGATTAAAGAGATCAGATCTGTGCAAGATAGCTAAGGTAAGTTTTTTTTTCCTAAGGTAAGTTCTCTTCTAAACCCTCCAAAATTTCTGTAGATTTTATTTTATTTTTTCTTTGAAAATAAATTCAGTTGGGTCTTTCAAGCACTAACTGTGACATAAGGTTGCCCTGCTTGGGATTTCATCACCCAAGTGCTATGGTTGTCCTACAGTTGCTGTTTGATCATAAAGATCATCCCTGAATCTATTTTCCAGATTAGCATAGTTTAATTTCTGCATTAGTTTTACTTTTATTTTATTTATTTGTTTATTATTATTTTTTTGCTTTGTGGATTGAACCCTCATGGTCGGCCTTGCCGCCTGGGTTGTTGATTTATTTTTTTGCTTTGTGGACTGAACCCTCATGGTCGGCCTTGCCGCCTGGGTTGTTGATTATTTTTTTTGCTTTGTGACTGAACCCTCATGGTCGGCCCTGCCGCCTGGGTTGTTGATTTAAGTTTTTATTTTTATTTTAAGTATCATACTTGCTAGTTTAATTAGTGGTATTTGTTGTGTGGTGTGGATGGTTTATGTCCCGTTGGAGTAGGGATCAAAACAATCGACTCTCCTCTGAAGGGGGACTAGTTCCAGGCCTTATTCATTCACTTAGAAGAGGCACTCAACATCACTTGGATTCCATGGCAGACCCAGTTGATAATCCAAATCTGCCAGATCCAACTATAAATCAAAATAGAGAAAATCAATTTATCCTCCTCTTGAGGATGAAAATGAAGTTCATAGGAATGTGTTAAACCAACCACGGACTTTACGTGAACATTTACACCCTGAGAGATCAACTTTACCATCTTGCATAGTGTTCCCTGCTCACACAGGGAACATTGATTTTAAACCAGGTGTAATTCAATTGATTCCTAAATTTCATGGCTTGGATTCTGAAAGCCCCTACTTGCACCTCAAGGACTTTGAGGAAGTAATTGCAACATTACAAGTAAACAATGGCAATAGGGATATACTTAAGCTTAGGCTATTCTCATTTTCTCTAAAGGATCGGGCCAAAGCATGGCTCAACTCTCTAAGACCTAATACCATCACTTCATGGCAAGCCTTAAGTAGAGAGTTTTTGAAAAAGTTCTTTCCCGAGCACAAAACAAATGCACTAAAACAAGAAATCATGTCATTCTCCCAAAAGGGGAATGAACTGTTTTTTCAAGCTTGGGAGCGCTTCAAAGACCTTCTAATTACTTGTCCACATCATGGTTATGAACCATGGCACGTGATTGATGCTTTCCGAAAGGGGCTCACCATGGATACCCGTCAGTTCATAGATGATGTGTGGTGGAACCTTTCTTGACAAAGATCATAATGAGGCTTGGGATTTTCTAGATATGTTAGCAGAGAATACGCAGACATGGGATGTCTCTGCTAAATCAGACCAAACTAGACCCGTTCTTAGAGAAAAAGCGGGGATGTATGTCCTAAGAGAGGAAGACGACCTTAATGCAAAATTCGCTGCATTGGCTAGAAAGGTCGAAGCCTTGGAAATTAGGAAGGTTGATATGGTTAAAGCAAACACTTCCTTAGGTAATTTTTGTAGCATTTGTGGTGGTATAGATCATGACACAAAGGATTGTCCAATGATCTCAGTTGTACAAAATATCACGCATGAGCATGATCAAGCAAATGTATAAATAACTACCAAAGGTCAGTTATGCAACCAATGGGAAACACGTATAATCCAAATTGGCGTAACCATCCTAATCTTAGTTGGAGGAATGGACCACAAATTAATGCGCCCAATGCACCTCAAATGCCTCCACAAAACAACTTCTTTGGGGCACCTAACAATGCACCATATGTGCCCCCGCCAAAGCGATCATCTGTGGAGGATGCATTGACCGCATTCATGAACTCTCAAGCTCAAATGAATCAGTCTCTAATCCAATCAAATCAGGAATTAAAGACAGCTGTGGCTAGGATTGAGACTCAACTAAATGCTAGGGAAAAAGGCACCCTTCCTTCTCAACCTGTGCCAAACCCTAGAAATACACATTTCATTGGAGACTCAAATCCAAATGAGTTACATCATGAACAAGCTAAGGCCATCATTACCTTGAGAAGTGGAAAAGAAGTCGATAACAAGATAATGCAACCGGTAGAAATACCGGAGGATGAGCCACTGTCTCAAGAAAATGATGAACCAACTATAGTTCAAAAGCCGCAACAACAAAAGGATAAAGAGACTAAGTCATATGAGCCTCCAGTTCCATTCCCATCTAGACTTCGGAATCCAACTGTCCCCATGAAATATCAAGAGGTGTTGGATGTGCTCCAAAAGGTTACTGTCAATATTCCTCTACTTGATGCCATTAGACAAATTCCATCATATGCTAAATATCTCAAGGACTTGTGCACTGTAAAGAGGAAATTAAATGTGCACAAAAAGGCCTTCCTTACTGAGAAAGTGAGCGCTATCATTCAACAAAGGGTTGTACCCAAATACAAAGACCGGGAAGTCCCACTATTCCTTGTATTATGGGAATTTCCAAATTGAGCATGCTTTGCTAGATTTGGGTGCAAGTGTCAACTTAGTACCTTATTCGGTTTACAAACAAATGGGGTTAGGCGAGCTTAAACCAACCACGATTACACTCCAACTCGCTGACCGCTCCATTAAGGTACCAAGGGGAATTTTAGAGGACGTGTTAGTCCAAGTGGAGAAATTCTACTTCCCCGTGGATTTTATTGTACTAGACACTGAACCATGTGTAAATGCTAGCGCTCAAGTTCCCATCATTTTAGGCCGCCCATTCCTAGCAACTTCAAATGCAATCATAAATTGCAGGAATGGAATGATGAACTTGTCTTTTGGTAACATGACTCTAGAGCTAAATATTTTCAATCTATGTAAGCAGCCCATTAATAATAATGATATCCATGAGCTGAATTTCATGGACTGCTTGACAGAAGAAGAGGAATTGGAACCTAGTCTGACTGAGGAATTGATTCAAGTCTTTGGGGACTTGAAAAATTCTGATTTAGAAAAAGTGCTTGCTGAAATTTGTGATGATAATGAGAGCACTACCACTCAGGACATTGGTATGTACCAATGGAGACCGCGCACTCAAATCCTATCTATAGAGGACTCGCGACCTCTACCATCACCAACCAATGTTCCAAAGTTTGATTTAAAACCACTACCAAATGAGCTTAAGTATGTATACTTAGGTGAAAATAAAACTTATCCTGTGGTGATCTCTTCATTTTTAGACAAGGATCAAGAGATTAAATTGTTGAATGTTCTAAGGGACCACAAAGGAGCCTTGGGTTGGGCCATTTCTGACATCAAGGGTATAAGCCCTTCCATATGCACCCATCGGATACACCTCGATGAGGACGCCAAACCAATTAGACAACCTCAAAGGCGTCTCAATCCAAACATGATGGAAGTTGTAAAAAATGAGGTGATCAAATTATTGGATGTGGGAATCATCTACCCAATATCCGATAGTGTTTGGGTGAGTCCAACTCAAGTAGTCCCAAAGAAATCCGGAATAACTATTGTGCAGAATTCTAATAATGAACTCATACCAACACGTGTCACCACTGGTTGGCGTGTTTGCATTGACTATAGAAAATTGAACCAGGTCACAAAGAAGGATCATTTCCCTCTACCATTCATTGATCAAGTTTTAGAGAGGGTAGCAGGTCACTCTTTCTATAGTTTTCTTGATGGATATTCCGGATATAACCAAATAGAGATAGCCCTGGAAGACCAAGAGAAAACCACGTTCACTTGTCCATTTGGCACATTTGCTTTCAAACGGATGCCATTTGGATTGTGTAACGCTCCAGCAACTTTCCAACGGTGTATGTTAAGTATTTTTTCAAATATGGTTGGGAAGTTTCTTGAGGTTTTCATGGACGACTTCTCTGTATTTGGGAGTAGTTTTGAGGAATGCCTCAACAATTTATCTCTTGTCTTGTCTAGGTGTGAAGAGAAACACCTTGTCTTAAATTGGGAGAAATGTCATTTCATGGTTCAAAAGGGAATTGTTTTGGGCCATGTTATCTCCAAAAATGGAATCGAGGTAGATCGCTCAAAACTCGACATTATAGCTAATCTACCTATCCCCCGAACTGTTAGAGATATTAGATCACTTATAGGGCATGCTGGTTTTTATAGAAGATTCATCAAGGACTTTAGTGTCATTACTAGACCCTTGACTAATCTTCTTCAAAAGGATGTTCCATTTAAGTGGACAGATGAGTGTGCAAATGCCTTTAATAAAATTAAATCATCTCTTACCACTGCACCTATCATGCGTCCACCAGATTGGACACTTCCTTTTGAACTAATGTGCGATGCAAGTGACTATGCCATAGGGGCTGCTTTGGGCCAAAGGAAAGATAAACGGCCCTACGTTATTCACTATGCGAGTAGAACTCTAAACTCGGCCCAAGTGAACTACTCAACAACTGAAAAAGAGTTACTTGCAGTAGTTTTTGCTTTGGATAAGTTTAGGTCCTACTTGCTGGGATCTAAAGTGGTCATTTTCACGGACCACTCGGCTTTGAAATATTTGTTGTCTAAGAAGGATGCAAAGCCGAGACTTTTGAGATGGATCCTCCTACTCCAAGAATTTGACTTAGAGATAAAAGATAAGAAAGGAGTAGAAAACGTAGTGGCCGATCACCTTTCCAGATTGGTGTTAAATGATTCCACTGAGGAGATGCATATCCAGGACAATTTTCCTGATGAACAATTATTTGCGATCTCCAAATTGCCTTGGTATGCGGATATAGTGAACTATCTTGTAACAGGAAAAATGCCATATCATTGGAAGTCACAAGATAGGAAGCGTTTTGAAACCGAGGTTAGGAACTTCTTCTGGGATGACCCGTATTTATATAAATATGGGACTGATCAAATTTTTAGACGTTGTGTCCCAGAGGATGAAATTCAGAGTGTTATTTCTTTTTGCCACATGGAAGCATGTGGTGGCCATTTTTCTGCTAAGAAAACCACTGCAAAAATCCTGCAGTGTGGTTTTTACTGGCCTACCATGTTTAAAGACACCCATGCTTTCTGTGTTGCTTGTGATAGATGTCAAAGGTGGGAAGAGTGTCCCGGCGCAACATGATGCCTTTATCCCCAATTTTGCCATTGGAGATTTTTGATTGTTGGGGTATTGATTTTATGGGCCCATTTCCATCTTCTTTTGGATTTCTTTATATATTGGTTGGTGTGTGGACTATGTTTCAAAGTGGATTGAGGCAGTTCCAAGTAGGACCAATGACAACAAAGTGGTCATACGATTCCTCAAGGAAAATATTTTTTCTAGATTTGGAACTCCAAAGGCCATCATTAGTGATGGTGGGTCTCACTTTTGCAATAGGACATTTGAGGCTTTGATGAAGAAATATGGCATCAAGCATAAAGTGAGTACCCCATACCACCCACAAACGAGTGGGCAAGCTGAGATTTCTAATCGGGAAATCAAACACATTTTAGAGAAAACTATAAGGCCAGATAGGAAGGATTGGTCCCTCAGACTATCCGACGCTTTATGGGCTTATAGGACTGCTTATAAGACCCCGATTGGAATGTCTCCATACAGATTGGTGTATGGGAAGGCTTGCCACTTGCCTGTGGAATTGGAACATAGAGCCTACTGGGCAATAAAGAAATTAAACTTTGATATGGATCAAGCAAGTGGACAAAGGAAATTAGAGTTGAATGAATTAGAGGAGCTGAGGAGAGACTCCTATGAAAATTCTAAAATCTACAAAGAGAGGACCAAAGCTTTTCATGACAAAAATATTCTGAGGAAGAATTTTGAACCTCAGCAAAAGGTCCTATTGTACAATTCCCGTCTCCAGTTTTTTCCGGGAAAGTTAAGATCAAGATGGACAGGCCCTTCATTGTGAAGAATGTTTATACTCATGGGGCTGTTGAAATTGAGAATCCACGTAATGGCAATGTGTACAAGGTTAATGGGCAGAGATTGAAGCCTTATGTGGAAAACTTTCATTTGGGAGAGGAGTCCTTCCCTCTTCATGAGCCAGAATATTCAGATTGATGCTCCTAGTCTGATGGAGCATTTGTGTAGAATTTGTATCATATTCATTTTTTTAGTGTCACCTAGCAGGTGAGTTTTTCATGGCAGGTACTATCCACCCTTTCTTTTATTTTTATTGTTCTCTACATTATATTATCATTACATTGGGGACAATGTAGATTTTAGGTTGGGGGGTATGGATAGTCATCCATGTGATTTTTTTTTTTTTTTATTTTATTATTATTATTATTATTATATTTTTGTTTCAATTTATTTTATTATTTAGGTTTAATTTTATTTTTTAGGTTTATGGAAAAAAAAAATCAACATTTTTCAATAATATTTTTATATGAACATGATATTGTGCGAATTCCAAAGGCAAAGTTAATATTTATTCTAGGTTGATAGTAGTCAGAATTCTGATAACTGAAAATTATAAACTTGAGTTCAATTATCTAATCACTAGTTTAAAGTGAGTTGTAATTTGATGTACTGAATTCACAATACACCCTAGCTAACTAAGTGAGGAATATGATATGTGAACTAGAATAACAACTTTTGATTCAAACAAGGTTGAATAAACTAGTATCATTGATATATGCTTAAAAGATAGAATATTGAAGAAGAAAAAAAAAAAAAAAAAAAGAGTGATGAAAAAAGAAAATTTTATTATAGAGCATGAATGCAATGACCATAACAATCGTGTCAGTAATCCGGAGTAAGGATACCTAAGTATCCATTACTGTTACCATTACAAGTACGATACCTTAGGTTATGAAGCAAACCCGGTGGGAATCTTCATCTAAGGGTGGTCTATAATAATGAGGATATGATGATAAAAGAAGAAGAATGAAATGAAAAAAAAATGAGATAACTAGAGATTTCATACTCTTGGAATGATTGAAAGGAGTTAGGATAGAGAACATACATATTTTCAAAGTTAGACTAGTGTCACGAGCACCTAAGGATATTGGATCGTAACTATTCTAAATTTTGATTAGGTCTCTGAACTCAAGGATGTAATGGATTAGGAAATTGAGATTCTAACTAACTTCAGACTTAGGGTAAGTATTGTTTTGTTTTGGAATTCATATGATGAATGGAGGCATAATTGTATAAATTTTTGAGTGTTAAGCTATTTTTCATGTTTTCAATGTTTGTGGGTAACATTTCTGAAAACCCTCACGAGACTATAACTCGTCCACTAGGGGAAACCTAGGGGTTTAAAGGCTTGCTGCATATGCTAAATGCAATCGAGATTACCTGCGAAAGTGGTGTAGTTAGAATTTATTATTATTATTATTTTTTTTTCGTTTTAATTTTGTTTCTAAAATTAGTTTTTTTTAATTATTATTATTATTATTATTTTTCGCTTATTTTGCTTGGGACTAGCAAAATGCTGGTTGGGGGGTGTGTTGAGACTCAAATATTGCATAATTTTCCCCATTTATATCTTGGTTTTATGAACATGAATCCGCTTAATATTCTATTTTACTCATGTATGTGTTGCAAGGTGAATTTAAGTGTTTGGATTGAAAAATGGTGTTAAAAGCATGATTTTGATGCTCAAGAATTACCAAAGCAAGGGATTGATCTTAGGAGACCAAGATTGAAGAATTCACATGCCAAAGATCTAAGAAAACCAAGTGAAGAATGAAGAGAATCGAAGATTTGAAGTGAAGAATCCTGAAATCGTCCTGAAAAAGTGTATTCTGAAGCTGTGAAGTTTATTTTGGGAAACTGCGCAGCAGGAAGACTGTTTTAAACGAACTATGCAGCGAGAAGTCTATTTTGGGAAAATATGTATATTTGATGCGGTTTCTAGGGTTTTTCAAATTTGTACGAAAATTGGAGGTCCCTACTTATAAATAGGGCTTCCTAGGGCATTCTAAAACATTATTCAAGGCATTCAAGAGCAAGGTTTAGGGTTTTTAAAGAGTTTTTAGTTTTATTAAAGCTTTATAAGTTGTTTTGTTTAGATTTTTCTATTTGCATTTTTCTTTCTTTATTTCTTGTTGCTTTTTATTTCTGCAATTTAATTATGTTTTTCTAAGTTCCTTCTATCCCAAGCTAGAAGGGAAGCACATGGGTTTAATGTTTCTTTAAGATTATGATGATTGATTGTTTTAATGATGAGAAAAATGGTGTATGCATGTTATCTATTATTTAGGTTTTGTTTTTTATCCTCTTGTGAGATCCATATGTTTCCATCATATGAGATCCACATTGATGGATAGGCTTACCCTAGATCAATCAGATTTCCTAGATAGGAGAGGTTCTCAACCTGTTATATTTCTTGTTATTCATTATCCTATAGATATTGAATACTTAAAATCACTGACGCTTGAGAATATATGTCAATGGTGCAAATCCATGATTTTCTAATTTTTTATATCATTTATTAAAATATTTAAACTGTTTTATTATCCGACTAGGCTGACCATAGTGATCAGATCCTAGTTGTGTTATCCAAGTCATCATGATTTTGATTTTGGAACATTATATGTGTGGAACTTTGAAGCTTGGGTGTTATTTTATTCAATTGAATTACATCCATTCAAAAATCCCAAAATCAAATCACCAGTTTAGTTTTTTATTACTTAGTTTATTTTGCATTTGATTTTTTCCTTCTTACAATTCATCTCCCTGTGGGATCGACCCCGTATTCACGGGATACTACTTACGAACCTCTGCACTTGGAGGCAAGCAAAAACAAGTTTTTGTTCCTTTCCATACCTCTTCTTCTCCAACGTGTGTCGTAAGTTGGAGTCAACGAGCGTGGCAGTTTTCGAGATGTGGGAGGGCTCATGGCTTGGCTACCCATGATGTTGCTTGGTTATCTATGAGTCGACTGGTGCTTGAGATGGTGCAAAGATCTTAGTGGCTGCCCATGCATCTATCCCCTATTCGGGAGGTAGGTTTTGTCTCTCCAAAATCTGTATTATTTGGTTAGTGTTACTGGTCAATGCTTCGACTTGATGTTCTAGAGATACGAGCCGACCTCATCGATTTCGGGACTGCTGTGCATGGCCTACAGGCGTAAAATCAACATGGAGTTGGGAAGGCGAATCTCATTGGTTTGCGGACTGTTCTGCTGGTGCAGAAGCAGTTGTAGCAATGGCGGCCGAAGTTCTCTTTCTTCCTTTCGCCATTGTGGTTTTTTGGTAAAGCAAGAACGACTTTGATGTCATGCTCACATACGACGCTAAACTGTTGATGTAGAAATCTGGTCGATCTTGCATCACCTCTTGTTTGCCGGAGTACCTGTGATTTAATGGAAAACAAGATAAGACATTGGGGGTGTCAGTTAAGGCCGGAGACCCTCCGATGCCTAAGTCATGATATGAACTTGCAGGAGTAGTAGAAGAATCGGGTATTGTATACGTACCTTTCACCGTAGGCGGAGTCCTTATTTATAGCCTTTTGGGGGCGGTGTCGTATATGGTAATGCCTCTCTATAGTGATGCGTATTGCGGAAGAGATCTTCTTCCGCACGTGTCGTGAATGACTTCCTTATATCCTATGAATATCTCGGAGGATAATCCTATCTTTATAGCGAATATCTCGGAAGATAATCCTATTTGTATATATTGTAAGTGTATTTCTATACAGAGGCTGGGATCAGTATTTGAGTTGGTTTTCGAGGCCGATGTTGGTATTCGAAGCCGACGTCCAAATTTGGTTCCTGAGGCCGAGGTCGGTATCGAGACTGACCTCCAAAGTTGGTTCCTAAGGCTAAAGTTGGTAACCGAGGTGGAGGCCGATTTCCGAGGTCGAGGTTTTATTCAAGGCCGACCTCCGAGGCTGAGGTTGGTACTCGAGGGTGAGGTTGAGGTGATTTTTCGGCCCTCAATATGGATTCGAGTTTGTTCATCTGGTCAGTCCATTTTTACTTACAAAAATTAGTGCTACAGAAACATCTAGCCAGCGCGAGGATGAGTGACCTACAACTATATATGCACGTGTGCATGCATTTTCAATTATGAAAAATTTGGGTCGTAAGGTGGGGCACCTGACCATTTGGCAGGGGGACTAGCCAATCCGACGCGGCTCACAAGCTACACCCAAAGAATCACCTTCATCCAAAATTTAGGTGGGCCACACACCAAGGAGCAATGAATAATTACGTCTAAAATTTATGTATTCGCGTGATGTTGCCCGCATGTCCCCTGGACTATACTGAGTTCGGTTTGTCCTTCATCATGGTAGGTTGCATCTGATGAATGGATTGGATGTCATATACACAACACGGTGGACCCCACATTCCACCTAAAAGTTTCCACGATGAGTATCACCCTCCTAAATGTCGCCCAATGTTCCCATCTGTGTGGCCCACTTGAGTTATGGATCTAGGTTAGATGCCACTCACTCGTCACAGTGGGCTCCACACTGCTTGAAATACCTTTTGAAGAGAACGGATTGGCTAGTCCCCCTGCCACTAGCCCGGAGGCTGGTGATCGGTGCTTTGTGGGCTCCACCATAATATTTCAGATCAACTTATAAAAATTTATGCTCCTCTGTGCTTTCATAACTATGAGTTCCTCTTTTGAAACCTTCAAGACACCTTTGTAACCAACAAACTTGCACCGGAGTGTATCTAGAGCTCCTAGAGAGATCATATTTTTCTTCAAATCCGGAATGTGTCTCACATCGACCAGAGTATACTCCACCCTATCAAATATTTTGATGTGAACCAATTCATATCATTTTGCATGCATGATTATAACACATAAGAACCAGGCCACCATTATACTCACTATATGTGGTGAACCAACTCTGATGAGAAAACATATGGTACGATGCCCCCTATCCAAAATCTACTTGTGATACAAGATCACAACCACTAATACCTTCACTAGATTTTGCTAAATTAGCGTCTTTCGGCAAATCATATTCTTTCTCATCCTTTTGGGTTTTGGGATTTTGATCGTCCTTCTTCACATGTCTCATTCTTCTACAATTTCAACTCTTCAACTTGCCTTTACCCTTCAACTTAGATTTCGATTGCGACTTCCCATTCTCTTGCTCAGATAATCTTTCCCAAGCAAACAATGCATCTATAGAAGTACATTCGTCTCCACTCTTCCTTTTCAACTGGTTCGATTAAAGGCTGAGATAATGGTATCATATCGACATCCAAGGTATCCCTATCATAGCATAGAGTATCCACCAGATACTTTTAGGACTCCGGGAAAGACGTCAACGAAATTAGGAATTTATCTCCTTCTTCAATCTTCATCTCCACGCTTATTAACTTAAGAATCAATTTATTGAAGACGTTAGGTGCTCAGAGAGATTTGACCCTTTCGCCATCCTCATAGTATAGAACTGTCGCTTCAGATATAAACGATTGGTGAATGACTTCATCATGTAGATGTTTTTCAGCTTCGCCCATAATTTTACGTTAGTTGTCTCATCAATGACATTGTACAAGACTCCATTGGACAAGCACAATTTAATTGTGCTAATCGCCATCTGATCAAGTTCATCCCAATTATCTTCCTTTATAAATTCCGGACCTTTCACTTTCCCTAGGAGTGTATGCTGCAACCCTTGTTGAAGTAAGATGACTTTCTTCTTCAACCTCAATATTTCAAAATTATTTTTACATGTGAACTTCTTTGTCTCAAACTTCGCATTCGATCCCCTTAATGCCATGTTTCCATACTCAATATGATAACCGACATTGCGGGAAAAAACCACGACACAAAGCGATGATCAATCCACTATATCAGAAGAATATTACAAGAGATAGAACAACTTTTGATAGGACACCCTAGCTTCCACCTCAAAACCCTTGAGCAATCGTGCTGAGCTCTCAAGCCATCGTTCTACATAACCATAATCCTGATTAGAAGAGTATTTATATACTCCATACAAAATTAGAAACAAAACACTGCATTTACTTAAAGCTTACACATTCCGGTGGTCAAATCGTGTGACCTTCGGTTGGATCGAATTGAACTGGCTCATACACATTTAGTCAAATCGAAAATATGTAAAATTAGACAACATACAGTTTGAAAATCCATTTCTAATTCAGTCTAACCGAAAAGGACACCGGTTGAACCAAAGACAAGATTTCTCTGCACCAGAATTTAAGGCACTCGATCAACACCTATAAGTTACTCCTTTAATAATAATAATAAAAAAAAAAAAAAAAGTTGTTGTTTGTAATTTCTTTCTTTAGAAAACTTACAGGCGTCCAAACGTGCCATAAAAGACAGCTTAAATTACTTCGTATGACTCTGCACTTTTCACCTGTAAATTCAAATTGACCGTTGAGGATGTGGAGGCACCGAAACATTTCTCAATGGAGTGTGTGGTGATTCATCCTCCGGGAAAGTGGCAGTGATGTACAACTACCTACGAAATTGTGGATGAAGGGCACATTGATTGAGAAATCCTAACAATACATTTAAAGGCTATCAAATGGATGGTCGGAAGTAAAATAGTGAGCGTACCAAACTCGAAGGTCAGATCAGATGGTCGATATTCCCTTGTTGGTGAATTTAGATGAGCAATATAGACGGTCTAGACTGCTTTAGAAATATGCCATCTGTAAATTCAAGACTCACCGTCAATGTAGAAATTTTAATTTTAAAATCCACAAATTATTAAATAAAGAACCGCGCCAGCGTAGAATAGATCCCGTAACTCGCGGCGACGCGGACGCGGATTGCAGTCTTACCCCCCACATACGCGTCCTACCCCCGTGATGTAAGTGTTTTACCACGTCGTTCATAATTTTTCTCCGATCATTTTAAGGTACGAAACAAAAACTGAGGCAGGTACAGGGCTTAAGTGGTCCACAATGTAGGGATTGAACTTTCACCATTAAAAACTTCTTGGGAGTTGGAGAAGTTTCAGATCAAGATGATATTTGTTTTTTCACTAAATCCACGTCTACAAACCTTATGAATAGGTTAGATGGTAAAAAAAAAAAAAAAAATCACAGTGGCCCTTAGAAAGGTTTCAACGGTGGGTGTCATTATCACTGCACCTTCCTTTAGTGTGGTCCACTGGAGCTGTGGACCTGCTTCATTTTTATGATCATGACATCAACCGTCCATCAGGTATTCTGCCTCATGTTCATCCCGGAGAACGAAGATCAGTAAGATTCAAAACTTAGGTCGGCCCCGTCATAGGGAACCATTGGGATAGGGATGCCACCATTAGTAGTGTGAGGCCTATATGGCTTTTATTCCCAATCCAATCAATTCATCTGTGACAACCGAACGTACCACTTCAATTCCAACGTCTTAGTCAAAACAATAATGAAAATAAATAATTTCAAACAACCACACCACCAATTCCGTTGTTTAGTCAAAACTAGTAAGATTTCTTCAGAAGATTCTTTTCTTGTCTCCTCCACCTTCCTTTGTTAGCAGTTGAGATTCCTCAAATCAAGGGAAGACTAGTCGAGCGAGAGTAGCAACCACATCCAAATCACACGTGCCACCATGGATCCCGGGCCCCACCATGTAGCTACACCTGATCCAAAATCCAAGCCGGTCCACTCATCAGATGGACCACACCTGTAAACCGAATGGCGCCTAGAGGTCAACCCCTCGTGTGATGGTGGTGGAGAACATGTGAGAGATCCGGTCATTCATCAGGATATGTCAGACTGGCAATTCAAAAGTTAGCCTAAATCAAAAACAAGGTGCAACCATTGTCACCCAAACAAACCCGACGTGCCAAAAAAACAAAACACATAACGTTGCTGGAACGAGAAAGGTATTATTATATGACCATCTCAAAAGTCAAGATACTCATATATTCTCTGCTCACAAAACCGAAGTGATTTTTACCAAAAAATTCTTCCTAATAATAGATATTAGGCGAAACATTTTTTGAGATTGCATATTTACCAAAACAATTCTTTTGTAGAGGTGAAAAGTCTAATCTAAACTTTAAGAGAATCATGTACAACCTAAACCTTCTCCCTGCCTCGTAAAAAACAAATTGCATTTGTCACACACAATAAAGCTATTTGGGCCCATCGTGATGTGTTTACGAAATCCACACCACCACTAATTGCGTCACCCAATTTTATGTATAGGTCAAAAGAATTCTCCATCCTTGATTCACAGAACCAAATGATTGGAAAAGATGTACAAGGTGACACCTACCCTTCAAATTATTTTCCTCAATATGGCCCATCTGAAGAACGGATTGTCCTGATTTTGGGCACCATGCCTAAATTTTGGTGTGTGACATCTAATATTTTGAATGAATGTCACATAATCATCAGTGGACTCTCTCTCTCTCTCTCTCTCTCTCTCTCTCGCCTCTCTCTCTCTCTCTCTCTCCATATATATATATATATATATATATATATATATATATATATAAAATTAATGGTGGATGCCATAATAGTTGTTTCCTTTGATGTGGTATATTTGAATCACAGGTCAGCTTAATATTTTAACCTTGGATCTAACATGAGATTAAACATCTAATAGTCTCATAAAATTTTCTTTTAATATGGAAATGGCAACCGATTTCAAACACACAGCACTGGGAATGGTGTAGCAACAACGGTGCCTCTGCGAGCACCATCAAGATGTATGTGTTTTATCTACACTGTCCATCCAAATTTTCAAATCATTTTAGAGCATGAACCCGAAGATGAAGTGGATCCAAATCTCATCTTGAGCCCAAAGAAACATGGTTATTGAACGCCCACCATTAAAAATTTCTTGGGCCCTACAAAAGTTTTGGATCAGGCAAATATTTATGCTTTCCCTTCATCTAGGTCTGTGTGACCTAATAAACAAGTTGGATGGAAAATAAATATTATAGTGGGCATCGGAAGTTTTTATTGGTGGGCTTTCAATCACCACTTTACTGCGGTGTGGTCCACCTTAGATTTGGATATACCTCACCTCATGCCTTGGGCAAAATGAGATTTGGAACTTCTTTGAGCCCTACCATGATTTACGTGTCAAATTCATACCGTCCATCAATTTTTACATAACATTCTAAAGCATGAATCCAAAAATGACTAATGTTGAAACCTTCCTAGGGTCCACTGGGAGGTTTGTTTTCCAATAAATCTCTTTATAATGTCACACGGAAACACAAATATCAGCTTGATCAGCCCTAAAAAGTTTTCAACGTACACCTGCAATTCCCACTTTCCTGTAGTGTGGTCCACTTGAGCCTTGTATCTGCCTTTTTTTTTTTTGTCTCATGCCAAATGATATGGAAAAAATGGATGGATGGTGTGGATGTAAGAAATACATCATGATGGGGCCACAGAAGTTCCACATGCCAACACTGCCGGTTTTCTTCTCACCGGAGTGTGCTGCACCACAGCAAGCAACTGAATTTCTTGAGGTGTAAATTTTATGTGGGCCCCACAATGATGTATTTATTATATCCACACCGTTCATCCATTTTCACCGATCAATCTAAGATATGAGCCAAAAAACAAGGCAAATTCAAAGCTCAAGTAGACCACACCGAAGAAACAGTAGGAATTGACACCTACCGACAGAAAACTTACTCGGCCACATAAGGCTCTGTCCAAGCTGATATTTCTGTTTTCCCTTCGTACAGGTCTGTGTGACCTTGTGAACAGGTTAGATGGCAGATAAACCTCATGGTTGGCCCTATGAAGGTTTCAACCGAAGTTTGTTTAATCCCCAATGCTTTCCCTGGGGTGGTCCACTTTAGAATTGGATGTGCCTTATTTTTAGATTCATGTTCTAGAATGATCTGAAAAAAGTGACACAAAAATCATGGTGGGCTCAAAGAAGTTCCACACGTTAAAAGTTGTGTCATCCAAAATCTATTCAATTCGAAGCCACCGAATTAACAAGGACAATCTGCACTCTTCCATTATACATGGGTTCTCTCACAAGGGTATATCAGACTTTTCCCCTCCCATCGCAGAATTTTTTGGTAAATATCCAACCTCAAAGCATTTTCTCGTAACATAACATAAACAACATGCCAGAAAAAAAAAAAAAAAACACAAACAAAACACACAAGGTTGCTCCAATTAGAAAGGAATTATCATATGACCATCTCAAAAGTCAAGATACTCATATATTCTCTACTCATGACGTTGCTCTAGAAAGGTATTATTATATGACCATCTCAAAAGTCAAGATACTCACATATTCTGTACTTAGAAAACTGTATTACTTAATCACTTGCCATTAAGAAAATATATGCAACTGTTGTCCTTGTAATTGAACATATAAAATAACAGCATGTAGCCCAAAAATCATCAAGCACTGCACCTGTGCGCCATTGGAATAATAGATGCACATTTGAACCAATATGGATAGACAGCGTTGTACACTCACTCAAATTCAGTGTTGGATATGCTTTACGGCCCCAATCATTTGAAAGTAGCAAGGTCACATAACAGAGCAAATAAATTTACGAAGAGTTCTTACAACCATATGTTTAGCATAGTCATCTTATCTCAAATGCGGCTAATCATCATCTTCAAGAACACTCCGACGCCTCTGGATCTGAAGTAAACCAAAAAATTAGGGCTCCCCTGATCTTAGTTACATAGTGAAATGGGAGAGTTATTTGATACTCCGGCTGTGTATCACACTTGATACACTGGTACTGGTACTGAGAAATTATAAATGTGGTATACATTAACTCAAATTAAACCAACAAAATTGTGGAACCCATTGTTGCTGAGACACACTGTCAAAATCACATTTTTTGAATAATTGTAGCCACCGATTCATGGAAGCTTGTTGTTGAAAAAGGATGGTAGGATGTTATTCATTTAAAACCATCCTATGGAACTCCACCAATCTGTTAGTCAGATAATCAAATACGCATATTTTTTTATTCATTATATATCTTAATTCGGACCCACAATTTGGATGGTTTACGTTGAAAAAGTGCCTGCATATCATCCGTCAGACTCTGCCAGAGTATCAATGTTTTTTGTTTCTCGTGAAAGAAGGCATGAATGGAAGAGGTAGTTGAAATTACTGTCAGCCTCATGGATTGATTGCCATTCTTAGTCTATCCTAAACATTGAATTCAAAGGTGTGGGAGTGGCACACTCACTGTAACTTTAGTTTGTTTGCTTGTTTGATTGTTAATCTGCTCAAGCAAAGATATCAACCTCTCTTCAGAAACCTGCAGATGGGAAAAGGGGGGACCAAAGCTCTTACCAATATGAAAATCTACAAGCAAACGACATCCAACAAACAGCAAGAAAATAGTCGGCTTTTGAAAGACCCTTATCTAAACCACCATTGCAGGTTAGAGGTGCCAAATATACACGTATACAAGTTGTTAAGGGCAAGTTTGGATGGACTATCAAATTGAATTGCAATGACATCCAATAAAGTAGAAATAACCAAGTTGTTTTTATTTTATTTTATTTAGTTTGCATTAATGTCGAGAATTAAATTGCCACTACATTACTTTCAATGGCCTTAGAAATGTACCTGCAAATAATTGTTCCAAATTGGTTACGTATCAGCCATAATGGCCGATATGTAATGGCCAGGCCGTTACGCGATACGGGTATGAATTGGTGTAGATCAGAAAAAGAGGTGTAACGGCCGTTACAGGGTTCTTCAAGGAAAAAAGAAAAAGAAAAAGAAAAGAGAAGAGAAAGGTTGAAGGTGTACCTGATTCTTTTCCTCTTCCTCTTCCTCTTCTTCTTCTCATCTCCATCAGCCGACCAACGTCTCTCTCTGTCTCTGTTAGGGTTTCAAAATTGGAGAACCATCTCTCTCTCTCTGCTAGGGTTTCAAGCAGAGAGCCATGCGCATCTCTCCCTGCTAGGGTTTTGAACATGGAGCCTGCGCGTCTCTCTTCATTTGAAATCGCAACAAAGCCCGAGAGAGCCCTCTCTCTCTCTCTCTCTCTCTCTCTCTCTCTTCATTCCAAAGAGGGCCCAAGTTTTTTCGCCCCAAGTTTTTTTTTTTAAATAAAAGGTCCACATGTTGCGTGCTACCCTGCTCTATGGGCCCCACCATGATGTATGTATTGTATCCATGTCATCCATCCATTTTGCCACATCATTTTAGGCCATGATCCCAAAAATTAGTAAGATCCAAATCTCAGGTGGACCATACCATAGGAAACAGTGGTTATTGAATGCTCACCATTAAAAAATTTTTAGGGCCCACTGTTATGTTTATTTGCCATCTAACCTGTTAATTGGGTCACACTGACGTGGATGTAGGGAAAACACACATGTCAGCTTGATCCAAAACTTACATACATCATGGTGGGGCCCAAATTAAAGGGCTCACCTAATTGGACTCAGAATGTGTGGTGCAACACGCACCAACCTGAGTGGTGTGATGGCGTGCCAAAGTTCCATGGCCCTCACTGTGATGCATGTGTTATAGCCAAACAGGCCATCCATTTTCTAGATAATTTTAGGGCATGAGCCCAAAAATGAGGCAGATCTAAAGCTCAAGTGGACCACAAAAAAAAAAAAAAAAAAAAAAACAAATGGGGAATGTACACCTACCATTGAAATCTTTTAGGGGCCCCAAGAAGTTTTGGATCAAGCAAGATATTTGTGTTTTCCTTGCATCTAGGTCGGTGTGGCCTTAAGAATAGGTTCGATGGCAAATAAACATCATGGTGGGCCCTAGGAAGGTTGCAACGGTGGGCATCCTCATCCCCACTACTTTTTGTGGTGTGGTCCACTTGAGCTTTGGATCTACCTCATTTTTGGGCTCATGCCCTAAAATTATTCGGCAAAATGGATGGACGGTGTGGATATAACACATACATCACGGTGGGGCTAACAAAACTTCGACACTTGTGTGCTACACTTCACAATCCGAGTCCCACCTAATTCGGGCACTTAAAATTTTTTACACAAGACATGTATTAACTTAAAAATTACCAATTAAATTATGGGACCGTTGTTGCTAAGTCACAATTCCAAAATCAAATCGTTTGATTAGTTTTAATTGTTAGTTTGAGGACACTTATTTTTTGAAATAGGGTCATTTGATTTTATTTTTTTCATTATTCACTATCCAATAAATGTCCACCAATTCATTAGTGGGATAAGTGCCAATAAATTGCATGAATTTGAGGCTGATTTGGGGTATCGAGTGGTTCACCAATCGCCCCCAAATTGGCAACACCAACTACCTGAATTTAATTTCAATTTTTTAAAGAACTATTAGGAGAAATGATATCAAATTGTTAGGTATATAAATTACATAACAGGCCACGAAAGTCTCTGGACTATGTATGTTGAAAAGAAATGTATGCAAGTCGTGATATATGTAATACTCCAATACTCTAAATAATAGTAAAACCTGTAAATATGAGATGTTTTGGTATTACATTCATTCTTATAAATTATCATTACTATTATATACTTAGAAAATTAAATATAGAAAGTTTGCAGTCAACCGTAAGTTGTCAGGTTCATAAATTAATCAGACGATCAGATGCAACATTCTCGCCAAAGAGTGCACCGTTACACTACCATAAGCATGTTCAAATTTTTTTTAAAAAGGAATGCATATTTGAAATATTTCAATTTTCTAGATTTTCGGGATATTTTTCAAGAATTTTTCGAGCAAAAGAAAATTAAAATAAAATCAACCGACACGGGGGCGTATCGGCCGTTACACCCCCTGCATTGGCTGTTACTCCGTATCAATAATGTGGTGACCGTTACGGCTGCGTTGCCGATACGGAACACCTGCAATCTAAGGGCTATTTGATTACGAATACAATGAAATCACTATTTTTAAATATATTTTTTTATTTTTTATTTTTTTGTCATTTCCTCTTTCATTTAAGGTGTGTGATTGCACCAAATTTCATGAAATATCATGAAATTCACCAGATTATACTGATCAATCATGACATACCATGAAATTTCATGATATTTGGTGCAACTAAACACACCCTTGAGCAAATGATCGCAATTTGACTCACTTAGTCACTTGTCAATCCGGATCAAGGTATTCCGTAAAGGTAAGTGGCCATTACTGTTACATTACGGTAAGGGCCTTAACGGCCATTAGTCTTCTTCTTCTTCCTCTTCTTTTCGAAAAAAAAAACCTATATTGGTCCGTAACAGACCATTACAGGCCCTTTTTTTCCATAAGAACTGTCACGACCTCGTAACACGTAATGGTTGCCACCGTCATCATTACAGAATGGGCATTACAGCACACCATGATCCAGATACAGCCTAAATATTTCTTTTGGTCTAACCTTCCCAGCTATCTGTCCCATTTGAGCAGCTCTAAGCAGAACATCCTCAACTCCTCTTGCCTTCTCAGGTTTCACCAATGCGATCCGAGCAACTGTTGATATCAAAGTCATAGGACTTCAATGACAATAACAAAATAAGAAACTAATGGTAAATAGAACAGGATCCTTCAAAAAATGCAAAATCAGATCCCACGCAATGATGCTTATTTGAATGATTTGCCTATGCAGTAGTAAAGCACAAAGTTGAGCTCCATCTCCATGCTCATTACAATGTCCAAACAACAACATTTACGAGTTGGATTCAAAATGCAGTAGCTTTAATATCTTTATAGGAATAAATCGCATTTTACGAAACATTGCCAGCTCGTTTGGATAGAACCATTGACCATTCATGCTCAAGACAAGGTAGTACTTCAGTTTTTAGCCTGCCTTCATTTTCATTTTGGAGACATTTTCTCTATGCACTAGGATCACTAGACCTTTTGCTTTGCCCTTTCCTATACCAAAAATCTATTTTTATACCCTCACTTCCATGATAGGAGAGCCCACAGCAGCCCATAGAGAATAACTCCCAAGTAATCAAAACCCTTTCACCATTTCCAGCATGACCATTGACCTTCTTCTACAACTCCAAGCCCAGAGCAGTACCAAAACACTTAAAAGAAGCCCATAATTTATTTCTATTAACACTTCATTTTCGGTGTCTATCCATCTCTGATCACCTCCAAGTCGACTTCTTCCTATGGATGGCCATACCACCCTTTAGTCCACTTGAAACAATTTGGATATCAAACTCATGTGTAAACCATGAAACACAGGCAGATGTAAATTAAATGCATTCGCTAATTAAAAATTATTATACAATAAAAACTATCTCAACCAATTGTTTGCTATAGTTTTTGGGGTTACTGCATAACAAGTCTCGCCTCAAAAAGGGGGCGGGGACACCCTGTCGTCATTAAAAAAAAAGGACGAAAGAAAAATCTAAATAATAGACTTTTTTATTCTATATTTTAGTACGAAGAGTTTCTATGCACACACTGTGCACCAACAGTTGGTGCGTACATGTCTCGCACCATCCAGAAATGGTGGAGGGAATCTTAACGTGCGCCTCAAAATGGACTTAAAAAAATCAAATTTTGCAACGCAGCAAGACTCCTATCAACCATCTTTAAATGGCGAGCGACACCCCACGCACTAGCTCCCTGTGTGCAATGTGCATAGAGCATTTAAGGAGCGATCACATGCACATGCACATGCACACGCACGCACAGAAATTTCTATAGGAGCTTCCTAGGCGCTCCTAATTCTTGAATTCTTGATGCCAATATTTCCCAATACCATGTCTAAATCTAATCCTGCTCTTGCTTGCAACTAAGGCGCCAGTAAGAGTAAAAGTAGAACATGAGAGTCAAGTAAGCTGGACTCATGTTAATGACTATGTCATGAGTCAATATGTATGTGCACTGAAATGGATATGTTTTATGTAAAAAAAAAAAAATGACGTGACTATACCCGTTCATGCAAAATTGTTTTAAAATCAAAATACAGAGCTCAACTTACTTCTTTCTCTTGCTTCAGATGACAAAATCTGACTAAGTATCAATTGCCTCCGTTCCTCTGCTTCCCTGATTTATTAGTTGAATAAATTAGTTCACAAAAGATAGCAAGTTGAGTTATTTTAGGATGACAAATGATCCAGTTCTCCAAGATGTGCAAGTGCACATGGATAGTACCACATCTATCCAATCGTTCTGGATTGTCACAGCGGTTATTGGATGGTTCTAACCATCCAACCAACAGCTTGTAAATGGGCGGTCAAGATTGTTTAAGGAAAATAGGTCCAATCAAAAATTAAACCAACCCTCAGGTGGGACCCATCATGGATAACTTTGATTAGATGGTTCCAACTTCTAAGCATCCCATCCATGGCATGAAAAATGGACAGCTATAAAAGGATGACCATTATATGGATGGATGAATGTATGTGGCTTATGAAGTGCAGGCGGCTGGACATGAGTGTCCCTATGCAACTAGATGCACTGCAGCTTACAGTTCTTTGCAAGCACCTGGTCATTTCACCTTTAGTATAATTCTAAACCAAAGTTGTGGAAAAGAAGAGCATGTATGATTTTGTAGCATATGAACCAACCTTTTGGCATCATCCTGTGCATTCTGCTGCTCTGTGTTTTGTTGATTCCCCTAAGTCAGTTGATAGAATTCATTAGCATTACCTTCGTAGGAATTTAAGGGTATCAAAACTATGTAAAAGAATATCTTTAATCTTTATGCATGAAGACATCACATACAATGCCACGTTGTGCCATTAATTCCTGCATTCTTCTTTGCCTGATGGCTTCCAGCTCTGGATCATCCTATCAAGAAAAAAAAAAAAAAAACATTTTCAGGAATCACTAGGCACTCCAAAAATGCACACAAGGTCTCTAGATCATTGTCAAAATTTCATGGGTTGGACTCCAACCTCACATAACAATGCGATAGAAATATGGCAGATCATTTAGCATCAATCCGATAAAAATAAATGCATGATGTATGTTACAGGAAAAATGTTTCCAGAACGTTAGCAGTTCACATTAATTGGATGCTTGAAATGCAATGGACGAGACAAAAACATACTAGTGTTAGGCACAAGCATGTGTTGGCATAGGACAAACTTTGAGGGCTGAGACACCAAACACAACAAGTTTGGGGTACTCAATGCTATTGCTGATACAGCTGCATAGGTATTTTCTACCATCTTGTAAAACAAATTATGAATAGTAGAAAAACAAGGAAAGAAAAACTGAAACATGATGATGGAAAAGTTGTTGAAGTCCAGAAAATGTCGAAGCAAACCCAAAATTCTTCCGACTCCTTTGTCACCACAATGAATGGATAGTAGTTGTTTGAGGAAATGCTGTTGGATAGTAGGTGTTTGAGGAAATGCTGTTGGTATCTACCCCAACCATCATCCTGTGTATGCTCTAAACGAATGGTACTATAGGCCTCTGGAATTATTTTGTTTCTTTCTTATTTTCCCCCCTCTTTTGTTGAGGTGTGCAAGTGTGCACATGTTGGCAACAAGAACCACATACATGGGGTAAAAGGGATCATTTTGGATCAACAATCTTAATCATCGCCACGGGCCTGATTGGTAAGTGGGCTTAGGTGGGATAGAATTGCATTTGGCTCCGTGCAAATTCCATCCGGCATTTGGAGACAACGGGAAGGATTAGGATTATGTGGGATGGAATTACATTTCGTCCCATGTGATTTTGGTGGATTTTGAAATCCACTACATCTGTGGGCCCCACATTGACACGTGTTTTATCTATGCCGCACATCCGTATGCGCCCATTACACGTGACATTCAAGTTATATATGTGTACAAGTGACCCGAATCAATTTGTTAGTGCCTTTGTATGTCAATGACATGTGCTAGTAAGTCTTGAGTTGGTTGAGCCCTCATTGGAAGACATTGAATACCGAAGACTCAAAGACTTGAAGCATCAAGGCTTCACAACAGGTAAATTGAGGTGCCGTGGTGATCCTAGCCCTAGACCCCTTTAGTTCCAAAACAAACTATCATTAGATGACTTGATCTAAATAGGAAAACCTTAAGTCACCAGGTTAGTGCCAGCTAGATCATGTGCAACATGCTTGGAAAGAAAGAAAATTGCATTGCACAAGTTCGATTGATCTTCGATCCAATCGAGCGACCTTTGATCGGTCTCAATCGATCGAAGGCCCTTTGCTCGATCGCTCGAAGGAGCACAAAAATGGCCAACAACATTTTGCCCCTATATTGAATTAAGTTTGATCGATCGAAGAATCGCTCGATCGATCGATACTAGCCGTTATATGACCGTTGAAGATTTTTATCTATAAAAAATAACGCTCAGTCATTTGTGCAAATGATGGGTTTTTTGGTAGAATTAAAACCTAGGTGATTCTCAACTCTTTATCCCTCTTCTAGACTCCAAACTAAAGAGTTTCATGTCCCCCTTCTTGTGATTAATTATTCTAATGAGCATTCCAAGTTCCATTATGAAGGTGTGCTTGAACTCTTCATTTTTTTAGGGATTAGACATTAAACCTATAAGTAAATCCTTGTCTATATTCCTTTACAATACCCATCTATGTGAATCCCTACTTTTTCTTTTTCTTTTTTTAACACACGCACTCACATCGTAGTGGGATTTCAACACATGGGTACTCGAACCCATGACCTCTTGTTGAAACTCGTGGATCCCTACTTGGAACCAACTAACACCATTAGTTATAGGAGATTCAACCAAACCCCCAATACATTGGCATCTCAATAGGAAGATCGTTGCTGATAGCCGATTCAAGTGGAAGAAGACCGACTTCAAAGATCAAGGGAGCACAAGATAAGCGGATTCAAGATTGAAGACGCATCTCAGAGGCGCTACAAAGGGGCTCATCCAACAACGTAAGGGTTATTGTTTAGAGTCCATTGTATACTCTTTTCCTGTATAGAATTGAGTATAGAGTTTGTGACCCAAACTCGAATTCACTAGACACGGGTGTGTACATGTTAGTCTTCGTGGGAGTCTCCGGCGGAAGTGTATATAGGTCATTGGAGTAGGACCGTATAGGTAGGGCTGTACACGAACCGAGTTAGCTCGGTTAGCTCGCTTGACTCAACTCGAAAAAGCTCGATTCGACTCGGTTCGAAACTAAGTTTGAGCCGAGTTGAGTTGATTTTTTGAGTTCGAAAAATTTTCGAGCTCGACTCGATTCGGATCGAACTAGTTTGGTGACTCGGTCACTTTGATATTGATGTTTCTCACCAAGTGTTTGATGAAATGACTCAACGAAGTGTGGCTGGTGGCAAGGAAGGTATGTATATGAAACAAATACCATTTTTTTGTTGATTTTTATGTTGATTACAAGGTGTTTGATGAAATACCTGTAAAACCATTGCTGCTGTTTTACATACAGTGAGATTTTGAAAGTGCAGTCCATGTGTTTGTGAAAATATTGCACAGGCGAACTCGGCTCGATCCTAGCTCGAACTCGGCCTGATCTGCTGACCGAACCGAGTAGAGTTGGCCAGTCATGCTCAAGGACCGAGCTGAGCCGAGTTCGAGCTGGGGTCAACAAGTGGCCGAACCGAGTAGAGTTGTGCCAAGCTCGACTCGGTTCAAATAGTGTACACCTCTACGTATAGGTTATTGGTTAGACTATAGAAAATCATTTAAGTCTTTGAGGGAGCCACCAACATGGGTGGATACATGTTGCTAGGGGTGTACACGAACCGAGCTGGCTCGGTTAGCTCGCTTGACTCGACTCGAAAAAGCTCGATTCGACTCGGTTCGAAGCTGAGTTCGAGACGAGTCAAGCTGATTTTTTGAGCTCGAAAATGAGTTCGAGCCGAGTTTGAGCAGACCCTAGGTCGACTTGACTCGGATCGAAGCAGTTCGGTGACTCGGTTAGTGGTAAGGAAGCTGCCATCCATGCTTCCTCATTTCCAAACTCAAATGCAAGTAAAGAAGCAAATGTGTCGAGGAAAGATCGATGATTTCTTTCTATGGTTGTTCTTACTCAGACAATGATTCTGGATAGTCCTCTACTCTCTTCATCATTCGATCCTTTCTCTCTCTTCTACTCTTCAAACTCATGTAGGACCTGCCATTGATGCTACTCACCAACTGTTTGATAAAATGACTCAACGAAATGTGGCTGGTGGCAAGGAAGGTATGTAGATGAAACAAATACCCTTTTTCTCTTTATTTTTCTTGATTTTTTATGTTGATTAGAAGGTTTTTGATAAAATACCTGTAAAACCATTGCCCCTATTTGTAAAACAGTGGGATTTTGAAGTTGCAGTTCAGGTGTTTGTGGAAATGCCTCAATGGCGAACTCGGCTCGATCTTGGCTCCAACTCGGCCCGAGCTGGCCCCAGCTGCTGACCGAACCGAGCCGAGCTGGCCAGTTAGGCTCAAGAACCGAGCCGAGTTCGAGCTAAGGTCAGCCAGTGGCCGAGCCAAGTCGAGTTGAGGCTAGCTCAACTCGGTTCGACTCAATGTACACCCCTACATGTTGCACTAACAAGGGTGAGTACAGGTAGGTCTTTGTGTAGGATTGTCACCAACACGGGTGTGTACGTGTAGGTTTGTGGTGAACCTATTAAAAACCATCGTAGATGTTTTTGGTGAATCTATGGAAAACCAATTGAGATAGTGAAATCCGATACACTCGAGTTTGCAAGCGTCTGTCGGAAGTGAAGTAGGTATTTAACCGAACCACTATATATCATTGTGTTTGCGTTATGGATACAATTTTATTAAGCTTATGTTGCGATTTGTTTAATTCATGTGAATACTTGATTAGATTGTATGCTAGGCATTTAACGCATTGCACACACTTGATATAGTCATCTCTCATCATAGACTACTTGCTCAATTAGTTGTATTTTTATAGTATATGATCTTGGACTAATTCACCTTGTGGATTAATTTGTGGAAATTGGTAAATAATTTTAAAAGTATCATGTGATTTGATGTGATGTAAGAATCCAGGAAAAGTTTTAGACCAGCAAAAAATGAAGGAAAAAGGAAGAAAGAAAGAGAATCTCCATGAGATTTTGGGAGAAAATGAATATCTCATGAGAAATTGAAAAATCTCACGAGAAATTGAGAATCTTGGATAAATCGGAGAGAAAATGATCCATAGTATGCGCATATGCGATCGCATATGCGCATTTGACAACAATGGTGATGATTTCCTTCCAATAGGAGCCTTCCTCCATCCCAAAGCACCATAACCATTTCCCGAGAAAGCTTGAAATATGATCCATAGTATGCGCATATGCGATCGCATTTGACAACAATGGTGATGATTTCCTTCCAATAGGAGCCTTCCTCCATCCCAAAGCACCATAACCATTTCCCGAGAAGAGCTTGGTTCATGCTAAAGAGATCCCTTGTACCAGCCGGTCCCTCTTTGAACAGCTTGCAAACTTCTTGCCACTTCAAAAGATGAAATTTGTTGCCTATTTCCGATCCCCTCCACAGGAATTCTCTTCTAAACTTTTCCAATCTCATCTGGACCAAGGATGGGCACTTGAAAAGGGACATAATAAAGCGGCATGTTGGAGAATGTCGTCTTAATGAGAGTTAAACATCCTCCCTAAGAGAGATATTCAAATATGTTAATGGGAGGGAACCAATGTTGCATCCAAAAAATCGAAGTTAATAGGAAACCTCGTCATTGGGAAGGTGAATACCCAGAATCTCAGACTTTCCCAAATTTATCTTCAACCTAGAGACCACCTCAAAGCATACAAGAATTTTGTACAAATTAACCATCATGGAAGGGTCAACATTGCAAAATATAATGGTGTCATCAGCAAAGTGGAGATGATAGACAGGCTTCCCCAACTTGGACACTCGAAATCCATTAATGAGATTGGTCTCTTAACCTCTAGATAACATACGACTGAGAGCTTCTGCTACGACCAAGAACAAGAAGGGAGAGAGCGGGTCTCCTTGATGAAGGCGCCCCTAGAAGGCTTGAAAAAACCTTCCGGGAGCCATTGACAAGCACCGAGAAAACTGCAGATCCAATGCTTTTTTTAATCCAACTTCTCCATTTCTCACCACGCCCCTTGGTAAAGTTAAGAAAAGAGCTTTCACGCTCTACTATTTCAGCTCGCGTCAATAGAGGGTTTCTCTAACAACATATTAACAGAGACCACCACCACCACCTTTGTGCTCAAGTCTCACCATGGGGATTGGCCACCTGAGTATCAGGTGCAATACTTGGTATCGCTTTGGACTTACCCCAGATTTCCTAGAATATGCCAACGCATTCCTGAGAGTTTGTTAGGACCGAAACTCTCGTTAACCCAAACACCTTTGTATTCAATTTACCAATCAGGGATTGTCTACTGGACCATCCGCAAAAGTTAAGTCTTTGGGCCAAACCTCGAGTCAATAAGAGTACATATAACACTCTTTTAGTCTAAAGCGTCTCAACTCATGGAGTGAATCTTATCGCACTCATTTCCCTGGCCCTAGATTATCAACGGATGTGCCTATGCTTGCTCCTAGAATAGCAAGGGGTGTGCCTATGCTCGCTGACTATCTTCTTTCAGTTGTCTCCAACAGAGAACCTCTAACAGAAAGTCATCCCCAATATTCATTTGCATGAACTCTAGTACTTTAGTCCCACCTAGGGGCTTCCCTATTGAGTCCACCCTAGGAACCCCTACATACTAAGTCTGCCTAACTTACATTGAACAGTGTCATGTTATTGCATAGTGTCAGTCCTGAAACTTACCCTTCTACAGCACCTTGGTGCTTACAAATGTTAATCCTAACACGCATCCCAAGGCCCATCAGAGGGCATCACAAAAGTATGCCATCCCTAACATTTTCCTCTTTAGTGCACTACATTCACTCCAAGTCCCACCAGAGGGGAATGTCAAATCAAAACATTCCCCTTAACAATGTTATGCTCGAGTACACTCTCCCTATAGCGCATCACAATGCATACCATCACTCCAGGGCTGAGCTCATAAATGATAAAAGCAAGTATCGTTCTTTTGACAGGTAAGCTAGGCTCAAACTAGAGACCTCGATGTTGAAACAGACCCTGTCTACCACTGAGCTATAGTGTTGATTTCTAAGAAGACAGGTGACAAAAGGAAGAACAACACAAAGAAAGAACAGAGCACTCATTTTCCCTCTGATTACTCATCCAGCGCTATCAAATGGTAATTATTCAAGATGCACACAGATGGACATTGTCATCCATCAACAAGATTATGAGGCTCTAATCAGCCATTGAGTTTTCCTCGTCCTCTACTGAGAGAGGCAAATGAGGTAACTGATTCTCTTGCCAAAGCCCTTTCTTTGTATTGAATCTTCTTTACCTCTTTCAAGATGTTACCTATTTGATGTTATAAATTCTTTTATTTAGGTTCAATATTCTTTTTTCAATTAATAAAAAATAAAAAGAATATCAAAAAATAAAAAGAAAGAAAGAAAAAAGAAAAGAAGTGGAATCGATTTCCACTTTGAAAACACTAACACAATACTAGTCATGTGTCTCAGAGGGAATCCCAAGAAATGAGAAATCTTTAATTTTCTGAAAGAAGTCATCTTCCTAAGGTGTCGTTTGGACGCTTGGCGCTCGAACATTGCTTCACAGAACTCTAGAGTTCCCATGTTTGGAACTCTAGATGCCGTAGCTCATATAAGAATTCCAGTTACCATGGAACTCACTTCCATAAAGAATGCCTAAATGGGTTCATCAAAGAAACGAAGATGTCTATTCCACTTACCTCTCTTCCATAGAACTCTCATCCATGTTCAAATTCCACTACATATAAATAGCCCCTAAAATTAGGCCTTTCTATGGAAATTGAATTCTTCAGTGAATAGTTCCATTGGAAAATGGAAGCCTTTGGAATCCAATCACTATAACCCTCGAGATTCCAATGAATTAGAATTCTAAAGTGGAGATATCCCCACATCCACCCATACCCCAAATGATTAATTTTCTTTCACTTGTTTCAATGACATATTATCCTTCCCCGCATCAAACCGACCCCCAAATCGAATTTCAGCCGAATCATTTGTTCAGGTTGCTTCAATTTTAAACCAGACAGGTGTTTCAGGAGTAAAAACAAAACCCAGATAGGTGGAAGCTAAATAATATTTTACTCGTTTCGAGCCATATTTTCAGTCATAGCTCAAAGCTAATGAAATATTGTTTTAGAAGAAAAGCAAAATGAATTCAAACTAAACCGAGAACAATCGCCGGCGGGCTCGAATTCGTGCAACTGAAAAGCGGTGAACATTGGAATGCCCAAAAATCAAAGGACGAAGAAATGCTCAGTTGCACGAAACCCAAATTATTCAAGACAAGCAATTGACAATAGTACTGTTTCTATTCCCAAAACAAAAAACTAGCGTATGCAAATCAACATCGGTGGGTAGAAGTATCTATTCCTTTCGAAGAAAAATCTGGAACTGAAGGCTGAGAGAGAGAGAGAGAGAGAGAGAGAGAGAGAGAGAGAGGGGGGAATTTCCGTACCATTTTCGAAAGAGAAGCAAATCCAACTACGATCGCCTCCGATTACAGAAACCCGAGCTCCCGTTCAGTAAGCCCTAAAATTTATCTTTGCGAATTCCTGCGAGAGCTTACGTTAGCTACTTGTACTCCTGGCGCAAGTTAGGAGGAAGCGGATGCGGATTACCAACTGACGCTATCAGTAGACAGTAGCTACTGGGCTGTGCTGTGGGCCCCACAATGATGTAATTGTTTTATCTACGCCGTACATCCATTTTTTAAAAGATCATTTTAGGGCATGAACCCAAAAAATAGTATATCCAAATCTCATGTGGATCACACCACAGGAAACAGTGTTGATTGAACGTCCACCATTAAAATTTTCTTGGAGGTCACAAAGGATTTGGATGAAGCTGATATCTGTTTTTTCCCTGTCTGTGTAAATTAGTCAATAAGTTGGATATAAATACACATTACAGTCGACCCTTGGGAAATTTTTAATGGTGGGCGTTCAATTACCACTGTTTTCTTATGGTGTGGTCTGGTTGAGATTTTTATCTAACTAATTTTTGATATTATGACATAAAATAATCTTTAAAAATATATGAACGGAATGGATAAAACAAATACATATTTTTGGGTCCCATGGAGCACTATCCAGTAGCCACCTCGCTACTGCCCGCGTCAGTATGCAATCTGCGTCCATCGCCTGCAACACCCACGAAATTACTGCGGTCAGACGCAAGATGGGCCCACCGTGATGTTTGTTAGAAATCCACCCCGTCCAACCATTTCTACAGATCATGTTAGAACAAGAAAACAAATATGAGGTAGATTCAAAATCAAGTGGGCCATACGACAGGAAAAGGTGGGCAGGGAAATGCTTACCATTGAAACTTACCTGAGTCCACTGTGATGCTTATATGGCATCCAAACCGTCCATAAGGTCATTCCTACCGGGATGAACCGAAAACACAAAAATATTAGCCTGATCCAAAACTTGTGGCCCAACTAATGTTTCAACGGTGCACGTTTGCGGTTCACTTGATTTTTGGATTGACCTTATTTTTGTGCTCATGTGCTTAACATAATTTGGCAGAATTGATATCCAGGGTGGATTTCTCACAAACATCACGGTGGGCTCTGCCACAGGTGTGGCCGGCAATCAGCATGGGAAGAAGCAGTGGGTGAAAATATTTAATTTCAAGCTCTTGCAAATTATGAAGGTTGATACGCAGTCGCTCAGAAATTATATATGCGGTATAAATTCACTAAAATTAAACGGACTAGATTGTAAAAGACTGTGTCTCTAAGTCACAGTACCAAAACCAGACTGGTTGAACAACTCTAACCCTTGATTTGTGTACACTTGTTTGTTGAAATATGACCATGAGATTTTCTCATCTCAGCATTACTCAAATAGGATTGCTATGAATTTCATAATTCTATTTTTAAGGGTTTTGTTTGAATATCTAATTTCTGTGAGGCAATGTTCACGTCCTATCCTACCAACGTAATTTGCATTGAAAAAGTGTACTAATAGCTGTGTGGACTTCACTGCAAATTTTCTTTCCTTTGGAGCTGCCCAAATAAGCTCGAAGAAAATAAATTAATATAAGGTTTCCCTAAAAAAGAGGCTAGCCTGACTGGCTGTTAGGGCTTAAAGTGGGGCGGGTTGGGTTGGGTTGGGTTCGGTTCGTATTCAACCCAACCCAACCCAAGGTTGGGAATTCTCAACCCAAGCCCACCCCAAGCGGGCTCAGTGAGATTGGTCAGGTTGTTAAGGTGGATACATGCTAATATTTTCATTATTAGATTAGTTTATTATATTTCAATACACATATTTTTTTCACCTATGATTTTATTAATTATTTATTGCAAAAAACTTCATTTTTTTCTAAATAAACAAGCTAAAATACAAGACAACTATTCCTTTATAAGTCATGTTGCATAGCACGTAATTTATTTGGGAGAGAAATTCGGCGTATCTTGTTAGCTTGAGTCATCGGAAATGACATGGACTAATGAGACTGGACAGCATTGGAATTTCCCATGCCTTCAATACAAACGATCCACACTTAATTATAATTTATAAGTTACTTATATATTGATCAGCTTCGGGTTGGGTCAGACCACCCAAGACCTCAACCTGAGCCCGACTCAAGTTTTATCGGGTTGGTGTTTGTATAGCCCATGCCCAAGCCCGAACCCAATACATTCTACCAGACCCTGACCCAATGTCGAGTTGGTCCCAGGTTGGTCAGGTTGAACCCACCCGACTTTCAGCCCTACTAGCTATCCAATCTATTCAAATCAATAAGGTAATCTCCACAGACATGGGCCTGTCTTATGGGGTCTTGGGGTGAATTTTTAAACCATGATCGGCCTATCTTCTTGAGTCATGGGTTTTAACATGTGATTGGCCTGTCTCCTGGGCCTATCATATAAATAGGTCTGGACAAGTTCCAGTTTATTTTCCATTCAGGCTAACATGAACTTATGTCAACAAGGTCTACTGTTGTTGTACTGAAGGGCCTAGGCCTAGCTAATAAGCGGGCCAGGTCTCCATGCCAACTTTGGACCCTTGTAGAAAAACAAGGCAGACGTGGGCTATTGGCCACGGCCTACTTGCATAACCCACACTCTATCCTTGTACGTGTGTAGTGTAAATGCTCTGTGAGACCCAGCCATTCTTTTGATGGGCTCTGATATAGATGTTTGAGAGGGAAACAAAAAAGGAAGGAAATGCAGAAGAAAAAGCCAACACAACATTGAAGGAAAAACGTCCTCAAATAAACGATGCGGATCATCCGATCAGTGCAAGTAGACATCCATAGTCGGGCCATACGATGAATGGTCCATAATCCTTATCCTTTAGCTTGTAACCACCCCCACCCAAAGGGAGCTTGCGAAGCCAGGCGTATGTCCAACATAGCTCATGTACACGTCATGGCAAATAGGTCTAAAAGATCCAATCCATCCATCAAGTTGGTCTGACTTTATAGATGTTTTCCCAAGAAAAATCTAGTCCACTTAACAGATGGGCCCCAATATTGGAGACAGGTTAGAAAACTCGATCTAAGTTTTTAACAGCTGTGCATTTTTTTGCAAACTGTAGTCCACCTGACCAGTGGATCAACTTGATTCTTGAGCCAGGTCATCAATATAGTGATGCCTATGTGATGGATGGATTGGATATTGTACGTACATCCCAACCGCATGTGTAGCATGTAGGCGAGCTGTATCGCACATGCGTGGCTAGCAAAGCTACCCTTTGAATATATGCCTGCTATTATTTTTATCCCAATCAACAGCCTTTCGTGGTGGTACTTAGGCTTCCATCGCTATCCGCCATGACTCTTATTCTTCGTGCCAAGCATCACGTTTCTCTTTCAAAAAAGATCTTTTGTAACGAGCTATTTGATACTCCGGTAGAGTAATGGATGATACACCGGGTCCTAAATCATGGAAGCGACTGTAGTAGATATTTTCTAAATCCTAAGCCCACAGACGTGCGTGTAATAAAACTCGTTCACATGCCACCGATGTTGCAGCATGGCACTATAAATTCGTCATCCAATCCGTCCATCAGAACAGCACCACTATATTGATGCCCTAGCCCAAGAATCATTTTTGATCCACTTATCAGGTGGGCCAAAGTTAGCAAAAACAAATGTACGGATCTAAAAAACACCCATTCACCTATTTCCAATAATGGGTCCCACATGCTAAGTGGATCAGTTATTTTTTTGTGGAAACATGTATAAGGTCAGACCAACTTAATGGATGTATTGGATCTTTCATCTATGTGCCATGCTGGCACATATGTGGTGTGTCCATGAGTTTTATTGCACACGCCGGTCCACTAAGCAAAGCTCTATAAACCTATAATAATATTGATTGAATGATTGTAATCAATAATTCATGAAAATATGTTTGTTGAGTTCAATTGTTAATTATTCATGATGTCAACATGTGGACCAGTTAAGGCATCATTTCAATATAATGGTTGTTTTAACGTCATCCAAAGCAGGGCCCACTATAATGGTTTAATTCGAGCTACAGATACGCCAGGCTGTATAATTTTGAGTGTTTGTGAATCATACATACAGTCTGCTACAATATAGCAGTTTTTCTTAAATGGGGGAAAGTAGTATTTCATGGAAGTTGTCATGGTAAACCTGAAACCATAGGAGTAGGCCTCTCACTTTCTTCTTCTTATCCTTCTTCTTTTTCTTTTTTCTTTTTTTTTTTTCTTTTTTTAGACTAAGTAGTGGCAGAAAGCTATCCTATCAAGAAGTTGTGTTTTCTCAAATTCGAAACTATTTTACTTTGTAAATGCAAAATTTAGTCATTTGCTTAAATTCCACAAAGTAACAAGGGGTTAATTAATTAAATAAGTGATACTATGATGGATGGCACATGCACCACGCACGTAGAAAGAGGTTACACTCATATCTTTTTGTTTATTTCTTGTCTGATGCCCTAACATGAGGGGGCATGGCATAATACGTGGAACCAATGTTACAAAGCCTTACGGGTAGAGAGAACGTAGTTTGGCTAGTGATCCCAAGACCAACTAGCTAGTTGGTTTTAAAGCTTTGTTGCCCCCACCATGATGTATGTTTTATCCACATAGTCCTCCATTTTAACAGATATTTTAGAGCATGAGCCAGAAACGAAGGCATACCTAAATTTCAGGGGACCCACACCACGGGAAAAATGGTAGGGATTAAACATCCACCATTAAAAACTTCCTAGCCCTGCAATGTTATGGCCATCCAACCTATTGAATAGGTTGCTCTCACTCACAGTCCAGTCAAAGGAGGTCCACACGTGATGGATGGTCCACATCGAACGGTTAGGCCCACACGATTGACGATCCACATCAAAGGTGGGACCCTCCAGGATGATTGCCCCTATTAATGTGGCCCACATAATGGATGGACCACGTCAAAGGGTATTAGCCCTGATGTAAATATCCCCCATCCAAAAAATGGTATGAGTACGATGGACAACCCACTTCAAAGGTGGGCCCACACGAGGAGGTCCACATCAAAGGTATGTGTTGCTTGCCTCCAAGTGCAGAGGTTCGTAAGTAGTATCCCGTGAATACGGGGTCGATCCCACAGGGAGATGAATTGTGAGAAGAAAAAAATCAAACGCAAAATAAACTAAGTAATAAAAATTAATCTGATGATTTGATTTTTGGATTTTTGAATGGATGTAATTCAATTGAATAAAATAACACCCAAGCTTCAAAGTTCCACACATACGTTAATGTTCCAAAATCATGATGACTTGGATAACACAACTAGGATCTGATCACTATGGTCAGCCTAATCGGAAAATAAAACAGTTTAAATATTTTAATAAATGATATAAAAAATTAGAAAATCATGGATTTGCACCATTGACATATATTCTCAAGCGTCAGTGATTTTAAGTATTCAATATCTATAGGATAATGAATACAAAGAAATATAACAGGTTGAGAACCTCTCCTATCTAGGAAATCTGATTGATCTAGGGTAAGCCTATCCATCAATGTGGATCTCATATGATGGAAACATATGGATCTCACAAGAGGATAAAAAACAAAACCTAAATAATAGATAACATGCATACACCATTTTTCTCATCATTAAAACAATCAATCATCATAATCTTAAAGAAACATTAAACCCATGTGCTTCCCTTCTAGCTTGGGATAGAAGGAACTTAGAAAAACATAAAATTGCAGAAATAAAAAGCAACAAGAAATAAAGAAAGAAAAATGCAAATAGAAAAATCTAAACAAAACAACTTATAAAGCTTTAATAAAACTAAAAACTCTTTAAAAACCCTAACCTTGCTCTTGAATGCCTTGAATAATGTTTTAGAATGCCCTAGGAAGCCCTATTTATAAGTAGGGACCTCCAATTTTCGTACAAATTTGAAAAACCCTAGAAATCGCATCAAATATACATTTTTCCCAAAATAGACTTCTCGCTGCATAGTTCGTTTAAAACAGACTTCCTGCTAAGCAGTTTCCCAAAATAAACTTTACAGCTTCATAATACACTTTTTCAGGACGATTTCAGGATTCTTCACTTCAAATCTTCGATTCTCTTCATTCTTCACTTGGTTTTCTTAGATCTTTGGCATGTGAATTCTTCAATCTTGGTCTCCTAAGATCAATCCTTGCTTTGGTAATTCTTGAGCATCAAAATCATGCTTTTAACACCATTTTTCAATCCAAACACTTAAATTCACCTTGCAACACATACATGAGTAAAATAGAATATTAAGCGGATTCATGTTCATAAAACCAAGATATAAATGGGGAAAATTATGCAATATTTGAGTCTCAAACACCCCCCAACCAGCATTTTGCTAGTCCCAAGCAAAATAGGCGAAATAATAATAATAATAATAATTAAAAAAAAATATTTTAGAAACAAAAATTAAAAGAAAAATAATAATAATAATAATAATAAATAAATAAAAAAAATTCTAACTACACCACTTTCGCAGGTAATCTCGATTGCATTTAGCATATGCAGCAAGCCTTTAAACCCCTAGGTTTCCCCTAGTGGACGAGTTATAGTCTCGTGAGGGTTTTCAGAAATGTTACCCACAAACATTGAAAACATGAAAAATAGTCTTAACACTCAAAAATTTATACAATTATGCCTCCATTCATCATATGAATTCCAAAACAAAACAATACTTACCCTAAGTCTGAAGTTAGTTAGAATCTCAATTTCCTAATCCATTACATCCTTGAGTTCAGAGACCTAATCAAAATTTAGAATAGTTACGATCCAATATCCTTAGGTGCTCGTGACACTAGTCTAACTTTGAAAAATATGTATGTTCTCTATCCTAACTCCTTTCAATCATTCCAAGAGTATGAAATCTCTAGTTATCTTTTTTTTTTCATGTCATTTCTTCTTTTATCATCATATCCTCATTATTATAGACCACCCTTAGATGAAGATTCCCACCGGGTTTGCTTCATAACCTAAGGTATCGTACTTGTAATGGTAACAGTAATGGATACTTAGGTATCCTTACTCCGGATTACTGACACGATTGTTATGGTCATTGCATTCATGCTCTATAATAAAATTTTCTTTTCCATCACTCTTTTTTTTTTCTTCAATATTCTATCTTTTAAGCATATATCAATGATACTAGTTCATTCAACCTTATTTGAATCAAAAGTTGTTATTATAGTTCACATATCATATTCCTCACTAAGTTAGCTAGGGTGTATTGTGAATTCAGTACATCAAATTATAACTCATTTTAAACTAGTGATTAGATAATTGAACTCAAGTATATAATTTTCAGTGTCGAATTCTGACTACTATCAACCTAGAATAAATATTAACTTTGCCTTTGGAATTCGCATAATATCATGTTCACATTCTTGTATAAAAATATTATTTTGAAAATGTTAAATTTTTTTTTTTTTTTTTTACTTCTAAAAATAAAATTAAACCTAAAAATAATAAAAAAACTGAAAATTAAAAAAATAAAAAACATGGATGACTATCCACACCCCCAACCTAAAATCTACATTGTCCCCAATGTAATGATAATATAATGCAGAGAACAATAAAAATAAAAGAAAGGTGGATAGTACCTGCCATGAAAAACTCACCTGCTAGGTGACACTAAAAAAAATGAATATGATACAAATTCTACACAAATGCTCCATCAGACTAGGAGCATCAATCTGAATATTCTGGCTCATGAAGAGGGAAGGACTCCTCTCCCAAATGAAAGTTTTCCACATAAGGCTTCAATCTCTGCCCATTAACCTTGTACACATTGCCATTACGTGGATTCTCAATTTCAACAGCCCCATGAGTATAAACATTCTTCACAATGAAAGGGCCTGTCCATCTTGATCTTAACTTTCCCGGAAAAAACTGGAGACGGGAATTGTACAATAGGACCTTTTGCTGAGGTTCAAAATTCTTCCTCAGAATATTTTTGTCATGAAAAGCTTTGGTCCTCTCTTTGTAGATTTTAGAATTTTCATAGGAGTCTCTCCTCAGCTCCTCTAATTCATTCAACTCTAATTTCCTTTGTCCACTTGCTTGATCCATATCAAAGTTTAATTTCTTTATTGCCCAGTAGGCTCTATGTTCCAATTCCACAGGCAAGTGGCAAGCCTTCCCATACACCAATCTGTATGGAGACATTCCAATCGGGGTCTTATAAGCAGTCCTATAAGCCCATAAAGCGTCGGATAGTCTGAGGGACCAATCCTTCCTATCTGGCCTTATAGTTTTCTCTAAAATGTGTTTGATTTCCCGATTAGAAATCTCAGCTTGCCCACTCGTTTGTGGTGGTATGGGGTACTCACTTTATGCTTGATGCCATATTTCTTCATCAAAGCCTCAAATGTCCTATTGCAAAAGTGAGACCCACCATCACTAATGATGGCCTTTGGAGTTCCAAATCTAGAAAAAATATTTTCCTTGAGGAATCGTATGACCACTTTGTTGTCATTGGTCCTACTTGGAACTGCCTCAATCCACTTTGAAACATAGTCCACACCAACCAATATATAAAGAAATCCAAAAGAAGATGGAAATGGGCCCATAAAATCAATACCCCAACAATCAAAAATCTCCAATGGCAAAATTGGGGATAAAGGCATCATGTTGCGCCGAGACACTCTTCCCAACCTTTGACATCTATCACAAGCAACACAGAAAGCATGGTGTGTCTTTAAACATGGTAGGCCAGTAAAAACCACACTGCAGGATTTTTGCAGTGGTTTTCTTAGCAGAAAAATGGCCACCACATGCTTCCATGTGGCAAAAAGAAATAACACTCTGAATTTCATCCTCTGGGACACAACGTCTAAAAATTTGATCAGTCCCATATTTATATAAATACGGGTCATCCCAGAAGAAGTTCCTAACCTCGGTTTCAAAACGCTTCCTATCTTGTGACTTCCAATGATATGGCATTTTTCCTGTTACAAGATAGTTCACTATATCCGCATACCAAGGCAATTTGGAGATCGCAAATAATTGTTCATCAGGGAAATTGTCCTGGATATGCATCTCCTCAGTGGAATCATTTAACACCAATCTGGAAAGGTGATCGGCCACTACGTTTTCTACTCCTTTCTTATCTTTTATCTCTAAGTCAAATTCTTGGAGTAGGAGGATCCATCTCAAAAGTCTCGGCTTTGCATCCTTCTTAGACAACAAATATTTCAAAGCCGAGTGGTCCGTGAAAATGACCACTTTAGATCCCAGCAAGTAGGACCTAAACTTATCCAAAGCAAAAACTACTGCAAGTAACTCTTTTTCAGTTGTTGAGTAGTTCACTTGGGCCGAGTTTAGAGTTCTACTCGCATAGTGAATAACGTAGGGCCGTTTATCTTTCCTTTGGCCCAAAGCAGCCCCTATGGCATAGTCACTTGCATCGCACATTAGTTCAAAAGGAAGTGTCCAATCTGGTGGACGCATGATAGGTGCAGTGGTAAGAGATGATTTAATTTTATTAAAGGCATTTGCACACTCATCTGTCCACTTAAATGGAACATCCTTTTGAAGAAGATTAGTCAAGGGTCTAGTAATGACACTAAAGTCCTTGATGAATCTTCTATAAAAACCAGCATGCCCTATAAGTGATCTAATATCTCTAACAGTTCGGGGGATATAGGTAGATTAGCTATAATGTCGAGTTTTGAGCGATCTACCTCGATTCCATTTTTGGAGATAACATGGCCCAAAACAATTCCCTTTTGAACCATGAAATGACATTTCTCCCAATTTAAGACAAGGTGTTTCTCTTCACACCTAGACAAGACAAGAGATAAATTGTTGAGGCATTCCTCAAAACTACTCCCAAATACAGAGAAGTCGTCCATGAAAACCTCAAGAAACTTCCCAACCATATTTGAAAAAATACTTAACATACACCGTTGGAAAGTTGCTGGAGCGTTACACAATCCAAATGGCATCCGTTTGAAAGCAAATGTGCCAAATGGACAAGTGAACGTGGTTTTCTCTTGGTTCCAGGGCTATCTCTATTTGGTTATATCCGGAATATCCATCAAGAAAACTATAGAAAGAGTGACCTGCTACCCTCTCTAAAACTTGATCAATGAATGGTAGAGGGAAATGATCCTTCTTTGTGACCTGGTTCAATTTTCTATAGTCAATGCAAACACGCCAACCAGTGGTGACACGTGTTGGTATGAGTTCATTATTAGAATTCTGCACAATAGTTATTCCGGATTTCTTTGGGACTACTTGAGTTGGACTCACCCAAACACTATCGGATATTGGGTAGATGATTCCCACATCCAATAATTTGATCACCTCATTTTTTACAACTTCCATCATGTTTGGATTGAGACGCCTTTGAGGTTGTCTAATTGGTTTGGCGTCCTCATCGAGGTGTATCCGATGGGTGCATATGGAAGGGCTTATACCCTTGATGTCAGAAATGGCCCAACCCAAGGCTCCTTTGTGGTCCCTTAGAACATTCAACAATTTAATCTCTTGATCCTTGTCTAAAAATGAAGAGATCACCACAGGATAAGTTTTATTTTCACCTAAGTATACATACTTAAGCTCATTTGGTAGTGGTTTTAAATCAAACTTTGGAACATTGGTTGGTGATGGTAGAGGTCGCGAGTCCTATAGATAGGATTTGAGTGCGCGGTCTCCATTGGTACATACCAATGTCCTGAGGTGGTAGTGCTCTCATTATCATCACAAATTTCAGCAAGCACTTTTTCTAAATCAGAATTTTTCAAGTCCCCAAAGACTTGAATCAATTCCTCAGTCAGACTAGGTTCCAATTCCTCTTCTTCTGTCAAGCAGTCCATGAAATTCAGCTCATGGATATCATTATTATTAATGGGCTGCTTACATAGATTGAAAATATTTAGCTCTAGAGTCATGTTACCAAAAGACAAGTTCATCATTCCATTCCTGCAATTTATGATTGCATTTGAAGTTGCTAGGAATGGGCGGCCTAAAATGATGGGAACTTGAGCGCTAGCATTTACACATGGTTCAGTGTCTAGTACAATAAAATCCACGGGGAAGTAGAATTTCTCCACTTGGACTAACACGTCCTCTAAAATTCCCCTTGGTACCTTAATGGAGCGGTCAGCGAGTTGGAGTGTAATCGTGGTTGGTTTAAGCTCGAACCCCATTTGTTTGTAAACCGAATAAGGTACTAAGTTGACACTTGCACCCAAATCTAGCAAAGCATGCTCAATTTGGAAATTCCAATAATACAAGGAATAGTGGGACTTCCCGGGTCTTTGTATTTGGGTACAACCCTTTGTTGAATGATAGCGCTCACTTTCTCAGTAAGGAAGGCCTTTTTGTGCACATTTAATTTCCTCTTTACAGTGCACAAGTCCTTGAGATATTTAGCATATGATGGAATTTGTCTAATGGCATCAAGCAGAGGAATATTGACAGTAACCTTTTGGAGCACATCCAACACCTCTTGATATTTCATGGGGACAGTTGGATTCCGAAGTCTAGATGGGAATGGAACTGGAGGCTCATATGACTTAGTCTCTTTATCCTTTTGTTGTTGCGGCTTTTGAACTATAGTTGGTTCATCATTTTCTTGAGACAGTGGCTCATCCTCCGGTATTTCTACCGGTTGCATTATCTTATCGATCTCTTTTCCACTTCTCAAGGTAATGATGGCCTTAGCTTGTTCATGATGTAACTCATTGGATTTGAGTCTCCAATGAAATGTGTATTTCTAGGGTTTGGCACAGGTTGAGAAGGAAGGGTGCCTTTTTCCCTAGCATTTAGTTGAGTCTCAATCCTAGCCACAGCTGTCTTTAATTCCTGATTTGATTGGATTAGAGACTGATTCATTTGAGCTTGAGAGTTCATGAATGCGGTCAATGCATCCTCCACAGATGATCGCTTTGGCGGGGGCACATATGGTGCATTGTTAGGTGCCCCAAAGAAGTTATTTTGTGGAGGCATTTGAGGTGCATTGGGCGCATTAATTTGTGGTCCATTCCTCCAACTAAGATTAGGATGGTTACGCCAATTTGGATTATACGTGTTTCCCATTGGTTGCATAACTGACCTTTGGTAGTTATTTATAGCATTTGCTTGATCATGCTCATGCGTGATATTTTGTACAACTGAGATCATGGACAATCCTTTGTGTCATGGTCTGTACCACCACAAATGCTACAAAAATTACCTAAGGAAGTGTTTGCTTTAACCATATCAACCTTCCTAATTTCCAAGGCTTCGACCTTTCTAGCCAATGCAGCGAATTTTGCATTAAGGTCGTCTTCCTCTCTTAGGACATACATTCCCGCTTTTCTCTAAGAACGGGTCTAGTTTGGTCTGATTTAGCAGAGACATCCCATGTCTGCGTATTCTCTGCTAACATATCTAGAAAATCCCAAGCCTCATTATGATCTTTGTCAAGAAAGGTTCCACCACACATCATCTCTATGAACTGACGGGTATCCATGGTGAGCCCCTTTCGGAAAGCATCAATCACGTGCCATGGTTCATAACCATGATGTGGACAAGTAATTAGAAGGTCTTTGAAGCGCTCCCAAGCTTGAAAAAATAGTTCATTCCCCTTTTGGGAGAATGACATGATTTCTTGTTTTAGTGCATTTGTTTTGTGCTCGGGAAAGAACTTTTTCAAAAACTCTCTACTTAAGGCTTGCCATGAAGTGATGGTATTAGGTCTTAGAGAGTTGAGCCATGCTTTGGCCCGATCCTTTAGAGAAAATGAGAATAGCCTAAGCTTAAGTATATCCCTATTGCCATTGTTTACTTGTAATGTTGCAATTACTTCCTCAAAGTCTTGAGGTGCAAGTAGGGGCTTTCAGAATCCAAGCCATGAAATTTAGGAATCAATTGAATTACACCTGGTTTAAAATCAATGTTCCCTGTGTGAGCAGGGAACACTATGCAAGATGGTAAAGTTGATCTCTCAGGGTGTAAATGTTCACGTAAAGTCCGTGGTTGGTTTAACACATTCCTATGAACTTCATTTTCATCCTCAAGAGGAGGATTAAATTGATTTTCTCTATTTTGATTTATAGTTGGATCTGGCAGATTTGGATTATCAACTGGGTCTGCCATGGAATCCAAGTGATGTTGAGTGCCTCTTCTAAGTGAATGAATAAGGCCTGGAACTAGTCCCCCTTCAGAGGAGAGTCGATTGTTTTGATCCCTACTCCAACGGGACATAAACCATCCACACCACACAACAAATACCACTAATTAAACTAGCAAGTATGATACTTAAAATAAAAATAAAAACTTAAATCAACAACCCAGGCGGCAGGGCCGACCATGAGGGTTCAGTCCACAAAGCAAAAAAAAAAATCAACAACCCAGGCGGCAAGGCCGACCATGAGGGTTCAGTCCACAAAGCAAAAATAAAAAATAAAAAATCAACAACCCAGGCGGCAGGGCCGACCATGAGGGTTCAGTCCACAAAGCAAAAAATAAATAAATCAACAACCCAGGCGGCAGGGCCGACCATGAGGGTTCAATCCACAAAGCAAAAAAAATAAATAAATAAATAAAATAAAAGTAAAACTAATGCAGAAATTAAACTATGCTAATCTGGAAAATAGATTCAGGGGATGATCTTTATGATCAAACAGCAACTGTAGGACAACCATAGCACTTGGGTGATGAAATCCCAAGCAGGGCAACCTTATGTCATAGTTAGTGCTTGAAAGACCCAACTGAATTTATTTTCAAAGAAAAAATAAATAAATCTACAGAAAATTTGGAGGGTTTAGAAGAGAACTTACCTTAGGAAAAAAAAAAAAAACTTACCTTAGCTATCTTGCACAGATCTGATCTCTTTAAGTCTCTCCCCGGCAACGGCGCCAAAAACTTGTTTGCTTGCCTCCAAGTGCAGAGGTTCGTAAGTAGTATCCGTGAATACGGGGTCGATCCACAGGGAGATGAATTGTGAGAAGAAAAAAATCAAACGCAAAATAAACTAAGTAATAAAAATTAATCTGATGATTTGATTTTGGGATTTTTGAATGGATGTAATTCAATTGAATAAAATAACACCCAAGCTTCAAAGTTCCACACATACGTTAATGTTCCAAAATCATGATGACTTGGATAACACAACTAGGATCTGAGCACTATGGTCAGCCTAATCGGAAAATAAAACAGTTTAAATATTTTAATAAATGATATAAAAAATTAGAAAATCATGGATTTGCACCATTGACATATATTCTCAAGCGTCAGTGATTTTAAGTATTCAATATCTATAGGATAATGAATACAAAGAAATATAACAGGTTGAGAACCTCTCCTATCTAGGAAATCTGATTGATCTAGGGTAAGCCTATCCATCAATGTGAATCTCATATGATGGAAACATATGGATCTCACAAGAGGATAAAAAACAAAACCTAAATAATAGATAACATGCATACACCATTTTTCTCATCATCATTAAAACAATCAATCATCATAATCTTAAAGAAACATTAAACCCATGTGCTCCCTTCTAGCTTGGGATAGAAGGAACTTAGAAAAACATAATTAAATTGCAGAAATAAAAAGCAACAAGAAATAAAGAAAGAAAAATGCAAATAGAAAAATCTAAACAAAACAACTTATAAAGCTTTAATAAAACTAAAAACTCTTTAAAAACCCTAAACCTTGCTCTTGAATGCCTTGAATAATCTTTTAGAATGCCCTAGGAAGCCCTATTTATAAGTAGGGACCTCCAATTTTCGTACAAATTTGAAAAACCCTAGAAATCGCATCAAATATACATATTTTCCCAAAATAGACTTCTCGCTGCATAGTTCGTTTAAAACAGACTTCCTGCTAAGCAGTTTCCCAAAATAAACTTTACAGCTTCATAATACATTTTTTTCAGGACGATTTCAGGATTCTTCACTTCAAATCTTCGATTCTCTTCATTCTTCACTTGGTTTTCTTAGATCTTTGGCATGTGAATTCTTCAATCTTGGTCTCCTAAGATCAATCCCTTGCTTTGGTAATTCTTGAGCATCAAAATCATGCTTTTAACACCATTTTTCAATCCAAACACTTAAATTCACCTTGCAACATATACATGAGTAAAATAGAATATTAAGCGGATTCATGTTCATAAAACCAAGATATAAATGGGGAAAATTATGCAATATTTGAGTCTCAACAGTAAGTTCCACATGATGGGCAACAGACATTGAAGCCCCACAATATAGATGACCCACATCAAGGTGGCCCCACATGATGGACAATCCACATTAAAGGCCAGTCCATAATGATGAATGGTGCACATCCAAGGTGAACCCCACATGATAGGCAACCCAAGTTGAAGGTGGGGCTACATGATGGACAATCCACATCAGGCTCTACATGATGGGTAATTAATAATGGTGGGCCCACATGATGGATGATCCACATCAAGGTGTGCCCCCACATGATAGACTGTTCACATCAAAGGTTGGCCCTAATGATGATTGGCCCATATCTAAAGCATGTCTCGCATGATGGATGGCCCACATCAGAGGAAGGGCCCACATGATGGACAATCCATGTCAAAGGTGGGCTCCGCATGATGGGCGGTGGATATTGAAAGTGAGCCCCATAGACCAACATCAGAGGTGAGCCCTACATGATGGACAATGCATGTTATAAGTCAGTCCCTAACGATGAATGACCCACATCCAAGGTGGCCCCGCATGATGGATGGCCTACATAATGAAAAGTCAAATCAAAGGTTGGCTCTACATCACCGACTGTAGATGAGAAGGGGACCGAACAAACTTGAGCTTATTATATTAGAAATCAAATATGTTTTTCTACTTTTTAGCCGATAAGTATGTGGTTTACTAACATATTTATCCCCTAATGAGTATAAACCAAGATCAGCTACTTGTGACATAAGTGGCTGATCTAAAAGTAACTTACCATCCAAACACTCTCTTAGTAACAGTGGGTTTAAAATTAGTTGATGTAATTAGTTATGGCTAGAGTATCAAATAACTTGCTCATACCGAGGATGTGGGCTCCAAATTACAATCATGACGCAGCATGGGATCCACATGCTGAGATATGGCTGAGTGATCCCATATGTCCATTCTATGAGTGCTACTTTGAATTACCCATTATTCAATAATGACACTAAAATTTTTATTACGGCCATTCATCCATTCGGTGATTTGAATTTGACATGTTAAAAATTGGATTTTGTCAAAACTTTTGACATATAAGGTGACCTATCATCCCTTTTAATCATTAATACAATTAGGAGTAAGCCATGATGCAAAAATCACATTGATCGCATGATCCCAACCCTACGAATAGGGCCAATTTGTTACAACCGCCCATTGTTTATGACCCATAAATCAAGGGCACAGATTGCATGATAGCAAGACTGTGGGACCACCATGATGTATGTGTTTATCCATCATTTCTAGGCCATGAGCCCAAAATTGAAGCATATCCAAAGCTCAAGTGAACCACAGCTAGGAAACAATGGGGATGGAATAATTGCCATTGAAAATTCCTTGAGGATGGCAGAAGTTTTGGATCAATTTGTGTTTTCTGTTCATCCAAGCTTGTGTGACCTTATGAGCAGGTTGGATGACATATTAACATCACTGTGGACCCTAAGAAGGTTTATCAGTGGACATCATTATCCCCACTATTTCCAATGGCGTGGTCCACTTGAGCTTTAGATACCTTTCAATTTTAGGTTCATAGCCCAAAATGAGCTGGAAAAAATGAATGAACAGCATAGATAAAACACATGTATGTAATGGGCCTGGCAGAGTCCTTCCAACACATAGGTCAGTGGTGACAGGGTCACGTTGCAATTGGCGTTCATAAATCACATATTCAAATATTCAAATCTAAGTGTTACTTAGAATCGTAAAAAATACAAAGTAGACTCTATCTATTAGGTGGTTCAAGATGATTTGTTGGGCCTATTTTATTTCTGCAATCAATCTTGACTATCACCCAATTGACATGATTTTTCATACCGTGGCTTACAACTAGATGTATGAACGAATGAACGGTTTAAATCAACAATAGCTCAACCTCTATGACATTTAAAAGGTTTTGTGATATTGTTAATGTCCGCACACATTAGCAAAACCCTCAAATGTTTACAATAATAGTCCACATTCAGTAACGACATATTAATAGTAAAAATCATGCATTGGGTGTGAATTTCTTACCATATCCCTTTTGCATGAGCAACCAAAACTGGAACAGTTCTGATCATTCGACCATCACTGCTGGTAGACCTAGCGATCAACACATCATAATCCACATGCAGACAAAGAAACAATGAAAACGAGCTGCTTGGGATGATGAGTTAAGAGGCAAGGATTTGTGAAATCCATGGATCCCTTATTTATCTTTGGTTGAGGATTTGTCCAATTTGTTGATTTTTCAAATCCAAGCACCCCAAAATCCAAGGCAAGCCGAATCCCAGTAAAAATAAAAAATAAAAAATCTGAACACTTTTGAAATCTACATGATAAGAGAGATGCTTAAAGGTGTAAAACTCCCATGTCATCACAAATGCTCTCAAATCCAGGATAAAACTCCCACTTTGGGATTCGTCAAATCCAAATCCCAGCTAAACATCAATTTGATGGGTCCATGGATTTATCCAAAATGTCATTTTGCAGATCCCAAAAACAGGGCCTAAGACTTTTCATGCAAAACCAAAAATAAAATTAGAAAATTTTCCTTCACCATCACAGGTAAAATTTCTAGTCCTGCAAAGAACCAAGCGAAGGCAAGCAAAACTAACAAAATCTGGATACTTCTACCTCTGTGTTAGTGTATGTGAGTTGAAACTCTTGAAGATATGAACCTTCAGAAAATGGAACGTCTAGGAAGAATATAACAAAGAGAGGAAGAAACCCTAACCCTAGAAAAAAAAAAAAAAAAGAAAGGATTCTCTTTAAGAGCTCCTCTGCTGGGCACACTTCAGATAGATCATGGCCGCTGCAGCAACCGTCCCAGCTGATGCCGCCAAGGGCCATGGGAGCTTCAATCCATGCCATTTGTTACAGCGGTACTCTCTTCCTTCTCCTTTTAATACCTTCTCCAGCTCCAATTTCTCCATCTTCCCTTCCATCTCCGAGCTCTTCCCCTTTGATTCCTCCAAATACTTCTTCAACCTACGGATTTCCATTTCCTTCCCCAATATCTCAGCCTCCAATACCTCAGTATTCGCTTCTTGTTGCAGTTTGCGGATTTCCAATTCTGTCTCTGCCGTCAATCTCTGTATCTGTCCATTCAGAAAAGCATTCTCCTCCCCGAGACTCCGGATCTTCAGACCCCTCTCCCGATTGCTCTTTTCCACCTCTTCAAAGGAGGTTTTCATCCGCTGAAGCGTTTCTGCAGCTACCTCGCATTCCGCCATTGACGCGGCGAGTTGGCGCTGCATACAGTTGATTTCGTTTTCGAGATCCTCCACACGAGCAGTGACCATTTTCAGCATCTTCTTGTCTTCTTCGAAGCAAACGTTCTCTTGCTGCAGCGATTGCAACCGTTTTTCCATCTCGGCCTGGTTGTTCTTGAATTCTTCGATTCGTTCCATCAGTAGCATGATTTTCTTGCTCTGTTCTGCATTTTTATAAACGAGTTCGGATTTCTCCTCTTCCAACGCTTCGATCTTTCGTTTCGGATCCAAAGCCTCGGCATCTTGCTCTCCGAGATATTGATCTTTCCTTGAGAGTTCGAAGGGCGTCAGATGGACTGTGGATTCCATGCCATTGATTATCAGTTCATCTGCCATTTGGGGAATCTGAGAGCGAAAGGAGATTGAGGAAAGATACCTTCTTAGAATCCGAGAGTTGCTTGTTGGAGGAGGAAATGTGGAGAAGGAACGATCGGAGTATGAAGGGAAAAGAGTTTGTACTGGGAGTCGGTGCGCTCATATTTCCCACCGACCAAATATGGTGGATGGGAATCTTGGCAGGCATTCCCAAATGGACTTTTGAAAAGCCAATGATTCCCGCCAACGAGAAATGATGCTCGATTCTGCGAGAGGTGAGATCGAAGATATGACCACCAGACACGTGTTGATTTGTTATGGGTAGGGGTGTACATTGAGTCGAGCTGGCCTCACCTTAGCTCAGTCTCCAGGCACACCCAGCTGGAACTGGGGGCTCAGCTAGATGACCGAGCCAATATCTCCAGCAGCTCGGCTCGCAATTTGAGCTTTCAAGCTTTCGAGCTGAGTTCGAGCTCGAGCTTTCGAGTCAAGTTTAAGTTCGTTTTTTGAGCCGAGTTTCAATTCGAGTTTAATTTTCTAGTTTAGTTTTTGAAATTTTGAATTTGAGTTTAGTTTTCAAGTTTAATTTTCTAGTTTAGTTTTCGAATTCTCAAATGAAGCTTATAAGGTGGATGGTCCTAATCACTTTACATGTTAAGCACATATGCGATTGGATTAAGAATATAAACAATGGGCTATACTCATTTAAATTCGAGTTCAACTGCTTACCGGCAGTCGGATTAGTGAGTTGCGGAAGGGGCAGGGGCGACCGGGCAGTTAAGCAGGGGTGACCAGGCAGGGCAGGGACCGCTGAACAGTCGAGCAGGGGCGACAAGGCAGTGCAAGGACCGTCGGACAGTTAAGCAGGGGCGGCCAGGCAGGGTAGGGACTGTCGGACAGTCGAATAGGGGCGACCGGGGCAGGGCAGGATCGCCGGACAGTCGATCGGGCGCGACCGGACAGGGCAGGGGCCGCCGGATAGTCGAGCAGGGGCGACCGGACAAGGTAGGGGACGCAAGACAGTCGAGCAGGGATGAGCAGGCGAGAGAGAGAGAGAGGGAGAGCTCGGGCCTCAGGCGAGCGCACAAGTGGCTGACAGGCTGAGAAAGGGAGAGAGATAGACTAGAGAGTAGACGTGTACACAAACCGGGCTAGCCCGGTTAGCTCGCTCGACCCGGCCCGAAAAAGCCCGACTCGGCCTGACCCGGAACTGAGTTCGGGTCAGGACGGGCCAATTTTCTAGGCTCGAAACTAAGTTTAAGCCGAGTTCGGATACCTCCTAGTTCAGCCCGACTCGGTCTGAAACCCGACTCGCCCCGGCCCAACCCGACCCGGCCCGACTCGGTCCGAAACCCGGTTTATATATATATATATATATATATATATATAACTAGTTCTTGTAATTTGAAAGGTTTAAAGCCATATATGTAATTTCTAAGTAATTTCTAACTGCTCATGTCTCATCCATCACTCTGCAAGAGTATCAAATCATTTCTTCATGAAGATTGTGAAGATGATTTGCAACATGGCAAAATGTCATGTGTACAAGATCTGGGTCAGTCATCAGGAGGGCTAGCCCTGGTTCCCACTTATCAGTTGGGCCACATTTCTACCAGAAGAATCAATGGTTGGAAAAATAATAATGACTGATAGTAAGTCTATCATCCTATTTTTTGGGCCATTGGATGTTCAAAGTGGGACCCAATAAGGACTGGCCTAGATGTGAAACACATGTGCCACATTTCTTGTCTTAATATGGATTAGAAAAATGAAATCTTAGTTCCATCCGGTTGGATGTACTAATTAGATCTTCTGATTCGAAAATCAGGCCGGTAAACACCTTAGGTTGGCCACAGGTATAAAACAAATAAACGACTAAAACAAATTCTCTAGTCACCCATTTGTTTTGGGCAGTATGGTCATCGGGAGGAATTGAATGTTCCAGGTCAGAAGATTTTTTGTGGAGTATATAGTTCAACTATCTAAACCGTTGATCGAGGGCCTTGTAAATTAATGGGATACGGATTACCTGCCAAAGCCCTTCCCATGAACTTGCTGTAAGGTTCGAAACTGGACCGAACTCAAGTTCGAAACTGGCCCGAACTCGAAGGTTAGAAACTGGCCCGAACTCGGTTCGAACTCGCCCGGGCCCGGTTCGGGCTAGAGATGTTGGCCCGGTGACCAGGCCCGGTCGGGTTCGGACCTGGTGTGGCTGTTGAACGGGCCTGGATGAGCTGTGGCCAGTTCGACTCGGCCCGACCCGTGTACACCCCTACTAGAGAGGGAGAGCTCGAGTGAGCGGTGCTAATGCATGTGGCTGAGAGAGAGAGAGAGAGAGAGAGAGAGAGAGAGAGAAGATAGCTCGGGCAGTCGGGCGGTGTGGGTTCGTTCAGGTTGAGAAAGGGGTAAGGGTTTATGTTAGGGTTTTTTAAAGGGTTATATACCCCTTCACCGAGTCGAGCTATATATCGAACCGAGTCAAGTCGAGCTAGGGCCAGTTCGAACTTGGTTTGAAATCATTTTCGAGCTCAAAAAATCGGCTCGGCTCGGCTCAAACTTAGCTTCGAACCAAGTTGAATCGAGCTTTTTCGAGTCAAGTAGAGCGAGCTAACCGAGCTAGCTCGGTTCATGTACACCCCTATGCGTGTGAGAGATCCCGTCCATGGAACAGATGGTGTTATGGTTAATATGCTATGTCTCAAAAGTAAGGCTAGTCTACTCATCATCTGGGCCACACCACACGCTACGCCATTTTGAAAATGCTGGCTATCCCTAATTTTCTTTTCTGGTCGATTTTCCTCATATGAGTGTGGTTTTCCTCATAAAGTGGCGACTAGCCGGACTTGTACGGATTGGTCTACATAACAATGAGATAGGATTTTCTTTACATCTAATTTTGGCACACCTGGTGGACCAATAAAATACGTACTTAATAATAATAGAATTATACTCGTTGTAGAAGATATCTTTTGCCTCGTATCCTTTAACAATATGTTATCTGCCAAAAGGAAATAATAAATGACATGTAACCTTAATTTATGTGTCACGTGGTCAAGACTGTGTGCTCGATACGTATATAAAAGACCTATCAATGAAGGATCTTATTATAGATCTGGATATGCTTGATAAAGCCATCTCTCACAATTCTTTCGAAATAGAATACTTTTTCAGAGACATTCAAAGCTCTTATGGCGACTACAAAGATTCGAGAATTGGACCAACATTGGAGCGAATAGAAACTAATGGATTGAGTCTCGATTTGGATCTAGCGAGGCTAGTCCCATCAAATCTATAGATCTTCATGGTCACGATAGGGGGAGATATGAAAACGGTTTGGATTATGACCCAACCAGATGAGACAGATCCCTAGAGATTCAAAGATCTCTTCATATTCAAGAATTGGACTAGCATTAGAGTGGATATAAACTAATGGATTAGTTCTCAATCTGAATCTAGCTGGATTGGTCCCATCAGATCCACAGATCTTCATGGTCACGACAGGGGGAGATCTAAAAATATTTTGACTGTGACCCAACTGGATAAGACGGAGCCCTAAAGATTCACGGATCTCTTTAGTCATGCTAGTAAGAGATCTAAAAATAATTTCTGATTTACGGAGATATCTTGGGCATACAAGAATGAGCAAAAAACAATTGAACGTTGTGCCCGTGAAGGATCTTGGATCGGAAAGGAAACCCAACAAGGGTTTTGCCGCCTCCCAGAGCTATAAAATGAAAATGCGACGAGAACTTCGGGCCCACACCAAACACAATCTATCATCACAGAACAACATTGTCTTTATCTTTCATCTTAGCTTAGTCTTAATCTCTCTGCTTGTATTTAGCAGTGTTGCAAACTATTTGAGATATAGATTTAGTATAGATCGCTATTGTCTAGCACCATCTCTGCAGTATGCTTAGGAGTAGCATAAATATTTACAACCTTTCGATGTCTGATCTCAATCAACCGAGTACTTGGAAGATCAAACATCTTAATCAAATTTTGTTTACCATTCACTTATATTCACCTAGATCATTTGTTCACACAGGTGATTCAGGTATTTATCTCTCGTTTTATTTTTTTCCTCTAGTTTATTTGTTGCTATGTCAACTATACTAAGCATTATTTATAAACTTAAAAAAACAGCATTGTTTTAACCCTTTTTTCTATTTTAGTTTGTTCATTTTCATTTCATTGAGAAGTACATTGACTACCATTATTGATGAAAGAGTAAGTACTTAAAACCCCATGCAAAAAGAATCCGTCGGGAAGGACTAATCCTTATCTTTCTGCAAATTGCCTCATCACTGTTATAATCGGTGGTTGAGTATTAGAATTCAATCTTAAATGGTCCATATTAGCGCGTGGCGCACTAGCCTTCAATCAAACTCGAGTCGAGTACGACTCTAGCTTTTGGCACGATCTTAATTGCGAACGTTAATCGAATACAAGGCCCATTAACACCTGTGATTGCGCGACTAAGTTCCGCACACTTGCTCGATGTTACGATTGACATCTTCGTTCTCTCTTGGGGTCCAGCTCCATTGGCATTCATCAGAATGAAGGTAGAATACTATTCACAGCACACATGTAAATGTGGCATAAGATCTGGGCCAACGTTTCAGTCCTTCGCTCTTCCACCATGGGCATACCAACTGAACGATCAGGATCACCATGTGAACGGTCAGGATAAGCTTTGAATGACTAAATGACGAGAAATGGTACTTAACAAAATATTGAGAAAGAGATTGGAGAGATGGCTTGCTACACACATGACAACAACTAACTTGTGAGATCCAGGCATCTCTATCGAACGTGCCAGTCTTATGATCCGGCCCATCTGCTCATGGAGACCAAGTGTAAGAAAAATGGACGGTCAAAGAGTACAATCATCTGTATTACACATCTATTTGTTGCTATCGGATGCGCATAACAGCTTGATATTTTAGTAAATTAAGGTCTACCTGGAGCTTTAACTTGTTGGTCTCTACTCTCTACAGATGGTATTGGTTAAGTGTGCTGACATATCGTTGTACACGGGACATTGGTGTCATACGTTGGACACGTGGCAACAATTAGATTGATTTACTGTATGTGTCAGTTAATTAGTTTTTTTTTTTTTTTTTTTTAATATTGTTGTTAAACTATTTTTAAAAGAAACATAAATAACAATTACAAGAAAAACATATTTAGTCATGACATATATAGCTATCAAATGTGAATGGGTGGGTGGATGTCCTAAAAAGATATAAAAGTGCTTCTCCGAGGATATCATATTCCTACAATTTTTATATATAATCTATGAACATTTTCAGATCAAGTAATCCATATACTTTCATCTTAATTATCTTCTTGAGATCAATTGTAAGATATATTAGCATCTACTTTTAAAGATGCGTTTAATATTTAGTAGTGCAAATTTTTGTATTAAAATTTGGATTTGGAAGTTTATTGTATCCTGAAGGTAAATATCATTTTTCTATTTTTATACTTGTTGAAATATGTAGAAAATGAGAATAAATCCATCTTGAAAGATTGATTATTCAAAATAAAACTTGAACTCATCAACTTGATATATATATATATATATTATATATATATATAACATCTGACATAGAAATGCTAAAGCTATCATCTTGCTCAACTAGGGGCAGCAATGAGTTTGGGCTGGGCTAGATTAGGCCCACCTTGTCCACCTGCAATTAAGGCTCCAATTTCCCACTTGATTGCTCCTAATCTATCCAATTGATCCAGTGGGTCACACATGTTCAAAAAATAGACACCTTGAGGAACAAAACTAATGGTCTATGGTAAAACTGGATGGATTGTCTAAGCGAAATCTAGTAGGATTAAAATGATTTAGCCTAAGCCAGCTGAAATTTGACCAGATCATGCATGCTAGCTAGGTCTAATCCTGACCATGGGGTCAAGCTAAGAGGTTCAAGCCCGTCCAAAGCCCAGTTGGGATGGTTGCACGAGTGGCCACCTGGCCCACATCCCTTCGCATCAACCACTCAAGGAGCTATTGAAAAGGCAAGGAGAAGCGCATGTGCTAATATGGCACGTATTTCTGGGATCCGAGCTACTCATAGTCAAGTGGTCAAGACATGCCTATTAAGTATAAGATTTTTGGAGATCTTTCTTTCCTAACCATCCCATTTTATCTGATTACATGTGGACCAGCCTTATTTTAGTCCAGGGCATGTTCGTGGTAGGCCCTTCCGAAGTACCCAGTCACGAGTAATCGAATCATCGCCTCGGTTGCAAGGACTGCCGTAGCACCTCGCCTCTTAATTTTCGTTTCTCTTCTTCAATAGCTAAGCTAAACCTCGTGCCTACCATTGAGAGAGTACATGACAATTCCAGACCATCAATCTGGTTGGCCCAACGATCGACGTACCTGTCAAACCCAAAAATTACATTGATTGAAGGATCCTAGTTGTTGTGGTTTGGTGGCCTAAAAAATAGAAACTAACCATTACCATAAAAAAAAATAAAAAAAAATCAAGTCATTGTCCATGTTAAAATAGGGAGAATAATGCTAAGCCAATTCTGGCAACTGCCCTTTTTAACCGTGCCACACACCTGGCAAGGTGGCACATGTGAGCAAGATCCAAGCCACTCATCACGAATATCTCACTTGGCAGATTCCTCGGAGCACAAATTAAGTGGGTCTCCTCATTATTCAGGCCGTACTTATTTTTATTTTATTTTTTATTTTTTTTAAAAACGGTTGAAAGAATGCTGTAAACCGTCCATATTCAATGCACAGTGAATGATTTTTAGGCCATTCATTGGCATGTGGGCCATAACGGTGCTGGCAGTCCCACCGTCCATCTCACGCCAGCAGACCCAGATTATCATAAATGCGAGCACATGTACGGTAAAGATAAGCCGCACATGACTATGTGATAATGGGCCCACATATCACATGATTATTCTTGAATTACACGAATGTGATACACGTACGACAAGGAGTTTTGTCCGTCTCACCTCTTTCGCTTTCCTGCCTCCGCTACAGGAGCACCCCTGATGATTTACAATCACGTTCCCCTCAGGAGCTGTTTATTTCCCCCACTACTTACAAGGAAAACTGCTGCCACCTCAAGGTACGTAACATAAGAATCATCGGTCATATATAAATATTTTCAAAAATTAATGTAAATAAATTTGTAACCATAGTATCTTTTCATAGCTAATATTTCAAATTCAAGCCACATGGTACATGAATATAATGATTTGATATTAAAATAATAATAAAAAAGGTCATCGTTTATTATTTTACTACCAGATTGTCAAGTAACATAAAAAAATTTTTATAATCATTACGCATTTCTTTTACATTATTACGATAAGAAGTAAAACAAATTTATCCTAAATTTGTAATTATTGCACATTTTTTTACATTATTATTATAATGATAATAGATAAAATAAATAGGCCCTAAAATTATACATGTGGTATGTTTGCAACTCAAAGTAGGCAATCCAAATCCTAGGACCATAATGTTGGGGGACCGCGGAAGCACACAAAGATGAATTTAGGATAACAATCCAATAGCATCGAACAAAAACAAAGAGAACACAACGATTTAATCTAAAAAAATTCTTTTAGGAAAAAACCACGGCACAAAGCGACAGATAATCACTATGAAAGCAGAAGTTACAAAGAGAAAGAGTTTACTCGATTTGAACAGCTTCGAATCTCACCCTTTCCATACCCTTTAAAACTCTAGGACAATTTAAAAACCCTTAGACTACCTCCTAATCCCATTTACACCCATATATATAGCTTTGAAAAGAATCCCAAATGAAATCAGAAATAAATTCTGCAAATTCATAGCTTTGCGAAAAATCTGTGCAGAATCTGTCAATGCCACCGAACACTTATAGATGGCATCGAAACTAATCCTTCGATGCCATCAAACTAACACATCAATTGTTTAGAGGGAACATGATTTTTTCGGAAATTCTTGATAACATCGGACTAATCTTGTCGATATTATCGAACACTCATCGATGGCATTGAAAAGTGGTCAGTTAGTCCATCGACCAACTGAAGAAAATTCAAAAAACATCAATAGGATCGAGCACTATTCAATGACATCGAACGGACTATCGATGACATCGACAGACCCTCTATCTGACTCGATTTAAGACATCAAATACAACACACAATAGATAAGTCAAGAATACAATTGATTGTATGGTACTAACCTTAATTAATGGAAATTTGCTTGTTGAACTAATTAGCTCTCTTTATATTAACAGTTCATTATATATCCATTAATCTACTAATTAGAGCAATGTCAGGTCACATTTTTTTGTCATGACCAATCTCAATTGGGACCCACAAATTGAGTGGTTTGAATATTGTTAATGAAACCTAATATAATTTCAATGCATGCATATGCACTATTATACTTTGAAAAGTCATGTAGAACCTTGTCTGACCTTCCGACAACCACTGATTTGATAGATATGAGCAGGATATTTCAGATAAAGAAGGCCCATCAAGAAAGTTTACTGTGTATCTTTCCTTGCCTGGCACATCCATTATTTTTCTTAAATCATACCATCCTTTTACATGACTTTTTTTTGCAAATTTTCACAAGGAATCTCAACTATTAACAAATTTTGTTTTTTTACCATCCTCCTTAGCCACCAATCAGACAATTAGAGTCAAATAGATAGTCATATCCACACAGCGTTTCCCACACATTATAGAACCCACGTGACCGACAGTTCAAATTTAATACCTATGGCCACGTGTATAGCGTTCAACCATAATAAAAATTCTTTAATTAAAAGCAAAGTTGTGTCGGCGCAAGATGCTTTGGATAAGCTATTTAGGAAGTAACTATTTTATTCACTATCTGTTAGGCGATAAAATTAGCACAAGGTATAGGTAAAGAATTTAATATAGATAATAGCATATGTAATGTTTAGCGCATGTTTGATTTTTCAAATTTATTGTAAATGCCCAGTAAATACCAGCTTATTGCAATTTCACCCTGTTTGGAAATAGGCAGGTACTTAGGAAAACGGTCCAAAAGGATTAACTTAAATTTGTGGGCCTCACCATAATGTATATGACATATCCGTGTCGTCCATCAGCTTTACCATGACATTTTGAGGTATGAGCCGAAAAATGAGGCAAATCCAACATTGAAGTGGCCCACACCAAAGTAAACAATGGCCCCAAGAAGTTTTTAGCAGTGGGTGTTCGAGTCCTTTTTTCTTGTGGTGTGTTACACTTGAAATTTAAATCTGGTTCATTTTTTGGGTCATGCCCTAAATTCAGTTGGCACAACGGATGGACAATGTGGATAATCCACATACATCACAGTGTGCCCATAAATATTTGGCAGCATCATCCATTTTTATATTGAAAAAAGTAAGAGTCAAATCAATCCTTGCATTACCTATGGAAATAATTATTACCTATTTACAATGCAATTCCATTTATAGGGCCTGTTTGATTTTGACGGAAGAGGGAAATACCCTTGAAAAAGTTCATTATTACCTTTTCCCCTGTTTGAAATTTCAAACGCATTTTTATCTCGAAAATTGGTCCAGAAAATGTGACTTACATCTGTGGACCCCACTATGACGTGCATGACATATCCACACCATCCATCTGTTTTATCATAAGATTTCAGGGCCTAAGTCCAAAATTGAGACAAATGCAATGCTCAAGTGGCCCATATCGAAGGAAACAATGGTCTTAAACGTCCACCGTTAAAAGTTATTTTGTTTATTGGGCCCACATTAATGTTTATTTGTCATCTAACCTGTTCATGAGGTCATAAAAACATTGATAAGGGGGTAAACACAAATATCAACTTCAGCCAAAACTTCTAAGGGCCACTTGAATTTTTATACAGCAAGCATTCAATTTCCACTGTTTCCTTTGGTGTGGTCTACTGGAGCTTTGGATGTGCCTCATTTTTTAGTTCATAGCCTAAATGAGGATGAAGTATAGGTAAACAGAAATATCAGCTTCAGCCAAAACTTCTAAGGGCCACATGAATTTTTATACTGCAAGCATTCAATTTCCACTGTTTCCTTTGGTGTGGTCTACTGGAGCTTTGGATCTGCCTCATTTTTTAGTTCATAGTCTAAATGAGGGTGACATATAGGATGAACGGTGTTGATACATCATATACACCACAGTGGGCCCTATATTTATTTGGCAACCAGCCTCGATTTTAACGTCAACATGCTGCGCAGTCTATGCGGGCGCAAGAAACGATGGATAATTCCCTGGTAAGTAATTATTACTTATTTACCAGGCAATTCCCATTTCCTTCAAAAATCAAACAGGCCCTAAAGTACATGTGCATGGTACCATGAGGCTTGAAGATTAACGGTGACATATGTCCATGTGTGAAGTACTTAAACTTGAAGATTCTACATGTAACGAATGTGATACATGTGATGCATGTGTGTGGAGTATTATATTTTATTGGGAAGTGATGTCATCAAGTTTTGTAGGCTCCACCATAATGTATATGTTGTTTCCACACTGTCCATCCATTTGAAGAGATCATTTTAGGGCATGAGGCCAAGAATGAGGTAGATCCAAAGCTTAAGTGGACCCTACCATAGAAAAATTGGGGATTGAATGCCTACCATTAAAAACTTTTCGAGAGCTATGAAAGTTTTTGAGCAAACTGATATTTGTGTTTTCCCTTCATCCATGTGTGTGTGAACTTATGAACAAGTTGGATATCAAATAAACATATCATGGTGGACCCTAGGAAGCTTTCAACGGTGGGTGTCATTGTCCCCACTATTTTCTGTAATAGGGTCCACTTGAGCTTTGGATTTGGGCTCATGCCCTAAAATAATCTCGCTAAATGGATGGACGGTGTGGATACAACACATACATCATGGTGGGCTCCACAGAACTTGGTGGTGTCACTTCGGTAGTGATATAGCGATTGAAGCCCCCGTAGGTAATATGTGTCCTATCCTCATGGTTTTTTGTTGAGACTCAAATATTATGTATTTATCCTCTCATAAGCATTATTTTTCGTGCATTTAGGTGATTAATTGATCTAATTAGAAATGCTTTATACATGTAAAGGGATTTTGAACCCAAGGCTGAATCTATGTTTAAAATATCTAAATAAGACAAAAAAAAAAAAAAAAGGAATTCAATTGAAGATTTGAAGATTTGGAATTTGAATATGAAGCTATGAAGACCCAAAAACCTAAGGAATTAAGTATCGAGGTGGAGAAAGCAACTGAAGACCAAATGGTGAAGAATTGAGGATTTTTAGAAGTCATCGATTGATCGATCGGATCCTTTAATCGATCAATTGACCAACAATCGATCTCGATTGATCGAGGAAATGCATCAAAATAATCGAATTACCTCCAAAACTTGCTGAACACTTTTTAGACCCATCGATCGATCAATAACTGAAGTTTGATCGATTGAGAAAATTTTGAATTTCATAGAAAGCTTCTTGGACATATTTTGATACATTCAATCAATCGACATACTAGGTTTGATTGATCGATCTGATATCCGTTTTTGAAAATCAATTATTGGACGTTTTAAGTGATCATCGATCAATCGACAGTGTCAGCAACTGCTTAATTTGATAAGATTCTAAGGTGGTGCCAAAGTTGAGTTTTTAAACTTATAATTAGAGTGTTTTGAATGTCCCTAATCATCTTTTAAGGTTTGGAGAGAAAGAGAAGACTTAGGTAGAGCGCAGACAATGATGTCCTACCTCAATTTCCTTTTAGATTATAATGGTTTTTATGTTTCTTTTATTCTAAAAATAATTATGTCTAGCTAATCTCTTAGCCGAGGCTAATGGGTGAAATTTTAGTTTATTTGATTCATACATTATATTTGAATGATGATTATTTAATTGAAATTGGTTTAAATTTATTTTAAAGTTTTAGAGTTGTGTATTTCTAGATCTGTTGTGAACTTAAGTTATAATGGATGCTTTGATTTAACAATTGCTTAATGTGATTAGAGAATGAATCAATTTATAAAGTTTATTGATCTATTATAGATTTTGGACACAATAGATGATTGAATTCCATGCGATTGATGTCCGAGTACTTCATAAGAGAATCATTCAATTGAAATCATACCTTATTAGATGTTGTAATTGGTTTAACAAAATTATTTCTCGATTAAAATAATTGGAATTCGATTCTAGTTGACTTATAATATATGAATTAATGAATTATACATTTTGATTGTTAAAAGTGGATTCCTGAATCCTTAATATTTTCTAATTACTGTTTTTATCCTAAATTATTTACTGGATTATCAATTTTAGAAATAGTTTAGTCCAAATTCCGCTATCAACCATGTACATGAATTGTCATGATATTTTTCACTTAAAAAAAAAAAAAAAAAACTAAATGGCATGCTCACATGGTATTGGGTTGTTGCAAAGCCAAATGATGTGTGCATCATGTACTCTGTTCGTTATGTTTTTTTTACCCTTAGGGCCTATTTGATTTTCTAATTACAATTAATTGTAAATAGTTGTAAATGGGCTATGATTATTTATTCTTGTAATTTGGAAATCACATCATTTGCGTTTGATTGTGTTGTTTTCTATCTATGATCGTTCTGGAAAAAGCTAATAGGGAGGTGACATATGGCGTTACACGAGATATTAGGTGTATGAAAAAAATTTCTGATATATTTGGAGTGCTTTTCGTAGAATTATAACTGACATATATTTAATGCTGCACGTTATCAGATAACCGACAAAGTAGCCCAACTAATACATCCAAAAGCAAAATGCGGTTGAAGAGCAAACCATGACCGACGAGAATAGAACTTGGCCGAGGGAAGATGAGCAGTCAAAATGAGAAACATAACAAGAGAAATATATAGATGGTGATGTCTTAGTTGCCGTAACCGTCCAATAAAAAAGAGAAACATCTGAAGAATAGTTATAGAAGAAATTTATAAATAGTAGGCGGATTGACAGAGAAAAACAACAACCAAATCCAAAAAACAAAGCAAATCTATCAATTTATCTTAACTCAATCTATCTTATGAGTAGTAATTTCATAGTTGTAATCCAAGTTCATGCTCATACATTGAACTTGATCGTTATCCAATATCAACAGTTCTTTTAAGAGACGCATTCTTATAGTAGTTCTTAGTGACAGACTTTAAGTTTTTCCTTTTATTTGATTGCACTGAAAATATCTTTTATGGTAAAAGTTAAAGTGTAACCTCTCTTTAGAGGAAGAACCCCACCCTTCAATTGTTGTTTGATCATTACAAATATTTTGCAAGCGGCTAAGTAGGCGGCCAATCTCCTCAAATTCAGTTATATACAGTCAAGTTTGATGTATTTACCTATTTTGACACTTGGGGTCAGAGTTGATCTATTTGAATCGAGTCACTATATTGATTCTGGCACACCCACACACACTACACATGACAGAAAACAAACCAAGTGCCAACATATTGTAATAATGATTTTGTTATGTTATTTGTTTCACCCTTAAATCACTTTAAATATGATGGTTATATAATATGAAAATGTAATAATTATATTTTACCTGACTTTTTTTTTTTTTTTAAATTACAAGTGTATTTGACTTTTAATTTATGGGCCATAACTTTTTGGTTAAACAGACGCATGGAAATGATAACAATAACTAATTTACCTTACGTTTCATGCAAAGTTGAATAATGAATATGCCCTTATGTCCACCGTATAAACAAATAATTAAGTCTTGATCCGAAACTTACATGGGCCACAACACACAAATATGAAATCATACCTAAAACAAACAAAATCATAATGTGTAGTCCACCTAGGCTTCGAAATAGTCTGATTTCTTATCCCTTCATCTCGGTTATACCTATCTAATCAGCGAATTGACTGACATATACACAACACGGTGGACCCCACAAGTAGACGGGCTATTTTTATTGATTGTGCATCCTTCCCAATTGCTCTTACGTTACAGTCACCTAAGTTTCCTTTTAGGCTTTTAACCCCGTAATTTATCGTTGAAGCGTGCATCTAGTGGATGTGATAGACATAAGGGTGGCTTCTTCCCTAAAAAGGACATTTTATCCTTGTTTTATATATATGGATCGGACAAATCATAAATAAGCCATCCAAGATCATGTACCGACGCTGTATGAACGTCATAAGACGGGGACGTCTCACCTCACCCAACTTTCCTTTTCAGCTCTCGATATGCAAGAGTTCACATGTGTTGATTGGCTTTGCTGCTGAGAAGGACGTACACCTATCTTACACATCCATTGCGCGTATCTCTGCAGCCGCCCAAGTTTCAGTTTAGACCTATAGGCTCCATGGAAGGGTGCATCCAGTGGATGAAGCGGACCTAAGTGGGTCTCCTTTCTATTTAATTTTGGTGATATTTTATTTTTATTTTTTACTTACAGTTAAATTTAAACTACTTAATTTTTATTTTCTATTTTAAAATTACATAAATAAGCTTGTCAAATTTGACAACACTACTTTGAATGAAAAAGAATCCGACAGGGCCACCTCACCACACCCAACTCTCCTTTCCAGCACTCAAAATTCAAGATTCTCCTTTCCAGCACTCAAAATTCAAGATTTCACATGAATCGACTGGCTTAGCTGGTGGGAAGTACGTATACCTACCCTACCTATTCATAACACGCGTCTCTCATCCGTACCAGATGCAGACTACTCCTCTCCGTGTGAATACAAAGAAAAACGGAAGCGGATTGGCTGCTGTACCTCAGACCGGCTATATAGCTGGTGTATTGACGTCAGCAAGTTCTGCCGGTCTTATCGTGAGGTATTTGTTATATCCAACCTGTTCATTCATTTGGCGAGCTCATCTTAAAAGTTTGAGACAAAAAATATGGCAGATATAAATATCAAATGGACCACTCTAAAAAAAAAAGTGGAGGAATGAACGTCTACCATTAAAACTTTTTTTGAGTTTGTGAAAGTCTTAGATAAATATGAATTTTTTTTTCCAATTTATTTAGGTCTTTTTGACCTAATGAACCGATTGAATGGAAAATAAACGCTATGATGGGTGGTGAAAACTATTTTATCCTCTGCTATTTATGGTGTGGTCCTCATTATCTTTGTATATGATTATTTTTTGAATAATCTTATAAAACGATTTCTAAAAATAAATGAATGATGGAGATATAATAAATACATCAATGTGGGTGACACGTAACATTGACCTCCTTTGAACCGTTCGTACAACTCGGTGCTCGAGGAGTGCCAGTCATCGTCTCACATGACACGTATGTACAGCAACTATACTGGTGTGAGGTACACCAGCCAATCCACTTCCAAGAAAAACAACCAACGGTATATAATTAATTAACATTTCCAACTAGCTACCGAATGGAAACGGATTGGCTACTCCCCCTGACACCAGCCCCGGGGCTGTGGTCGGTACTTTGTGGGACCGACTATGATGTATTTGTTTCATCCATTCCGTTCATACATTTTTACGGATCATTTTATGGATTGATACCAAAATTTAGAGGTGTATATATATCTTAGGTAGACCACACCACATGAAAACAATAGTGGTTGGATATTCATCATTAAAATACTCCTAAGGCCCAATATACTTTTATTTGACATCTAATATGTTGATTAGGTCATACAAGGCCGATGAAGGGGAAAAACAAAAATCATCTTGATCCAAAACTTTTCTGGCCATAAAATGTTTTTCAATGGTCGACGCTCATTCAACACTGTTTCATGTAATGTGATCCAATTAAGAATGGGTTATATCTAATTTTTGGTCTCATACCATAAAATGATCCTTCAAAATAGATGGATGGCATGGATGAATCACATACATCATGATGGGTCTCACGGAGCACCGACCACCAGCCATTGGCTGGTGTCAGGGGGAGTAGCCAATCCGCGTCCCTAAAGAATGGCTCGGATCACGAACATGTATAACGAGTCTGTACGTGTGCTGCGAGGCTCACGTGCATTCCACGCGAGAAGTCGCTTCCCAGTCCTCATTGACGTATTGCTATCAGTAGATACGGCTGTGGAGTTTGGAGACGTGGTACTATTAGTACTTTTGTTTGGACGCGGCTTCGGTCGATCCCCGGATACACTGAGGTTGGTGGATCGCTGAATGTGGAGTCCACAAGATGTATTCACCTTAAATCTACGCCGTCCATCCGTTTTTACGCCTCATTTTATAGAACCCCAAAAATGAAACAGATCCAAATAGCAGTGGCCCATTCCACAGGAAACGGTGGTGAATGATCATTAAAAACCTTTGTAGAGGCAACAGAAGTTTTGGATCAAGCTGATATTTATGTCGTCCTTTTATCCTAGTCTTTGTAACCTTATCAAAGGTTGGATTGCAAATAAACATTCCAGCGGCTTAATGGTGGGTATTCAATCACCACTTTTCCTGTGGTGTGGTCTACCTGAGATTTGGATGTGCTTCATTTTTTTAAAATTTTTTTTTAAGATCATTCCTAAAATAAGCCGTCAAAATCGGATGGACAGTAAGGCACATGCATAACGGTGTGCCTCCCCACAGTCGGTGGATGAGGGGATTCACAGAAGCCACGTCCCCCGTTTTCTGGCTTCTTCACGTGCATTTGGAGCACTCCAACATCAAAAGCGACAGATGGGTGTCTACAATTAGCCAGAGCAGAGACGACAGTAATATCGCACCCCACTTTTTAGTATCAGACTCCTCTTTTCCGGTTTCCTTTTATGCACCCCTTTCAACATCTCTACTGCAATTGAAGAATCTCATAGACATTACTGATTTATGCTTCCCAAGGTTTGTACTTCTTGATATGGGAAAGACCTTTCTCAACTCATATGAAATTTCTTAGGATTTTCGAAGATGAACACAAGATTTTTAGTTGGTTCCTAAAAAAAAAAAAAACTTGGGTTAGTTGAATTTTGTGAGTTTATGATGTTTAGGATTTTGGAAGTTGAACAAATGAAAGCTGAGTTGATTTTTTATTTTTATTTTTATTTATTTATTTTCTTTCTTTCCTTCTTTTTTCTATTTGGTAACTTGGGGTTGGGTTAGTTGAGTTTTATGAGTTTGTGATATTTTTAACTTATTATGTGGTGATTTACTCGGTTATGATGTGTGATAATGAGAGTGGCCTGTAAAAGTCTAACAAAAGGTGTTTTTTCTTGGGATTTTATTCCAAATATGTAAGTTTAATGGGACTTAGAAATGTCTTAGTTGAATGACTTTTATCCGGAGTTAGGCTAGTCAGTACATGTTTATGGGTACTCATCAAGATGTTAGGATGAGGCCATGAAATATGCTTCTGTTGTTTTAGATGATTTTTCTTTATAAAAATAAATAAATAAATAAAAACTGTTTGGATATGAGTTGGTTGAGTTTTAAAAGAGGAGAAAGGCTGATTTAAGGCGGGTTTTGGATGCGCTATTGAATTTAATTGCGAATGCTAGTCTAAATATAGTGGAATTTACCAAATCGTGATTTCTTTTTTGAGGGTTCGTATTGAGGGCATGGACTTCAATTATTGTTACATCACTTTTTGGGTTGGGCTTGAAAGAAGCGCAACTGCAATTTGAGTGCTATGTGATCCATATGAATTCTAAGAAATATTATTACATTCTGTTTACTTAGGCTTTGATTAAACTGAATGTTTGGAATTGAATTCATTTGTGCATCCAAAACACGGCCTTCATGGTAGATATGGAGATCTTTCATGTCATGATTATCTGTGTTGCATTCTAAAATTCCAATCTCATTTTAACTCATTTTATGCATTTTACAGTCGGGTTAGTATTTCATCCGAAAATGAAATGATAAAGGCATGTCTTTTTCGGTCCCTTTATGTTGGTTTTGTTTTCAATTGTCAGATATTTCTAACATCAAAATTGAAAGGAGAACCATTTGTAGAAAGTGTAATATTTTTATCAAGGTGATTGATTTTCTTGTTTAAAGGGTCTCCCATCTATGATGATGGTGTTGTGGGTAGGGTCTCCCATCTGTCAATGGGCTCGGCTCGGACCAGGCAAAATTGAAATTTTGAATAGGCCAGGCAAACAGTTCAAAATCCAGGCCGAAGCCAACCCCAGGCCCAGTCCCTTGACAGCCCTAGTTGTGGGCATCAAGAACTGTGTCGCTGGAATTCCCTTTGCTGGTTTTTATGAACCAAAGTATATAGTTGTATTCATTTTTCATATAAATATTTGGAAGTCTGAGAGAAGATGAATTGCTATAGTTCGGAGTGTTTCCATAATGCAAATTCTTTTACAGTAAGGCTTGTCTTGAGTAGTTCACTGAAAGAATTTCAATGTCTTTTATCGAGTAGTTCACTAAAGACTAATTCCCAGGTTTGGTAGATTTGGATGATCCTTTGACTCCAAGAACGTATGTTCATGTTTGCAGTGTGGATGGTCCACCTTCGCATGCGGAAATGATATGTAGACTTATCAAATGGCTTAGTTTAGAATGGAGGCTCTGAGTAGCAATTTATAATTTGCAATCAAAAAGCATCTGGTGGAGCCATACACTCCAAAGTCTGAGAAACATGGGAAATGCTCGCATCCTAGCATTCTATATAACCATTTGTTTCGTTGCATTTATCGTATCGAAGATTGTTATTGCAGTGCTCCTCTATCAAAGATGGAGCAGAAAGCGCAAGGTCTTCCAGGAGAGCTTGTCAGGTAATGCTTCGTTTAGAAGATATATATTACTACATGATTGTAATATTTGCAACTTGTGGGTGCTTTGGAAGCACTGTTGACTTGAATTGCAATGACTGATCTAATGAAGTAGAATAACCAAATTGTGATTTCCTTCCTTTAGCATACATAATTGAGTGTTTGGGATAGTAATCAGATCGCCTTGTGGGAGGTTTACTTCCTCACATGAATACTAGGAAACACCATCACTTTTTGTTATTTCCTCTTGAATAAACTGAATGTTTGCAATTGAATTCCATTCTCTTGTTGTGCATCCAAATGTGGCTTTTATGTCGGTCATCGGGAGATGAAAAGGAAATGAAATACTGATGACCTATGTTCGGTAACAGGTGGGAAGATGGTATTGTTCAGGTCGCCGACCATGCAGTCCCTCACCTCAGAAGCCTTTTTGAAGAAGACGATGAAGCTAACCAACAAGGATATTATTGGGTCTGGAGGATATGGAACAGTGTATAGACTGACCATCAATGATTCCATCTCTTTCGCTGTGAAGAGATTAAATAAGGGTAGTGCAGATAGGGACCGGGGATTTGAAAGAGAGCTGGATGCAATGGGTGACATAAAGCACAGAAACATAGTCACTCTCCATGGTTATTATACTGCCGCTCACTTCAATCTGCTCATATATGAGCTCATGCCCAACGGTAGTCTTGATGCATATCTTCATGGTACTTCTTTTCTTTTCTTTGTCCGTGTGTGTGTGACTACCTTCTCCTGCTTTAAAACTACACTCTATAGGTAACTTTTGGAAGTTCTTGGTTCCCAAGTTCAGGCATACATGCAAGTCAGATATGTTCAAATACTTCTAGCACATCTCACTTGTGATTTGGGGTGGAAAAGCAAAAAACAGGGCAGCAAGAAACCATATAATGTCAGTTCTATATTCCATGCAATCTAAATGCAAATGGCACCTGTTTGGCAAGGAAAGTTCCACCAACTACAATTTGGGCTTGATAACAAAGCTACCTAACATAGATGTGTCACTACCACTTCTCAAATTCTCTTCTTAAAAAGAATGTTTTGATGCAGGGAAGTTAAAAGAGAAAAACGTTTTGGATTGGCCTCTAAGGTATAAAATAGCAGTAGGTGCTGCTCGGGGCATTTCATACCTTCATCATGACTGCATTCCTCATATAATTCATAGAGATATAAAATCAAGCAACATATTGCTGGATCAAAACATGGAAGGTCGGGTGTCTGATTTTGGACTGGCCACATTAATGGAACCGGATCAAACCCATGTATCTACGTTCGTCGCTGGAACTTTTGGTTATTTAGCTCCAGGTACAGTACATAAGATCACGGATCATGGTCAGTTTCCTTTTGACTCCGTTGTCCCAGTGCCTGCTAAACATCGTCATGGTTTATCTTTCCTCTTGCAGAATATTTTGATACTGGACGAGCAACAGCAAAAGGTGATGTTTACAGCTTTGGTGTTGTCTTACTAGAGCTTCTAACCGGGAAAAGACCGACAGATGAAACATTTGTTGAGACCGGCACCAAACTAGTGACATGGGTAAATCTCACATCCTCAGAATACAAGTTTCATGGCACTTGTGGAGTTTGTACAAATTTCAACAGATCAGAATGGTATCATGCACCCCTATTTTTCTACCTTGTCGTACTAGAGAAGTACCTTTTAGTATTAATCTAGCATCAAAAGAAGGAAATGAAGGTTTATGCTTTAAAAATAGGGGGGTCTAATAGAGGCCCTTTTTTTAAAAAAATAAAAAAATAAAAAAATTCATTTAACTGATTGCTTGTCCAGTTAATGTCTTCTACTGAACTCTTTTTTTTTTTTTTTCAAGTGAAAACAACATGGATTTTTTAGATTATTCACATCTAACTTGTTTTATGATGTGTTTGGCCAACCTTTTCTGTTAATATGCTTTTTGTGATTCAAGACTGATATTTGCGGCGGTGGTATGCATGGTGTAACAGGTGAAAGCTGTTGTGGATGACGAGCGGGAAGAGTTTGCAATAGATAACGGGCTAATAGATTTTCCTGCTAATGAAGTTAAGGATGTATTCAGTGTCGCAGTGAAATGCCTTGAATCAGAGCCCTCTAAGAGACCAACTATGGCTGAGGTTTTGAAGATGCTCGAGCAGATAAAATCTGATAAACCCATATCAGATTCCTGAAATGTGCCATGGTTTCTTTTGGGATGTGAAATGATCTTGTCATCGAAGGAAGCCCATTGTATACTAAAATGTGTATGAACGATACAATCATCCAGCTAGATATGGTTCTATTGATCAATCATACCAATAAAAGCATGAAGTCCTGGCAAGTTGGTGTCATGCAATAGCTGCTTGGATTCCTCAACGGGTGGCAGTATGTGGTGTTCAGAAAGGAGGAAAAGGAATGAGGCTCTCATTTTGGCAGTGTTTGGATGTACCATTGAATTGAGTTGTGAATATTTAGTTTAATTGAGAAGAAATGAGAAGTGAGAATGAAATTTCTAAGCATTGATAATGAAGAAAATAGCCCTCAAATTGGGTCACATTACTTTCAAGTCCCGCTTGAAATTAACATGATTGCATTTCGGGAGCCCAGGCACTGAATATGAATACCAAGGAAATCATAGTTTGGATATTTCCAATCTACCGGAATAATAATTCCGATTCGAATTGACATCCAAGGTAAGTGGGAATATGATGAGTCCGGAGCATTAATCAGGGCAGGTGAGGAATCTTAAACTCGAGACCTTTTCCTATGATACTACTTTGATGCAGGACAACTAACCACTTGCTCTAAAAGCTCAAACTAATAAAAAGCATAACAAATTAATCCCATTATCCCATAACCGGGTCCCACATTCCATGAGTGTGGTCCTTGTCTGAATCCCCTCATGGGCTCATCTCACATGGGTCTTGCCTCACACGAGCCACTTGTCTCACACAGGCCGCCCACCCCAAGTGTGCCCTTGCATCCCACGAGCCACCTCACTCGAGCCCGGTGTGAAAATGCCCCTGCATTAATTTTCATGAAAAAGAGCTTTTATACATTAATCTCAACAAGCTAGAAGCCGAAATTCACATACGATTAACTACAACCATTGCCAGAACAATGTCTTCCAGGATCCCAAACTCACAAACATAATACAATTATGAAGGGCAACAATAGACACCTCCATTGATCAAATATATAGTTATTTTCTGAACAAAATATATAATTACCATTTACATCTACTTGATCAACATTGCCAGCCCATTAGCAACTGAGGTTTTCAAGAGAGGAGAAACAGGAGCATCTCCAAAAAAAACATTGAAAAGAGCTGAAGAAACGTTTGTGGAATCGATTGTGGCATCCACAGTTGATGGCATCCCATCTGATGAGATTGAAATCTGCATATATGAAACAGACATCCCATTTTAGATGCTGGCGTGCTCAAAGTAACATTTGAACTCTAAATGAACATGTAAGTTTTTGTATGAATGGGAGAAGTGTATGTATGGATAGATAAATGCATGTAAAGATGTATTGTGTGCTTACTAGCATCTTGGATGGCTCCACCCAAGTCAAGAATATGAGAGTCCCTTGCTTAAGAGGGCGTCCTTGAAAGGTGCTACGAAATGTGGAGAGTGCAGATTCATCAACAGGGGTGGGTGCTTTGATCCTTGGTGAGATGGCATCATCTAATGCATCCCAGAAAGTCTTACCATTGACATCCCTGACCAGAACAATCTGCAACGATTTCTCTGAAGATGCTGCATACAAGATATGTCATATCATCACTCACATCTGCAAGTTCTTTTGTGAAAAAGCAAACATGCGGAAGTTTAGATCACTGATACCTTCATAAACAGCATTAAACAGAGCGGAATCCTTTTCAATTTCAGCAGCTGATTTTCTCTTCCATGCATTCAAATTTTCTATTATAGAATTATTTACATACAACCCAGCAGCATAGACTTTAACACCAATGATAGCAAAAACCTTCTCCCTGTAACCTGTCATTCAAGACAATTGAAACTAAAGGCAATATAATCGCTCCTATCAGGAATCAGGATTGTCCACATTAAGCAATCTCCGTTGGTGGATTCTATATGTGGTTAATTCCTCATCAATTCAAAATCATTTTTATTCCATAGATTTGATAAAGGTGGAGAAACCGACCCCAAAGAGCTGGGATGAGGTCATGATGATGATGATCAGATGACGGTGATGGTGGGACACCGGTGCTACACTATACAAAGGGCCCATTTGGAAGCATAGTCATGTCATCATTGGATCCACACCTTTAGTGGGACCTGAACATTTCACCTTTGGGGGCAGTGTGGAAGTGATTAACCCAAAACCGCATTAAGTCAATTAACAATTTACCACTTCTTCTGTTCCCAAATCAATAGCAAGACAAGAACAGCTAAAGCATGTGGCTCATTGCATCCACCATCAGATTTGGGAATAAGGCATGCACATGAGCCTTGCCAAAGTTCCACCACCATAACTCCATCCCTTTCTTAGGAGATGGCAATGTGTAATAGGTGTTACTCACACATCATGCTTGGACGTGAGACAGGATATTTTGATGAGATTCACACATGGTGAATGAACTATCACTAACCATGTTTCACAGATGATCATTCTTGAGCATCGTCGGATGGGTTCTACAGAGTGCATGTAAAGAAACAAACCTGTGCCAAGCAGAACTAATGGATCCAAGCATCCGGGCACATTCAACGGTGTCTGAAATTTCACATTGGTCGAGGGCTCCAAGACAAAGTTTGCACTTCCAACTGCACCGAAGGATTCAAAGAGCAAGATATATTAGCATTTCTACTATCTGCCACAGTACTGTTTTCAGTCTAGGATAAGGGGCTGGAGTCAGGCCAATGCATGGATTGATTATTCATTCTAGTCGACCCAGACTTGGTTGAGTTTGATCTAGTTGAGCACTATGTGTCACATTGATGTAGGTCTATGGCCCACCATACGGCCCATCATGTGCTGATTTTGAGCTATTTGTTGCAAAATTTGGACCTAAATGTCATATACCTCATTTGCCATTTGTGGATGATGGGGGGCTGATGTGGAAGATATGATTGAAGATTTTGGGAGTATTTTGTTTTTGTTTTTGTTTTTTTGTTTTTGTTTTTGTTTTTTTTTTTTTTTTTGCTATTTTAAGCTAAATCTTTGTTGAGGGATTTTTATTATCTTAAATAAATTATTAGTTGATTTGAAATCAATTCAGATTTATTTGAAATTAATCTAATAGTTGGGGATTTTCATTAAATGTTCATAAATTGTCTTTAGGGTCTATAAATTATTAATTGATTTGAAATTAATCTAATAGTTGGGGATTTTCATGAAATATTCATAAATTGTCTTTAGGGTAAGAAGTAGGCATTCCTCATTTTTTTCCCACATTTTCTAAGTTGTGAGTTTTCTCATGTATTGTAAGAGAAGAAATTTCATATCAATAAAGTTATGCATCCCTCTTTGCTTGTTTGCGATTTGAGCGTCGAGATCCTGTTGACTCGATAACTGGTGGACCATTTGGTATCAGAGAGGGCAATTGTTGGGGGACTTTTTATTCTACTTCACCTCCTAATGGCTTCAAAGGGAGTGGCGCAGGAAGTAGGCATTCCACATTTTCTAAGTTGTGAGTCTTCTCAAACATTGCAAGAGATGAAGCTTCATATCAATAAAGTTATACATCCCTCTCTATTCAAATATTCTTATGAGTGTACTCTTGTCAATTTATTTGCAAATTCGAGCATTAAGATCTCGCTAACTCGATAATTGGTGCACCATTTTAGTATTAGATAGGGTAATCATTGGGGATTTTTAACTCTATATCACCTCCTAATAGCTTCAAAAAAAAGTGACACGGGTAAAGTTTATGCGAGTAACTCATTGAAGGAATCTGGAGACTAAAGTTGGAGCATGTGGACACAAGGGAAATGTCCTCACCAAGGTCCCAACCAATGACGAGCTACCCTGGCTAGTGAAGACACCAATAATTGAATCCTACAATTGTTGAAGCATGACAAAGAACCTGGAATTAAGGTCAAAATTTTAGAATTCTTGATCATTTGCATGTTGAAGACTTCATCGATTGGCTAAGCGAGATGGAAATATTGTTCAAGGAAATCGCGGACAAGCCGAAGATAAAGTTAGTAACTATAAAATTTTCTGGTCACACATTAGAAAGGTGGGATAATCTCCAAGTCGAACAACTCTATCAAGATAAGGAGAATAGATTCTTCATAAAAGATTTTTTTTTAGAAGTCAAAAAAAAATAAAATTATATCCGCGGCCAATGCCCGTAACCTCTATCGAAGATGCCACAATCTACATCAAGGGAATAAATTGGTAAATGAATACATCAAAGAATTCCATACATTAACATTACACGCACGGTTTTTGTGAGTATGAAGACAAAGTTTCAAGATAGGTTAATGGCCTTGACCCAAACATAAAAAATGATGTGGCTTTCAAAGATGTACTTGAGATGTCCGATATATACACACTTGCATAAAATTTGAGGAGATAAGTAACCGAAGACTTAGGAGATGATTCGATGCCCCACGAGATTTGTCATCAACAACGGGGCAATACGTTAACTTCCCACGTAAGGTAACCACAAGGCTTCCATAGGTTGAGGGAAAATGGACCAACGTCCAACAATGAAGCGAAACCCTAACAAAGTGGGAGGTAGTCCACCAAAGATGGGCAAAATAGTACTCCTTTCATATGCTTTAGGTGTGAGCAGTTGGGATATTGTTCTTTTTACTATCTCGAACAATGGAGTAAATTTGATCAGGAAAGGACAATATGTTGAAGACACTCTCGGCCGCATTCAATGATAGCCGAAAATGATATGGAATATGAAGAACATGCAAATGAGAATGTGGGACATGTTGGGGAAGATATAGTAAATGTATTTGGTAATAAAGGTAAGTCATTAGTTATCTAACGGACTATGTAATTAACGCCTCCTGCAATTTATGGGGACGATGGTTGTGACTAGGGGTGCACATTTAACCGGTAGAACCGTGGAACCGGACCGGAACCGTTGGATCGGTCCGGTTTGGTCCGGTTCTGGACAGCACCGGTTCCGGTTCCGGTTCCAAAATTGCGAGAACCGTTGGATACGGTTCGGTTCCGGTTTAGGGGCAGGTAGAACCGACCCGAACCGTGGAACCGTGGTCCCCACCTCTTCTTACGCGTTGCTAAGAAGGATGAGCGGAGTAGATCTCCGAGAATGCCTTCAGAAGTAGGCCCACCTATTTTTTTTTTTCAAAATATCCAAACAGTGAAAAACGTCCAGGGACGGACGTGCATGGATTGGGTTTTGACAGTGGCCCCCACCCATCATCCCTTTTCATGATCTGGACCGTCCAATGTGTCCCAGAGGGCGGCTTGACCCTCGCCTAGGTGGCGGAATTGCAGAAGATGAAAAACCCAGAACCGTGGAACCGATCCGGAACCGATCCGGAACCAAACCGGTTTTCACGGTCCGGTTCTGGTTCGGTTCTAGTGTGCTAACGGTTCGGTTCCGGTTCCGAAAATCCCAGAACCGTTAGGAACGGTTCGGTTCCGGTTTTACCCCGGAACCGGACCAAACCGGACCGTGTGCACCCCTAGTTGTGACATATTATCTTCCTCACTACTTGCACTTCTAGTGCAAAGACATACACGATTTTAGTAAATGGGGAAAGCAGCGAGTATATCATCTCACAATAAATGGTAAATAAATTAAAACTTAAAAATACATAAGCATCCATGCTCATACCAGATTCGTTGATTCAATAAAAGAAGAGAAGTTTCTGTTAATTATAGGTGTTTAGTTTCCTTCTCTATTGGATTTAAGTAAGGATAAGGTGTGGTGTGACATGGTCCCATGTATACATGCCATATTTTGCTATGAAGAACGTGGTTGTGGAACCAAGATATAGTGCATTTTACTCTAGCTAGCATATATTCTTTTGTCAAGGATGATGTTAATATCACATTGTACCAATGAAACATCTTCCAACACCTAAATGTTGGGATTTGGGCTACGGAATCACACATATATGGATCTAGGATAGCAATCCAAGAGCACCAAGCAATCACAAGAAACACAAAGATTTAATGTGGAAATCTCTTACGGGAAAAAACCACAGCACAAAGCGACAGAAATTCCATTATGAAAGCACAGATTACAAAAATGGAGGACTTACCCTGCTTGAGCAATCCTTAAACCTCACATTCTTTCCACCCCTTGAAACCCTAGAACTCTTTTAGAAATACTTTGAACCCCTTAGAATACCCTATCAGTCCGTATATAACCATTTATATAGTTTTAGAAAGAAGCCAAAACGGAATAGGAAACAAAAAATGCAAAAGTTGCGTTTCCACAGAAAATCTACGTAAAACCTTCGATGACATCGAAGTAGCTTTGATGTCATCGAAAAATGACAAAATATGTCCAGCGAGCAGGGGTGAAAATCTAAAATAAATTCGATGGCATCGACTGGCTTCGATGACATCAAAGCTGGTTCGATGTCATCGAACCCACATTGTCAGATTTAAGACATCTGTCAGCAACAATCTCCACCATGTCTTCAATCTTTAAACCCGTAGCTTCTTATCCTCTTCTCTTATCTCTGTCTAGCATCATAGCTTCATCAACACTTCTCGTGCACACTCCATCCTTCTTTTATGCCATCGCCAAGCCCAAAGAAGTTGTACAGAACTTGAACTTCTCTGTAGGAACGACCTTGGTGACCATGTCTACCAGATTCACGCTGGTGTGAATCTTCTCCAGAGTTACGCCTCCTTCTTCAAGCACCTGTTGAATAAAGTGGTGATGAACATCAATGTGTTTAGTACGTGAGTGATAAACAGAATTTATAGCCAAATTGATAGCGCTCTCGCTATCACAGTTAACCAGCACGACCTCCTGCTGAAGTCCCAACTGATTTATCATGCCTCTGAGCCAAACACATTCTTTAAACGCTTCTGTCACTATTATATATTCTGCTTCGGTCGTGGAAAGAGCCACCACGGACTGAAGTTTCGATATCTAACTAATTGCTCCACCCGCTAGTACAAACGAGTAACCTGAAGTCGACTTTCTGGAATCCAAACTGCCTACGTAGTCTGAATCCACATACCCTACCAACTTTGCCTCTGTCTTCTCAAAAGTTAACGTAGTCTTTCGTACCTCGAATGTATCGAAGTAGCCATTTCACCGCTTCCCAATGTTGCTTGTCGGGGTTTGACATGTATCTGCTCACAACACCGACTGCCTGTGAAATATCTGGTCTCGTACAGACCATGTCATACATTAAACTGCTAACCGCATTCAAATAAGGCACATGAGACATAACCTACTTTTCCTTATTTGATTTAGGACATTGTTCTGAGGAAAGTTTGAAGTGAGCCGCGTGAAGAACGCTCACTGGCTTTGCTTGGTCCATCCCATACTTAATCAGTACCTTTTCAAGAGATTCTGACTATGATAACCAAAGCCTACTCTTCTTCCTGTCTCTATAAATATCTATGCTGAGAACCCTCTTTGCAGCCCCTAGATCTTTCATCTCGAATGTCCTTAATAACTGAGTCTTCAGTACGTTGATTTCAGACATATAATGACTGGCGATCAACATATCATCAACATACAATACTAAAATGATAAATTTTCCATCACTCGGTGTCTTGTAATAGACACGATGATCGTATTCACTCCGAGTCAATTTCTGACTCAACATGAAAGAATCAAATTTTTTATAGCACTGCCTAGACAACTGTTTCAGGCCGTACAACGACCTCATTAACTTGCAAACTTTTTTCTCTGCCCCTTTAACTTTGTAGCCCTCTGGTTGCTTTATGTAGATCTGCTCTTCCAACTCCTCGTACAGGAATGCAGTCTTGACATCCATCTGTTCCAACTCGAGATCGTATTGGGTAACCAGCGCCAACACGAATCCGATAGACACTTGCTTAACCACCGACGCGAATATCTCTGTGAAGTCGATTCCTTCTCTCTGAACATAACCCTTCGCTACCAACCTTGCTTTGTATCTATCATGTTTCCTTTTGAATAACTACTTGCATCCGATCGCTTTTCGGCCCATTGGAAGCTCCACCAGCTCCCGCGTATGATTTTTGTGCAACGAGTTCATCTCATCGTCCATAGCTGCCTTTCACTGTTTTGCATCAGGCTTACTGAGAGCTTCCTCAATAGTAGACGGGTCTCTCTTATCTATAATGAGGGCATATGTAATATTAGAGTCGTCTCTGTATCTTGTCAGTAACCTGCAATCACACGGTGGGTTTCTTCTCATAGGTGGCTGCTCTACCTGATCTCGTACCTCTGTCTGTGTATTTGTCTCTGCCTAAGTATCATCTGTGTCAATCTGGACGTCTACGATCAACCTTCTGGTTCCTCTTGCTCCTCTTGATCATTCTTACAAAATAGAGAGCTTCCATCGAATCTGACGTCACGACTAGTGATGACCTTGTGTGTGACCTTGTTGAATAACCTGTAACCTTTCACACCAACACCATAGCCAACAAAAATATACTCTTTGGCTCTATAATCTAGCTTATCTCTCTCAACTGACGGTACATGAGAGTAAGCTTCACAACCAAATATGCGTAAATCTGAATAATCCAGCTTATAACCACTCCATACTTCCTTTAAGATTTTACATTCAATTGTCGTAGACGGGAACCGGTTCACTAAATAGCAAGCCGTGTTAACGGCTTCTGTCCATACGTCCTTGCCCAACGCAGCATTACTTAACATGCATCAGATGCTCTCCAAGAGAGTTCGATTCATTCGCTCAGCCATACCGTTTTGTTCGGGCGTGTGGCACATTGTGTTGTGCCTAATGATCCCTTCATCCTTGCAATATTCATTAAACTCAATGGAAGTGAATTCTCCACCACTGTCAGTCCTTAAAACCTTTATTTTTCACCCTTACTGTTTTTCCACCATTGTCTTCCACTGTTTGAATATGGTGAAAACTTCGAATTTACGTTTCATGAAGTAAACCCAAACTTTCCTGGAGTAGTCGTCAATGAATGAAACAAACCATGACGACCCCCTAAAGGAAACTTCTGGCGATAGCCCCCATACGTCAGTGTGCACATAATCAAGCACTCCCTTACATACATGGTTTCTAATTTTAAAAAATAATCTAGATTGTTTACCATATATACAATGCTCACACATATCTAAATCAGAATTTTTAAAAGTTGGAATTAAACATCGATCAGAAAGTACATTCATGCCTCGCTCGCTCATGTGGCCCAAACGAGCATCTCACATACGTGCAGACGTGGAATCTGCAACATTCATTGTCGCTCCACCTTTTGAAGTACTTCCGATCAACCTGTAAAGGTTTCCATACCTTTACGCTCTCATAACCACAAGTGCCCATTTTGAAACTTTAAGGACCCCATCAATACCAGTGAACTTGCGCCCTATAGCCTCGAGTGCACCGAGAGAATGAGACTTTTCTTCATATCAGGAACGTGTCTGACATCAGTCAAGGTATGCTTCATCCCATCAAACATCTTGATGCTCACCATACCAATAGCCACAACATTACAGGCATCGTCATTGCCCATAAAAACCTGTCCACCATCGCATTCCTTGTAATTGGCGAATAAACTCCGATGAGGAGTCATGTGATATGATGCTCCTGTGTCAAGTATCAACTCGTCTTTATGATTGTCGTATAAGTGACCAATCATGGAAACAGACAGAACATCACCACCACTTGTCCATTCATCAAATGTGACAGCATTGGCCTCCTTGGAAGAAGCCGCTTAATTTTCTTTATTCGCTTTAGGATTTTTACAATCCTTCTTCATGTGTCCAGATATCCCACAGTTCCAACACTTTAATTTTCCTTTGCCCCTGCCCTTGGATCTAGGTCTAGAAGATCTTGTACCTCGCTCAGAATCTCTGCCCCTCGTAATCAGTGCATCAGAAGATGTCCTCATGTCACCGTTTAGCTTTCTCATTGCTTTCCCTTGAAGGGGTGAGATAACGATGTCGACACTTAGGGTTTTATTTGCGGTGCACATCGTGTCCACGAATGACTCATAAGATGCAAGAAGAGAATTCAACAATATACATGCCTATTCATCATCTTTGACCGCTTCTTCCATATCCAGCAATTTACACATCAATTTATTAAAGTTGCTGATGTGGGCTTCCAGATCTCCACCCTCTGCCATATTGAAGGTATATCACTGTAGCTTCAAGTGTGAGCGATTTTCAGAGAACTTTTTCGCATAGATGTTCTCTAACTTCGCTCACAAACTAGCCACAGTTTTCTCCCTCAAAACATTATAGAGAACCTCATCCGTGAGACATAAACGGATGGAGGCTAAAACATTACTATCAAGGGTTTCCCATTCTTCGTCTTTCATAGTAGATTTTCGTTCCTCAAGAGCCTTAATCGCGGCTTGCTTGGTTAATAGGCTAATCATCTTAACCTTCCATAACTCAAAATTATTTTTTCCTGAGTACTTCTCAATATCAAACTTGGCGTTTCCCATTATTACTAATCCTTCAGATTCAGATTTGTGCCCCAACGATTGCTCTGATACCACTTGTTAGGATTTGGGCTGCGGAATCACACAGATATGGATCTAGGATAGCAATCTAAGAGCACCAAGCAATCATAAGAAACACAAAGATTTAACGTGGAAAACCCTTACGGGAAAAAACCACAGCACAAAGCGACAAAAATTCCAGTATGAAAGCACAGATTACAAAGATGGAGGACTTACCCGGCTTGAGCAATCCTCAAACCTCACCTTCTTTCTACCCCTTGAAACCCTAGAACCCTTTTAGAAATACTTAGAACCTCTTAGAATACCCTCCCAGTCCGTATATAACCCTTTATATAGTTTTAGAAAGAAGCCAAAACGGAATAGGAAACAAAAAACGCAAAATCCGCGTTTCCGCAGAAAATCTGCATAAAACCTTTGATGACATCGACCTAGCTTCGATGTCATCGAAAAATGACAAAATATGTTCAGCGAGCAATGGTGAAAATCCGAAATAAATTCGATGACATCGACTAGCTTCGATGACATCGAAGATGGTTCGATGTCATCGAACCCACATTGTCAGATTTAAGACATCTGTCAACAACACTAAATTTGATAAAGACAAGACTTAGAAGTCGCGTACTGTAGAAAATTTTAAAGGGAAAAGCAAGGAGACTGGCATCATTTATGTCTTTGTTACTAGAGAAGATATAAAGCAATCAAATGTTCTGCTTCCTATACAAGAGTTACTAGAGTTCCATAAATATGAAGACTTGGTGCCCAAAGAACTCACAATTGGACTTCCCTCCTACAATGAACATTCAACACCACATTGATTTAATGCAAAGTTCAAGTCTATCAAATCTTAAGCACTATCAAATGAGTCAACCAAACATGTGGAGCTCCATTGACATGTAACTGAGTTGCTACAGAAAGGTTTAATTCAGAAAGCATGCCACCATGTGTTGTTCTCGCATGACTAACTCCTAAAAAGAAGGATCTTAGAGGAGGTGTGTGGACGGTCGTGCAATCAACTAAATTTCTATCAATTACCAATTTTCTATTCCTCATTTAGACAATATAATAAAAATGTTGCATGAAGCAAATGTCCTTGTAAAGATCAACCTGAGTGGATATAATCAGGTATGTGTCCGGTTAAGGGACAATTGGAAGACCACACTTAGACTGGAGATGGGTTGTACGAGTGGCTTATCATGCCATTTGACATTTTAGTTGCACCGAGAACTTTTGTAAGGCTGATGACAAAAGTAATCCGTCTCTTCATGGGAAAGTTCTTAGTTATTCATTTTTATTATATTCTTGTTTTTAATTGTATGATTCATCTATTCACCCTGATCACTTGCAACAAATATTTGATATATTATGAAAACCATTATTATTTGTTAACTTGAAAAAGTGCTCGTTGTCTATAGTGTTGTGTTTTAGAGATATATTATCTTTCTAAAAGGGATCAAGGTTGACCAAGAGAAAATCAAGACTATTGTGGAGTGACCCATCCCATGAACCCTTTTAGAGGTGTATCCTTTTCCACAACTTAGCGACATCTTACCAGAGATTTATCCAAATTTTCAATACAACTATTGCATTTGTCTCTGATTGCATGCACAAAGGCCAGTTTGAATGGACTAAAATGGTGAATCAAAGCTTCAGTACCATAAAAGAGGAGATGATAGAGACTCTAGTTTTTGTACTTATGGACTTCAATAAAGTCTTCAAAAGTTGGTATTGGCGTAGCGTTGAGTCAGGAACAAAAGCCAATCGCTTTCTTTAGCTAGAAGCTTAATGATGCTCAGAAGAACTACTCCACATATGATCTCAAGTTAATCGTAGTGGTCCATGCAATATGACATTAGAGGCATTACATGATTCGTTGGGATTTCATTTTATACTCAGGCCATGAGGCATTGAGATATTTCAACTCCCAGAAGAAGCTAAGTGCTTATCATGTAAAGTGGATGACTTTTATACAAGAATATACTTTCCTTGGATGACTTTTATACAAGAATATATTTTCCTTTTCCGTTACAAAGGTGGAAGTAAGAAAAAGCAGTGAATGCTTTTACGTAGGAGGGTGGTTCTATTAGGAATGCTTGCCATGGAGATTGTGGGATTCAAGGCATTAAAAGAACAATATGAGGACCCTATTTTTTATAAAGTGCTCAACAAATGTGTGGATGGCCGAGATCTAAAGTATGAATTCATCTCACACAATAAATATTTATTTCAGGGTTCTCGCTTATGCATTTTGACGCAGGGATGAACGTGATGAGGATAAATACTCCGAATCCGTGGAGCTTCTCTGGACTCCTCACAGAGACTTCTTGAATCCACGAGGAAAGAAAGCAGAAAATAGGAATAATTTCTAATAAATTCGAAACTGATTAATTAATTCATAAAAACGAGTTCACAACCCTTTAAATAGGGGTACCAAGCAATGGGAAAGAAATCAGAATTAAACTACAACTACAACTCCTAGAATTCGCGACTTACTATAAATAGTAAACTTACTATTTATAGACGGTCGTGATGTCTACTAGTGCGCAAGGTTTTCGGCCAAAAATAGTAAGTGTCCTATTTGGCTTCACCAAACCGTTCTCCTAATTATTCTAAGCTCTTTTCACGTTGGGCGCAACTCCTAAAGCCCAACGGATGAAGAGTTATAATCAAACTAAAACTTACTATTTATAGTAAAATTGAAATTAAAACAGGGAAACGACCGTCAATCCAGGGGTTTTTCGCAATTCCGGGCGTCGCAACCCGGCGTAGCTGGGTTGGTTGGCTAAAGTAGCTCGTTCTACCCCAAAATCATATATTTTACGTCAGATAACTCATTCCGGATTGCGAGATACGCCTGATTTAAGGTCCAATGGTCTGGATCACTTCTATCGTCGACCGGGCCTTTTCTGATCCATCTTGGTCATGTAACTGTTCGCGACCCGCTCTACATCACATTTCTAAAGGATCATTGCGGGAGAAGGTCATATATGAGCTATACGAAGGATTGGGTGGACACTTTGGAAGAGAGAAACATTAGCCATGGTAGAAGAAAAATACTATTGACCTTGTATGCATCATGACATTGAACGGTTCGTAACACGATGTGTTGACGCCAAACGTCATATGCAAAACACTGACCTTTATAAGCCGCTTCCTGTTCCAATCGCATATGGGTGAACATTTCTATAAACACCATTCTAGGTCTTCCTAAGACTCAAAGTAGAGCATATATGATTTTCATTATGGTGGACCGGTTTTTAAAGATAGCCCATTTAATATGATGTAAAAGGATGATAGATACTACACATATTGCCAATACATTCTTTATGAAGATCGTGTGACTTCGCAGGAAAAAAAGAAAGAAAGAAGAAGAAGCTTTGGATCGTAAGATGACACTTTTATAGAAGTGATTGAGGACTATGCTTCAACTCTCTAATACATATCATCCTGAAGTAGATACTGAAACCAAGGTACTTAACCGGAGCCTTTATAACCTTTTCAAGAGTATAGCAGGTAATAGTGTATCTCAATAGAACTTAATTTACCAAAGTTAAGAGTTCGCCTACACAAGATCAGACAGTTCTAAAACTTTGATTAGGAACCTAAAAACAAGTGGTTACAAAGAAAACACAACAGCCATCTGAAATAACATCTACAACTAGGACAGATAGGATTGTCCAAACTGGAAAAGTTTTGGCTGTATCCATCCATAACGAGTCCCATTGTATCAACGGTCTGGATTACTTAGAAATGGTCTCCATGTATAAAATAGATGCATAAGGACCTCAATTCTCTTTTCTAATTGTTTCTGCAATTGTTTCTTGAAGGGAATGATACAATCAGACACATCAAACCCGAGGGAAAAACGGCTTTAGTTACTTGCAATTGCCCAATAATTGAACTGAACTAGCTCGAGTTCAATTACCTCACAAGTGTAAGATCAGAAAGCAGGTGGGCCACACATGTACATAGTCTACCATTGGTCAATTTCATTTTGTCTAGGTGTGGACCACCTAGTTAGAATATAGGCAATAATAGATATGGCATTTACGCAGTTGGGGTCACATGATCTCACACAAGTGTCCCTTGCTTCCACACGTTTGCCAAATGCAATTAGCATTCGAAATCAGCCTTGTCCACCCATCAGGTGGATCACACGCGTTCCAAAACAATGAACGGTTTAAGAAATCACAAGCTGCTCCCATTCAGCTTCGGCATCTGTTGGTGGGCTTTCTTTATGGGCCGGATCCTACTTGTTGGGGCCATCTAATGAGCAGCCTCGATCTCAGGTGCGTGTGGAGTGTGTGACAGTTGCAGTGCAATGGGAGTTTTTGACATAACTAGTTTTACATGAACATCTCCAGTTGGGCCCAACTGATGGACGGCTCACTTTGGCATGATGCAGCGTATGTGCAGGAATCGTAGTTTACCATGCCCACACGGATGTAGTGCATTGTCCATCTACATGAAAACGTGTGAAAGATCTCAGCTTCACATCAGGTAGGCGTCTAATAATCAGGCCGTTGACTCAGGTGGGCCACCCAGTTGAGGAATAAAGCACGTGAATTTCGATAGAGATCATCTAAAAAGCATTGTGGATACATGAACAGGAGCTCCTATATCACACGCACGCCGCATATGTTTGCGTGTAAGGAAAGGTTGAAGGAAAGTGTATGGCTTAGTTTATTTGATACTCTGGCAGAGAATGACACTTGATACTCGGGCCCTCTAAAATTTACTACATGTCATCTATTGACTCCAACCAAATCGACTAAATTGTGAAACCCACTAAAGTAGCAATCGCAAAATCAGAATGGCTGAACAGTTCTCTAACCGCTAATAATGTCTACCAATTCGATAGTCAGATAATTATCTTTTTCGATTCATGATACATCCAAACTAATAAATTGGACGGTTTAATTTAGTTTTATGCCTGCGTATCATCCACACACCGAAGCAAGATTATCAAAGTTTTCCTCAATAGTAAAACTGGTTTGTTTATAGACTCCAGTTGCTTTGCTCGAATCCATGAAAATGCATTCGATACCCAAAACAAGTGAGAAGAGGGAAATGAAATAAAATTGAAGAAGAAGAAAAGAAAGGGCATACATTACCTGAAGCTTTGGGAATTGGGGCCCGAAATTGTGATTGGAAGTCAAAATAGGTAATGTGGATGTGGGGTTAATTTGGTAAATCCCAAAAGAAGGAGAAGAAGAGTAGTCTTTGCCCTTTATTTTAGCGGCGATTGGCGAGAATAGAGAAATTGAAGTAGCAATAGCCCCAGCCATTTCCCAATCTCTCGCTCTCCCTCTCTCTCAAATTCGTACTTTTTTTCGTCCTTCAGTGAAGTAGAAGTAATTTTGGTACTCATGCGGACAACCGTGGTGCATTTGCACACGTCTACCTCAAATCGTACTCTCCGAATGGTTTCCCGGACCGCTGATGACCATAACTAGCTGATTGGAGGACATCTTCATTTTATCATAGATCACCATCCAAATTCCAAAAACAAATGTATATAAGAGGTCAAGATCGTATAATCCGTCCGATTTCCACAGTCGATCAAAACCTTTTGGACGGTTCAAATTTCAGAAGATATACATAGACGATTAGTCATATGAATAGATTGACCGGATGTGACATTGGAGCCAACCTATGATAAAATCGGTTTGGATCCGTTTCTCCTTGTGAATACGGGTCCAGTTGGGGATCTGTCCCAACCCAACCTACCCCGGACCCCTTTTTCAAAACAAGGTCCAGTTTTGAGTCGACCTAAATTGAATCTGGAATCATAGGGACACGAAGGTGTCCGCTACAGCTGGGATTCCCAGTAAGTAGAGCTGTCCACCAGTGCCTGATGGATTCAGGGCCCAACTTCCTGGAGCCCTTATGAAATCTAGTCGGGCCCACCATCAATGACCAGTTAAAAAAACTGTATAGATGGGTTTGGGAAAGTCTGTTGGAACCGTTAATATTTTAAAATCCCAAAATCCTACCATCTTGAGTTGGTTCAGCTACAGGTTGGGTCCAATGAATTTTATTAGCAATTTGTATATATTAGCCATCTCTGCTATAGTAACAGGTTTTGCCAAGCCAAATACTTGTAAGAAAGCCCGTTTACAACACGCTTGTATCAAAGTCGCATGGGTAGGTGTGATGTAGTCCATCCATCTCGGCAGGGCCCACCATATAAGCTGTCTTAGATGATGTGGACCCGAGACGGATCCAAAGAAAATTACTCAAGATGGACTAGGCTTTGAAAAAAAGACCACGAACCCGATCATCACGGCTAATCCAAACCTGACCTGTGGTCAGCCGTACAGGTGAATAGCATATGGAATTACTCTTTGCCCTTCAACATGTAGCTTCTCCATGAAACAAACGTTCCATGTGAAAATCTACTTGATACCTTCTACTTTACTTTATAGACTGCAGCCATATTGAAGGGTGGGATCTTCCAGTCCCGAAGAGTTCCTGAGCATTCCCCATCTAATACCCGATTGGGCCGACAGTTTGGATCATCAGAACATAGGCCCATAGGCTGCACATCAACAAACCATATATCTAGCATCCACTCATATGCAGTGAGTCAATCCAGACCAACCAAATCAAGGAGGCTATTGTTAATGGACCATAGCCAAAAATCAAGGAGGCCATTGCTTATCAATCAGTCCGAGCTTAACCATCAAATCTAAAGTGTTGAATTTGGAGCTTAACCCACTAGGGTTACGACATGGCCAAGGGAATCCAAAGTGGCAGAGACCAGAGCCACTGACTACTGAAATATGGAACAACCTTCTCTAACTAAGAGGTACATGGGTGCAATACCACTCTCTCTAGATATCATGTTCATTCACACTAGTATCATATTATATATTAAAAAAAATGGCAAGATGAGTTCCATCTCCCATCAGTCGTCGTCAATTCGAGTCTCATATCATCAGTTCCAAATCATCATATCATATCAATTCACCTCTTCAAGTATCATCAATTCACCTCTATTCACTTATGCTTGCACAAACAGAATTTCTTGTTTGTTGCAATGTGATTGGGCCACATTATCACCCACCGCATTTAATGAACGAATCTGAATCCTTTGCTTGCCACAAACAGAAAATTTCTATTTTCCTACATCGTGATTGGTCCACATCATCACTGACATTGTCAGCACCGCTACATTAATTTTGGTCATCACGTCATCATTGACATTGCATTGCTACACTAAATGCAATGTGTGATGATGTGGCCCAATCAGATTGCTACAAACAGATGTAGGAATTTTTTGTTTGTGGCAAGAAGAGGATCCAGATTCTTAATGCAGCCATGCTGATAACGTCAATGATGACATAGACCAATCATAATGCAGGAAAACAGAAACTTTGTGTAGGCAACAAGCAAAAGAGCTGGATTCCATCAATTCATACTCAAGCGCAAGAAGAGCCTGCAATCACACATCACTAAATCAATCAATGTGTACGAGAAGATTAAAAAAGTTAAAGCTACAACGCTATTTCTAGGCATTTCAAAATACAAACAAAAACCGTTTCATATGAGCATGAAGTGGGTCTTGTTTGGCAGCATGGATTCAGAATACCAGGATTGTAAATCCATTGGATTATTCCATGATTGGAAATCCCCTAGATTTGAAATACACTGATTTGGAATCCTCTAGGTGTGGTTGTGTTGAGCACCTGGATATTAAATCCCTTATGAATAAAAAATAGTTATGCACTTAAATTATGTAGTAGATTTACAAGAGTTTTTTTATTTTTTTTGGTTAGCTTGTCAGTACACACCCCACTATCAGTACACACTTCACTGTCTGCCACCCCCACCAGGGAATCAATACCAAGACCTTAGTGTTAAAACTAGGTATATTCACTACAAGATTTTGAATTTAATTACTAAATCAACTTTAATATTCCCAATGAGGATAAATATGTGATGTTTGACACAATAATAAGCCCATTGAAATTTATACTTTGACAAAAAATGATGAACTTCCAAACCTTCGACAGGCCACAAGCATAGGATCACAACCAAGCTTTAACCGTTGATTTGCATGGCCTATGTTTTGACTGCTCGGGTCATTCTATTGATATAATTTTAGTGATGCAATTTATAATTTGATTGTTTTGGAATATCATCAATGGCCATGTGTACAATAGGCTAGTAGCCTAGTGACTCATATTTACATGTGTACAGTATGCTAGTAGCCTAGTGACACATTTACACATGCTACCCTCCTTGCCTTTAAAAAAGAAGAAAAAAGAAAAGGAAAAGGAAAAGGAAAAAAGAGAAGGGATTGGTAATCCAAGCAAAAGGGAGGGGTTGCTTGCAAAACTCACCTGCTACCCTCCTGCCTTTAAAAAAAAAAAAAAAAAAAAAAAGAGATAAGGGATTGATAATCCAAGCAAAAGGGATGGGTTGCTTGCAAAACTCACTGAAAGCGAGGATTTGAAATCCCTTAATTCAGAATTCAGAATACCCTCTAATATGAAAGCTGAGGATTTGAAATCCCCTGAATTCAGAATACCCTCTAATCCACCTTGCCAAATGACTAATAGATTCAGAATACCCTCAAATCCTGCCAATTCCATAGCATCAAATGATCCCAAGTGTTCCAATTTATAAAGATTTTGGGATTTTTTAATTTACCTAATTTTCAAAACTGTAGAATACAAATCTTTTGCCTTCAGCTAAAGATTAGTAGCTACGCTTTGATAGTTCGGTCGCCTTTTGACACACTTTGCACTTTCCATCCATGGTGAGAACCCCTCAGAAATGGTGACCCATGGTGTGAGCCTTTGACACACTTTGCACTTTGCATCCATGGTGAAAACCCCTCCGAAATGGTGACCCAAGGTGAGAACCATAGGTCTAACCATGATTCAATGTTGCCCCTGGATAAGATGAGAGCCATTTTGTAACAATCCATAAACTCTCTAAGCCTGTATTTTTCTTTCTCAATTTCACTAGCAAATATTCTCTATCCATTCATTCTATTTCTTGGGATGCTTATAAAGGTGTTCGGGTGCTGTTTATGGATGTTGCAACAAATGCTCAAAAACACTCTAAATTAGGGCTAAATCATCCTGGAGGTGTCACTTGCTTTGAAGTGTCGATTTAGTACTGATTATGTCATTTACCATCTATAAGTGAACTTGTTGGAACCCTTCAAAGTGTCGGTTTAACCCATGTGGGGGGTCATTTACCATCATAACTGAACTAGCCAGAACCCTTAGTGTCGATTTAACCCATGTTGGGGAAGATGGGACTTGCTAGAACCCTTTGCAGCATTGATCTAGCCGATTGGCCTCTACTTGGGATTATCTTCAAAAGCTGTGAAGTTTATTTGCAAACCATGGGGGCTACTCATTCAACCTAAAAATCTGAGGATAGTATAATGGCTCCCTATCTATCATATGCCTAATTCAACCAAAGTACCAAAGAAACAAACACCAAGTTAAAAACATATGTATGACAGATTATCAAATCCGCTAAATAGAGCAGAACCCCTTTCAGAAACAGAGAACTAATTGTTCGTAATTGTAAATAAAATTGAAAAATTACCTTTGTTCCTTCTCAGTCCACCGGCCGTTATCCTGAACTTGTTCACGTCTCCGATCTGCCGACATTACATAGTTGGGGAGCGGGACTTTGTCAGATTCAATGCAGATGAGATCCTCCACAAGAATATCATAGTGCCTCTTGATCTCGTCAATGCTTCTTCCTCCAACCATGGTTGCCACATTCTGCCATCGGTCGGGAGTTTCTTTGTCATAGACAGCAAGGGCCCTCTCGAAAATCTTATCTTCCTCGCGACTCCAATCCGAGTGAACCCCACAACCCATCGTCTTCTTTAAATCCCTTGGAACTCTTTCAATCAAAAACTTGAGAACCCAACAAGTAATCATATCAATACAAAATTAAGAAAAGGTAATGTAATCAGAACCCCCAACCAAAAAAAAAAAAAAATCAAATATAAAATCAAACCAGATATAGATAACCAATTAATACAGATTACAGACCGAATCTTATAACAAAATGAAATAAATATAAAAGATTCGTTCAAACAAAGCATGAATGAAGAGGAAAGAAGAAGAAAGGAACATATACCTTAAAAGTTGGATTTTCCAGATTCCAGAAACTCCATCTAAGAAACCCAAAAGGAAATCATATCTCCATCAATTCAATAAAGATTGTTTCAAAAGCAAAAAAGATCCAGTTTTCATTCAAACTATATATATTATTCTTGTAAACTCTCTGCATGCACACAATTCTCACCAACTCATTCTCAAGCTATAAATATGATGATTAAGATACAAATACATTAGCATTTCAAGATGGGTATGAGAGGTTGCGTCTCACACATCTTTTTTTTCTTTTTTGATAACCTTCTCATGCATGCATTTTCATGATTTCTTTTATTTTCTTTTTTTATTCTTATATATAATTATTATATATAAGATGACGCATGCCATGCATTTCGAGGTATCGATTCGCACGTGACACGTGGTCTACGTTGCTGCCACGGAGTGCAACGTGCCATGCACTAGCTAAGCTAGTCGGACACCGTTCTGAACAGGCCAGGTCACGGGCACGCCGTGTGCACGCGATGGAGCTACTCCATGTGGGAAACGGATTGGCTACTCCCCTGCCACCAGCCCGGCGATGATGGTCGGTGCGCTGTGGGCCCCACCATGATGTATGTATGTCTTTGGTACATTCCCTTCATCCGTTTTTTAAGATAATATTAGGGCTTCATCCCAAAAGGAGGAGGTATATAAATATCAGGTAGAACACACCGCATGAAAACAATAGTGATTGGATATCCACCACTGTTTATTTGACATCCAATCTGTTGATTAGGTCATACAAGATCAGATGAACGGAAAAAGCAAAGATCAACTTGATCCAAAACTTTTATGGCCCTAAAAGGTTTTTGATGGTCTACGTTCATTCAACACTGTTTCTTATAATGTGGTTCACTTGAGACTGGGATATACCTAATTTTTTGCATCATAACATAAAATTATCTGAAAAAATAGATGGACAGCACGAATGGAACACATACATTATGGTAGGTTCCATGGAGCACCGACCATCAGCCATTGCCTGGTGGCAGGGGTAGTAGCATTCCGTTTCTATGCGGGCATCCGTAGAATGAAAACGGCAGCGTACACCGCGAACAGTGGATGCGGATTGGCTGTACCACACACCAGCTGTACAGTACAGCTGGTGTATTGAGTATTGACGTGAGCAAGGTATGTATTGTATTGAAACTGTCCATTCATTTGCCAGCTTGTAGTAAGACTTGAGCCGAGAAATAAGACCGATCTAAAGATAAAAGGACCACACTGAAAGCAGTGGGAAATTACCTCTTCCTTTAGATATTTGTTACCTCATGAACAGATTAGATAGAAAATAAATGTTATTGTGGCCCTGCCAATATTTTAACAGTGAAAATCCTCGTCCCGCTGTTATGCGGTTGCGTCCTACACCCGCCCGGGCAGGGCTCTGTGGGCCCACCGTGATGTAAGTATTTTATCCACGCCGTTAATCATTTTTCTTTTAAGGTACTGATATAAAATTGAAGCAAGTCCACAGCTCCAGTGGGCCACACCGGAGGAAGCCGCAGTGACAATGACACCTGCCGTTGAAACCTTTCTAAGGCCCCCGTGATGTTTTTTTATCATCCAACCTATTAATAAGGTCATGTAAACGTGGATGAAGTGAAAAAAAAACAAATATTAACTTGATCCGAAACTTCTCAACCTCCCAAAAAGTTTTTAATGGTGGACATTAATTAAATCCCCACTTTGTCGTCCACTTAAGCGCTGTAACTTGTTTAGTGTTTGGTTCATACCTTAAAATGAACTGAGAAAAGCAATTAACAGCTTGGATAAAACACTTACATAACGGTGGGCCCCACAGAGCCCTGCCCGGACGGATTATTGTCGGGCGGGGGTAGGATGCAATCCGCGTCCATTTTCGATGCGGTGGGAAGCAGATTGCTGACCCAAATAATCCGTCGGACCAGGGGCTCCTGCTGACACACCTGAGCCTAAAAATGAGGCAGATCCAACACTCAAGTGGATCGCACCAGAGATGACATTTGCATTTAATGCAACCTAAGCTGTATGGTCCACTTGTCATACATTAAAATGAACTTAGAAAATAGATAAATGGCGTGGATAAACAGATACATCACGGTGTACTCCGCAAGAGCCCCTGATCGGATGGATTATTGTTGGGGTGGGGTCGGAAGCAATCCACTTCCTAAAAATGGTACAGCTAGAATATCCTGATATCGTTTTATTAAAGAAAAGAAAAGGAGCAGAGGTGACGTTATTTATTTATTTGAACCCGATATGTTCCCTTATCTCAATTATCCGGCCGCGAGGTGGGAACCCTTGTTTAGTTCTACACACACTCGGAAATTGTACAGTTGCCAGACAAACTAAACTAAATCAAGGAGATGGGCCGTAACTGAACGGTTGGTTAGTGAACATCCGATCGATCAACGACCAAAATTGAAAGTATCAAGTGTCCGCATTTAAGGTTGTTGTTATTTGATTGATAATGCATCTCTTCCTTATTAGTTGACGAGATAAGATTATTTGATAATACAATCATCAATTTCTATTTGAATTTACTCTCAAGCGAGTCCTAGATGTGGCCGAATCTTGACAATTTATCTTGTTTGTGAGAAGGAAGTCAAGGTTGTTGTTATGGATCTAGAAAGGGACAGCCCAAGACCTGATGGGTTTCCTTTGGCTTTCTTCGGTCTTCTGGAAGACAATCAAACCGTATGTTTTGGGTTTCATCGAGGAATAAGGTTGATATGCAAAGCATTTTGTGTACATTGGATTTGGAAAGGATGTATGACCACATTGATCGGTCTTTCCTCATTTATATGTTAGCTCACATTGTATGTGGGACTAAGTGCTGACTCTTAATTAAAGCTTGTGTTTCCTCGCCATGGTTCTCTATCTTTATTAACGGCTCTTCATTTGGTTTCTTTTGTGTCTTGAGGGGTCTTCGCCAGAAAGATTTCTTTCTCCTTTTTTTGTGGATTCTGAAGCTCCAAGCAGGATTTTGGTTAAGAGTCAATCGGTTGGCCTCTTTTGAAGTTTAATTTGAGGTTGAGAATGTCCCTCAGACCGTCATCCACCTTCAAATTGCTGATGATACTCTCATTTTTTATGAGGTTAATGCATCCATGGTGGACAATCTCAAGAAGATCATCAGATATTTTGTTGTTTTGACTCTCAATGTTTATCTAGCCAAAAATGAGTTGTTCAGGATGCACTCGTCTAAGAAAGAGGTGACTCGGCTGGTTGGCACTTTTGGTTGTCAGGTCGGGTCTCTTTCCTCTTTCTATCTCGACTTGCCTTTGTACATAGGTAAGCCTGTCAAACATCTTTAAGATTTGTTGATAGAGAGAATGGAGAGAAACTCTTGCCTTGTAAATGCATAATTTTATCCTTTGGAGGCTGAATCGTGCTGATTAAGGTGGCCCTCTCCAATCTCCATATCTATTTTATGTCGCTATTCAAGTGCCCGAAGTCAATCCTTGACAATATTGATAAACTTTGAAAGATTTTTTATTTTTTATTTTTATTTATTTATTTATTTTTATTTTTTGAGGGGGGGCAAAGAGGAGCATCTAAAAGTAAGTTCCATCTCTACTCAGTTGAAATGAGGTTTGTAGATCCTGTACCAAAGGCGGTGCCGAAATTTGTTAGCTTAATGATGTGAATTCTACCCTCTTAGGGAAATGGGTCTAGAGTTTCGAATCAAGGGGGGAAGCTGGTAGAAGTACATTGTTGCTGTAAAATATGGTTCATCAGCTATGGGTTAGTGGATAAAGTACTTTCTATATCGAGCATCTTTCCTTTGGAAAGTTGTCACTCATTTTGCTAGAGAGGATGTATCAAGAGTTAGATTCTGGGATGATATCTGGTGTGGAGATTCCTCACTGCGAGATATTTTTCTTCTTCTTCCCTCATATGCTCTTTTGCTAATGTTTCAGTGGACCGCTGCTTCTCAATGTTCAAAATTGGGAGTGTTTGGACTCCTTGTTGTCAAAATCGATCTAATTCTGAATTCAATGACTTCCTGTTGCTTCTTTCTTGCTTGCAAGGGATCAATCCTTATCCAGGAGTAAGAGACTCACTGGTGTGGCTTATTAAATCGGAAATTTTTTTAATGATGTCTTTCTCCTTGTTCACTAGGCAAAATGGAAATTCTACCTCTTCTTATCATAATAGCCCTATTTGTTCCGAAGTTATTCCTCTTAAAGTGGCAGCTTTTGCATGGCTTGCTATCGACAATTTCCACAAGGCAATAGGCTAATGGCATTGCCTAACATCTATCTTCTCCATCTTAGAGATGCCAAGTCAGTAGATCACCTGTTCATTCACTGCCCTTTGGATAGTCTAGTCCACCATTGTCTTCCTTCAACTTGTAATGGGTGATGCCAAATTTAATCAAAGGCCTTTTCCTTTCTTGGCATGCTGGTGGGATCGGAAGGAAGGTTGCCTTCCTTGCTATTCTACTGTCCATCTGGGGTAAAAGGTGTTGCGCAGCACGCCAACAACGCAGTGAGCCTAAATCCAATCTAAGGCCTCACCCACAAACGATAGACATGAAGAAATATAAACTAGAAATAGATCAAAGCAATCCAAAATAAACCACAAGACAAGATATACGTGGAAAAACTCTAAACTAGGGTAAAAACCCACGGATGCAAAATTCCACTATGAAGAGAAACGAAGATTACAAGGCAATATACTAACCTTTCCCTTGGAAGTACAGAGAAAATCCTTTGCCCACACCTCAGAATAATTTCTTAAAATTCACCTTAACCTAGAATAGCCCTAGGGACCCCAATTTATAGTTTTGGCAACTTCCCTTTCGGCATCCCAGTTGCGAAAGGACTTGTGACACGAAATCCGCGAAACTCCTTTCGCATCCCAGTTGCGAAAGGACTTACGACACGAAATCCGCGAAACTCCTTTCGCATCCCAGTTGCGAAAGGACTTGCAACACGAAATCCGCGCAACCTCGACTGGTCGTGGGCGGCCCTAGATGTGGCTCTACTTCTTAACAATCTCCCACTTGGAGACACATCTCCATAAACCTTTGTCTTTTTCATCCGGAGTGCACCACCTCCCCGTCATCAAGCCTGAAGACCAATCAAAGCTGAACAGAGCTTCAGCTTCTCCCTTGTGACCGCCTTGGTCAGCATATCCGCAGGATTCTCACTTGTATGAATCTTCTCCAGAGCAATCGATCCATCTTCCAGTAACAAACGTATGAAGTGATATCTAATAGCAATATGCTTGGTCCTTAAATGAAAGGCTGAATTCTTAGCCAAGTGTATTGCACTCTGACTGTCACTGTACAGCTTGCAATCTGTTTGCTTCTTACCCAACTCTTCCATAAAATCTTGCATCCACACCATCTCCTTGCATGCTTCTATAGCCGCAACATATTCTGTTTCTGTCGTACTGATAGATACTATCTTTTATAACTGAGAGACCCAATTGACTGCAGCACTACCCAGAGTAAAAACGTAACCCGTAGTGCTTCTTCTGCTGTCGATATCTCCTGTCAAATCTGAATCCACATAGCCTTGTAACTTGATTTTCGATCCACCATAACACAGCCCTACGTCCTTAGTACCTACCAAGTACCTAATGATCCACTTCATAGCTTCTCAATGTTTCTTCCCGGGGTTGTTCATGAACCTGCTAACAACTCCCACTGCTTGAGCAATGTCTGGCCTCATGCTCACCATAGCATACATGAGACTCCCAATAGCTGACGCGTATGGGACTTTAGCCATGTAGTCCTGTTCCTCCTGCGTCTTTGCACCTTGCTCCTTAGATAGCTTGAAGTGGTTGGCTAATGGAGTGCTAACCGGCTTAGCACCTCCCATATTGAATCGATCAAGTACCTTGGCTATGTACTCTGCTTGTGACAAAACTAATTTCTTGTTTTCCCTGTCATCCTCATGCCTAGGATTTATTTTGCAGCTCCTAAATCCTTCATGGCAAATTCTCTAGACAATTGTCTTTTGAGATCTGAGATGTCCTTCATACTTGAGCCAGCCACAAGCATATCATCAACGTACAGAAGAAGGATGATGTATGACGTATCAAACTTCTTCAAGTAACAACAGTGGTCTGCATGACATCTCCTAAAACTGTTTCCCGACATGAAACTATCGAACTTCTTGTACCACTGCATCGGAGCCTGCTTCAAGCCATATAGACTCTTCTTTAGTCTGCACACCTTGTTCTCATTACCTAGTGTCACGTATCCTGTCGGCCGATGCATATATATCTCTTCTTCAAGGTCCTCATGAAGAAAGGCTGTCTTAACATCTAGTTGTTCTAGATGTAAGTCCTCTGAAGCCACTATACTCAAGACCATGCGAATCGTAGACATTTTCACTACCGGTGAAAATATTTCAGTGAAATCGATACCTGCCTTTTGTTGAAACCCTTTCACAACCAATCTGGCCTTGTACCGTTTCGAACCATCGTGTTCCTCCTTCAGTCTGTAAACCCACTTGTTATGAAGAGCTTTCTTACCCTTGGGTAGAGTGACTAGCTCCCATGTACGATTAGACTCAAGAGAGTCCATCTCATCATCCATGGCCTGCTCCCACTTAACCCATATATCTGACTGTAACGCCTCTTCAAAACACTCTGGCTCACCATTATCTGTCAGTAGTAGATAATGTAAGGACGGTGAGTATCGGACCGTGGGTCTCCTCTCCCGAGTAGACATCCTTACAATTGGTGTATGCGGCTCTACCTCATCCTGTGGCACTGTAACACCCATGTACGGTAACTCTTCCAACTCTACGAATTCCTTTTTCTCGGCCTTATTTTCCTGCACACTGTCCTTATGCATCACTTTTTCATTAAAGACTACGTCCTTGCTTCTGATGATTTTTCTGTTTTCTGCAACCTGTGCCAAAATCATGTTGCCCATAGCCTATAAACGTGCACCTCCTGGACTTCGCATCCAGCTTATTTTTGTGCTCTGCATCAATGTGAACATATGAAGTGCAACCGAACACTCTGAGATGTGTAAGGTTCACTTCTTTCCCAATCCACGCTTCTTCTGATAGCCCACTATCCAATGGTGCTGAGGGACTTCTATTGATGAGATATGCGGCAGTATTCACAGCATCTGTCCAAAAGGTCTTGGGCAACCCTGCATGTAACCTCATGCTCCTGGCGCGCTCAATGATGGTCCTGTTAATGCGCTCAGCCACACCATTCTGCTGTGGTGTCCCTGGAATTGTTTTCTGATGTTTGATTCCATTTGCTGCACAATACTCCTCAAACGTCTTATCACAATACTCTCCCCCATTGTCAGATCTGAGACACTTTGCTGTTTTACATGTCTCATTTTCTACCATAACTTTTCACTTCTTAAATACATCAAATACATCAGATTTATATTTTAAGAAGTAGATCCACAGTTTTCTACTAGCATCATCAATAAAGGTAACAAAATAACGTGAGCCACCAAGAGATAATACCTGTGTCGGTCCCCACACATCAGTGTGTACAAGCTCCAACAGATGTGTCTTTGGAGAGCGTCCCGTCTTCTTGAAGTTTACCCTCTTCTGCTTGCCATACACGCAGTCCTCACAGAATTCCAAGTCAATAGACTTCAGCCCTTATAGCTTCCCTTTTGACAATAGCACTTTCATCCCTTTCTCACTCATATGTCCCAGCCTCTGATGCCATAACTACCCATTCACTCCAGTTGATGTGACTGCGAGTGAACTATACGATCCTGAAGTCACGTACAAAGTATCTTCCTTTTTGCCTCGAGATATTACCAAGGCACCTTTTGTGATCTTCCAGGAGTCACTGGTGAATGTCGTCACATAACCACGTAGATAAGAGGAAGGCTTTACCCTAGTAAAAAACCACGGATGCAGATGGAGGATTATCTGTATCAGAAGGACCTCTATATTCCTCTACGAGGAAAAGAGAAGAAACCAGAAAAGTTGACAGATGATGAATGGTTTTTACTGGATAGGAAGGCTTTAGGAACGATCCGACTCTCTTTGTCTAAGAGTGTCGCCTTCAATATATCCAAGGTAAAAACGACAAAAGAATTAATGGAAGCCCAAACTAGGGTAAACCCTAATTTGTGTACATAACCACAAACGATAGACAGGAAGAAATATAAACTATAAATAGATTAAAGCAATCCAAAACAAACCACAAGACAAGATATACATGGAAAAATCTCAAACTAGAGTAAAAAACCACGGATGCAAAATTTCACTATGAAGAGAAACGAAGATTACAAGGCAATATACTAACTTCTCCCTTGGAAGTACAGAGAAAATCCTTTGCCCACACCTCAGAATAATTTCCTAAAATTCACCTTAACCTAGAATAGCCCTAGGGACCCCAATTTATAGTTTTGGCAACTTCCCTTTCCGCATCCCAGTTGCGAAAGGACTTGCGACACGAAATCCGCGAAACTCCTTTTGCATCCCAATTGCGAAAGGACTTGCGACACGAAATCCGCGAAACTCCTTTCGCATCCCAGTTGCGAAAGGACTTGCAACACGAAATCCGCGCAACCTCGACTGGTCGTGGGCGGCCCCAGATGTGGCTCCACTTCTTAACAAAAGGACCCTTTAATATTTCGTAAAAGGAGTGGCTCGTTAAGGGAGTTATCAGTCGGGTTGTTTTGTTCATCATGGATTGGGTGCATTGTGTTATACAGACTCACATACCTTGTATAGCTAGTATACCTTGTATAGTTAGTTTCCATATGTAGAGGATTCCAATTTTCGATTTCATTATCTTCCTTGTAAAGATGATTGTAATCTCTATATATTCAACCCCTTTGGGTTGTCTCAAATACAGAAAAGCTTCAGCTCCTCTCGGTTTGTCATGGTATCAGAGTCACACTGATCCGAAACCGCCTCTGTGTCATCCGGTCACCACCCCTGCTGCGTCCGGCCCTCCCTGCTACGTCCGGCCACTGTACCTGGTCATCCGACCACCCCTGCATCGTCCGGCCGCCCCTACTGCGTCGTCCGACGACCCCTCTGCTTGTCTGACCCCTCTGCCCTCCGAATCGTCCGGTCCCTTTGCTAGATCCCTCTGCATCTGTGTATCTGCGTCTATTCATCTGCATCGTCCGATGTCTCTGCTCGACCCATCTGTACATCTGCGTCGTCCCGATCCAGATCCAGATCCGAACCTGTTGCCATTGGTTCCGATCCACTCCAGCGCCCCTCTGATCATCTCGCTCCAGATCCAGATCCGATTCGCTCCAGTGCCCCTTTGAGCATCTCACTCCAAATCCAGAACCAGATTCAGATCCAGATCCAGATACAGAACCTGTTGTTGTTGTTGCTGTTGTTGTACGGTACATCTAAAACTTTCTTCTATTGCAACTCCTTGGGTACTTTATAAGACTTCAGCTCAATGGACAAGAACTCATCACATCAAGAGGCCCCACGTTGTAGTTTTGATGGCACCAACTATTCTTTATGAGCCATCCATTTTCAGAACTTGCTTAAGGGTCGTGGTTTGTGGGGACTAATTGATGGATCTGTTACTATCTCCACTTTCACCAATGCCGACAAATTAGCAGATTGGGAAATGAACAATGGACGGACTATTACCTGGATTCTTGATTCAGTCGATCGTTCCATTGTTGTTGGCCTCATACCTCATCGCACTGCTAAAGCAATGTGGGAGCATCTCCAGACAATTTATCAACAGAGTAATGCGGCCCGGTTATACAGCTTGGAACAGGATCTCGGTAACCTTACAAAGGGTAATGACAGTATTCAATCATTTTACTCCAAAATTGTCACTATTTGGACGGAGATGGCTATGATGGATCCAACATTTCCTCATGACTTTAAAATATTCCAATCTATGCGCGAGAGTGCGCAAGTAAGACAATTTCTTATGAAGCTACGTCCAAAATTTGAGCATTGTCGGGCTGCTCTCTTGAACCGTAGTCCTCCTCCTTCCTTGAATTCAGTTATTAATGATTTATTGGTTGAGGAACAACGACTAAAAGTTCTCTCTCTTCCTTCCTCAACTCCGGGATCATCTATATGGTGCTTGCTGTATCCACTACTACACGTGGTTTCACTCGTCTGACTTGTCACGGCTGCAACAAGGTGGGTCATGTTGTTGCTCAATGCAAAGAATGGTGCGCTTATTGTGGAATGACTGGTCATGATATTCAGGACTGTCGTACACGTGCCTATGCATCTTCTGTTGGTCGTGGACGTGGTAGTCGTGGTCGTGCTCTTTCTACCACTGCTACCACTATTTCTTCCAAGCCGTCTGTTAGTGATTTTGCATCTACTGTTTCTGCTGAAGGTATTTCATCACCTTTGACTCCTGCGATGCTCCAGCAAATCGTTCAGGCTCTTTCTGTGGCCGGAATGCAGGTATATCCTCATCTTCTACATGGTTCTTCGATTCGGGTGCTTCCAATCATATGACTGGTGCTGTATCCCATCTTCGTGATATTCGTCCATACACCGAAAATCAGGCTATTTCTGCTGCGGATGACACTAGATTACCTGTTCAGTCCGTTGGATCATTGACTTTCTCTCCATCTGCTCATCGCCAGTTCACCCTTCATGATATGTTTCATGTTACTAACCTCTCCTCTAATTTAATTTCAGTTGGTCAACTCACAGCCAATAACTGCTTAGTCATATTTCTTCCCAACTGTTGTTTTGTGTAGGATTTGGCAACGGGGAAGGTACTTGGGATGGGTAGGTGGCATGGTCGTCTGTACGTGCTGGACATTGATCGATCTGTCACTCCGGCTCATTGTTTCTTTTTTCCATCTTCATCAAATATTTGTTCGACAAATAAATTGTGGAAACTATGGCATTTTCACCTGGGTCATCCACATTCCGATCGGTTAATTCAGTTATTTTCTTCTGCATGTTAAGGAATGTTTCTCTTAATAAAAATGATTTGGATTATTCTTACTCATCTTGTTGTCTTCCAAAAAGTAAATGTTTTCCTTTTCCTCTAAGTATTACAAAATCATCTTCTATATTTGAACTAGTGCATATAGATGTCTGGGGTCCTTCACCTATTATGTCTCTCTCTGGGTTACGTTACTATGTTATATTCATTGATGATTTCACAGTTACACCTAGATTTACTTTCTGCACTTAAAGTCACAGGTTTTTGAAAAATTCAAGATATTTCACTCTATGGTGAAGACTCAATTTCGGGTTCCAGTACAAACTCTTCGCTCTGACTCAGGGGGGGATTTCTTTCAACCGATTTTCATACATTTCTTCAGAGTCATGGGATTATTCATCAGACCACCTGTTCTGATACTCCACAACAGAACGGGGTGGCTGAACGAAAAAATCATCATATTGTTGAAACCGCCAACACCCTGATGACAACTATGAATGTTCCTCGTTCTTTCTGGGCGGAAGCAATGTTACATTCAGTCTACTTGATTAACCGGATGTCAACCAATGTTCTAAACAGTAAATCTTCATACCTTGTTTTCAACGGCTCACCTCCTACATATTCCACATTTCGTGTTTTTGGTTGTCTGTTATGTTCACTTGGCTTCAGGTGAGCGTAACAAACTATCTTCAAAATCGATCAAATGTATGTACTTGGGATTTGGAAAAACTCATAAGGGTTTTCGATGTTATGATCCGGTTGCACGTCGTGTTCGGGTTTCACGACATGTTTTTCTTGAATATATTGTCTTTCATTCAGATCTTCCTCCTGCGCACGCTCCAAATTCTCCTGGTCTAACCATCTTTCCTGATATTCTTTTTGCCTCGAGTACTCTCCCTCGTCCATTGAAGGTTTACTCACGTCGACCATGTACAGATCCGTCACCTATTACTCAACCCGAACCTACTGTACCTGTTGCAGATCCTGAACCTACCTCGATACGTCGTTCCGATCGTGTACATCGAGCGCCCGATCGCTTGATATGCTCTATGTCTGCTATGAATGTTACTTTGGATACTGTTTCTATTCTTACTTCATACTCTCAGGCAGCCACTCATGATTGTTGGAAGAAGGCTATGGCAGAAGAACTTGCGGCATTGGATGATAATCATACATGGGACATTGTTACTCGACAAGCTAACCAACAGCTAATTGGTAGCAAATGGATTTATTCTGTCAAGCTCAAGTCTGATGGATCATTGGATAGATGCAAGGCTTGACTTGTCGCTCAGGGATACAAACAGGAATACGGAATTGATTACGATGAAACATTCGTTCCCGTGGCCAAAATAAAAATTGTTCGTACTCTTATGGCAATATCGTCCGTCCACTCTTAGCCACTTTCTCAGATGGATGTGAAAATGCTTTTCTTCATGGAGACCTCCAAGAAACAGTATATTTGAAACTTCCTCCTGGTTTCTTAATCCCTGACAATAAGGTATGTCGTCTGAAGAAAGCCATGTATGGCCTCAAACAAGCACATCGGGCATGGTTCCAACGCTTTCACAATGTTGTTACGGGTGCCGGCTTTACTCAAAGTGGTCATGACTCATCCTTATTTTTGCGCACCACTGCTCGCGGAATTGTTATTGTCCTCGTCTATGTTGATGACCTACTTCTGACTGGTAGTGATGCTACTGGCATCTCGGCTTTAAAGGAAGTTCTGCAATCCTCCTTCAAGATGAAGGATCTCGGTCATCTCGCATACTTTCTTGGGCTTGAAATTTCACGTTCTAAACGTGGGATCTTGGTCAGCTAGCGTAATATACCAAAGATCTTCTTGCCTTAGCATCATTGATGGATCAGAAGACTGTTCAGACTCCCTTAGAACTTAACGTTCAATATAGCCGTGATAATGGTGATCTGCTCACACAGCATGTCTTATACCGTCGTTTGGTTGGGAGTCTAGTTTACTTAACTATGACTCGCCCTGATATTGTCTACGTTGTCCAAGTCGTCAGCCAGTTTGTTTCTTCTCCTCAGACTCTTCATATGACTGCGGTGTTGCGCATCCTACGGTACTTACGTGAAACTTTAGATCGATCATTATTCTTCTCCTCAACGGCGACTCTGGATCTTCGTGCTTATTCGGATGCTAATTAGGCCAGTTGCGCTCTCACGCGACGATCTACCACTGACTAATATGTTTTTCTCGGTACTTCTCTCATCTCTTGGAAGTGTAAGAAACAGGCCACTGTTTCCAAATCAAGCACAAAAGCCGAGTATCGGGCGATGTCCGCTGCGTGTAGTGAGCTTATCTGGTTACGTGGACTTCTTTCCGACTTGGGTGTTCCTCTGCAGAATCCTACTCCTCTCCATGTAGATAATTTAAGTGTCATTCAGATTGCCTCTAACCCAGTTTTTCATAAACGGACGAAGCATATTGAAGTTGATTGTCACTTTATCCGCGAGAAATTTCAGTCTGGGCTCATTTCTCTTCCACATATTACATCCCATGATCGGATTGCAGACATTCTCACCAAGTCCCTCACTTCTGCACGTCACTTATTTCTAGTTGGCAAACTATTACTTGTCGATGACCAGCATTAGTTTGAGGGGGGATGTTAGACAGACTCACATACATTGTATAGCTAGTATACCTTGTATAGTTAGTTTCCATATGTAGAGAATTCTGATTTTCGATTTCATTTTCTTCTTGTATAGATGATTGTAATCTCTATATATTCAAACCCTTTGGGTTGTCTCAAATACAGAAAAGTTTCAGCTCCTCTCGGTTTGTCACATTGGAGGGGTTTTTTTTTTATTTTCCTTTCTTTTGTTCTTTGTTTTTCTTTTTACACTTAGCCTTTAATAAGTGCATTATTCTTCAAAAAAATAAAAATTTGTTGGGTCCACATTCGTGGACCATTCTTGCGTGCTTTCAAATAGATGTTAAGGAGAAATTAGCAACGGTCAACAATCAACTGAATATGTGAAGAAAAAAAAAAAAATGGCTGGGTATTCCAATCTGGGAAATTTTCACCTAGACGATTGATTGTCCATTCAGTATCAATTTTGGATCTTGGGTCCTTGGCAATCCAAAGCAGCACCTAACCAACGGTCTGGATCAATCAAAGAGAGCATCCAAGATTTGAACCATTCAACAGACAACTGACAGGTCTGATTTCAACTGTCCATTGTTTTTCTAGGATCCTACTCCTCAAATGTGTGCTGGCCTGATTTATTTACCTGGTGAAATCTTCATGGTAGGGCCCACCTCATGGAAGGGCTCAGATGGATTAGTATGGCTCCTCTGCACCAAACCTGTCACTTATTAGCATGTGAGCATGATGCATATGAAAATCGCAAGTGATGTGGTAGGGCATTAGGCATATCTATAGTAAGGGGTCATTGGGCACCCTAGAATCTTAAAATGGGTGATGATCAATGTTGTGAAAAATCGTAATAGAGGTTGAATCTTATCATAAATTATAAGGTTTTTTATGATCTTCTTAAAATAACTGAGGGACCTTCTCGAGCACAGGATAGACAATTGAGAGAGAAGAGCAGGACTCTTCGTTAGGAGGAATCCATGCTCCGGGCTGAATATAAAATATAAAAACTCAGCAATCATCATTTTGCCATCAACATGCACCAAACGTCATGTCATGATAGTGTTAAAGGATTCTTATCTTCAGGTCTTTCAAGAAATTTTCTTCAAAAACATACAAGGATCCTTTAATAATTTATGCTCTTGTTACCTTGCTTGAATGTAGAATCATGTTGAAAAGCGGCATTTAATTCCGTAGACAGATTAAAATAGATATTTTGATTTCCAATCATCATTCCACAATACATATAAGCCAACATGATCATAAACACCCATAAAAACATTCCAGATAAGTGATACATCAATTTCGTGTTGCAACTAGTTAAGAAGTAAGAAATCATTATTAAAATAATAATAATAATAATAAACTCTACAATGAAAAACACGTGGAGCTTAAAATAGAAGAAACCATATATAATTTGAATCATAAATCATAGGATTCAAATCATAAAATCATAGGATCATATAAGAAGGGATTCAAAGTAGGATTCAAATTGTTTTGCTTAAGATTCAACTCAAATAGTAAATTGTAAATCATAAATTGTAGGATTTTGACAACACTGGTGATGAACTGTTCAGGAAACAAATTCCCGTGAAAGAGATTCTATCTGTTCTGTTTAGGTATTTGGAAAGCTATTTTCAGGGATCTAGTTTCCGTGTTCTGACATAAGAGACGAAGGACTTTTTATCCTTCAAAAACATGACAGTTGTATTGGAATCCATTTCTCAATCTGTTGTAACCGATCTTAAAGATGAGAAAAATGAAAGGTGCAACTTTTTTAGAATCAGATTCCCATTCGAATTCATTTCCCACCCTTTCTTGGGACCAAGCATAAATTCAGCCCCTCACTAATGGAATCCATCTCATAATGGCTGGAATCTCAGGAGCCAAATGATCCCTAGGAGAAAGATGCTATTGCCAATAATAGATCGAGAACATGGGTCAAGACATTCACAAAGAAGAAAAATTAAGAGGGAAAGAAGTGATTTGTGCATATGAGCCCTTTCAAAGTATAGAACAGCTAAAGGAACGAGTACATTACTAGTATAAGGCATGTTTAGATACTTGGATTCCGTGGATAACTTAATGATTACCCAATGGTAATTTCCATGGTCACTATAGAAAATAGGATTCCAAAAGTGGGTTGTTCAAATGGCAAGTGGAATCCTCAAATTCATTAAGCAACTGTTACCTTATTTCTTGTGCTAGAGAATTTTGACCATGGATCAGAGGAATGGTACTGTGGGGAACTCATGTGTCCAAACAGCCTTAACTGCTTTGTCAGTGGAAAACAATTTTCATTTTTGCACGAATTCAGTGTTATCCAAACAAGCTTTAAAAGAGACTGGCCGGGGTCCCAACTCAACAACTGATATCAGCTAAGAACCTCCAATCAGTGTGGTTGCCAATTGGGCCTATGATTTGAGCATTCTAGAGTAACATGCATGTATGCCATGTGTATGGTGGATGAGTCAGCACCATCTAAGAAATGGTGGAAAATGAACTAGTAGTCCAGTAGGTAATTCCCAAATTCCAAGCAACAAGGTGAAATAGGATTTAACAAGAAATCTATTAAGAACGTTTACTGGGAGCAATCTTTAGCGGATGAGTATATACTCTGCTTCGTCGGGCGTCACATCTGCAGCAGTTGGAGGCAGATTATTTCTATAAACCGCTTGTCGGACCTTTGCATGTTGCTCTGCATCGTGCTGGAACATTGACACCATCTGTTGGAGCTCCAACTTCCTCACTTGAACCTGCTCTTCTGTGACAGGCCGTTTCAACCCAAGGTAGATCAACCCAAGCCCGATCAGTACTGCTCCTATGAAGAATAGGATTCCAGCAAACAGACCAAACGCGTATGGAGTTCTATCAGCTCCAGGTATCCCGTCCACGTTGATCCCAAAGAGACCAGTGATAATGGAAAGAACAAGGCCACCACCACCAAAAACAGCTAAGTTGTGTGTAACACGGAGGCTTCTGTCCTGTTTGCAACATCAACAGCAGGAACATGTAATACATTAGGTACTGCTTGGAACCTGGTCAGTTGGCCCCACATTGACAAATCGGCAAGATGTGAATGACATCCACCTCGATGATGTGTTCCAGCAGAATTTTAGAGCATGCTTGGCTAGTTGCTTATGCATGTAAATGGTAGTAAATAAGTAATGATTACCTACTTCCGTATTTCCATCCAGTAAAGATGTTGATAGGTACAGAATTTGAAAAGAGACTCTGATTGCATCACGTAATCTATGTGGGCCCCACCATGATGCATGTGTTTTATCCACGCCGTCCATTCATTAAAAATGAGGCATATCCAAAACTTCAGTAGCCCCAAGTGGTTTTCAATGGTAGGCATTCAATACCCACTGTTTTCTGTAGTGTGGTCCACTTAGCTTTGGATCTGCCTCATCTTAGGGCTCATGCCCTAAAAAGATCTAAAAAAATGAATGGACAGAATGGATATAACACATACATCTAAGGACCACCTGTTACTAGGTTGAGTTTTCCCCAATTTTTGAGGTGAAATTCTGACTCTATTGCGAACAGCAAGCAGTTGTCGCAATTATGATTTTACCACCATCTACTTACATTTACACCAAACCAAAGAGGCCCTTATTGATAATCTCTACTTCAACAAATTTTGAATCGAAATGGGCCCTTACAAAAAACTTGTTATCCACGTGAATATATACTTGCATACATACAGAATGTATTGCATGTATCATGGTCATGAACGTGAAAGGTAAACCAGATGCCTACAAATAAATCAGATACAAGCAAAAAAATATGCAAGTATGCAACATTGATGTACCATGCATGGATATGCACTAATGTCTATTATGCATTTCACATCCACAAACGAACATGGAACACACAGCATATGTGATCTAGACATGCCTTTCAGAGATATTACGAACAAACCTGCAACCATGCACGAACGGTGCTCTGCATGACATCCTGAATGGTAAACAAGCGACCACGGACTGCTTCTTGCTCCTCTATCATTTCCCTTGTACTCTTTCTTATTCCCTCCAATAAACTCCTCACAGCAGCCCCCCTCAGCTGCTGAAGAAGCTCGAAGACAATCTCCTCTCTGGCATGCAGCGACCATTTGACTCTAATCACCTGTCAAAAAGGTTAATCTAGGTTTATTCAATTAATATATTAAGTCATATGGGTCTCTCACTCCCCCCAAACAAATCAAGAAATTGACGGGAGCAGTTTGATCCAAAAGCATAGAGGGTGTCTTTTTTATCCTTATCCCTATTTAATTTTTCTGAATTTTTTTTTCCCACGGCCCTTGATGGAGTGGAAAAGCATAACAGGATTCGTGTAGCCGACCCCAACAAGTTGGGACTTGGGATAAGACTTAGATGATGATTATTATTATTTTTCAGAGTTTTTTATTCTTTATAAAATCAGAAAATATTAAGATTTATGATGCAATTTGCGATTTACAATACAAACAATAAAATTATACCTTCCAAAAAATTTGTAAAGAGGAAAAAAAAAAGATCTTTCTTTTCCAAATCATGATTTTTCCTATTGTTAGCATGTGTAAATAACCACCGTTTATCAATAATGACTTCATTACAGCCATCCAATGGTGTCACTTTTTATCACACCGTCTTAATTTCCTTTAGTGGGAGTGGGAGTTTCGTCAAAGCAAAGGTGCACGTAAAATGTATACCTGTGTCGATAACCTTCTGATTTCTTGATTCAAAATTACACTCAATAGATTCAAGTCCTCTTGATTCCTCCTGTTCAATGTTTGGAATTCTTTATGCATTAGCCATAAAAGAAACAGGAAACACTACCAAACCTAACTACGTGAGGCACTGCCAAAACAAAAAATTTTTAAAGGGAAATATTACTGGATGTGTAAGGGTACCTCTGCACAAACTTCAACTCAACTTCATCTGATGCCCCAAATATGTATTTGCGGTACAATCTAAAACAATAGAAAGAAAATTTAAAAAAAAAAAGTGCCAATAAATAGATTAACTAAACCAGTTTATGGCACCAGCAACAGTCGAAGTAAAGATGTGAACATAAGAAACAAAGTAAAAGTAGTGCATCCCTCAATATGGCAAATAGTGAGATAAAAGTGAAGAACCAAGGAATTGAAGTGCTAGGGCTTGAGGATTTTGAAATACAAAGAAAAAAGATTAACAAACCATCTCCTCAAGTTTTAGGCTTACAAATTTTATTGAGAAGGTAATGGAAATTTTATTAGGAAATGAGAAAAGCATTACAAAAGGGGAAGAGAATTGCCAATACAAAGAGCCCGGTGGTTCACACCCTCCTTCACCAACATGTTGGCATCAGAATTAGCATCTCTTCCGATGTGGGTAAACAAAATGTTTTGCCTGTGGAACCAAAAGACCCAAATTCATAAACACAAACCACAGCTCCCATGGCTTGGATCCCACATTCATCACCTAATTAAGGACCCTCAATTGAGTCAATCTCCGTGAGGACATCCCCACAAAGCTTGCTACTAAAAATAGGGACGGCTTCTCTCAAAAGAGAGACCCAGTCCAGTCACAAGTGCAACTACCAAAGACATACGACTGCAACCACTATTTTCAAATGGCATAAGCAATTGCATGCGACCCAAGAGGGATGTGCACATATGCAATCGCGCAACCCCCAAAAAAAATCGACGGAAATGGAAAAAACTTGTAAAAAATGAATATGCCAAGTATGAGATAGCAGAAACACATAATTGTGGCTTATGCAGATGCATACTTCTTTGTGATACCGCATAATGCCTAACAGTACAAAAATTGTGTATGGCCACCATGGCATATGCAGTCCATGGTCTCCAAATGGCATATGTGAGTGCACAATCGCCTATGCTATCGCATGTGACAACACTAAGTGCAACCATTTTCATTTGTAGGGATTCCAACAATTCTAGAAGGGCCCAGGTTACCTACAGACAGTCCATCGAAATTGAGTCTTCCAAACACCCACTAGAGGTAGGAAACATTAGGTCACCTGGATGGCAGTCAGAACATCAGCGGTCACAATAACTAGCCAATTCCTGCTTAAGTCCAATAAGGAAATGCCTAGGAAAAGTCGGCGTGGAAAGCAGCCTAAACGCTGAAGCTTCATTTAGTTGTCTCTTATTCTTGACTCAAATAACCACTCTTCATTGAAAATTTGGTTCTCTTTCCTTCCAAAATTCCCAACATAGCACATAAGGGTGCAACCTCCATGGAAACTTTTCTCTTTCTTTGAATGAGCAAAAGTCAGAAAGAGCCCAAAAGTAGGAACCAGGCCAATTACACCAGAAGCTGAAAACCTCACCAATTTTTTTCCTAAACGCCTGAGAGATTCCGAACATGTTTGGAAAGGGTTGCTAGATAGAATTAACCATGGCGCAATGAAGGAAAAGTTTACGCACAATTTCCTCCTCTTCACAAATCATACTCTCTAAATGATCTAAGGTAGGAACTTCATCTGTCATCGCCACCCTCATGAATGCAGTGACTTTTAAGCAGAATCCCAAACAATGCAAGAGATGAAGAAAATTCCACCATTGAAAGAGCTTCAAAGAAATATTTTGTGGAGAAATCACCCAAGGCATTTCTTTTTCACACGTAGGGTTGTCAATGGGCACCTGGACCCACAAGTACCCAATGGACCCAACCCCATTTTAATGGGTCGGGGTCCCATTTATTGAACCTGTTAAGAAATCGGATCAGGTTTGGGTATCACCTTTTAGAGCCGATTAAAAATCAGGTCTACTCTGTTCAGGTCGAGTCCATGTGATGGACCCGATTAAAGTCGAGTCGGGTCCAATTGGTTTTAATAATAAAGTTACATATATTTAAGATATATTGATTATGTTGATTATATATATGATACTCCTTTTCCATGAGGAAATTGGTATACGTCTAAAAAGTACCAGACCCAATTCATTATTAGTTCATCAAATTAGAGGGAGACGTTTACATCACTTGGGGGTGGAGAAGTAGCAGCATTAAGAGTGGGATAGAGGACAAGGATGTTTCACTGATGCAAGACAATCAACCACTTGCTCTAAAAGCTCGAACTGTTAGAGTATGGGGAATTAATCCCTTTATCTTATAACCCAGGCCCCACATCTCATGGGTTTATGACCTCGGCCAACCCCCTTCGTGGGCCCCAAATCACATGGGCCGCCCACCCCGAGTGTGTCCCCGCATCCCACGGGCTACCCCACTCGAGCCCGGTGTGAAATGCGCATTAATCACCCCTGGTGAGGAGTCTCGAACACAAGACCTCCTCCGTGAGCCGCACCCACCCCGAGTGTGCCCCTGCATCCCACAAGCGACCCCACTCGAGCCCAGTGTGAAAATGCTCCTGCATTATTCACCACCAGACTTCCGACAAGGATCGATGGCGGGGAGAGCACGCAACAGGGGCGAGAGCATTAGGAGGAGAAATGATAAGAGAAGTCATCGGCGATCGTCTATAGGCAATATTCGAAGGAGCAGAAGGCTACTGTCAGTGGATGGGAGGGGACACAGTTATTACACTTGAAGGAAATTGCCAAATAATGATAGGGGGATGGGGTTGCAATCGGACCCAATGAGGGGGAGAATGATAGTCAGGAGAAAAGAAGTTCAGGAGGAGGTCGAGGAGTAGGTGAGGAAGGGAAATGGGTTAGGGTTGAGAACAATAGGAGGGGCAATCAATCTCGTAGAAGGCATGATGGAGGACTTAACTTCAAGGAACTCCCGGCCATCTTCATTGACAATTTCCTAGAAGATTGGATGGATTTCCTTTTCAAAAGGGTGTTCAGCCAGTTTGAGGATGTTCGAGAGGTGGTTATCCCTCATGTTCGAGGCTCTGTGGTCGTACACGGCTTTGCCTTCGTAAGGATGAACGAGGGAGAGGAGCTGGAAAAAGCAATTGAAGGTCAAAGGGGTCGGAGTTTTGCAGGAAGAAACATCTAAGTCCAAAGGGCCCATTATGGCCTCAAGACCATCAACACACAAAGCAACGTACCAAAGATGTTGAGGCCATGAAGGGGGAAGGGATGCGGGGGAAAGCAGTTCAGGTAGATGAGAGAGAGGTTGTTAGTGGGGGTTTTTAGAAGGAGGTGATCGTAGGTAAACCGTCGTCCACCAGGGACGAGAGTCAATCCTACAAAGGTCTTGGAGTCAAGGACCAAGGTAACGTCACCCCCGGAGCCCACAACTGAAGCGAAAAGCTAGAAGCAACTGGAGAAAAGGGTTTAGAAGGTGGACTCTCTAGCAGGCCTGATTGTCAAGGTGCAACCCTAGGTCATCCCTCCAGTATAGTGCGGCAGTGGTGCTCAAGGAAGGAGCGACCATGGAGAAGCCTAGGACTTGATTTGATGATTGCTACAGAAGGGAGAATTTCCGTATGTTCATACCTCTAGGGGGATCACGCAATCTGGGCTTCTTTGTTCTTGCACGAGAATGTTGATCATTGCATCATATCAAGCTACGTCCACCAAGATGGTTTGGTTTCTTCCATTTTCAGATGGGAGAATTGGTCGAAGTTAGGTTGTTATGGCGTCTAAGTGCAGTCAGGGACCAAGGTAACGTCGCCCCCGAAGCCCACAATTGAAGCAGATGGCCAAAAGCAACTGTAGAAAAGGGTTTGGAAGGTGGACTCTCTAGCAGGCCCGATTGTCAAGGCCCAGCCCCAGGTCATCTTTCTAGTGTAGTGTGGCAGTGGTGCTCAAGGAAAGAGCGACCATAGAGAAGCTGGGGACTTGGTTTGATGATTGTTGCGGGATAAAGGGAGAATTTCCGTCTCTTCAGACCTCTGGGGGATCACAAAGTCTAGGCCCTCGATCGATCTTCTGATCGATCGACCATGAATCGATGAAAATTAGAATTAAATTCATTAAGTCTCTGGACACTTTTGCCAATCTTTGATCGATCGAACCCTACTTGTCGATCGATTGAGCATGATCGAATTAAATTAGTTTGCTTGTTGGACTAATCTAGTTGTCCTCGATCAATGAGTTCGATCAATCGGGATCACTCAAGGACCCCCTCAATCGATCGACCCTCAAGTTCAATTAGTCGAACCAAGTTACGAATTTTAAAATTTAGTCGCTGGACAAAAATCAACCCTCTTTGATTGATCGAACACTTCGATCGATCGACTGAAGTCAGATAGGTTCAGTTACACGGTCCGATTTTTCTGAAATTTCTAGGGTTTTTTCTCATAGTTGAATTCAAGAAACCAAAGGATTGCTTGGATCCGAATATTCGTAATCTATAACTGGTGATTAAAAATTGTTTACAACATAACTATCGACATTACACCATTCGCAGATCACTGTGGGCATTCCTCAGCCGGATCACTCTAGAATTTGAGGTCCTAACATGATTCGGCTTTAAGATCCTTTGATTTGAATTTCTTACACTGACATAGCTGGATTTCTCAAAGCCGATCTTCCCAATACGCAGAAATAGTGCGGAAAACCGTTTCTTTTATTCAAAAGCTTCTCCATAAATCAAAACGATGGACGTAGAATTAATTCGCCACGTTCATTGGTTAGATCTAGGGTTTTTAGGTGGGGATTTACAATAATAATAATAATAATAATAAGGATAGAAAGAGGAAAACTTACCAGCAGAGGCTCTTCTTTCGCAGGCTTCTCTCTGCTACGGCTGTTCTTTTAGGTTTAGGGTTTTCTGCAGGAATTTCCTGCAGACCTACCCTTAAATAGAGTGAGAGTCCTGATTATAAAAGATTCCACTGGGGTTTTGCAAATTTTCGCAAAAATATAATCCCTACGGTGTGGGGAATCGATCCACTGACCTATCCCTCTGCCGGGAGTGCTTCTAGTAACTGGGCTAAGTGATTGGTTTTATTAATAAAAGAAAATTCAAATATTAATTTGTTTAGTCAGGGTCTCAAGTGGGTCACAGAAATCAGGGTCGTTACAAGGTGTGTAGACCCTTTGACGAATTTGGAGGAGGTCAACTTCGTGCTCTTGGGTAAATGGGCCTGAAGGTTCATGGTGGAGGAGAAAAGCCTTTGGAGAAAGGTCATTTGGACAAATATGGTCTATAGTGTAGTCATATGTGATCCCATAATCGCATACCATGGCTCAGATCGCTTATGCCATGCAGGAAGTATGCCTTGGCATAATGGCCAACAGTCAAGTTTCTTGTAGATTGTAATAAGTTGTAACTTGTAACTTGTAACTTGTATTGTATGTATCAACTCATCAAGATTCAAGTTATCAATACAATTTCTATATTTGTAGCTTTTAATAATTAATTCTTTCTTAGTGTAACTTGTTAATTATTTAAATTTGTTTTGTTGTATATGATATAATGTAACTCATCATATAGATGGCCTAATAGTCAAACTACAATGAAATAGGTAAATAAACCCAATCCAATCACGTGTAGCAATTATACATAGTTTTTCTTAATTTTTTAAAAGAATTTCTACTTTTTACCTTTTTTTAATTTATTTTCAAATATATATATAAATATAAATATAAATAAAAAATAAAAAAATACCATCAGCCTAAGCAATCGCTTATGCAATTATGCGATGGCATAAGCGATCAGCCCGGGCTGATGGCTTATGCAATTTTATGTGATTTGACGATGGTCTCTCTAGTATGGGTAGGTGGACCTAGGAATCGCTAGTGTTTAAGGCTTTGTTTGTGTGGAAGTCCATCTCCAATATAGCTTTAAAGGTGCTTCCCGAGATTGGCTACTCAGTAAGTAGCGGAGTCAAAGTGAAGTTTTGGGCTGATGCGTAGCCAGGGAACTTCACCCTTAGATCTCGGTTCCCCACCATTGCAGGTCTATGCTTGAATCAAGTCATATCAGTAGAGGAATACTTCTCTTCTCATGGAAATAGTGGTCCATTGGCCTTCCCTTGCAAGTGGAACCTTTTGGACTCCGATATAGATGAGCTCACCAACCCACTAGCCCTCCTAAAAGGAGTTCACCTAGCCCCTGATGTGCTAGATAACCCTTATTGGATGAAAGACAAATCAGGTGCCTTAATAGTTAAATCTTTTCTCAAGGTTGTTTGTGGGTCGAACTTAGAAGTGCACTGCTCAATCACAAGCCCTATATGGCGTTCCCACACGCCACTAAAAGTGGTGGCCTTCGCATGGTTGGCTGGAAGAAACATAATTCTTACCGTGGATAACCTCCACGAGCGTGGGATGATATTACCTAATGTTTGTATCCTATGAAAGAGCAAAGAATCGGTGGATTATGTCTTTATCCACTATCCATTTGTGTTGGGGGAATGGGATAGCACTCTCTTGGCTTTTGGATCAACTGGGTCATGCCGTCCTCTATAGGGGATTTGTTTCTCTCTTGGCATGGGGGTTCTGCGTCTAGCATTCTCTTGGTTTTTGGATCCAATTGGGTTATGCCGTCCTCTATAGGGGATTTGTTTCTCTCTTGGCATGGGGGATCTGTATGCGTGCATGTTGATTATCCTAGCAAAAGAAATGAGGTTTCCTAAGCCTCACAAATGTAAGAGAACCCGTTTGCACACAATGTGTCTTAAAGTAGCATATGTGTATGAGATCTAATCCATCCATTGGGGGCTTTAAATGCTTTTATTTGTCCCAAACCCAACTCAAAACCTCAATACAAAGACTCGATGGTACCTACCCAAAACCAATCGGATCCTGCTCTAGGCCATTAAGATCTAAACCCAAACCTTTTTTTATTTTTATTTTTTCTACACACACCCACACATGCCGTAGTGGGATTTCACCACCTATGGGTATCAAACCCAAGAACTCGTGTTGAAACTCCTCAGAGTCTACCACTAACGTAAGGACTCGAACCCAATAAACCCAGACCTAGACCCAACAAGACCCAGACCCAATTAGCTCCGGAATGTGGATGCTATAGGACCTAAACTGCACCCATTCTGCTGACAACTCCATTCATGCTTAGGTGTTCTCCACCTCTTCAAGAAAGAAAACAGACTGGAGCATTTCAAGCAAATTTCAAAAAACATCAGCTTCATCATCTTTTAGATTCCTTCTCAAATTGAACCCGCCTTAAAAAGAGTTGGGAAATCCATTTCCAATGGTTTATCACAAGCCATTTGTCCTCCCAAAAATGCACTTTATCACCCTTTCCTATCATGAATCTTTTCTTCTCATCATCTGCCCTATTATAAATATCCTCACATATGCGCAAACCTTTGCCACATTTCATTGTAACTGGATCCACCTATTAGACCAGCCGTACTTTTACACACGACCTTCATCCAAATAGTCATCTTCTCTTCACTGAATTTCCACCACAATTTGCTTAGGAAACTACAGTTTCTCTCCCGTCAACCGCCGTAAATGGATGCGACCCTCCTTTTTAGACTTTAGGGCTTCCTTTAAGTCAACTAGGTGGAATTTATTCTGCAATAGAAAGTCTCCTTGCATCTTCTCCAACTTCTTGGCAACCACTACAAGGATTTTGATTAAGGATAAATAATGCACTGGAAGATTCAATAAGATTGCTTTCATGAACTTAATCCTGACAACCTTAGATAATGCATATTCCATAGCACGAGCCTTGTTTTTTTTCTACAACTGGGTCCTGCAAAGACACAAAGAAGGCCTAGCCCTCCTCAACAGTAGACCAAGATAGGTGATAAAAAACATAATAATAATAAAATTTTAAAAAAAAAAAAAAAAACTTCTCAATCTTATAACCCAAGCCCTTCCCCAATCATCTCATCACCTTCTCATCCATCGCAATAGCAGCCATCACATCTTTTACCAAGTTAAACCTAAAGAGGCCTTTGGTATCATTGCCCATGGACACATGGTACAACACTAAAGTGTCATTGGCAAATTGAAGATGAGGTACTATCCCCTAGGAACCGGCAACATGGAAACCCTTTAGAAGCTTGTGACCTCTACCCTTTGAAACATTTTACTTGGGCCTTCACCTACTGTTGGAAATAGGAATGGGGAAAAGGGGCCAACTTGACGCTAACCCCTCTAATTGAGGAAATAAGCAACTAGCGACCCATTTAGAATCACAACAAAAGATGTGGCCATGCATTATCTCACCACTAGTGCCATTCATTATCAAACCTATTGTAACATGAAAAGAGAAAATCTCACTATACACGGTCTTAAGCATTCTCCATATCAATCTTACATGCCAACTGTCTCTACCTCCTTTCTGAAATGGATACAATCATTAGCAATGGGGACTCCATCAAGGACTTGTTTACCTTCAACAAAGGCACCTTAAAAGGAGGAAATAATGCTCAGCATAACTTCTTTAAGTTGTTGAGCAAATGCATTTTGTGATGATTTTAGAAATATTCCCAACAAGGCTTATAAATTTTTAAAAAAAAAAATAAAATTTCTTTCAATCAGCTAAACCAAACTTCTTCGAAATGAGTCACAAATGAATGTCAACTTTATGCTAGTTCTTATTCTTGACCTCTTTACCAACTAATGCACACAATAAAATATTTCAATTTCTCACTTTAAAGAACAATAATGCAGGGGCATTTCCACACCGGGCTCGAGTGTGGTGACCTGTGGGATGCGGGGGCACACTCGGGGTAAGCAGCCCATGTGAGGCGAGTGGTTCATGTGATGTGGGGCCCACGAGGGGGGTTCGGCCGAGGACATAACCCATGGGATGTGGGGCCTGGGCTATGAGATAAAGGAATTAATTCGTCACGCTCTATCAATTCGAGTTTTTAGAGCAAGTGATTAATTGTCCTACATCAAAGTGGTATCAGAGCAGGAGGTCTCGTGTTCGAGACTCTCACCGAGGGTGATTAATGCACTCTAGGTAATTTTAATCCACCCTTAAGTGATTAATGCAGTGACATTTTCACACTGAACTCTAGGTAATTTTGCTCCACCCCATATAGGGCGGATTGCCAATAGGTACCATAGCTAATATGACAATGACAATGACAATGTCCCAATGTCAACGGCCTATTCTTATGCTATAACAGCAACGAGCCAATAGGTAATCCTACCATAGCTAATATGACATTGTCTCAATGTCAACAGCCTATTCCTATGCTATAACGGCTAAGGGCTGATAGAGAGGGACGGTTTAAGTAACCTTCCAGATTGAAACCATCATCATCAATTCATCATCATCTTAGCCTTACTCCTAGGTCCTAGCAACTTGGATCTTGACTTTTAAATGGCAGATTAGCAAAGGTGTTTTGATCAGATGAAACTTGACAGCAACCTTCCTCTTTTACCCGGACTCTCCAACAAGCCATGCTAGAGGCTCACACTTCCTCTTTTACCCGGACTCTCCAGCAAGCCATGTTAGAGACTCATTGTTCCAGCTTTAAGCCAAATAGGAAAAAAAAAAAAACATGGCAAAGAATGGCATGATAAGAAACTGATGTAGGACGTGATCTAACCATTTAGAAGCAGGATATTATCAATGGATTAATCAAAGTAAATTAAATATAATAACATGTCGTTCTGCCATGATTAAAAGAGTACCAAATCAAGATGTTTTGTATCCGTTATGATACGTTCGTAAAGGCCAATACGTATAGGTAATGGTCGTGACCATTACGCGATACAAGGGTGAAAAGCAAGCAGTTGATTTTTTTGGATTGTATCGGCCATTATAGGGGTCGTTATGGGGCATAATGACCGTTACCCAGTAACTGTTGAAAAACAATCACTTCTTTTTTATATAAATCCATTTTTTCACTTTTCTCATTCCAAAAAGTTTCCTACATCATCCTACAACAGATTTCGACTACTTGTACTCATCCTACAACAGATTTCGACTACTTGTACTATAACTTTTAAGATTAAAATAGTAGATTGAAGCGATCTTGGTAACTAGAAGTTCCGAGGGCCATTTTTTCAAAAAATCGAAAAAAGTAGTATACATGTATTTTTTCTGATTTCTATTTCTAAAGCTAGATTGTGATGCCATGTTCATAAATTCACCAAACAACCCAATACAACACTCTCACGAAAGAGTGGACTGTTATGCTACTAAAAACATGTTCAAAACAAAAAATGAATATAGATTTGGAATATTTACATTATTCTATATTTTCTAGATATTTTTCAAAAAAAATTCGGGCAAAAAATAAACCGTTATAGGAGTTGTAACGCCGTTACGCCCATGTATCAGCCGTTACAAGTTACAACCGATACCCGTACCGATAATGGTGGTGACCGTTATGGCCACCGTTACCGATACAGAATGACTTGTACCAAATAGATAATAAATTTTAAATTTACAATAAATCACAATCCCACACAAGCATGAGCCACATAAGCATGAAAATGTAAGGCCCAATGAGAAATTGGAACTCTCACTTTAGCATAGGTATGGTTCTAATTCAAGGGCAGATTTAGGGTTTCAAGAGGTTTTGGAAATTTTGGGGAAAATGAGAGATTTAGGATTTGGGAATTAAGGATTTAGGGTTTCATAGGGAATTGGGGATTAGGGTTTCGTAGGAAATTAGGGACTAGGGTTTTAGGCTAGGGTTTATAGGATGGGAAGAGGGATTGAAGAAATGGAAGAAAATGGAGGGAAGGGGCTGACCATAGAGCCGTACGGCCCTATCCGTACGTGTGGGGATGGTGGTGATGGGTTGGATTTGGTGGAGTGATGACCAAGAAAAGATGGATTTAGGAAACAGCTTTAGGTTTACACGGAAACGGTAAAATGACTTAGGGTTTATAGAAGAAAAGTGGTAGGGAAGAAAGATTTGAGAATATATGAAAGAAAAAAAATACATTTTAAAAGAGACTAACATAGAGATGAAAAGGATAACTAGGCTTCACACCTTTGGATTCACACCAAATAGTCTATTTTCAGAACAGAATCTCAAATCACATGAGAGAAAAAGCTTTTTCAAGCAAAAGAATTGTTTTTAATTCCACCATTATGAGCTAGGGCTAGACGTCCCCCCTTATAGTCTCAACACATGTGTTTTAATAAAAATACCCCGCTTTAAAAATAAAAATTAAAATTAAAAAAATTAAAAAAACCATACCTCATGCCCCATGATGCAATAAACTGAAAATAAATTGTCCTAAACTATAAATAACCATCAAAAACATAAAATCAGCTATTCTTAATACTAATGAACAAAGTGATCAAGGATCACAATGATCGAACCGCCTGATTGAAGGATCCACATGATCCAACGGTCCGATCATCGTGTCCTCACGATCCAATGGTCAAAACTCCTCAAGGATAAATAGGCTTCACACCTTTGGATTCACACCAAATAGTGTATTTTCGAAAGAGAATCTCAAATCACACGAGAGAAAAAGCTTTTTCAAGCAAAAGAGCTGTTTTTAATTCCACCATTATGAGCTAGGGCTGGACGCCTCCCCTTATAGTCTCAACACATGTGTTTTAATAAAAATACCCCAGTTTTTTAAAAAAAATTTAAAAAAAAAAAAAACACATACCTCATGCCCCATTATGCAATAAACTGAAAATAAATCATCCTAAACTATAAATTGAAAATAATCATCATAAACTATAAATAACCATCAAAAACATAAAACCAGCTATTCTTAATACTAATGACCAAAGTGATCAAGGATCACAATGATCAAACCGCCTAATCGAAGGATCCACACGATCCAACGGTCCGATCATCGTGTCCTTGCGATCCAATGGTCAAAACTCCTCAAAGAAGCAGCCCACATGCATCTTCCTAGTGTAAGATGCACGATCATGCATGTGGGGTCTTCAAGTCCTTAGTGCGGCCCACCCGAGCCCATGTACAAGTCATCGAGCCAAAATGAAGGTTGGGCCGACCTCCTCCTCCTCTAATATACTCTAAATGGTCAGATGTCCTCATCAACTCCCCCGGCTAAGAAGATTTCACCTCTGGCAAAATAAAGTTGCGACACCACTCCTAGAGATCCAGGTCAAGTCGCTGCAAATCCGCCTCTGTGAGCCACATGCAATCTGAAACTGGTCGATGTTTTCACTTGACTAAATATTTCTTAAAGTCCCCATGACGAGTGGAAACCACATGCTTGTCCAAAATATCATCTCCTCTACTCGTATGTATGGATGGAAAAGGTGGTAGAGGCTAAGAAGAGGAGTCAAGTAAGGTCCATGGGCAATGGGATAAGTTAGGTGTGTCATCATCTAGGTCAAGAGAGGGGTCCTAGAAAGGCACAAGATCTTTCACATTGAATGTAGCATTAATACCCATACTAGGTGGAAGATCTACCAAGTACGCATTCAGACCTAATTGTTTCAAAATCTTGTATGGTCAAGCACTGCGAGCTTGTAATTTTTTGAAAATACCATGTGGAAACCGTTCAGGCCTTATCCTTATCATCACTTTATCACCTATCTGATATTCTTTAAACCTACGGTGCGGATCAGCAAGTTTCTTATATTTTTCATTACTTGTGTTAATCCATTTTCTAATCTCCGTATGCAAGTTATGAATGTGGCGTGCAAATGCATCTGCGGACTCTGAAAGCCTATGGGAGATTGAGATGGGAATAAGGTCAATAGGTTTTCTAGTCTTATAACCAAACACAACTTCAAAGGGACTCATGCCTATTGACCTGTTGACTGAACTATTATATGCAAACTCGGATACAGGTAAGACTGCGTCCCAAATCCTAATATGGTCACCCACAAGACACCATAATAGGTTCCTTAAATTCCTATTAACCACTTCTGTCTGACCATCAATCTAAGGATGGTATGCCGATGAAAATTGTAATCTCGTGCCCATCATGTGCCAAAACGTCTTCCAAAAACAACTCATAAACCTAACATCCCTGTCAAACACAATGGTTTTCGGCAAACCATGTAAACGAACTACCTCCGTAAAGAATAGATTCGCGATGTTGGAGGCATCGAACGTCTTTGATCATGGTAGGAAATGGGTCATTTTAGAAAAGCAATCCACTACCCCAAAAATGGAATCGTGCTTCTTCGACTCCGCATGCTCTGCAGGGTTCATTCAATAATTATGAAGGTTTGATAGAGTCGACCAGGGAACGAGATCAATGGCATGTTGAATGTCGCTCATGGGTGGAAGCTCATCCAGTAAATCCTCAAGAAAAACATCACTAAACTCCTCCAGTACCGGACTCAACTTGGGTAAGAACTTTACACTAACCTCGGGTATAGCCTCTCTACTCATGAGGACATACACCATCGAATCCGTCTTAGTCTCCCGCTCAAACTCTTTGGCATTTAATACATGGAGAGACTTGGGTTGCGATTTCCTCACATCCTTCTGTCCATCATTTTTAACGTCCCTTTTCTTAAATTCTGGGGTGCTCTTGGGAGGAAGTGGATTTAACTTTATCTTCTTACCCTCGTGCATAAAGGAACAAACATTCGAGCGACTAAATATTGTTACATCACGATCAAAGAGCCAAGGCCTGCCCAAGATAATGTGGCCTACATCCATAGACAAAACATCACACCACAGCGAGTCTTTATAAGATGCGAATTTGATGGGAACATGACAATGCTGAGAGATTAGCATAGAGAGCACGACAACCTATGGAACACTATAAGGCTAAGGGTGAGGAGTGGGCTTCAAGCCCAAACAAGAGATAGTGCTATCAAAGACAACATTCGTACAACTGCCACTATCAACGATCACTTTACAGTTTTTCTCAGCACACTTGGAGTAAGTATAGAAATGGTATTCCTGCGCTAATCATCAATGCTCTTAGCATAAGCTAAAACGCATCTAACAACTGCAAATGGGACGGCCTCTACTTCTTCTTCATTGATAGCACTAATTACAGGGTGATATTCTTCCTCTTCACAGTCACCCTGATCATCTTCATCTTCCTCATGCTCTCCAATCACAAGGGTCTTAGGTCACTCTTTTGTGGGACACTCATAAGCGATATATCGGCCAATATTATTTGTATCGATGGCAAGCGATACGAAACCCCTTGGAAGGCCCCTAAAATACAAAAAATTCGAAGAATTTTCTGTATCGTACGATATATTGCAAAATATTGTGAGATATCATAGAATATCGTCCGATATTGACTGATATTATCACTCCGTTTTTATAGGGGATTTTAACATTTTTTTCACAATTAAAGGGCCGGGAATGTTGGAAAAATCAGAAAAAATAAAAAATAAAAAATAAAAATCGGGCAACCCCAGGAAATCGAAAAATATATATTAAAAAAATAAATAAATTCAAGAGTGTATTTCGATACCTGTAGAAGCAATTGCATAATCGGAAGTTGCATTTGGTGGGCCAATCAATCGAAGTGATGCGTCGTTATACGTAAGTGCAAAAAAATCTTGGATTACCTTCAATTTCGGAGCAATTTCGGAGTGTATTCGAGAGACAGAGAGATTTTCATGTTTAAGGTTTCGGGCAAGGACCGATAACCTCTGGTTTTGAAAAAAAAAGGCTTCGTTGCCTTTTTTACGAAAACATATTGGTGGTCGATGCTCTGTGGGCCCACCATGATGTATGTGTTTTATCCATGTTATCCACCCATTCTTCCAGATCATTTTATGGTATGAGCCTGAAAATTAGGTTGATCCAAATCTCAAGTGGACCACACAGTGTTGATTAAACGCTCACCATTAAAAACTTCTTGGGGGCCACAAAAGTTTTGGTCAATATATATTTTTTCCCTTCATCCAAGTCTTTATGACCTAATCAATAGGTTAAATGTCAAATAATCATTACAGTGGGCCCTAGAAGGTTTTTAATGGTGGACATTCAATCACTAATGTTTTCCCATGGTGTGGTCCACCTGAGATTTAGATCTACCTAATTTTTGGGACTAAGCTCTAAAATTATCTTTCAAAATGGATGGACAGCGTGGATACAACTTATACATCATGGTGGGGTCCACAACACCGAGCACTAGCCACCTGGCTGGTGGCAGCGTAACTAGCCAAACCGCGTCCCTTTTTACAAACACGGATTAGCTATTGACAGGTTTGAGTAGCGCGACTCGCTACTGAAGTGACATCACCAAGTTATGTAGGCCCCACAATGATTTATGTGTTGTATCCTCACCGTCCATACATTTGGAGATATCATTTTAAGGCATGATACAAAGAATGATTCAGATCCAAAGCTCCAACGGACCCCACCACAGAAAATAGCGGGGAGAGTGACAACCACAATTAAAGACTTCTAAGGGCTACAAAAATTTTCGATCAAGCTGATAGTTTTTTTTTCCCTTATTTCATGCCTGTGTTAACTTATGAAAAGGTTGTATCTCAAATAAACATAATGGTGGACCTTATGAAGGTTTCAACAGTGGGTGTCACTCTCCCCACTGTTTTCTATGGTGGGGTCTACTACTACTCTGGATCTCCCTCATTCTTTGTCTTATGCCCTAAAATGATCTCTCCAAATGGATGGACGGTGTAGATACAACACATACATCATGGAGGGGCCCACAGAACGTGGTGACATCACTTTAGTATAGAGTCTCTCGCCACTCAACCCATCAGTAGCTAATCCGCGTCCTTTTTACGGGCGCAGGCATATTGGTAGCCGGAGATAGACAACTTTGTCGGGGGCTCTGTAGGGCTCACCATGATGTGTGTGTTTTATCCACACTGTCAATCCATTTGGATAGGTTATCTTAGGGCATGAGCCAAAAAAGGAGTCAAATTTGAGGCTCAAGTGGACCATGCCACGGGAAGTCGTGGTAACAATGATGCCCACCATTGAAACTTTCTTAGGGCCCACCATGATGTTTATTTTCCATCCAATATGTTCATAAGGTCTGACAGGACCTGGATAAAGAGAAAACATAAATATAAGCTTGATCCAAAAATTATGTGGCCCCCAAGACAATTTCAACTACAACTGTTCAATCCTTACTTCTTCCTATGGTGTGGTACACTTGAGCCTTAGATCTCCCTACCTTTTTAGCTAATGCTCTAAAATTATCTATTAAAATGAATGGACGGCGTGGATAAAACACATACATCACAATGGGTCCCACAAACCCCTAACAGACCGTCCATCTCTAGCTATGTATCCACGCGCTGATTGCATATGTGGCCACATGAGATTTCAATCTGCTTCATATTTTGGATTATGGTATAAAACTATTTGAAAAAATAGATAGATAAAGTGGATAAAATGTATATATTATGGTGGGGCCCTCATATTTGGATCCAATAGCTATTGACTGCTGACAGCGTCACTAGGCAATCCATATCCCACCAGGACCTAGTTAGAGACGGATGGTCCTATGGGGCTCATAGTGGGGCCCACAATGATGTTTATGAGAAATCCACTCTGTCCATCTATTTTTCCAAAGCATATTAGGGCATAAGACCAAAAATCAGGTAGATCCTAAGATCAAGTGGGCCACACAACATGAAACAGTGATGATTAAACATCCGCCATGCCCCAAAAATCAATCAGTCACATCATTGATGGGTATGTTTACAATTTCTACTTCTTTTTTTAAACTTTTGAATGAATTAATTGTGCTTTCATACATGTTTTAATATATTTATTAATGTTATGCATTCAATTTGAATATAGTTGCATTAGTTTAGTCAGTCGGCGCATAGCTCAGGACCCTTTACAAAGGAAACCTATTATGTGCACTTCTTTTTTGAGATTTTATAATGTAAAAGTGTCTATTAAGATCTTTTTTTATAATCCCTAAAGTTTCATTGAAAAATTCAACAATTTTCCCAATGTTTCCCCATGTTTCCCAAAAAAGTGCAATAAATTACACGATACAAACGATATATCCTGTACGATAACTAATACGTATCTGTATCCCAAGGGTGCGATACATGGTGCGATACCGATATTTCGAACACTGGTTTTAAGTACTGCTCAAGTTCTCGTACCTGACAAGCATGCTCAAGGGTGCCAACATCATGAGAGAGCAACTCGTGTTGAATATCGGCTTAGAGACCCATCCTAAAACAAGAAAGAGTAACTAGTAGTCATCCTTGACGTTACATCACATCATGTATTCTTCAAATTTGGTGATGTAATCCATCACAGGCATTGTTCCCTGGCGAAGGGATTGTTATTGATCCAATAATTCCTGGCAATGTGAGGAAGATATTTTTCCTTCAGCGCTTCCTTCATCTTGACCCAATTTAAGATCGAGTCTTGTCTAGACCTTTCTAATTTGCGCTCAAAATTGGTCCAAAACAATTTAACCTAGTCCACCAACTTTATCACACGACAATGATCAGACATCTCATACCACTCAAAAGTAGTGGGTCCATGTCTGCAAGCTAGACGAGGAAAGCTTTTGGGTCCAGACTATCATCAAAGCTAGGGGCCTTGATCTTGACAATTTTCAAAATGTGCTCATTTGGATCATAACGATCATGATACTCTCCAAGAGGTGGTTGGGTACGTGCCCCATTATGGCCAACACCTTGGCCACAACCTCTTCCATGTCCTCCAACGTGACCTCCCACGTGAGCTTCCTCTGCACTTCCCACTTGAGATTGTCCATCTTCCCCATTGTCAGGGTTTACCTGAAGGAAAGTCTCCAACTGAGCTATACAATTGTTAGTCAGGTCAGTTGGTTGTTGGTGGTTCTGCTTTGAGCCTCAAGGGCCTCCAGTCGTCTATCTATGGCATGAAGAGTTTCGAGAATCTAATCTTGGCTCATGGTGGTATGGTGAATACCAAAACGTGTAGGTATAAAGAAGGGACAAACTAAGGGGCCTAAGACACAAGACTCTTTAAGTATTATGTTATGACAAAGAAAAATTGAGTAACTTAGACGCCGCAAAATGTAAACCTAGACTTTATATGCAATGCATGCGCTAACAAGACTCTAGATGTGATGAATGTGCTAACCCTGTGTATACCTACACTAAAATCATTGCTCTAATACCAAAATTTGATGTAGAACATGTGATCTAACCATTTGGAAGCAGGAAATTATTAATGGATTAATCAAAGTAAGTCAAATATAATAACATGCCATTCTACCATGATTAAAAGAGTACCGAATAGATAATAAAAATCAGATTTACATTAAATCACAATCCCACACAAGCATAAACCACATAGGCATGAAAATCTAAGGCCCAATGAGAGATTGAAACTCTCACGTTAGCATAGGTATGGTTCTAATTCAATGGGCAGATTTGTGCAATTATAGGGTTAGGGTTTCAAGAGGTTTTGGGAATTTTGGGAAAAATTAGAGATTTAGGATTTGGGAATTAAGCATTTAGGATTTCATAGGGAATTGGGGATTAGGGTTTCGTAGGAAATTGGGGATAGGAAGAGGGATTGAAGAAAGTGAAGAAAATGGAGTGATGGCTAGAAAAAGATGAATTTAGGTAACGGCTTTAGGTTTAGACGGTAGGTTTAGACGGAAAGGGTAAAGGGACTTAGGGTTTATAGAAGAAAATTGGTAGAAAAGAAAGAATTGAGAATAGATGAGGAAAAAAATACCTTTAGAAGAGAATAAGATAGAGATTAAAATGATAACTAGGCTTCACACATTTGGATTCATATCAAATAGTCTCTTTTCATAAGAGAATTTCAAATCACATGAGAGAGCTTTTTCAAGCAAAAGAGTTGTTTTTCATTCCGCTGTTATGGGTTAGGGTTGGACATCCCCTTTATAGCCTCAACCCATGTGTTTTAACAAAAATGCCCCTCACTTATTAAAAAAAAAAAGTACCCCGTATGTCCCATGATACAATAAACTGAAAATAACTCATCCTAAAATATAAATAACCATCAAAAACATAAAATCAGCTATTCCTAATACTAACGACCAAAGTAATCAAGGATCACAATGATCCAACCGTCCGATCAAAGAATACACATGATCCAACAATCCGATCATCGTATCCTCGCGATCCAACAGTCAAAACTCCTCAAAGAAGCAGCGCACATGCATCTTCCTAGTGTAAGATGCACGATAACACATGTGGGGTCTTCAAGTCCTCAGTGCAGCCCACCCGGGCCCATGTACAAGTCGTCGAGCCAAAGCGAAGGCTGGGTCAACCTCCTCCTTTAGTATACTCTAAATGGCCGGATGTCCTCATCAGAAACTCTTTTTATGCCCATGTCTCATCTACTTTACACTAGATCATCTCAAGTTCCAGTGACCTAGACCAGAATTTTCCAAAAGTAACTCCTCTTCCAATTTCGTAATTATATAACTTTAACTTTATTCAGCAAAAATCAAGCCCCATCAAATCAGGGCTGATGAACTTAACTTTGACCTTGAAACTGACACTCAGACATCACCCAAACAACAAAAATCATTATCTCATCCAAGACAAAATCAAGGAGAGATATGCTCACTTTCTGAATTTTGAGTGGCTGCTGGATTAGAAAGAATTATGTCCCAGTACCATCTATGTTACTGTCTAGGTAGAAATGACCAAAAGAAGAAACTGCCCTGAAATTCAGGATTACTCTAGTGTAAATTGTATTGATTTCATAAGGTTTCAGTTTCATATTATCATGCACACATGCCATGATGTCCACGACAAAATAAATAAATAATTGTCTCAAAATATTAAAGTGGTCTAATAAAATCAGGTATATCGTATCACCTATCATCCCAGCGAGAAAGGCGACAAGCTAGATGTGCTATGACTTCATGAACAGATTTTGGCGCTCTAAAACCACCAACAAAAAGAAGTTCCTAAATAAGAGGCAAACCATCAAATTAAGAATTGACAATAAGAGGTTAGAAATTATCCATTGCAATTAAATTGTTCAATGCTAATATATTCCATTAAAAATTGTAAAGTAGCAAGAACACACCTGAACTTCAGTAATACCCAAAATATTTACATTTGATGGGGATCCTTTAATGTGCAATGCAGTTATTAGAAAGTTTTGTGCTTGCCAGGATCGAAGCACAATGGGGGTGTCATCCTCCTCAGTAAAAGGATCACCTGCTGACTGCCCTAAGAGCTCAAATAATAGGCCCCCTGCAACCCTAACTGGGACCTATACAAAGTACAAAAAGACTGTCAACCAATCCATCAGGAACTACCCTTAGTGAATATTAGGTGAAGCGAAGCCAAAAGAATGCCACATAAAGAGAAGCTAAAAGAAATTAACATAGGACTACTATAAACAAAAGGATCAAACTATGCATATCAAACAAACATGTAATAATGGATGAAAGAAGGACCCCATTTGTTAAGGATAATCTTTATGACTGACTAATAGAAAAAAAAAAAAAAAGTAGCAACCATCCTAGCAAACAAATGTGAATAAATGCTCTTCTTAAGAAACAACATTAACAAAACAAGAAACAAATTAAAACATTACTCCTAAGTAGGCAATCAACAGTGCATTGACATAAAGTTAACCACCACTCCACCAAAAAAAAAAAAAAGGAAATGCGTGCATCAACACATTTTCAATCTTGTTAAGTTAGATAGGATGAATTGGTAGATATTATTATAATTGCTCATACTTATAGTCCAGTATAAGATTTGCTATCAATCTAAAATATGAATATGCATCTATTGTTTGAACATGTTCTTGAAAACTACTGTCTTGACGATGTAATAGGATAAAAAAGAAAGATGCTTACTTCAAATAACTATACTAATGAAATAAAAAGTTAAATGTAAACAAAGATCAAGTCTCACTTTGGTGCGGTAGAATCCAATCCTTTCATTAAACAAAAACTAACCACAAACAATAAATACATAAATAAAATCACCTCATATAAAAGGTGCTTCATGCGCTCGCTAATCAGTCGACCTTCATCTCTCAAAGCAACACTGATTGCGGGATGTAACCAGTGAGCATTACTTAGCCATGTACTAATTGATGGATGACTTGCAGCGACATGGCACCACCATGTAGGCCCTGCTGGCCTTTCCCAGTATGGAGCTGCTACATCTGCAACAGTTAGATCACCCTCATCATCAGCGAACTCCATAGGCCGTGAAGCCCAGTCAACATCAACTTGCACTTTTTGTACGAGTTCTGAAATCCTCGACCATCCAATTGGAATCCAATGACTTTCGGGAAAGTTACCATCCCCTTGAAAATCTTCGTGACAATAGCTATAACTATCCTTACTATCATCCAAATGAGTCATTTCATTAGTCCTTATAATGGGTGAAGTGTTTTGTGGTTCTATGAGTGATGTAGAATCCAACAAGCTATTCTCATTCATATTTCTAACGGGAACATCATTTAGTTCAGATCTTCGTACTGAATTCTTTGAAAATGAAGCTTCTCGTTTGTTCATGCTGTTGCTCTTTGAACCATATTTAGACTCACTTGTTCTCCTATGATGTCGAACAAACTCAAACGCACAAATAAGTCCATCTGTCCAGAGATCACTCCCAAAAATAGCATCTTTATTGAAATGGTTTCTATGGTCTTGCTTACTCATCTTACTACCTGCAGAAGTTGAATGTTCATCTCCCATACCACTCATTTTACTTTCATCTGTGAGAATCAGGAACAGGCATCAATATGTCATCATCAACCGACTGTCTTGAATACCTCCAAATGAAAAGATTGAAATAGTAACAGGCTTCAATCTGTCATCAACCGATTGTCTTGAATACCTCCAACTGAAAAGAATGACAACATATATTAAGCAATGCCATATTGTGCCAGGGGTGGATATATATCACAAGAGACTTGGAGAAAAGATTCTAACACTTTTTTAAATAATCAAAGAAAATATTATAACAAACACTCATTTCCAAAACAGTTGCGAAGAGATTATTAATCATATTTGAACTTCAAAGTCATTTGCCAAACATGTGTTGATCATTTGGCATGACAGATAAAGTTGGGCAGTTTCAAGCTGCACTGCAAATGTTCAGAATAAGAAGAAAATAAAGCTTCAAGTCAACAACATACAAGCATCGACATATAAATAATATATCATCCTTAAGGCAACAACAGTTGATTTGAAATAAAAACTTTCATAAGCAAACTCAAAACCTCATACTTGAAATACCAGTTGATTCGAAATAAAAACCTCAGCTATGGTGTTTCCATAACCCTAGTTCTCTTCTCTTCCTTTCTTCTTCTCATATTCCTTTCTTCTCTTTCTCTAACACTACACATGGCTAAGTCATGGATGGTTTACTAGCATTTTATTAACTTGAACATGGTGGGGGTTGTATTTTTTACTAATCATATCATATTATCATTTACTAATTAGTAATGATCCTTTAGATTTTACTTATAACACAAATCAATCAATCACAGTTTCATAGTAATCGACTAACACATCCAACATGCCATGTTCATATTATACTTCAGTTTTTACGGTTATATTTCAATTATTTACAGTTCTTTCAATGCTTTCTACTTACCATTCTTCTTATTTTCTAAATTTTTCGGATTTATTTGTTAAGGCTTACGCCTCTCCCCCCATATGGCTCGATGACCTAAACCACACTTGCCGCCTTTAAAATTTGGATTCTTGGGTCCGATTTTGGTGTTCAACACACATATCTTCTAATGAAATAAATACATATAGAGCGCATTCTTCGACATAAATTACATAAAAATCGAGACAGGAAGATTTTAAAAAATTAAAAAAAAAGGTAGAAATCCTCAAGAAGAAAATAAAGAAAACAAGAAAACCATAAAGGAACAAAGAAGAAAAGTTACGTTGTAGGAAAACAGAAGAAAATTCAACAGCAAATGAGGAATCAAAACTTCCAAAGAATTGGAGTAGGTTTACAAAAGGAAAAGGAAAAGAAAAAGAGAGTAAAAACACCTTAAAATGCAATAGAACGGGGTCTTGAGATTAAGATGGTAGCATTAGAATCCATCGACAAAGAAGAAGCTCTGCAGTGAAAATGAAAAGGAATCCAACGGTGGAAAAAGAACAACTGAAAGATTTAACGGAGCTTACCAATCGGACCGAAGAATGGACGGTGTCAGTAACAAACTATCTTGGGACTCTTCCACTCTCCTTCCACAACTACTTGGAGAAGAGGAAAGGCAAGTGTTCGTTTTTCGGACTAGGAGAGCGGATCAGGTGAGACCCCGGCCTCACCCACGCCGGTGCGACCCCTACCGTGGGGTTACCGTGTGGCCCATCTTGATTTATGTATTATGTATCCACGCCGTCCATCCGTTGTTACAGATCATTTTATGTCATTATACCAAAAATGAAAAATATCCAATTATCAGGTGGACCAAAACATAAGAAACAGTGTTGATTGACCGTCCCACCATTAAAAACTTCTTGGGCCGTTATTTAATGTTTACAGTATTTATTTACCATCCAATACGTTTATAAGGTCACATCATCCTGGATGAAGGATAAAAAACAAATATTAGCTTAATCCAAAACTTTTTTGGCCCATTAATGGTTCAATCACCAATGTTTATCTTGTTATGGTACAGTTTATAGTTGGATCTACTTCATTTTTAGAATAATGTTCTAAAATGATCTGAAAAAACGGATGGATGGTGTAGATTCATAATACATACATCAAGGTAGGCCCCACTGTAAGGCCGTACCGTCTTGGGTGAGGCGGGGTCTCATGTAATCCGCCCTCCTGCGGTAGCGGGAGCGGAATCATCTGAAATACCTTTTTTACTCGGCGAGTAAAACACCCAATCTCTGTGAGGTCCACTGAGTTGCAAATGTAAAATCCACTCCCTTCATCCGGTGAGAAAATTTGTTTGGACGGTTGATACATAATACAAGCCCGATTGAAATCTCAAATGAACCACTCCAATTGCAACAATGTAACATTGTTTCCAAAACTGCTAAGTTTACATGGTGTGTCCGGAATGAGTTTTGTATCTTCTCTTCACCCTGGTGAGTACGCTGATTAGAGGGTTTGATGAAAAGATACACACCATGGTGGCCCTACGCACAAACTTATAGTTGATATCCCTTTTTCATTATTCCATGGAGAGTGGACCATTTTAGTGATAGAAATAGTTGGTTTTTGGCCTTTCAAATCTAACACGGGAGAAAAATTCCTGATGAACGGAGTGGATTTTACATATAGAATAGGGTGGGCCCACTACGGTGAAATCCAACTGGAGTATGAGTGCGAATGTGTGTGGGGTGAGAGTGATCGAATAAAAAGACAAAAAAAAAAAAAAGGCTACTGACAGTGACACGTGAGTAGCGACACTCGCTACTGAAGTAACGTCACCGAGTTATGTGCCCCACCATGATGTATGTTTCGTATTCAAACCGTCCAACCAGTTGGAGAAATCATTTTAGGACATTAGCCAAATAATGAGCAGATCTGGAGTGGACGCCACCACATAAAACAGTATGGAGAGTAACAACCACCAGTGAAACCTTCTTTAAGGTCCATCATGATGTCAAATTGAGATCAAACCTGTTCATAAGCTAACGCAGCCATGAAAGAAGTGAAAACACAAATATCAGCTTTGATCTAAAACATTTGTAGCCATTAGAAGTTCTTAATGGTGGGCGTCATTCTCTCTATTATTTTTGGGGTTCACTACATATTTAGATATAACTTTCTCTTAAAATAATCTTTTCAAATGGATGGACGGAATGGATACAAAATACACGTGGGGCCCACAGAACTATGGTGACCTCATTGCGACTCTCGTTACTCAACCTGTGAGTAGCTAATTGGCGTCCGCTTTACGCACCGCCGAAAACAGGGATCGCAGAGTATTTCAAACGCTTATTGCATGCCAAAAGCCTTCGCGTATTGCGTGCCAAACCGTTTGGCAGGAACTTTCTGTTAAAAATCTATCCCGTCCATCCATTTTGTCTGATCATTTTAAATTATAAACGAAAAAATGAGGTAGATCCTAAACTCAAGCGGAACGCATGACATGCAAAAGTGAGTAGGAAAATGATTTATGTTGAAACCTCTTTAGCATCCACCGTGATGTTTACATACCAACCATACCGTTTGTAATGTCAAACTTATTTAAATGAACTCAAAACACAAAAATATTAAAAATTATTATCCTAATAAAAAACTGTCGTGGCATCACGAATTTATCAATGGTGGATGTTAAATCCTCGTTGTTTCATCTAGTGCGCCTTACTTGAGTTTTGTATCTACCTTATTTTTTGGACCATGGGCTAACATGATGGGTAAAAGTAGATGAACATAATAAATTTCTCACAAATATCATGGTGGGCTCTACCTTGTTCTAGTCACTGAATTTCATGCCAAAGGCTTTTCAAGACGCTGATTGCCTGTGTGGCCCACTCTTTCACTGGATGTAGAACTATACATGAGTCAAATCGAGTTGAGCTTGGCAAAGCTCGACTCGACTTAGCCACTAGCTGACCCTAGCTCGATCTTGGCTCAGCTCAGTCCTCTAGCTTAAGTGGCCAGCTCGGCTTGGTTCAGTTAGCAGCTCGGGCTAGTTCGAGCAAAGTTCGAGCTTGTACAACATTTTCTCAAACACATAAAGTACATCTTCAATTTCTCATTGTTTGCAAAACAGCAACAGAAGTTTATAGGTATTTCATCAAGCACTCAGTAGGCAGCATCAAAATCAAGATCTAAGGGTAATTTTATTATGTAATGTTTGTTTGTTTTTTTGTAGTAGTAATTTTTTTATATCCATACCTTCATTGCCACCAGCCGATCCCACGACGAACTTATCCACCCGAAATAACACTTTATTGAGTCATTTCATCAAACACTTTGTGAGCAACATCAATATCAAAATAACTAAGTCACTGAACTAGTTAGATTCGAGTCGATTCGAGCTCGGCCATGCTCAAACTCGGCTCAAATTTTTTTTCAAGCTTCAAAAATCTACTTGACTCGTCTTGAATTTAGTTTCAAGCCGAATCAAGATTTTTCGAGTTGAGTCAAGCGAGTTAACCGAGCTAACTAGGATCGTGTAGAGCTCTAGCTGGATGTGGCAATGATAGGCATTTTACTACCCACTCTTTTCCATGACGTAGCTCATTTGCATTTTGGATCTATTTTATTTTTGAGCCCATGTCATGATAAAATCAAGCAAAATAGATATATGAGGTGGATTTCTCATGAGCATCAGCTCTCCATCATGAAAGTTTCTGCACTGGTGTAATGTGTATGCTGTGAGAAAAGGACGTGCTAACATGTGACGGGAGTAGGTCACATTTTATGAGGTATTTGTTTTTCAATTTTTATATCTAAATATTTGTAAATGGGTGTTGATTGATTACCAACTTAGTTCTTACACTTTTTTCTACGCAGACAATAATAGTATCTTTTTCTAACAATAATTCTTACACTTTTTTATCCACTGATGTAATGTGTGTTGTGTCAGAAAAGGACGTTCTAGCATGTGACGGGAGTAGGTCACTTTTTTTTATGAGGGATTTGTTTTTCAATTTTTACATCTAAATATATGTAAATGGGTGATGATTAATTATCAATTTAATTCTTACACTTTATTTTTTTCTACGTAAACAATAATGGTTTGTAATTTTTTACACTAAAACCAATAATGGTGTAAATTTCATATGAGGCTCACTATGGTTTCTTTTTTTTACACCAAAACCTATAATGGTGTAAATTTCATGTGAGGCTCAATGTGATATATGTGATTTATCCACGCCATTCATCTATTTTGCATGATGATTTTAGGACAGAAATACAAAATTAAGGTAGATCCAAAGCTCAAGTGGACCACGCCAGACAAAATAGTGGGTTGAACACTTATCATTAAAAATCTTTTATGACTATGATTTCATATGGTGTGTATCACATGAGCTTTAGATCTACTTCATTTTTGGACTCATGCCCTAAGATATTCAAGTAAAACGGATGGACAGCGTAGATATGTCACATACGTCACGATGGATCCCATAGATTTAAATCAATTTTTTTTCTAGATTAAGTTTAAGAGAAAAATACTTCCTAAAAATCCAACGAACATAAATAACAATACTGAGCTTATTACAATTATTTATCGATATTCAGGGAGTAATCGAAAAATCAAACACCCCTATGAATTTCTATTCATTGATCTTTACGAGTAATTGAAAAATCAAACACCCCTTTGAATTTCATGAGATCTGTCGTGGCCATTATGTAAGCTGCCTCATTTTTATACTGAACCAGAAATTTATGATGATCAAAACTTAGTTTTGGGTGAGGCCCACCATTGCGTTTATGCATCATCCAATCCATTCATCTAATGTGCCTTGTCCTGATTAAATGAGTAGCTAAAAGTCACACTGTTTCAAAACCAAGGTGGGCCATATCACTTTAATTTAAAGGTTTTAGATATAATATTAATCAAGTTGTTCCCTATGGGTGGCCCACTTGGGTGTTGAATCACCCCTAAAACAGGGTGTTTTCACTCATAGACGAGGTGGATTTTATGCACGCTAAACCGGGAGAAAGTGACCCTGATCACTACCTAGATGAATTGGCAAATGGAATGAATGGACATCACTTTTGAAGCATGGATTAGATGCATTATATAAATTCTCACACATGGCCCATCATAATGTTTTATGTCAAATTCACCCCTGATCACCATGTGCGCCATCCCATTTTAGCTATAGGGCTCAAAAATTAGCTTGATCTATGATTCAAATTGAGTATATGATTAAAAACAATATACAAGCAATGCTCACTCTTTAAATTGTTTCCCTTCGTATGGCCCACTTGAATCACTAATGTGTCTTATGTTTTGTACCGACGCCTAAATTTTAACTTAGCGTCTTATGGTTAATATGGATTTCATATAATCATCACCATGGGCCCTAAAAAAGTCAAGGGCGGGCATCCGTCTCCTAATTTGTTTACCTTTGTATGTGTGGAAGCTGGATCCCCGGATGATGGAATCAGCTCACTTTTTCCACGAGTGCCTCTTGAGAGGGCTTTCGGGGCTGATTAGGATAGTTTGAGTTTGACCAGAGTCGCCACTAGCCAATCGTTTGTTCCTATAGTCAGCTAGACCTTATAAAAACGTTAGGATAGATAATCCAAAAATTTTCAACCCTAAAATGATTATACGGTATGTGATCAAGGATTCTAAGTAAAGGATCACGGTCATAGAGTGTGAAGGTGTTAAGCACCCACTTTGCCCGTACTAACGTATAGTTTCTACTTCACAAGATTTGACTATTTTCGAGGGTAAGGATCGGTTCTCGTATACCATTGATGTATGGAATGCAATGCTTGTGATTAAACTAGCAAGGTTTTTTATGGGCATGGTTCGATTATACCAGCAAGCCGCAGAGCATACTTTCGAGCCGATTTGGTGAAAATGTATGCTGTATGAATGAGATGAGTCTTGCACAATGCAAATGCTTAGATGAATGATAGTGTTGCAAGGGTTAGACATAGAGGCTTGGATCGAGATTTGGATGGCTCAGGTGGTTTTGGATTTGGCTGGACTTAGCTTAACCTAGTTTGAATTCTTTCCTCTCCTTAGTGGAGGGATGGAGTAGCTAGACTAAGGGCTTAAGGGGCAAGTGAAAGGGCTTTAAATAGGAGTGGATGTCTTTTTGTGGATGATTGAAATGTGAATGGACGGGGGTATTTATAGCCCCCAGCCTGGTTTTCTGATAAATCTTGCAAAGCTTGAGGTTAAAAAGTGCTTGGATGGCTAGGATTTGATATTACCATGTGGAAAGATCTCACGTGTTGGACTTATAGGCATAAGGTGTAATTTTGGTTCAAGAGAGGAGCACCGAAGTAACTTCAAAATTCTACGCATGCATGGGACTTGAAAAGAGGCCAGTTGCACTCAAGTGAGCAGCTGGCCTAAGTATGACCATTGCCACGTGGCGATCTGCGCCTTGGGCGTCGTTCGCTCCTCCCAGACACGTGGACTGCTTTGTTTATCCGAAGCTTCTTTGTTATCCCTTTCTGTACACTAATTTGAGTTTTGGAATGGGCTTGGACTAAAATGGGTTTATGGACTTGGCTTGACAGGGTGAACTAACTAGGTAAGCTATTTGGGTTGACCGGGTGAGTTGACTCGATGGGCTGACTCAGTGGGTTGACTCGATAGGTTACGTTTTCCTAAGGTTCAAGTTTATGCGTAGGTTTTTTAGGGGCTCATGTAATGGGTTTAGGGTTGATTTCTGGGGTTTTAGGGTTTGAGTTTAAGGTCTAAGGTTTGATTTAGAGTTTCAGGTATGGATTAGGGTTTAGGGTATGTATAAAGGTTTGGATTAGGTTAAGGGTATGGATAAAGGTTTGGATTGGGTTTGACGGTGTAGGTCAAGGTTTGGATAAAGTTTTGAGGGTATAGGTCAGGGTTCGAATTGGGTTTGAGGGTATAGGTCAAGGTTTGTTAAATCTTCAATTAGCTTATCACCCAGAGGTGGGGTATCTACAGTATGGCTTACCTGAATCATAAACTAGGCTGATTTTAAGACCTTATGGCTTAAATGGGGTGACAAACCTAGTGATCGGGATGGATTTCATTTAAACATCATGGTGGGCCCACTAATTCTTAAAGTGGGTTTCTAGCCATTTTCATACATTGACGTATGTGAAGCTAAAATATTTTCACACATAGCCCAACATAATGTTTACATGTGATCCACCCTTATCACTAAGTGTGCCACTCTATTTTAGCTGTAGGGCCAAAAAATTAGGTGGATTCATGATTTGGGTGGACCACATGATTGGAAATAGTATATGAGGCAACGGGGCAACCCTTACCTTCCAAATTGTTTCCCTTCATGTGGCCCACCTAAATCACGGTCAGGCTCGATTCCTTATCTTGAGACCTAAATTATAGTTTGACATCTAAAAGTTAGAATAGATTTCATACAATCATCACGGTGGGCCCTAAAAAAAAAAATCAAGGGCAGGCATCTCTCTCACAACTATTCCTTTTGTGTGGCCCACTTGAATTATGAATTAGCTGATTTTTAGGTCCGATTATTAAAATGGGGTGACACGGTTAGTGGTTAGTGATCGAGATGAAATTCACTTAAACGTCATAGTGGGGCCACTAACTCATAAAGTGAAATCACCATGCAGAGTCTGACTAACCTCACTACATGAAATATATACCAATCGATGTTGGTTTCACGCTTCCACCTAGTGAGTTCAAGATGTGTGAATTGGTGATAAATGGAATCCATTTGCAACTATCTTATAGGTTGTCAAATGTAAAAACCTTTCGCGATTCACACCCATTACCATCGAATCCACGTTGGCAAAAATCATATGGTTGATATTGCTTCTTAGTGCAGCTTTTAGGTTAACATTCAGGCAATTGTGACATACGTATGTTTGGAGAGTCAGCATTATTATTTAAATTATGCATAACTAACATTAGAGTTTGAGGGAACGTTTTCCCAACTCTTTGGATGCATTTGTCACACACATTTGACCTACATCAGGAACAAACACCTATTTGAGGCAGTCAATTGCTGCCAAAATAAGAGTGTCAATGTATTGTGTTTTTATAATAAAAATAAATTTCAAAAATAAAAGTTTATTTTTAATAAGTAAAAAATGTATTGATTATGAAAACTTTTCATAAAAAGAGTATGTAGCTAGTTAGGAAGAGAATAGTTTTTGTTTCCCTAACCAGGGTTCATATCTCCTCAAGAATGGTGTGAAGCACCATCCCACCTGCGTGGCTTGGGCGCACTTAGCACGTGCGCATCATCGCATGGAGCCTTAGTCTTTTCGACACATGGTTCAAACATTTTTGAGCCATGATGCAACTTTAATTGAACTAGGGTCTACTCTAAAGTATTTTAACATTAGTGTTGATTGAGAGTGATTGTGACATGGTTGCACATGTAGCACTTATGTCACATGTCACTCATGTGGCAATAGTTAGGATGATTAGGATATGTGGCTGCAATTTATATTGTTGGATAACTATTTTTGTCTCAAATAGTACAAAAATAACTATTATAAGACATGATCATGTCCTTTCATGAAAGAATATTATTTGTTGTGATGGGTATGAATGTTTTGAAAAGGCACATGAGTATCTTTTTAAGAAGAACTTCATAACCTTTCAATTGCTATAAATTCTAAATACTATGATCCAAAAGATATTCTTTATTTTTTAGATAAAATCATTCTCATTATGTAGTACTCTCGAATCTGACCTTGATGTGTTTTTTTTAATGTTTTAAAGGCATACTGGTTGTCAAAATTAAAGATCTGTTTAACACTTAAATGTGTAAATTTCTGTATTGAAATTCAGATTGAGAGTTCATTGTATCCAGAAGATAATTTTCAAATTTCCTTCATTTGCACTTATTGAAACTAACAGAAAAAGGGTAGCAAATTTGCCTTGAGAAATTGATTATTCAAGTCCAGTCTTGAATTTAATAGATCTGATTGTCTTATTATCTTTTTCACCTCTATTATATACTATATTAAATCTTTTCCAACACAATAGATTGGGTGCACCCAATAGGTAACCAGACCTAACCAAACATAGTTGGGAATGGGTGCAGCTGAGTGGGTGTAGGCAGATCCAAAACTCAAGTGGGTGTACCAACCATTGGAACCTTCCTAGGATCCACCTAAATGTTTATATGGCATCCATACCGTTCATAAGGTCATTCCTCCGGTATAAACCGAAAACACAAAAATATCATCCTAACCAAAACTTCCGTGACCTCACAAATGTTCTAACGGTGGGTGCTTCTTGTTGTGCAGTTCA
>JAJHSJ010000003.1:90382309-90456441 GCA_021015155.1 Magnolia officinalis | reverse complement strand
TCCGTTGGTGTTCACCCAGGATTAAGAATTGGGTCAAGCTGCGAATACATCGCAAGGGTATGGGTCCCGTGATTCCGTAGTCCGATCAATCTTAACATTTGGAAGACATCAAAATTCGTTAACAGTTTAAGCTTCACATTCATAATATTTTTGTGAGTGGTGAGTTTCCCGCGATGCCTATGATCAAACGACTGTCCTGGAGGGGTTTCCATGACCTTAAGGTTCCTCTTGACATTATCATTTTGATCCCATGGTTAGTGAGTTATGAGCAAATCACGTTTTGGTTTCATAAATTTTAACAGGAAAGGAAGAATCGAAAGTTTTAAGGTATTCTGGTGGTTTAGAGTGCTAATAACTTTAAGATGGACGCAGTAAGGCAATCATACATACAAGCATTTATAAGGCGACAAGAAAATTAAAAAACAATCCATACATTCACATTAAATTCAAAGTGCCATTAGTATGGCTAGTTACATCATACAACATGGATTTCATAGTTTTCTAGACATTCCAAACATAAGGGAAAAAATAACCTAGTCAAGCAAATGTCCTAACTATCCTTCAACACAAGCAGGTAGACCTAATCGACTTAAAGCAAACTACTAATTATCGAAAAAGTTATGCTACTACTCTTCCGGATCGGGCAGAGATGGGGGTACTTCTTCCCCTTGAGGAAAAGAATCACCGGAATGGAGAAGATGAAGGCAATGGTTGCTAGGAATGTCATTCCCCTCGGTAAGGAAATGGATAGTTGTCGAGAATGTGCAAATAGGGAAATGGGTTTGAAATGGATTTGTTGAAGGGGGTTTGGGGAAATGAGGATGGAATGGGTTTTAGAAATTTGAAGTTGAGTATGGTCTTGGAATGGGGAGGAATGGATTTGAATGTGGATGGTTGTGATTGGGTTTTGTGATGTGGGATTTTTGGAAATGAGAGGGTAGAGATGGGTTAGGGAGATGGAAGTGAAATGGGAGAATGATGGTTTCCTAAGGAAGATGGACCTTAAGGATGTGGTTTGAGGAAAATGAGTTGAGTGTGGGTTTGAAGAAATGAACTCGAAGATGAGTTGAAGATATGTGATTCGAGAAGGGTTTTGAGATGGGTTTTAGGAAATGGAATTTAAAAATGGAGAAGAAGAGAGTGAAAGGAGTGGGGTTTTGGTGAATGGATCTAGAAGAAAATATGGGTGATGAGAGGGATTTGGAGGAATGAGCTTGAGACTGAGTGGGTGGAAACAAGCCCAAAAAGAAATGGGTTTGGAGATGGGTTGGGAGAATGGAGAGATGAGGGATTTGAGATTTTAGGAAAAAGGAGAGGCTTCACTAAATGTTTGGGAGTATTAGAGAGGGAGGAAATGAGAGAAAATAGGGCTATGAAGCCTTTACTTACAAGGAAAGTGGGCCCCACACGAGTACAAGGTGTACATAGAGAGAGAGGACATCTTATAATGTTTCTTATACTTTTAACAACTGGATTATTTTTAAAATTTTTATAATGATTTATCATCAAGTTTTAAGTCATCCCACCAAATTTCATATCATTTGGAGTTGTAAATAAATTATTAAAATTCTAGAAAAAATAGTTACCTGAAATTTAAAATTTTTGGACAGTTAGCAGAACATCTTAATTTTTAGCCACATTAAAATTTTTATTTTATTTTTTTCTTATTTTTATATAAAACTAGACTCATCAAGATTCAATCTGGATTTTGAATCACCTAAATCGGAGTTGTAACGAAGGAGTTATGAATTTTTGAAGTTGACTAAAAATCACAGAAATTTTGGCGGGGGAACACTGGTCGGCGGGGTGGCCACGCGGGTTGGCGGGGTGGCCACGCGGGCGGCGGGACGGCCACGGGGTCGGCGGGGTGGCCAGCGGGCGGCGGGCGGGGCGGCCACGCGGGTCGGCGGGGGCCACGCGGTCCCCTGGACTGTCGGCGGAGGGCTCCTTGCAATGTCCATATCTCATTAACCGGAATGAGTTGTTCGACGTTCCATATATGATTTTGGGGTAGAACGAGCTGATTTACGCAATGGGCCTACTGGTTTCATGAGATTCTCCCCTATTAGAGGTTAAAATCTTAATTTTTCTATAGTTTCACTATTTCTGGTGAATTTTCATTTACCCTCAAGTCTTTATCCCAGAATGGGTTAGAACTATCAAATTTAGCCTAAGACTATGGTTTCAACCATCTAATCCCTATGTTTTGGTTCTACATTCTCTCTATTCTTAAGTAAAATTTCATTCGCCCCCTACTTAATTGTCCCCGAATGGGTTTGAACTATCATGTTCGGCCCGACATTAGCCCATTTGGTCTAGATCTATGGTTGTGACGTCTAATCACTCAATTTCAGTTTGTTCCTACCATCGGGCCAAGGTATTGTAAGTCTTTCGGACTCCTTTCTTATCGCCACTACCCTCTCTCACTCCCCAATACTAATTTCTTGGAAGTCTTACCATCCATCTAAGATTGCCGGTTTCGATTCAAGGAGGGCTCCTACCGTTCTAAGTTTCTACTGTGCTTACCCTAACGTCAGTGGACGCGTTGGTGAGTTCATGACCCATGGCCCAAGGGATTCCAAACTATTGCTCTGATACCATCTGTAACGCCCCGGAAAATCGGGGGTCATGCATAGACTCGACTCCCGAGTTCCCGAGTGTCACTAATCATACATTTTATGGTTTTATGGTTAATCAAGCTTAAATGCACAATTTGAAATATCCTGGAGCATGAAACATAATCATAACTGATTTACTGAAATGAAAGAAGTTCAAATACATATACAAGTCCAAAGAATATGAAGAGGGTCGCATAAGGCGTTGCCCATCAAAATCTAGAATAAAATGATATGTCCACAAGAACAAAGCTGAGTCCACAACTCAGCGATCCAATTCCCGCCTGTCAAGCCGATGGAGAGCCGCCCATCAACTAAAAGTAGGACAACTCGTACTCCTCGTCCAAGCTCGCCTCGCCAGGCTCCTCATGCCCTGAGTCACCTGCATCTATGAATGGGTCTGGTTGGTGTTTTGAAACACCGTCCCAGAGTGGGAGTGAGTGATCAACTCAGTGTGAACTATTGGTCTCAAGTTACAACATGCATCAATTGTAATATGAACTTAATGAAAAGCAGACAATCATCAACACCTAATAACTCTTATTTAAAATGCATGCATGCGGGATGATATGATGCATGCCCTCGCCACAACACTCCCTCAAGCGACTCCATCTAACGATCGCATATGACAACACTCCCTCAGAGCGACCTCGACTTCCGAGTCGCCACCCTAACTAATGCGTGCAATGCGATCGTGTTAGCCGAGTTATTAGTTAAGTCCATTCATGCAGCAGGTTGGGGATTCTGATTCACCCTACGTATCAATGCCCTAAGCTGGTTGCGAGGCCAAGACCTCATCAACGCGTGAGGCCGAGACCTCGCGGTCCGTGATCCCGTCGGGTTCCTCATCCCTGACACCAAGCACATGAGGAGTGCCGAAAGGAAGGGATCGCTCACGGTCACTACGGGGAGGCGCGGTACCCCAACGTAGGCCGACAGCTCGGACATAGTGTCCCATTCCACCATGCCCGGCTCACGAGGCTGTGGACCAGTTTCAAGTGAATTTTTGATGGGCTACAACGGTTGTAGGGTGGTTCAGGTTCCATACATATGTGAGCAAACAAGGTTAACATACAGGGTTGGTCAGACAGTAGGCTAGACCGCACGAGTCAAGCGAGCGTGAGAAGAGTGACCTCGGGCACAAAAGACCCATGTAGTCGAACTACAGCCACCCGAACACACTCGCCCAAACCCACAGGTTTAGCCTGAGGGTAGTCCTACCAATGGGACAACCATCTCTCCTCATGATTCCTGACTAACCCAATAGGATGAAGGTTATTCATAACAAGCCAACTATACAGATTCTCAATTAGCGTAACAACCACATGTTCTCATGCATTCCAAACATACATATGAATACTCCTACAAGCAACCAAGCATTATCAAGAATAAAATGCATGTGAGTGTGTGGGTTAGTGAGGAAGTTGAGTACTTCCTCCATATTATAAAATCATATGCAAAGAATAATGACATCCTACGTACTATGAAGCAACAAAACATGGAAAATCACTCAAGCAAGAGCATGTAATCATCCATACACAAACCATGTAAGAAACAAGATCCAAATCATGAAAGAATCAAGCAAGATGTCCATACAATCCAATAGCTACAATTTCTAGGGTCTCTCTAGACATTCAAACACAACATCTAAGCAATCAAAATCATTAAGCTCATGCTAAAATTGGTGCTAGGCCACCTAAGAACAATAATCCGCACCTTCGGATTCGTTGGAGGCTTAGAAACGACCTATAGATGAGGGTTTTGGAGGTTGGCCGACCGGAATCCCTAAAAACAATTCAAACATGAGAGAAATCCATACATTTCTCCTTCAATACAAGGATTTCAAGAGAAAAGAGTGAGGGATCTTACCTAGATGGCCCACGGACGATTTTTGGTGGATGTGGTGTAGGGTTTCCTCTTGGAGAAAGTGTAGGAGGTTGTGGGTTTGATCCTCTTGGGCCCCACCTTGATTGAGAGTCCACCATGCTCACCTCCACTCATTCTACTCTCTTGCTTTCTCATCTTTCTCCCCCTTTCTCTTCTCTCTTTCCCCTTTCTCTTAGGGCAAAATCGTATGGGGAGTAGGGTGCCCAAATAAAACCCTTTATATAGTGCCAGTTTTGGTACAATTGGCCCCAAGTGTTGGGTCTTTACTATACTAACCCTATGGGAGGGTTTTTCTAGCCTATGGGGTGTACTAGTCGATATACACGCAGGATAGTTAGTTCTAATGATGATTTACGTATGGACACAATCGGCCTGCCATTTCGACGTGCCGATCGACAGATTGATTAGAAGTTTGTTCAACGGTCACCGATGGTCGATCGGAGCCGCGGCTATATGGATATGAGGAGGGAAATATCCTTACTCGATGTGTAAAGTTTGGTCACAAACCGACGGCCCGAAATCCTCAACTTTGCATAAGAGTGGACGACTCAAATCACTTAAGTTCTCACAATTTTCCAAACTAGTCTTCTAGAGCTCCCTATTGAAGTTGGGGTGGCCCTATCACCCCCTAGGCCGGAAAATTCGGTGGGTAAGTGTCTTGTGGCCCAATTAGAGCCCATGTAAAATTTGGGGACAAACGGATGAACGGATATATGATCTGAGTAAGCGTTTCCGACCTTTAAGTGGCCCTTTGGGGGCCATTCTGATTGATGGGGCATTTCTGGTGGCCCTCTGGCCATGAAATTTATAGGGTAGGTGATCCATGGCCCGATGAAGGGCCATGCAAAATTTGGGAGCGATCGGATATGGGGTTTGATCGCACGGGTTCGATTTACGATCAACGGTCATCGTGTCACGATCGGGGCCCAGATTTGGGGGGCAGGCGTTGAAAATACATTAAACCTTTACCGTAAATTTGGAAGAAATCCGACGGCTGGAAGGCCCGGAGTCTCAGTTTCTTTTGTCAGTGTCTCAGTTTCTTTTGTCAGTGCCAGATTTAATCTGGCATTGGTGGGGCGGCATTGGGCAAGCGCCAGATGGTACTTCTTGGGTGTCCACTGGGTCCGCAGTCCGCGATGGACTACAAGCCCAGTGAGATCTATGATTTTCTAAAGTTTAGATTTTTCTGCCCCTCCTCGGTTGCTAGGGGCCACACGGGCCGTCTTTAAGTGTAAACAGTCATCTGGCTTAGCGGCCTGCACCAGGCCTTATCACGGCCTGTCTGGTCTATTAATGGGCTAATCTTGGATTAATTAACTCATGTAAAGCTAACATTGAGTGCAAATGGTCAGTACGTGATAGTATAAGTTATTAAAAAAAAATTAAGGATTTTTGGAAATCCGAAACAGTGAAAATCCGGGATGTTACAGAAATCTACCCCGTCCATCATTTTGCGAGCTCATTTTACTACGTGAGACCAAAAGTGATCAAATCCAAGACTCAAGTGACCGTGCTAAAGGAAAAGGTGGGTAGGGAAATTCCTACCGTTGAAACCTCTCTAGGTCGACATTGACGTTTACATGCCATACATACGGTTTATAACGTCATTCCTAGTGGGATGAACTGAAAACACAAATATTGTCCTGATTCAAAACTTTTGTGGAGCCACAAATATTTCAATTGTGGACGTTCAATCCTCACGCTTTCCGCTCACTTGAGTCTTGGATTCGGATCATTTTTAGCTCCATGCCCTAAAATGAGATAAAAAAGTGGATGAAAGTCTAAGGGTGCACATCAAACCGTCGGAACCGTGGAACCGGACCGGAACTGTTGGATTGGTCTAGTTCTAGACAGAACTGGTTCCGGTTCCAAAAATTCGAGAACCGTTGGATACGGATCGGTTCCGGTTTAAGGCCCTGTAGAACCGAACCGAACCGTTGATCCGAACAGTAGATTTGAACAGTGACCCGAACGTTTACTTTAAAACAAAAAAAAACCCTAAATATCTAATCTCTCTACTCTCTAGCCCGACTGCCCTGCCCCTGCCCTCTCTCTCTCTCTCTCTCTCTCTCTCTCTCTCTCTCTCTAGTCGTTAGAACAGGTATGTGTTACTGTTTATATTTATCCCATCTCCCTGTGAGTTTTTTTTTAAGGGAGGTAGTAGTTTTCTTTGAAGTTATTGTGTGACTCTGGGATTTGGTATGGCCCCACATTGTATGCATCTGAGTTGTGGATAACGTGGGCCTCACTTGCAAGGTGACCTGGCATCGAGAATGTTAGGTGGAGATGATTTATAAACAGGATAGAAGCCAGTGGAGCACGTCCTCATGATCTGGAATGTACATTAGACAGGTGCGTCTCGATTTTTAATATATTTTTATTTTTTATTTTTTTAAATTTGAGCTTTCATTCTCTAAATCATGCGTGTTTTAGCTACTACCATAGACAACATGTAATCTGGATTCATCTAAAATGTGGGATCATTGATGGAACATGTTTTGAAGATTACACTGATTTACCACTCTAGAACTATGGAATCGATCCGGAACCGAACCGTTTTTCATAGTCTGATTCTGATTCGGCTCCAAGGTACCAATGGTTCGGTTCCGGTTTCACCCCAGGACTGGACCGATCCGACACGATGGGTCCCACCTAAGTTTCCTGCGCAGGAACTTCGAAAGGCTTTTGCAGGAAATCGGCGTCCATGAAATACCTTCGAGATTGCACGTGACTTTCAACGTGTTTTTAAAACTTCATCTAGCTCCTTCCGAATAGCTCCTTCCGAATACGCTTGAAATCGGATTTCATACCGAGTAAATTCAGTTGGGCCCACGTTGAATGTATGTGGTCTATCCACGTCGTTCATCCGTTTTTCCATCTAATTTTAAGCCCAAAATTGAAGCATATCCAACGATCAAGTGGATCATACCCCAGGAAACAGTGGGGATAATGATTTCCACAGTTGAAAACTTGCTAATCCCCATAGTGATTTTTATTTGTCATCCAACCTGTTCATAAGATCAGATCATACATCCATGGATGAACTGAAAACACAAATATAAGCTTGATCCAAAACTTCTGTAGCCCCCAAGAAATTTTCAATGGTGGAAGTTCAATACAACTTTTCCCATGGTATGGTCCATTTGAATATTTTATATACTTCGTTTTTAAGCTCAAGCCCTAAAATTATCTGGGAAAATGGATGGGCAGAGCGGATAAAATTCATAAATCATGGTGGACCTCACAGAGTTTACTCACTAAGCTAAGCTTAGTGAGTAACTAACTACGCAATCCGCTTCCCTATGCTTCCTACCGGATGGGAAACGGATCGGCTACTCCCCCTGCCACCAGCCCGGTGGCTGGTGGTCGGTGCTATGTGGGCCCACCATGATTTATGTATTTCATCCATTCCGTCCATCCATTTTTACAGAAAATTTTAGGCTTGATTCCAAAAATGAGAGGGATATAAATCTCAGGTGGACGACACCATAGGAAAACAATAGTGATTGGATATACACCATTAAAATCCTCCTAAGGCCTAGTACTGTACTGTTTATTTGACATCCAATCTGTTGATTGGGTCATACAGGTCCATATGAAGGGAACAAACAAATATCAGGTTGATCCAAAACTCTTATAGCCCCCAAAAAGTTTTTAATTGTCAACGCTCATTCAACACTCTTTCCTTTAATGTGGTCTACTTGAGATTGATATATACCTTATTTTTGGTCTCATATCATAAAATGATCTGAAAAATAGATGGACCGCATGGATGAAACGTATACATCAAGGTGGGGCCCACAGACAGCACCTACCACCAGCCATTGGCTGGTGGCAGGGGGAGTAGCCAATCCGTTTCCCGGATGAATGGCCACCGAAAGAGTAAAGCCATTCCAAAACCCTGGTCAGCTACAACATGCAATTTTAGAGTTGTTAGGCATGATTCCACATGGTGTGGCCAACGTAACTTTTGGATTAACCTGATTTGGGAATCAATGGGACATGATAGGCACATCTCGTGGATGGATTGGATGTCATAAAAATATCAATAGGCACATCTCGTGGATGGATTGGATGTCATAAAAATATCAATAGGCACATCTCGTGGATGGATTGGATGTCATAAAAATATTACGGTGCTCTTCTTGTAGAGATGTACATTGCTTATTCTATACTTGATCCGGTGGGGTTTTTACCATGTAAGAGTTCTACGAGAGATTATGTTCGAGTGAATGACTAACATGCCCTCGTCTATTACATATCTTAAACAAGAATGGTAGGGTCGAGCGTGGCGGGGCTGACATGGTGTGTTCATGACATCCAAACCGTTCAACAGGTTCATCCCTACATGATGTACCTATACACCAATAATCAGAATGATATAATCATCAGGTAGGCTACACATAAATTTAAAGGATTTTGGGTGGTGTATATTGTTCTTCACCATGTGGCCCACTTAATAGTTGGATTATACTAATTTTTGGTTTGGATGATTGTAATTGTGGGATTCACCTTTTGGACGGATTGGATGTAATACAAACACTACTCGGCAGACAATGATCGGAGTCGGACACATTCCACGCGAAATAATAAATGAGAGCATTTTAGTCACCAAAGCATTGTTCTGTAAAATCCCTAATCAACGAGGACTGTTAAAATCCCTAATAATTTGTTTTCTCGCCGATTGAGCCACCCCACGTAGCTATCCAGACCGTTCATCTGGGAAAAAAAAAAAAAGTATCCTTTCCAGCAAATCATCACCATCCACGGGAAGTTAAGTTACAAACCCCTCTCATGGACCGTTGTTTCCAAGCCCCTTTCTATACATGATGGAATCTCTCTGTTTCTTTATTTTAAATTTTCGGCGTAAGCACTACTGGCAGAGAAATATTTTTGATGAACGGTTCGGATCATCACATGGTGGGATGCCCCCACCTACCTATGTTTTTAACTTTGCTTGTAATCAAGCTGGAAATAGAAAGCGGAAGGAGATCCGTTTGGAGAAAGATATGGTCAAAGCGCACGAGAGTTTTCGACGCATATCTACGTTTTTCACGCGACCAGCGTTTCTCTTCTCTTTAATCACACAAGCATCCAGCGTGCGTCGCCATTCATCTGGGACCCACATGCGAAGATGCTTCGTTGATTTCAACCGTCCAAACTTGCGTCCCATTATAGCTAAGCTACTTTCTCGTATACAACCTAGAGCGACAATCCTAACCTTTGATTTTCGGAATTGAATGTCATACATTGAAAACTTTCTTTTCATCGTCTAATTTCATTAGAGATAATGGTCAAAATATGCTTAGTGTAATTTTCACAAGGTTCCGTATAAACAACGGGATGCACGATATGGATGGTTCCGATCATCGGACGACAAAGAATGTGGGCCCCAGTAGCCGCGACACACACTGGACCCTATGTCGCGACAGACGGAAAGCGAACTCGTTTATATTGCAATCTTAACGGATTTTCCTTCTCCGTGTTGCACTTCATCTCTGTTTCTCTCTCGCTCCGTTACATATCTTAGTGCTCTTGTACGACAAGCAATGTTCTCTCCTTCATCAACCTTTTTCCCACTTTTTCTCTATTTTATTAGATTTTAATAAGATTATACAATTGGGTATGTAAGCTCTTGCCCGTTTCTCTCTTTAATATGCTGAAAGATCACATTTATATATGTTTGATCTCTCTCTGTTTGTTTTTGTTTTTGTTTTTTTTTTTTTTTTTTTTTTTTTTTTTTTTTTTTTTGTGAATGGCAGAAGGGATTTCGTCAAAGCATTTAAATCTATCGAGTTGTAAGCAGAAGAAATAAGGAGATTCAAAAGGCCCACACGAAGAGAGAGAGAGAGAGAGAGAGAGAGAGAGAGAGAGAGAGAGAGAGAGGAGAGAGAGAGAGAGAGAGAGAGAGAGAGAGAGAGAGAGAGAGAGAGAGAGAGAGAGAGATGGAAGAAGGGGCATCAGAGATAGATAAGGGTGTGGGGAGTAGGGATGATAAGAGAGAAAAAGGAGGGGGTGATGAGAAGGTCCCTTTCTACAAACTCTTCTCATTTGCAGACCCTTTGGATGTTTCTTTGATGAGTGTTGGGAGTGTTGCTGCCATTCTCAATGGGCTGTCGATGCCTCTCATGAGTATTCTCTTTGGTCAGCTCATCAACTCCTTTGGAACCTCTGATAGGAGCAATGTCGTTCATCAAGTGTCCAAGGTACGGTCTAGATCTCTTGTACTCCTTTTTATATTCTCATTTATAACAAACCATTATTGCTACTTCTGTTGTTGTTATTATCCGGATCTAATCCAGATCGTCCATATCATGATGCCCAATGAGTATGGAGGAAAAGTACACTGATCTAGCAACCCTAACCATCCAAATCATAATCATTAACGGGATAGGTTAGATGATTATGTTTTCCAGTCAGTTTAATCAAGGAATCGTATTCTGCAAGGGATATGATTCTTTGGGGAACACAAGTAGCAAAAGTTCGCTATGGCTGAATGGAGGAATCATATAATACGATAGTCTCCATCTTTGAACGGTATAGATGGATTCTTAATTCAATCAAGTGGGGCCCATGGTTTGGTAATCCACACCGCTGCTAGATTGAGTTGCACCATGGATGGACGATACCCTACATACTTTCCTTCATGGGACAATCTTAACCTTTCCATCTGTGGCCTACCAATGGACGGTCGATGATAGAAAAACACAACAACACTCCACATTCAACAGAAAATGCTCCTCGTATTGATGGCTGGGATAAGGGTGTGATTTCTGGGGAATTCTCCATCCACCATTGATCTCAGCGGACCAATGCTGACCCCACGCATCCAAATTGAAAACCCAGGTGGGGTCCACTTGATGTATTTTATTGTTGGATGATGGGATATCCTCTTTCTTATCTGTTTTGTTTTGCAAGCGTTCGTTTCTTTTGCAATGAAGAGATCTCATTGTGATGTGAGAGTTGGGTGTATGTTGCTCTTGTCATCAGGTAGCCGTTCGGTTCGTGTATTTGGCACTCTGTTCTGGTGTTGTATCATTTCTACGTAAGTATTCTGCAAATTCATGTTTTTCTACGTTAATTTTTTGTATTTTGGACGGCTGGGATAGTCTAGAATACCTGTTTTTAAAGCACCCGAGTTCTGTGAGGCCCACCATGTTTTATATGTATGATCCACTCCGTCCATCAGGTTATAACCATTATGTTAACCGTACATACAAAATATCATCCAGATGAAAAGGTTCTGATGGGTTACACCAACGTGGAAAATGTGAAACTGCTCCTAGAACATCCAAGTTCATGCGGTATGGCCCACCTAATTTTTGGATCAGTAAGATTTTTGTATTTTCACTACGTCATAGTGATTTACACCTGATTAACGGCTTTGATGAAATATACAGACAACGGTGGCTCCACATACAAAACTATGTTTGGCAAATCCCATCCATTTTTTCCCTGGGAATTGATATTGCCCAACATCTTTGCATATAATGCACACTTCTCCAATTTTGACAAGTGGGGCCCATTGTTCGGTAATCGAGACCACTGGTTCTGCTGTGGATGAACGGTCAAATTGTAACCTGTTAATTTTTATGGCCCAGAAAAACAAGAATGCCCTTAAACTGACAAAATGTCCCAATATTGGACCCTGGAACCTTACAATCCTTGTTTTTTTTTTTTTTACACACGCGCAAACACCCCACACACGCACGTCGTGGGATTTCACCCCCGCCGTGGGTACTCGAACCCTTGACCCGGTGTTGAAACTAAGGGAGTCTACCACCCGGGTAAGAGTAAGGACCCAGGAACCTTCCAATCCTGGTTATGTGGTTATGTTTTGGGGAAATGCTCCATCAATAGTGGGACTCAACAGGCAAAGGTCATGATTTCTGGACCATGGTTGATGTAGAGCGGGTCCCGGACACTTTCATGGCCGAAGATGGACGAAGCTCTTTTTGCCACCCAAAATCATATATGGTAACGTCAGATAACTCATTTCGGTTTACGAGATAGGTCCGTTTTAAGCTCCGTCGGTCTGGATCGCTTATGTCGTTGACTGGGCCTTTTCTAATCCATCTTGGCCATGAAAGTGTCCGTGTGACCCGCTCTACATCAATGGTCCACATGTCATAATTGAAAAACCACACGCCCAGTCCAAGCTCATGCTTATGGGTTTTTGCCCAAGATTGAACAGCCAAAACTTTCTTGAAGGACGATGTACATCCAATCCTATCCATTGTTTAAATGAACATTTTTTAAGTGCCTTATTAGCAACTCCAAAAATCAAAGGTCAGGATAACGTTGAAGCATGATTACTGGACCATAGCTTCTTTATCGTAGTGCCACAGCATGTGGGCCCGATCAGATACACATACTGACGCGATGTACGGATTATAGTCTTTTAATTGAATGTATAAATATATATTTTTTGTTGGACAGTACATACCAATTACAACTCATGGGCTTCTGATATTAGGCCCATCCAGATCTTGGTCTGGGCTTTAAAACCCCATTGGGTACCAGGCCCGTTGACAGTCTAGTAAGCAATTAAGTGCCTGTTTGGGCGTTGCAAATTTAAGCGATTTTGGGCGTTTTTGAATTTCCGAAATCTTTTTTACTTTGGACGTTTCTTAGGGTGCTTCTACGTTAATGAGGACAGAATACCGCGTCACATACACCTGTGTAGAACACACGTGTCAGAGATATGGGCCATTCATCAGGTAAGGAAGGCACAAACTGAATATGCTTTGTTTGTGTGGATTACAGGTTACGGTCCACTCAAATCTAACCCATCCAGGATCTCCTCATGCAAGAATCAGCCGTCCATTCATTGAGTAGACCACACCATAGAAAACTGTCTAGCCATTAATCAACGGCAAAATACAAGAGTCCATATGACTGGTGGGGCCAAGCTACTGGATGGGTTGGTTGTCTTCTGTACTTGATTAGGTGGATTGTAACTTTTTCCTCTCTCTCACACACACAAGATGACTTTGCAATTGATAAATTGGAAGTTATCTGTTGGGTGGATTGTAACTTTTGCCTTACACACATGCACACGCACACATAGGGAAATGGTACCATATGGTCGCGATATCATGGTAGCTTCCCATTAGTTCGAGTTCTGTGAGCCCCACCATGATACGTGATAGACATCCACCCCCATCAATTAGATGCTATTCTATAGTGGTCCACAGGCCTAAAAATCAGGCCAATTAATGACTTGGGTAAGCCACATCACACTACTCAACAGTTGAGGGTAAATACCCACTAATTGAACTACTCAACAGTTGAGAGTAAATACCCACTAATTGAACTACCCAACAGTTGAGAGTAAATACCCACTAATTGAAACCTTCACAATCTTTTATAGGAAATGTGGTTTAGACATCCAGCCTATCCAGTGTGTTCCATTTGAATGAAGGGTCACATTAAGTTTTAACTATATAAGTGGGCTGGGCCCCAACAAGTGGTTTTAGATGTTTTAGTTACAATTTCATATGTTTTCAAATGGTATGACCTGGTTGAGTTCCTGATATGATTGATTATTGGGATATCCCATAACCTAGAAAGGGACCTATCAAATCCACGTGGTTGTCCAACATATATCACATTGGGGTCACAAGATTTTCCTATACATATATGTGTATATATGTATATACATATATATACGTATATGTGTGTACACATATACATATATACAGAAAGAGATGCTCTCCTAGGAACTTGTTCTCATGAGAACTCATCTCACGTGATGTGTATATGCAATCTAGGTCATACAAGCCCTTCATCTGATTTAAATGAAGGGTTAGGCAAAAATCACATTATTTTGTTCTCATAGGAATTCCCTCTCTCTCTTTGCTATGGTTCCCAAGATTTGTGGATTAGGCTAACTTTTGAGCTTTAATGGTTTTATGAGATGACTCATCTTGTGGACCGTTTGGATTTTGTGCCTACATCACATGAGATGAGTTCTCAAAAAGTTCTCACTAATTCTTATATTAATTGGTTCGTTGGAGAGGATTTCTCTGAAAATATATATCAATGTTGTCAAAATCCAACCATTTATGATGTAAGTTGAATCTTAAGCAAGGCGATTTGAATCCTACCTTTAAATCCTTTTTATATTAATTGTATGATTTTATAACTTGAATCTTACGATTTACCATTCAAATCCCAATTTATAATTCAAATTATACTTGTTTTCTTCTATTTTAAGCCTTAATTGGCTTTCATTTTATAGTTTTAAATTAGTGACGGCTTTAATACCATTTAGAAAAAAGCTTTTAAAAACTTTGTTTTAAAAAAGATAAATTATTTTATTTTATTCTTTATAACTAGTCGAAACATCAAAATATCAAATGCTGCTTTTACAATGCAATTCCAAATTTAATAGAGGTAACAACAACATACATTATTTAAGGGTCATTGTATGTTTTTTAAAGAAATTATTTTGAGAGAGAGAGAGAGAGAGAGAGAGAGAGAGAGAGAGAGAGGAAATATAGTAATTATTTAAATTTAAGTAATATCATGTCATGATAGTATTAAAGTTTTTTTTTTTTTTTTTTTTTTTTTTTTTTTTTTAATTTATTTATATTTTCATATATTAAAAAGATCATAAAAAAATCTTACAATTTATGATACGATTCAACCTCTATTACAATTTGTGATACGACAATGATTTTGATATCTATATATATATATATATATATATATATATAATATATATATATATATATATATATATATATATATAAGTTAGATGCCCAAAAAAATCAAACTGATCCAACCATTGTATGAGCCACTATGTCAATTTGGAGGTTTTTGGATGGGTGTGTCTATTGTTTTCTATAGTGTGGCCTACCTAATGATTGTATTAAGCCTTATTCTTCAGAACATCCAATAATCATGCCTCCCCTAATGCATAAGGCATATATGCATCATTGTGTGATGGCAGGGAGTGGTCTCAATTGTTTCTTATGCGTATTTACCAAACATATTCATTGGGAATCAATTCTGTACAAGTAATTGTCAACAAATAATTTCAAAAAACTATTTAATGAGAATCAGTCTTACACTTCCTAGAAGCAACATGGGCCTAAGCATTTTGAGCTTTGTCCATGGCAGAGGTTTCTTGTTGGATGGTGACAGGAGAGCGACAAGCGGCCCGAATTCGCGGTCTCTACTTGAGGACCATATTGCGGCAAGACATTGCATTCTTTGACAAGGAAACAACAACCGGAGAAGTCATTGGCAGGATGTCTGGCGACACTATTCTTATTCAAGATGCAATGGGAGAGAAGGTGTGTTATTATTTCCTTAGCCTACCATTACAAGTTTAGGCTCACTTGGAAACTAGTGAGGCCCATCACATCAACCGCCCAAATAACCAAATCATGTCTTGTTGGATAAAATGAAATAATACAGAATAGAGGAAATGAAGAAATTTTGATATGAAAGCATCGAATTTGCAAGCTTTAGTCTTGACTTGATCCGTAATTTATACCTTTATGTGTTGAACAAATCTTCAAGTACTAATACTAATACGCCTCACAAAAATATTTTCGAGAGGGCAAATGCAAGATAACAAAGATGAAGTGCAAAGCTATGGATGGCTTGATTTAGGATTGTTCTTGTGTCTTTGGACTATAATATCTAGGATATATCAAAGTGGTAGGGATATGACATCATTCTTGAAAAAACACTCTCTTTTCTCTCCTGGACAACCACACACTTATTCATATACAACAATCATTCTTCTGTGAATGAACATATCTTGTGGTAGTTATTTTTATTTTATTTTATTTTACAGAGATAGTTAAACAACAATATAAAAATTATTGCCATATAGTAACACAACTACCGCCCATATTCTAAACAATATAATTGCCATCACATATGCGAAACGTGCCACCGATTTCACTTGTAGAGCTATGTGTTAGGCACACTCAACCAACACTATAGCTAAAACCTTACATATTAATTGGTCACTTTTTTAATTATACAATAGTTTGGATGGGTTAAAACCTTAAACACCAACGGGTCACTCCCTAATTACACAATCACTTGGATGGATTCAAACTAAGTACTAAAAATATTATGCTCCTTGTGACAATGCGCATGTGCTTAATAAAGTATCCAAGCAACCCTAAAGCTTAGGCCATGCACGGTATTGAGGAGATTTAAATCCAGGTTTTCCATGTTAAGCTCTTCCTCTTACCACTAATCTATATGAGTATTTTAAATAAATTTTAATATATAATATTTATTTACTTTTTAAAAATAAAATGTTTTATTTATAATATTTATTTACCTTTTAAAAATAAAATGTTTTATTTGGGATATTTATTTTTCTTATAAGAACATAACATGTCTCCCATCGCATTTTTTTTTTTCCCTTAACCGGCTTATGAGAGGGTAGGAAGTGTTAGATGGACTTAATGGGCAGGGACAGTAAGCTAAGCTCCTGGTAATGTTGATGGGTTGGTTGATGAGTGGTCCTAGTCTACTACTAATGTGTTTGCATTTGTTTTCAGGTTGGGAAGTTCATACAGCTCATTGCAACTTTTGTTGGGGGCTTTGCCATTGCATTCTCAAGAGGATGGCTTCTTGCAATTGTAATGGTGGCATGCATTCCTCCCATTGTCATAGCTGGCGGGGCCATGTCGATTTTTATGTCGAAAATGTCAAGCCGTGGGCAGATCTCATATGCCGAGGCAGGAAATGTCGTAGAGCAGACGGTTGGATCCATCAGAACGGTAGGCAGGCATCGTTTGTTAGGGTGTGTTTAGATGTACAATCAAATTGAATTGCAATTACTCAGTCCTTCCAATCAATTGTAGATGATCCAATTGTAATTTTCCTTGCATTCATATTTGGACAAGTCTGGGATCCAAATCGCAATTTCGTGGACTGCAATTTGAGGGATATTCCCTCAATGAATACTATGAAAAATCATTGGTTTTTGTCACTTCCTCTTCATTAAACTGAAAGTTTGCAATTCAATTCACTTTTGCATCCAAACACAACCAAAGATTTGATGTACAGTGCTCATTTGAATGTTGGCTGATTGATGATTTCCTGGATGTATGCAAGGTTGTATCCTTCACGGGTGAAAAGCAAGCTTTAGCAAAATACAGCAGTTCTCTCAAAACTGCATACAAATGTAGTGTCCAACAAGGCCTGGGCTCCGGCCTAGGAATTGGTACTGTTCTGCTAATTGTATTTTCTAGCTATGGATTAGCTGTATGGTATGGCTCCAAGCTGATCATCGAAAAAGGATATAATGGTGGACACGTCCTCAACGTCATGATCGCGATAATGACTGGCGGAATGTAAGTAAGAACGACAGGAGGATACACTTGTATCTGCAGCTGAAGCCATGATCTTGTGATCATGTCTTTGTGTGCTCAGCAGCCTAGATTTCAATCTTAATGTTATCTGGTTTGCGCTATTTCAAAATTTTCTTTCCTCCATTTGCTTGGCCTCTTAAAAATCATGTGCTGAATCAGGTCTCTAGGCCAAGCTTCTCCATCAGTGAATGCATTCGCAGCAGGGCAAGCTGCAGCTTACAAGATGTTCATGACGATCAACCGGAAGCCAGAGATCGATGCCTACGACACAAGTGGGATGGTATTGGAAGACATCCAGGGCGACATTGAACTAAGGGATGTGTACTTCAGGTACCCAGCAAGGCCTGATGTTCAGGTGTTTTCTGGGTTCTCGATACAAGTCCCAAGTGGCACGACCACAGCTCTGGTTGGACAGAGCGGCAGTGGGAAGTCAACGGTGATCAGCCTAGTGGAGAGATTCTATGATCCTGAAGCCGGTGAAGTGCTCATAGATGGTATCAACCTGAAGAAGTTTCAGGTTGGGTGGATAAGGGAGAAAATCGGACTCGTTAGCCAAGAACCAATCCTGTTTATGACTTCTATCAAAGAGAACATTGCATATGGAAAGGCAGGTGCAACGCTTGAAGAAATCAGGACAGCAACTGAGCTTGCCAATGCTGCAAAATTCATAAACAAGCTGCCACAGGTAATACTCTTTCTCGATCTTCTTGTTAAGTCTTCAGTCTGTTTGATAGAGGTTTCAATACCTAATAAAATGGAATGGATGTGATCTATGCAGGGGCTTGACACGATGGTCGGTGAGCATGGAACCCAATTGTCTGGTGGACAGAAACAGAGGCTCGCGATTGCAAGGGCTATCCTGAAGAACCCCAGGATATTGCTTCTTGATGAAGCGACGAGTGCGTTGGATGCAGAGTCGGAGCGGATTGTTCAAGAAGCACTATTGAGGATCATGGTGAATCGGACGACCGTGGTTGTTGCCCACCGTCTGAGCACAGTGAGGAATGCAGATAACATAGCAGTGGTGCATCATGGAAAAATTGTGGAGCAAGGTAATTGCCCCGCATTTTCGCAAAACTCTAATTCCGTCTTTTTTTTTTTTATTTCTTCTTTCTGTTGTCACTTTGTTTAGGTTGCATTTGGACGTACAAATCCTATTGAACTTCTAAGAGTTCAATTTAATTGAGTGTAAATGGCCCCAGGTCATTCATAGCACGAGATGGGACGTAAAATATCAACTACCATCACTTACATTCCACTTTTGAAACAAACAGAATTACAATTAGGTGTTTGGTTGTCATCATGAATTAAAATGATTCCCACCCACATTCCATAATGGGTTGTAACTTAATTCAGCATAGCATCCAAACACGCCATTAGGTAACTGAAACTCAATAACTACACACAAAGCATCCAAACGAGCAATCAGGTAACCAAAGCTAACTACTCCCAAAAGAATAACTAGACCTTTTGAACTTGTAATTGAAGTTTCAGACATTGTTCTTTTCATCAGGTCCTCATTCGGAGTTGATCAAGGACCCTGATGGGCCTTACTCTCAGCTCATACGCTTGCAAGCGGGGAACAGTCAATCGGAAGAAGCGCCGAGGATGGCCCCAGATAAAGGAGATTCAAGCTTCGAAAACAAGAGGCTCTCGTTGAGGAGATCCATAAGCAGGGGTTCTTCAGGTGCAGGAAGCAGCAGGAATTCGTTCTCAATCTCCTTTGCTTTGCCTGGTGCCATTACCTTCCAAGAGGGTGGACAGGCAGGAGATGGAGATGAAGAAGAAGGCAAGGAGAGCAAGGAAATACAAGAAAAGGTACCATTGAGACGGTTGGCCTACCTCAACAAGCCAGAGCTTCCAGTAATTCTGTTAGGAACGATCGGTGCAGCCATACACGGAGTGATCTTCCCTGTATTTGGTATACTACTTTCAAGTGCCATCAAGATTTTCTACGAGCCTCCACACAAGCTTCGGAAAGATTCCAGCTTCTGGGGGCTGATGTTCATCACCCTGGGGGTGATTGCTCTGGTTTCAATTCCACTACAACAATACATGTTTGGAATTGCTGGTGCTAAGCTCATCGAACGGATCCGTTCCTTGTCGTTCAAGAGAGTGGTGCACCAAGAGATCAGTTGGTTTGACGAGCCAATGAATTCAAGGTTGGTTGATGCCATTCCTAACCCCACTGTCTTAATCTATCCAACATTCTGAAACTGTGAGATTTTTGTTTCATTACAGTGGGGCGATTGGTGCAAGATTATCAGTTGATGCTTCAACCGTGCGGAGCCTTGTAGGGGACGCCTTGGCGTTAATTGTTCAGAACTTGGCGACGATCATCGCCGGGCTTCTGATAGCCCTGATCACTAACTGGCGGTTAGCAATTATCATTCTAGTCTTAATACCTTTGGTAGGCCTACAAGGATTTGCTCAGATGAAGTTTACGAGGGGTTTTAGCGCAGATGCCAAGGTCAGTTCCTCCACTCTCTTGAACTTGAGATTTTAATCAATCTTGAATGGTTTTAAATAAAATGCCTCGATCATTAGTTTTAAAACGTGCCGACTCGACTTGAAACTCACCCAAGTCAACTTGATTCGGCAATATTGCAAGTCGAGTCCTTACGAAAACTTGAATTTGAGAGTGACTAGGCTGAATCATGGCTTACTCGTCTAGTCGAATCAACATGACTCACCCTAACTTAGGCTGAGTAACCTCTTGTTAATTAAAAGTGAAAAACAAAACATGGGTAGGGTTGAAACCCGAGACCTCTTATAAATGGAGTGCAAAGCCTTGTAGCGAATGCCTTTCGTTGTTAATAATATTTCTGAACTTGGTGACAATCGTTGCCGGGCTTCTGATAGCCCCTTTGGTGGTTCGACAAGGATTTGCTCAAATGAAGTTTATGAAGGGTTTTAGTGCAGCTGCCAAGGTTTTAAACAAATTTCTCCATCATAGTAATAAAACTAGTCGACTTGACTCAAAACTCGGAGTCAATTCAACATTGTGACTAATCTCTTGTTAATTAAAAGTGAAAAACAAACATAGGCATGGACAGGATTCAAACCCACAACCTCTTATCAAGAGGTAGATTACTCAACCACCAAGCTGTGGCAACTCCTTATTCTCTTATTTTTAATACTTATATGAAGCGAACTAATTTAAATACATCCTACAATTGCTACTGTTTTTACTTTAGTAGTCATAAGATATTGAGTCAAGTGGGTCGAGTCTTTGAGTCGAGTTGACCCAAATCAAGTTTTAAAACCATGTTCTTGATGAGATAATGCAAGATATGTGTAGATTAAAATCATTTCTGTAAATTCATTATGAAATTGATTCTAATGGGAGTACGTTGATTAAAAGAACGATAAGGTTGGTTGCAGGTAAAGTATGAAGAAGCCAGTCAAGTAGCGAACGATGCTGTAGGTAGTATTCGAACGGTCGCATCTTTTTGTGCAGAACAGAAGGTGATGGATCTTTACATGAAGAAATGTGATGCCCCAATGAAAAATGGAGTCCGTCTAGGAATCGTAAGCGGCTTAGGTTTTGGCTTCTCCAACTTTGTGCTCTTCTGCACTTATGCCCTTTGCTTCTATGCTGGTGCCCGTTTCGTGCAAGAAGGGAAGGCTACTTTTGGCCAAGTTTTCAGAGTAAGTAAAGAAATTTTGGGTTTTCCTCTCTTTCTCCTTCTTCTTATTACTGACCGGTGGTTGTTTGGGTTTGTGTATTGGATTTCCAATTTCAGGTTTTCTTTGCATTGACGATGACAGCTATTGGAGTATCGCAGAGCAGTGCAATAGCTCCTGATGCTACCAAAGCTAAGAACTCAACGGCTTCTATTTTCACAATTCTGGACAGGAAGTCCAAGATCGATTCGAGTATTGATGAGGGTACCACATTATCCTCAGTGAAGGGAGACATTGAGTTTCAACATGTCAGCTTCAAGTACCCCACTCGTCCAGATGTTCAGATCTTCAAAGACTTGTGTTTGAGCATACCTTCTGGAAAGGTAGCCTACTTCTTGATCAGTAAAACCTTATCGAGATTCTTCTCGTTTGTAGTCGCTCTTTGTAATTGAGATTGAATTTTTTGGCAGACTGTAGCTCTTGTTGGAGAAAGCGGGAGCGGGAAATCGACAGTAATTTCTTTATTAGAGAGGTTCTATGATCCTGATTATGGCCGGATATTTCTCGATGGAGTTGAAATTCAAAAGTTCAAGCTAAATTGGCTGAGACAACAGATGGGGTTGGTAAGCCAAGAGCCGATATTGTTCAACGACACAATCGGTGCCAACATAGCCTACGGGAAGGATGGGGTGGTATCTGAAGATGAGATCATTTCAGCTTGCAAAGTGTCAAATGTGCACAACTTCATATCAGGACTCCCGAACGGATACAATACCAACGTGGGCGAGAAAGGGGTACAACTGTCCGGTGGGCAGAAGCAAAGGATAGCCATTGCGAGGGCAATACTCAAGGACCCGAAAATCCTTCTTCTTGATGAGGCAACAAGTGCATTGGATGCGGAGTCGGAGCGAGTGGTCCAAGATGCACTAGATAGGGTGATGGTGAACCGGACGACTGTTGTGGTCGCTCATCGCCTCACAACAATCAAGGGAGCGGATGCTATTGCAGTTGTGAAGAATGGGGTGATTGCAGAGAAGGGACGGCACGAAGTGCTGATGAAGGTGACTGACGGAGTATACGCATCTTTAGTCGCACTCCACATGAGCTCTTCCACGTAACAAAAAACGAAGACGGGGAAGGGTGATTCTGATATTTGCCAGTAGCACTATTCGTGACAGCGAATTGCAATGTGGAATGAAATATTTCCAGATAGGCATGGCGTCTTTTTATGAACTTGTAACTGACAATAGACCACGAATGATGGGCAATGGTAGGCCATGTGTAACCATTTTCCTTGGAGACTAATTTTCTAAAGTGAAATGCCATTAATGTAGAATGAAAAACTGAAAGAAAATCCATTCCAGCCTTCATCTTCCTGCAACAAGAAAATGACACTATGATTCTTCTTCTCTTCTTTTCTCATAATGAATTATTTGGAGTTTGTTTTGCCTCCACCAGCCCACATGCTGGGATATTCCAATGATTTGAACCATCCATGTTCTCTGTGGCTAAGCGATAGCGGTCCAGTAATCACATTTCAATGGTGTTCCTGACCTGTTGAATTTGATTTATTTGATAAGTTTCTTTTCAGTAATCTGCATTCATCTAGACATAGGTAAGAATCGAGTTTCTTGTGGTGGCCCCAGTAGAACAGAATCCTGAATATGGATTGCTCTGATCACTGGACCATCTAAGCGTGTGGGCCCCAATGGGGTAACCCAGATATTCGAAATTCTAGTAACTGTTTGGATCTCAAGTGGAAAATTGAGTTTTTGAAAAGGGAATTTATCCTATCTGAGTAGCTGCTTTGTTACACCTGGGACAGTTCAATCGTCGATCTGGACTGTTCGGTCTTTCTAGCCAATGCTTGGTAGACGATGATGCTGGAATCACATCTTTCAAATAATTCTAACCATCTGATCGAACGCAGATGAAGATGTACATTGAAGAATCACACCATCTGAAGAGGAAAATTCGTTTTCCTTCCTTTTCCTTCCCCATCTCTACTTCACCCTCCCCTTCATCGTTTAGATGATGTTAATCATGTGGGGCCCATCATTATTCAATCCTAACCACTTGTCTTTCCACATTGGGCTCATTATGAGATCATCTTAACCATTTGGGCTGGGCCCACCATTAGTTGACATGTACATCTTCATGTGGGGCCATTGTTAAATGATTCTAATCATCTGGGGCCCACCACATGTGGAACAACAAAGATATTTATTAATATGCAAACCAAGCCAATATCATCCTAACCATCTGATAAATATCAATATCATCCGAACCATATGATTAATATCATCCAAATCATAGGCCTTATTTTAGATAGAGCGCACATTGAAATGTACAGTGACCGACGCAAAATCTCAGCCATCTGATTTTTCTTACCGAATTTGGCCCACTTATTTTAACCGTTCGTTTGATCGCCACAAATTTGAATCTTAGCGTTGTTTGTTCAATGGCTCCGTCGGCACCGGAAACTACAATGTGAACGGTCTGAATAAGGAGGAATCATATGGTAAGTTGGCTCATATCTCCGCACGGTGTACACATGTTTCCATTCTGACAAGTGGAGCCCATGGTTCAGTGATCCAGACCATTGGTTTTTTAAGTCCCACTGTAGATGAAGCATTATCCAAAAGTTCAATTAGAAGATCCCAAAAATCAATATTATTACCTTTTTAGTTGAATGTGAACCGTTGTTTCTCTTTCAAACACTTCAGGCCGTAAAGATTATCTGTTGAGAAGAATTTTGAGGCACAGTCAACCCAAGATGGGACACAACAGATTAATGGCTTGGATGACTAAAACATACCCCAACTTGTGTGGTACAACATCCTGAATTGACATTCTAGAAGAAGATGTGTGCTCAACTGTCACACTAGAATAAAAGTCAAACAGAAAAAGGTGGCCAGCTTGCGTTCTCACTAATGAGAATGTTTCATAATTCGACTTTAGACTAAAACCCTGTGGGGTCAGCTGCACAAAGTCAAAATTATTTTAAGTGAAATTGAAGGTCTTTGAAAATAGAGGCGAGTAGATGGATTTCATAAGAGTTGTTAAGGTAGGAGACCCATAGCGTGGGGCCCACTACATGAGTCAAACAGTTCATTCAATTGGCCCGATGATCAGAAGCAATCATCCTATCCGTTGATTGTTGGGTTGCAAATGGCATAGTTCTAAAACTTGCCGAGTTAACTAGAAACTCGGTCTAGTGACTCGACTTGGCAAGGTTTCGAGCCGAGTCACCATGAAATTCGGTCTGGGTTTGATTTGTTTATCCTAATTAATAAACGAGTTGAGTTCGGTTCGAGCCTCGGTGTCAACCTGACCCAGTTGACATTGAGTTGAATGGAGTTTTTTGTTTTTCAACTGTGACAGATGGATTACAAAAAGGAAAGATGGGACCGGACATCCTTCAGGCAGCAATCCAAAAATAATCTTATGATTTGATGTTGGTGTCCACCAGATGAACGGCTCAGAGCATATCGGGCCCTATTTCAGGATCTAACTGCAGACCATTTCCCATTTGGAAAATAAAATAGAGTTTTTTACTTAATCTGGATCAGGATTGGAGTTGGTGCAACTTCCATAGAGTTTAGGATTATTGGGGTCAAACAAGAATTCCTTAAAAATGCAAATACAGGATTCCAACTGAGAGTCAACTCCAAAAAGTCGCCGGGTTCAGGTCAGCCACAAAGTCCTCAGAAAAATCATATTATAGATAAAAAGATGGGCGAAGGAGGAATACAGTATCGTTGAGTCTGCAAGAGATGGGTACCGTTCTATTGGTGGGACCCACCATGTCTTAGGCATGCCCGTAGCAATTCACAACCATTGACTGAGTATCCACCTTAAAGAAAGCACTGAAAAGGTAGGTCAACGTTCTTACTTTTACACTTCTAAAAGGATTGAAGTTTCCAAATATCTGAGTCAATCGTGTGAACTCGCTCTGGCATTCAAACCACGCGTTTGGCATATACCCTCTTTTTTTTTTTTAGGTCAACCGCTGATTACATTGCCTGCTAATCACGCTTGGATAAATTAATGTTCTTTTGAGGCCTGATGCATGGTGGGCCCTAAAAAACAACTATGGTCAGTTGATTGGCGGACTAGATGATCCGACGATGTCTCAAAGATCAAACGGATATGATCATCAGGTATTCATGTTCAAAACCAATTTTCATTTTCTCCTATTTTCACATGTGAGGCCCACCTGAAGATCATGTCATCGTGACTCTTGACAAAGCATCCACCCAGAAATCCCAATCCATAACCAATCCAAAAGCTGCAATCCCAGAGGCTTTGATTTTTTTTAATTTTTTAATTTTTTACACCCAGGTCTTTTAAAGAGTATAATAAGGCGTGTTTGGATGCACTATGGAATTAAAACCAAATTGTAGTTTTTATTATTATTTATTTTTTATAACCTCCAAATTGCCATTATGTTGATTTCAAACTTGTAATTGAAAGAGGAAGATAACGGCCATTTGAGGGTTTTACTTCCTCATTAATAACAGTAGTTCTCAATTCAGTTCAGTTGTGCATCCAAACGCTGAAAAAAAAAAAAAAAAAAAAAATCCAAAATGAACTATAATGAGATACCCAAAAGCAGAAAATCTTAGAGGAAATTACTATCTTTGTATTGATTTGTAATGTAATAATCAGAACAATTGAAATCCCCAAAATCTGACAAGAAATCAGACCCAACATTTATCTTGCAAGCAATAAAACTACACCTACAACTCTCAAAGCGCTCAGAGCTTCTACCACTCCTTCCTCCCCAACCCAATTCAATTGCAGAATTCGCGACGGGAACAGCATTTCCATCTCCATCTAACCCATATGTAAATTGGGGTAATGACGTTGATGGTGACGAAGTAAAGGGATTGAATGCATCGATTGTGGACCTTGAAGTTGCAGGGAATTCCTCCATGTCTGAAATCCCCTCTCTCTTTCTATCTCCCAACATGTCTTCTAACACGAGCAAAGAATCACCTCTTCGACAAATGGAGTTCCCAATCATGTGAACTTCTGCCTCCTCATTTGCATCATCACTGAACTCAAAGACAGAGGAATCCGCTCGCCGGGCTGTGACCCAACTGTCCTCCCAACACGACCAATCTGGCCGTTGCTGCGTCACCAGCTGCTGAATCCGGTCCACCGGAGAAGAAGGGGAATTCATGATTTGGTAGAATTCCCCTCCAGAAAGGGCGCAAGACTCTGCCAATGAACTGATAGAATGAGAAAAAGATTGAAGTGAACGCCATTGAGGGAAATCGAAAGCACTCCTCGGAGACACCGTTGAATTGGCGGCCGATTTCCCCTCCTCCCCTTTCGTCGCCTCCCTTGCGACAAATGGATGATTCAAGAGCATCTCAGCTGTCCATCTTACGTTTGGATCCCTTGCGAAGCACCTGCTCAAGAAATCCCTCCCCTCTTCAGACAATTCCCAGGGAATCTCCGGCAATTCGTCGCCGAAACCAATCCGGAACAGAACAGCACTGATGTCGGCATCCACCGCACACTTCCACGCCGGTTTGCCTGTGATCATCTCCACAACCGCACATCCAAGAGACCATATATCCGACGGTGCCTCATATTCGCCACGGGCGACAGATTCCGGAGACATGTAGAGAGGCGTGCCGCGCAACCACACTCCTCCTTCCGTCTTCTCACCGGCCTTCTTCGCCAACCCGAAATCGGCAATCTTCACATCCAAGGAAGAAGAAGAAGAACCGACAAGAACATTCTGGAGCTTGATATCGCAATGAACAAATCCATTCTCGTGTATGTAACTCAGCCCTTCAAGAATCGATCTCGCATAGCATCGGACGTCAGATTCCGGCAAACGACCACCGGAATTCTTGACCCGATCGGTGAGATTCCCACCGGAGACATACTCCAGGAACAGGTTGTAGAATTGCTTGGCGTTTTCTGTGGTGACATCGTCGCCAAAGCAGCGGAGGATCTGAGGGCAGTCTTGTAATTGCATCAGGATCTCCTTCTCGTTTCGCAGAGAAGACGATTGGGATACGACGGCTGATTTCACGGCCATGATCTGAAGAGTCTGTTTGTGGTCTTTGCTGAGAGCGGTGGCTAAATTCACTGTTCCGAAACTGCCCCTCCCTACCATCGCTCCTCTCACCCACTCCATGTTTCTCTCTCTCTTTCCTTTTCTCTTCTTGAAGTTTTTTTCTCTCTTCAGCTTATTCTTCACGACCTACTGCTGCTGCAAACCCTTTGAATCGGATTATAAATACGGGATTTTTGTAGCACGTGTGTGATGGCATTTAACTCCTTTCTCGTTCTGTTTCATATAGAAAACGTGGAAATTTATAAATAAATACTATTAAGAAATTACACCGATTTAAGCGAGTGGACATAAAGTCACGCTGTGGTCTCTCTAAATTACAAGAATGCCACTTTCCTTAGATTTTTAAGTGCATTCGCCTCACACGTGGGAACGAGCACATCTTTACAAGATAGGAGCCACTTAGCATCAGATCCCTCATATGCTATATTTTCAGAGACGTGGCCCATATGATCATTAGGTAGGCCATAACTATAAAAAATAAATGAGGGGTTGACCAACCGTCCAAAATTATATACACGTGTGTTCAAATGCGGATTTCATGCAACACTTGTGGTAGGATGGGCCTGCAAAAAAAGCACGGTGGGGCCCACCGTGATGTCATGTGACATCCACCCAGTCCGATACATCAAGGTGGGCGCCACGGTTAGGGCCGCACCGTATCCTCTCCCCAATTGGTCATGTCTTCCTGATTTTTTAAAGTCACCGAAGATCCGCCGGATCAGTGGTTCTCTGGCCTTCCACCACATGTAGGGTCCAGGATCCACGACAGGAAACGATCATCTTGTAGAACCGACGGCCCCTAGTTTTAAAATCGAAAGTCACATTAATTTCTTGATTATCGGTGGTTCCCACCTAGCCCTACAAGTGAATGGTTAAAACTTAAAAAACTAACGGTTCAGATTCTTCGTCTAAACTCCTGTAAGCGGATAGGCAAGATCTCGGGAACGGTTAAATCTTTGAGTTATGTACCGTCCACCATCGACTCACTAGAAGATTGATTGCGATCACTATGGATGTGAGCTCACACGAGGTCTTGGATTACAATTTTAAGGTCGCGGATGGGCTAGTGACCTTACCACAATATAATATGGTCGGTGCTATGTGGGCCCACCATGATGTATGTGCTTCATCCATGCCGTCCATCCTTTTTCCAGATCATTTTATGGTAAGAACCCACGATTAAGTAGACCCAAATCTCAAGTGGATTACATCATAGGAAACAGTTTTAATTGAACGGTCACCATTAAAAACTTCTCGATGCCACCGAAGTTTTGGATCAACCTTATATTTGTTTTTTTTTACTTTCATAAAGGTCTGTATAACCTAATAAACAGGTTGGATGTCAAATAAACATTATGAGGATTTTAATGGTCCACATTTAATCACTAATTTTTTCTTATAGTGTGGTTCACCTGGGATTTACATCTGCCACATTTTTGGGTTCAAGTCCTGTAATGGTCGGAAAAAATGGATGAACTACCTGGATAAAACACATACATCATAATAAGCCCACAGAGCACTGACCATCAGGATGGGCCCACAGCGTCACTAGCCAAACCGCGTACCAATTTTAAGTCTTCTAGAAACCCGTCCATGAACGGCTAGCGTCCAACGGGAGAAAGATTTCAGCAGCTGAGTGTGATGGTTGACCCACAGGCACCAAGAGTTTGCACGTGGCGTAAAGTTAAACCGAGCCGTCCAAATCATGCCCCCTAATTTGGATGGCACCTAAAAAAAAATCACCGATTTTCTCTCTTAACTGGCTGATATGTGGACATTTAACGTACGGATGAGATGAAAAGAACCAACTTTCCTAATTCGAGAAATTGATTTGCATTCATCAGATGTTAAACCAATTCGGTAAATGCTGTTTTAGGACTATGACCAACCTAAAAGTGGGCCCCACAATTTGAACGGTTTATTTAGAGTTAGTCCATGCCTTGTTACGGTTTCTGAATGCCTGCGTATCAACCATCGCACTCTATCAGAGTATAAATAACTGGTGAAACAAAACCACCATATTTCCGGTGGGTTCGTCCCCATTCGATGCACAAACGGTTTCGTATCCCGCAGTTCCCGCTCTCTGAACTGCCGCGAACCACTGCGCGAGCCGTGTGAGTGGCATTTTCGTAGTTTTGTTAGGAGTAAAGGGGTTTTAATTATTGTCGGAAGCTCTAACTGACTTACGCGGGTTTCGTGAGACACCACCGTCCCGATAGAAGTCTTACCGCGTACGTTAGTCTTCCTAACGTCGTTGCGACGCGAATTGGAACTAAAAAGGTCACATTTTCCGCCTGCCAGCGGCAGTTACCACGTGACCAGCTTCTATAAATTAGTAAAGATGAGGCTCACATGGAGAAATGATATGATAAATACGTATCTATCGTGATATCATAGATATGCGCCTTTATTATCTACGTGGAGGTATGTGTGGTGGATCAGGACCATCGATATATTGGATCATATCATTTGTGGCTGATGGATAGAAATAAATACGAAAAAAGGTTGTCTGTTGGTACTTTAAAATTTGGTCGGTAATGTTCAGATAGATGGGCATAAAACACTAAGGGGAGGGAATAGATTCTGTAATGGTTAAACTATTGTGTCAATGAAGGCAAAGCTCAATGGATGGACGGTCCTGATCCACCTGATACTCTTTCAAGTGGACCATGAAAGGTGAGACTGTGATAGTGCGCTAGAGAGGGTTATGTGGCACCATTCGGGACAACGGACGTGGTCTATCATTTTTTAGGATCAAATATGAGAACGACTCGGCAAATACTGAAATCTAATGTATCATATTTCTTTTTTCTTTTTTGAAGGCGTCGGTGGATCCCTGACTGTCGGCCCCACCATGATGTATTTCCTTACATCTGTACTGTCCATCCGTTTCAACAACTCATTTTAGGGCGGGTTCAAAAAAAATGAAGTAGATCCAAATCACAGGTGGACCACACAATAGGAAACAGTGGTGATTGAACACCCACCATTAAAAGCTTATTGGCAGCCACTCGGAATGTTTATTTTCCATCAAACGTGTTGATAAGGTCACAAAGACCTAGATGAAGGGACCAAACAAATATCAGCTTGATCCAAAACCTTTGTGGCCCACAAGAAGTGTTTAATGGTCAACCACCACTGTTTCCTGGGCCACACTTGCAGAGACAATTGAGGGGGGGACGACGACCATTGATTACATCCAGGCCCACCCGAATTTCAGAATGGTATAAACTCTCACGATATCACTTCATCTGTTGAGGAAAAGTTAGATGAATGGATTGAAAGGCTAATACACAACATGGTGAGACCCCAACAAATCAAACTGTTCCTTATGGTGTGGCCCTTTGAGTTTTGGACCAGCTCGTTTTTTTAGGTTTAGGGCCAAACAAGGGAGCAAGCATATGATGCATGGGATGGATGTCATACATACAAAGCAGAACCCAAAAGGCAGGATCGTTTCCACGTGGGGTTATGTATCCTTCAGCTCACCTAACATGCTGGAGACAAAATCCAACCAGCGTTCTTTGTTGTACTGCGGGATTTGGTAAACAATCGTATGCCTTGCTAGGTATCCATGGGTTACTTTCACTCACGTGGAATAAAATAGTTAACGTGCAAAAATTCAAGCCGTCCATCATCTACAACACCCCTTATTGGGCCTTGATTAGATTTTTAGGATGGACCTAAAACTTCTAAAGTCATGTGTTATGGGATACCTAAGTTTTAGAACACTTTTTTTTTTTTTTTTTTTTTAAATTTTTTTAAAAATTTTTGTGGGTTAATTTTTCATCCGTATAAGGTACATCATGAATGGATTGGATTATAGATAAACAGTATGGCGGGTCCCACATGAAATTAGTAGAGGTTTCATCCTACATATTTTATGTGGTGTAGCCTACCTAAGTTTTGGATGATCATGATTCTTGTGATTAATAGTTAGAACGAGGTAGCATACATGATGGATGGGGTGATCTTGTGAAAGCTCCACCTACCATGGCATTCAGTTTGCTAAGGTAAACTCAGTAGGTACCCACACGAGTTACATGTAACCACACAATTAGAGGTGGTCAGCGTACTCTTGGCCACCTTAGGAAATATAAGGTGACCTAAAATGATCGATTCGGCCACAGATGCTATCAATGTTAGAGATGAGATGAGCAAACGTAAAACATGTATGAAAATTCTTTCGTTAGGATATATTTGACTGTCGTCATCTATGACAGCGACACCAATTACCTTTTCATACACCGATAACCTTTTCGTGATGTTCTTATGTGGTGGGATTTTTTTTTTTTGGGTTAGTTTGTTAGTGCACACCCATGTCAGTACACACACTCCATGTTAGCCACCCCCTCCATGTTAGCCACCCCCGCTAGGAATGGATACCAAGACCTCAAGTGTTAAAACGAGGTATCTTCACTCAGTCTGTTGGTTGTGTTGAGAAAAGTCTTAAATCTGAAGATTTTGAGGTCGTTCGACCGGTCGTGGGAAGCTTCGACTGGTCGTGGGAGGCGCTCGACCGGTCGTAGGTTCGAGCCCTGGCACAACTCAAAGTCTAGCGAGTTTTTGCTGTTTTTTACTGTAGCTACGACTGGTCGAGGGTCAGCTACGACTGGTTGAAGGTTGGCTACGACCAGTCGAAGACTCGCTACGACTAGTCGCAGGTTACGCAGTTTATTCTGCGATTTTGCGCGAACTGCGAATTTGAGTCCTTTCGCATTTGGGATGCGAAAGGGAAGTTTCCTAAACTATAAATAGGTGTTCCTAGGATTTTTCTAGGATATGGTAATGTATGCTAAGGCTTCCTAAAGGGGTTCTAGGGTTATCAAAGGGTGTAGCAAGGGTGAGATTCGAGGTTGTTCGAATCAGGTAAGTCCTTTCTCTTTGTAATTGATGCTTTCATAGTGGTGATCTGTCGCTTTGTGCCGTGATTTTTTCCCGCAAGGGTTTTTCACGTTAAATCTGTGTGTTCTCGTTTCTTGTGTGTGTGCTTGGTACTATTGGATTGCTATCCTAGATCTAGATCTGTGTGATTCCGTAGGCCAAAAATCCCAACAAGTGGTGTCAGAGCAATCGGTTGGGACACAGATCTGAATCTTAAGGATTAGTAATAATGGCGAGTACCAAGTATGAAATTGAGAAGTACTCAGGGAAAAATAATTTTGAGTTATGGAAGATCAAGATGATGAGCTCCTTAATCAAGCAAGGCGAAGATGTTGCTCTTGAGGAGCGGAAGTCCACTATGACTGATGATGATTGAAATACTCTTGATAAGAAGGCATTATCATCGATCCGTTTATGTCTCACGGATGAGGTTCTCTACAACGTCATGAGAGAGAAAACTGCGGCTAAATTATGGGCGAAGTATGTTTATGCGAAGAAGTCCTCTGAAATTCGCCTGCACTTGAAGCGGCAGTGGTATAACTTCAAGATGGCAGATGGTGGAGATCTGGAGGCTCACATCAGCAACTTTAATAAATTGGTTTGCAAATTGCTGGATATGGAGGAAGTGATGAAAGATGAAGAACAGGCATGTATGTTGCTGAATTCTCACTTGGCGTCTTTTGAGGCATTCAAGGACACTATGTGCAGCATGAACAAAACCTTGAGTGTCGATACCGTTATCTCGGCTCTTCAAGGGAAGGCTATGAGACAACTAAACAGCGACATGGGGGCATCTTCTGATGCACTGTTTACAGTGGGTAGGAATTCAGAACAAGGTATAGGTTCTTCAAGTTCTAGATCCAAATCCAAGGGCAAGGGCAAAGGAAAGGTAAAGTGCTGGAATTATGGGAAGGAATGACATGTAAAGAGGGATTGTGAATATCCTAAATCGAAGAGGGAAGATTATGAGGCTTCATGCAGGGAGGCCAATGCTGCCACGTTAGATGGATGTGATGGTGATGTTTTATTTGTGTCTACTATCAGGCGACCATACGATGATCGTAAGGACGAGTGGATGCTAGACACAGGGGCATCTTTTCACATGACTCATCATCGGAGTTGGTTCACCAGCTACAGGGAGTGCGATGGTGGACAGGTATTTATGGGCAATGATATTGCCTGTAATGTTGTGGCTGTTGGTACGGTGCTCATCAAGATGTTTGATGGGGTGGAGCATACCCTGACTGATGTCAGGCACGTTCCTGATTTGAAGCAGAATCTGATTTCTCTTGGTGTGCTTGAGGCAAAAGGATGCAAGTACACAAGTATTGATGGTGCTCTTAAAGTATCTAAGGGGGCAAGGGTAATCATGAAAGCGCAACGAGTCGGTAACTTGTACAAGTTAATCGGGAACACTTCAAATGGTGGAGCTGCAGAGGATGTAGCGGATCCCACCTCTGCATGTGTGTGGCATGTTGGACATGGCCACATGAGCGGGCAGGGCAGGAAGGCTGAGACGTGCGGACAGGGATACAGAGCAGGCGGAGCAGCCACTTGTGAGAAGAATTACACGGCATGATCGCAGGATATCGGCGAGGTACATGAACGACTCCAATATCGCAGGAGATTCATCTTCTATTCAGATGGCTCTAGGTGAGCCTGGTATTGAAAAAGGGAAGGTGACTATGGGTGATGTGATGAATTTGTTGTACCAGACCGACATATGGGAGCGGGTGGAGCTTCTAGTGGGTCGGTGAGCGGTTGGATGCAGGTGGATCTTCAGAAGGATACAACATAGATACAGGGCGAGGTTGGTAGCGAAGGGTTATGCTCAAAGAGAAGGGATCGGCTTCTCAGAGATATTCGCGCCGACGGTATAGTAGGTGTCTATTAGATCCGTGTTTGGCGCTGGTTGGCCAACGTGATCTTGAGCTGGAAGGACGGATGTGGAGTCTGCACTTCTGTAAGGGAAAGTGAAGAGCAGATTTACATAAAGTAACTAGATCGGTTCGAAGTTAAAAGGGTTGAGAAAAGACTTTGCAGGAGGTCGTGGTTCGACCTGTCGCCTAGGCAGTGGTTTGATTCCTTTATGGTGGGACATTCAAAATGAAGGATCGGGGGGCTGCAAAGATGGTTCTCGGCATTGAGACTGAAGGAGGAGTAGGCTTTGGTAATCACAGGAGGAATACCTTGTGTGTAGGTATTGATCAAGGATGTGATGGGCCAGGTAAAGCCAGAGAGCTACACATCTCTCCTCAAGTTTTCCTCAGGACATGTCCCAAAACAGATGAGGAAAAGCAGGATATCTCATGAGCCTTATTCGAATGCGGTTGGCAGTGTATGTCATGGTCTGGTTTAGACTGGTTATTTCACAGGCTATCAGTGTTGTGAGCAAGTACCCCGGCAAGCAATATTGGGTAGCGGTGAGATGGTAAGAAGACTATGTCATTCTTTTGTGAAGACATGAGCAAAGGTGGTTAGGCATGTGGATTTAGATCCGACAGACATGATCAACAAGAAATTCCTGTAGAAAAGTTCAAGTTCTATGAAACTTCTCTGGGCTCGGCGATGGTGGAAAAGAAGGACAGAGTGTGATCTTGAGCTATGATGTGAAGCAGAGATAAGAGAAGAGGTCAATGAGCTACACGGTTGAAGATTGAAGACTTGGTGGAGATTGTTGAGAAAAGTCTTAAATCTGAAGGTTTTGAGGTCGTTCGACCGGTCGTGGGAAGCTTCGACTGGTCGTGGGAGGCGCTCGACCGGTCGTAGGTTCGAGCCCTGGCACGACTCAAAGTCCAGCGAGTTTTTGTTGTTTTTTAATGTAGCTACGACTGGTCGAGGGTCAGCTACGACTGGTCGAAGGTGGGTTACGTCCAGTCAAAGACTCGTTACGACTAGTCGTAAATTACGTAGTTTGTTCCGCGATTTTGTGCGAAACTGCGAATTTGAGTCCTTTCGCATCTGGGATGCGAAAGGGCAGTTTCCTAAACTATAAATAGGTGTTCCTAGGGTTTTTCTAGGATATGGTAATGTATGCTAAGGCTTCCTAAAGGGGTTCTAGGGTTATCAAAGGGTGTAGCAAGGGTGAGATTTGAGGTTGTTCAAATCGGATAAGTCCTTTCTCTTTGTAATTGATGCTTTCATAGTGGTGATCTGTCGCTTTGTGCCGTGGTTTTTTCCCGCAAGGGTTTTCCACGTTAAATCTGTGTGTTCTCGTTTCTTGTGTGTGTGCTTGGTGCCATTGGATTGCTATCCTAGATCTAGATCTGTGTGATTCCGTAGGCCAAAAATCCCAACAGGTTGAGCTATGGATTTGGGTGTGAGCAATTAATGCACACCTCTAACAGTAGTATGGCTCAATCAAATCCCACCATGTCGGGTCAATAGGGATGTGGGTAGTGGCAGGGTCATCACACGCATCCCCAACCTAGCTAGGTCTATCCCACCAACATGAAACTAGGTAAAACATAAGCACCACCAAAATAGTAGGGCCCATCTAAGTTCCTGAGGCACCAAAAAAAAAAAAACGGGTGGGTTCGTGAGTCGTATATGTGTCTAGAGTCAGAGGTTGCCCATCAATCCCTACAGTGTGGTCCACACCACAAGCAAGCCGGTCTGGTTTTCTGTGCCAGGCCATGTTCATGGCGGAGCCGACCGTTTTCATTGTATGGATGCCCTACACAGCTGGCATTTGCTAGGGGGTAAGACCTGGTTGGACAATAAGTAAGAAACTATTGCATATAGGCAGTGAATATTACATTTCATGTACGGCCATCCTTCATGGTGATGCATCACTACTGTAGAAAATTTAAACTGTGAAAAAGGTGGGCCACAACATGAAGAAGATCACCTCAAATCCGCTCATCAGACAAGTCACTTGACCTAATGTACAGATATGGCTCACCTAGTAAGTATGTAGGTCTGTTTAAAAGCAAATAAACATGTGACAAGTAGCCCAATAAATAGGTGGTTGTGAAAATTCACACGCAGCTGCATCTTGTCGCTACAAAAGCCCGGTACTGGAAATAGGTCGTGCAGACGAGACTGCAGGCGATCAGTTCTCTTAAATCAGTTGTTTTTATGGAAAACGTTGAAAAGTATCGATTGATTGCATCGTGAGGCTGTCGGTATTGGATAAGTTCATACTTTTGTTTTCTCCATCAGTAGTGCTTCCCCATTCATATCATATTTAAGTGAGAGCCGATTCTATGGGAGAAAACTTTGATACTCTGGCAGAGGGTGATAGTTGATGCTCTGAAACTTTGGAACTAATTAGAATTGCATATGTATCAAACTAAACTATCCAAATTATAGTTTCTAGTTTAAATATATTGTGAATATATTAAAAATATTGACTTTGCAATTGGTGAACATACATTGGATGGTTAAAAAATAATAAATATGCAATGGTTCTGGTGTGTTGTACCAGGCCAAAGTATCATATATTTCCCCATTCTTCTTGCTGCAGCAAACAGTAATCAGGGAATAGCAATGATTGGATAATCACATTTAAAACCTGTTTGGATTGAGAATTACAAAGTAATGTTATGGAAAAGTGTTTACAAATTTGATAAAATTATAATAAAAGTATTTTTTGTCACTTTAATGTTAAAACATTAAATCCAGACATTGATGTATATGTTTAGATTTCATATTTTCACAATAATGCAATTGAAACTTATTTCCTAAGAACATCAATCCGCTGCATTTGGTTTCGGGGTAGTAAAAAAGTTATGATGGCACTTTTTCATTGCTTATTGTGGTAATTTTCAATTCAAATAGATCCTTATACAATTAAGACCATGTAAATGGACCATAAGATTAAAGCAGACTTACTGCCCTTTATTTAAGTGGTGTAGATAACCCAATTAGAGTGAGATACCATTTGGGAGACCACTCTGCTGTAACAAAAGTAGAAAGGATGGGATGTGAGGGTTCCTGCTAATGCACTCACAAGTTCTACATGTGGCAAACATTATAACTCAAATCAAATTGTATCATGGCCTCTGTTTGGATGAGTCATTAACCAGATATTAATCACATGTGATTGATTGTTATACATGTCGTGACGCATCTACTCCGATCAATAAAATACTGCTATGTGTACATTAGGTACGAATGACCAATGAAATCCTACTCACGCTTGGCGGATATTTTTCATCCTATATCCTTCAGCAACACATCACTTGTTAAAAGCAGCACTCATCAAAGTTGTACACACGTTCAAGCAGAACTGCTCAAAGTTGTACATACAATCACAGATGATGAGACACTATAATAAGAGACTCATTGTCCTCATACAAGTGACACATGTGGTTAAAGTAGCATGCTTGAGAAGCTTATAAAGATCCATTAAAATAGGAAGCCTATCACAATCCAAATATACTTGGCAAGTTCTTCTCATACAATCTGGTCAGAACTTTCACTATGACTATAAAGGTTTGAGAAGCCGATTCTTCCTAAAATGAAAGGAAATCAAAGAACGCAATGATAAATTTGAGTTATGCTAAGATATGGCTTGATCTTATAACTTTAAGGATCTTTATAGCGAGGCTGGTAAATAGATCTTAATACAGATGAGTATCTTCCCAAATCTATATAAGGAGTATACGAAGAAGAGTTATAGGCCGTCACCAAACACAATCTCTCTGCACAATGTAACACTATTTATCTTAGTTCTAGCTTTTAGTTTCTTCATTTTTATCTAACCCCACTACAGAATGTCTGGAGTTTAAGATAGTTAAATCGATGTTATACAACACCATTACTATATAGTACGACTAGGAGTAGTATAAATATCAATGACCCATCATTGTCAAATCCCCACTCAACCGAGTTCTTATTTGGAAGATCACACCTCGATTACATCCTGTTGACCATCTTCTTTGATTGTTTGTCTATACATGCAATCGCATGTATTTATCTTTTATTTATTTTTCTGCTTATTTTGTTCTTTATTGATTGTATTGAGCTTCAATATAAATCAATAAAATCAGCATCTTAGTTTTTAGTTTTAATTCTTTTTATCAATTATTATATTATTGAAAAACCTAAAGCCCAATGGTCATTGAGTAAAAGAAAAGCCATCAATTTAAGGTAAAAAGAATCCATTTAAAAGGACTAACCCTCTCCTTTTTAAATCTCTTGATAGTTATAGTGTTGATGGTTAGACAATCAAGTCAACATTCACAAATCTATTTGTATGTCTAATTTGACACTTGGGGTTGCAAGCGCTCAATTGAAATTAAATTGAGTATGACTTTAACACACCAAAACTATCCTAATCGAATACATTTCATTGAATATGGCCGTTCGGCAACAGGTCTAGCCTCATGTTTGATTGAATAGCAACACTGGTACTCCAATTCATTGCTGGGTCATTGAAAAATAATAAATGGTCCATATTTGCAGAGGTTGAGATTGTTTAATCAGCCTAATTTGGGGTCATATCCTTAGCGTTTCCTTCACTTTGAATGGTATATCAAAAGCTACATATGTACTGCATGTGCAGTTTCTGACCGCAAGTGTATCAATTATCGCAATCTGCCCGAGTGGTAGACTCCTTGGAGTTTCAACACCGGGTCAAGGGTTCGAGTACCCACGGTGATGAAATCCCACGGCGTGCGTGTGGCGTGAGTGTGTGGGGGTGTGTAAAAAAAAAAAAAAACAAAAACTCACGTTTGTCGATTGGGTCGTCTCCCACGCCAATTGGAAACTTTGATACTCGCTACAAATAGCGTGAATTAGCTCAAGTCAAGCATTCAATGCTCTAAATTCAGCAAACAAATATACATTAACTAGACATCAGGTTCGTTCATTCCTTCTGATTTTAAGCTGATGGCCAACCTATGTTCTGTCTCACAATTTGGACGGTTTAATTTTAGTTAATCTATAGTTCGTGAACAATTTCTAAGTGCCTGCGTATCAACCATCACATGTTGCCAGAGTATCATTTAATTACCCTTTAAAAAAGAGTCCGGCAATTGGTCTGTTTCACACTCCTCCCGAACAATCTCTTCGGCCTTTTGAACGTGATCCAGGTGATGATTTATCGTCGGTGATCCAGACTGCCGACCTGATGGCCCCACCATGATGGGACATGTCTCCTAAACTCCCAGATTTGAAAATACTAACCGCTGGAGCCTATGAATAAACAAAAGCATATTAAACGGTCACATTTAATATATATATATATTATATATATATATATATATATATATATATATATATATATATATATATATATAAGGCCAAAGATCTAACAGTAAGGTTAACATCCCAACCGTTTGGTAAACATACAACAGCAAGTTGTACGTACGGTGTTGATCTGGCCCTATAATTCAATTGTTTGGATAGATGTGACTTGGGTCACTTTATCTATCTGGTTTGGTAGTCAGCTAATAATTCCTATGTCGAACAGGTGAGAATTGGGAGATGTGCTGAGTTGCTCAACTAATCTCTAATCTTAGGTGTGAGATGTAAAGAATCGATTACACGCCATAGCCTGTACCAACACACACCTAACTCAATAGAGAGGAATTATAAGGATACTCGGACCCTCACTTTTCGCTATATACTTTGGGTTTTCACTTTTGACAAATGGGTGGCTTGGCTTGCAATCCTGACCATTGGTCCGTGGCATCTCATCATGGCGTTGTTTGTGCTTGCCGACTGCCTACTATTTATTGGGAATAAAGTCCAAGGGATACTGATAGAATTGCTTGGAGATTATATGGAAAAGAGAAAATGAAAGAGAAGGATAAAAGGTTCGTATTCAATATCCTCTCGGAGGGGATTCTATGCCTTTTGTGGCTGTGTCATTCTAAAATATGACACAAATGGATCGGATCAAACCATCCACATCACTATTTCTAACAGTGAGTCGGCTATGATAAAGAAAATAAAAATCATAATGTTTTGAGCTATTCTAGTGATATGATTGGTGGCACACAAATGATCACTAAAAAACAAAAATCAGCAATATCGGTTGTTAGGGGCGTGTTTGTATGGCAAGTTACTTTACATAAGCTGTTTACAATTCAAAGAAGTTTATATTGGTTTCCACTTATTCAACAGGTAAGTATGTTTTGGTAAATGTATATTTACCCACCATAAAGTAGAAAAGCATGTTTGGTTTGCAGCACACAACTGTTTTTTTTTATTATTTATTTTTTTCTTTTTTACACGTGCACACTCACACTAGTGGAATTTCACCGCCTATGGATACTTGAACCCTTGAGCGGGTGTTGAAACTCCTGAGAGTTTACCACTAGCAGCACATAAGTACTTATCCCTCCCTCCAATATTAATATTCACCATTCATATTGGCCAACCTTTGATGTTTGATCATTCTTTCCATTGGGCCCACCTCAGCCCTGTCTTCAATATGAACCGTCCATCACGCAGGGCCACCTTCAACTTGGACGGATTGGAACACATACATCAAAATGGCCCATGTGTCAGGGAAACACCGGCTATGGTGTTACATGGGTAACAGCTAGCTAATCTGCTCCCTTCAGTCTGCAGGCCATGGTGGACCCGTTAATCATCCATTAAATTGAATTCAAACAGGGGTCCACTGGATGAGATGTTCCAATCATACCCATTGGGACATCTGTTTACACAGGGTTACCCTTGGATATATTTAGAATAGTTGGTTGGATAGTCTCCACATGGAGGAAACCGATTAGGTTGATGTGGGACCCACCATGATGTTTGTGTTTTATCTACACTGTCCATCTAGTTTGCCAATTCATTTTAGGGCATGAGGTTATGGACCTTAAAAGAAGGTTTCAAACGTGGGTGTCATTATCCCCACTGTTTCTGTGGTGTGGCCCACTTTGAGCTTTGGATTTGCTTTAAGTTTGGGATCATGCCCTAAAATGAGTTAGCAAAAAGGATGAACGGCATGGTATAAAACACATACATTACAGTGGGCCCTACAACACCGCCTGGCCGTGTTGGGGTCACCTCCTAATCCCCATTCAGTGGATCACGCACGGATAGAGTTTTGATGAGGATAAGCCCACCAAAAACCTATCATGGATGCTTATGAAGGGAGTGACATTTTTTAGCGTTTATATTGTAGGTCAACTTTATCTAGCTAGCAAGGAGTTGAGCACTGTTGCTGGTTGGATCAGCCCCCTCTAACTTTGATTGTAGTTGCGGAATTTAATTGGACGGTAGGCTATTGCCCCCTGAGTACCTAGAAACTTTTAAATGAAGGTAGATTAGGTGGTGACCTCAACGCCACCCAATTAAGTGGTGTTGGGCATTATAGGACCCTTGTGATTTATGTGTTTTATAGCGACGCCGTACACCTATTTTGTCAGCTCATTTTAAAGCATGAGCTATAAAATAAAGTAGATCTACTTGTACCAAATTATTCAACCTTGCAAAATATTACAAGGATGATATATATGTTGAAAGAATATGAAAGTTTGGATAACTCATGCGTCTTAGTGTGATATTGAAACAGTTCCCTGTTGCTATAATATAGAGAGTTTTAATTCGGTCAGTGCTCCATTACTAGTTGATTTCAAGTTATTTTAAGATTAATGTCCTGGCACAAAAGGAGATAAGGACGGCATATTTTAAGTACTATAGTCATCGGTGATAGAAAGCCTTTATGTTTGCCCCGGCGTGCATTAAATTATAAATTGCACAAGTCATGGAAGCATGCTTTATATACGTGGTAAACTCAAGCAGAGATCATTGAATTGTGGTGAAGTGGATCTTTCATCACTTGAAGAGTATTTCTAAGATAGTTATTTGTTATGGTTATCAAAATTTAGAGTTGGTTGGCTTTGTAGATGCTGAGAATGTAAAAAATTGAGATGAAAGAAGCTCTATCACACAAGTTACATTTCTCTTTGGCTAGTAGTGCAAGTAGTTAAATGTCGATATCGTAGTTAATGGTGGCTTCATTTACTATGAAAGTAGAGTACATGTTAGCAGTTAGTGGGGGCTTTGACATCTCCATTTGTGTATGAACGTAGCAAGCTGTCGAACAGAGACCATTATGGTAATCCGTGTGGCGAGCATTTATGATGGCTTGGTCGTGGTTAAGTTTCTTCTCACAGTTGTCTAAACTATTCTTCAAAAACTTAATAAGTATGAAATCGTGGTACCATCATAATTTAAAATTGTTGGGCCTCTTAGAATTGTTGAAGAATGGCTCAAACCTATCATAAAATGGCCGACAAATCCTACGCATGGCTATCTGTAGTCTTAAAGTGATACAATTATTAAAGATGTACATCAATCTATCAATCTGTAGACACTCCACCCAAGCTAATATCTTGAGAAGGCTAAGACTATCCGAAAACCATGAGCATATCCGAACCAAACCCTAATCCCAACTTAAACCCAACCCTGACCCAAAATTCTCAAAAACCTCCAAACCAGAACCTAAAACCTCAATCCAAACCATTCAATCTACACACAGCCCCCACTTATACCTTATACTTTGATCAGAACCCTTTACCCGAACCTAAACCCATCTATCTGAGCCCTTAAAACTCCGAAAAGAGGCCACCGTGCGAACCCACACACTGAGAAAAGCCGGCACATGCGAGCCCGACCCAAATGAGTTCCGGGCAGTAGTCGGACTACCGCCACTTGCAGCCCGCGTGTGGAAAGCTGTCCCAGCGTCCAAAAGTCAACTTTCTCATGAATTTACCCCTCCAAATTTCACCATTTACCATTTTACTAAGCCCCATAGCCAATAAGAACATGCGACGTGGCGTCTCTCTCCTCTCAACCAATCGCCACCTGCCACATCAGCATTTACCTTCCTCAAACTCAAAAATTACCAAAAGACCATTGGAGAAGGCTATAAATAGCTCTCTCATCTTCACATTTCACAAGCCACTTCTCATTTTCCAAGCTTAAGTGAGAAGGAGAGGGAGAGAAAGAGAGTGAGTGAGGAAGAAAGTGAGGGAAAGGGAAGGAGCTCCCAAGCCCTTCAAAGTTCAGATTTTTCCAGCCACCTCCTATCCCTCAACTTAACCTTTCTAACCTTTAAACCCAACCCAAATGATCCATGGTGTACTCCATTTTCTAACCATCTCAAGAGCAAGCCAAAGATCCATTCATTTTACATACAAACATTCATCATGACATCTATGCCCTTCTCAACCCCCCCTGCTTTTCTAGATCTCTAGTGAACGTATGCTCTATGGCTTGTCGTATATCGGATCCTGTCACATCAAAAATTCCTAGTAATCTAGTCCACTTTTCTTCACCTTTTGGCATAAGCATCATCACATCCGCCTTCTAGACACGCTGTTGGACGTATGCTCTGAGGCTTGCCGAAATCTCGGATCTTGCCGCATCAGAAATCCACGTGTGGGCCTAGTCCTATCTCGACCACATCATCCATCCCTTGAGATTGTTTTACCACACAAAGTAGAGACCGTACGTTCGTACGGGTAAAGAGGGTGCTTAACACCTTCCCTCTTTGTAACTAAGGTCCCTTACCTATAATCTCGGATCACAGACCAGGAGTCAATTTAAGGAAGGGGAGTCTTCGGGCTTCCCCAACCTTGCAAATTTCGTGGTTCTAGCCGACCTCGGGATTTTGAAATATTTCGGCTAGTGGCGACTCCAATATCTATACTTAGCCTAATCACCCCCACCACTAAAACATTAACATACAAATCAGCGTAGGCGCCGATTTTCAGCGTCTACAGAATGACGACTCCACTAGGGATTTTGCTAGCTCACGCTAGTTGAGACCCAACTCGAAAGTGTGTGGTACTTTGATCTCAAGAAACATCATCATTACATTCATACAAAAAAAAAAAATGAAAATCTTCGGCTTGCTTTTTCTTAAGCACAAATTTGAACCATGACCACTCGATCCCGTGTAGCCATGACCTCTCAAGCTACCCATGAAGAAGAGCTGGTGGCTCAGCCAACTCCCGAAACTTCAACACCCGCACCCGCATCAACACCCGCACCGCTACCAATAGCTCCAACCAATCATTAAGCCAACACAACCACGCAGGAGTTACTACTTCAAATAATGCAAGAGCTACTGCTTCGCCTAGTGTCACACCAATTACACAGGCAACCCAGCTTAGTGTACAAAACAATTCACTCCCTCAAACCCCTTTTGTTTTCTCCCTCATTCCCCCAGTAAATCTCGTGCTCCCTCTCCCGGAAGAGTCAGCACAAGAACAATAGCAGCCAACAATCAGGAATAACCCTCTCACACATCTCTACAACAATCAGGTTACAACACAAGTTCCTCCTAACGGGAACCACATACAAGAACTAGCGGATGCCCACGAAGGGGGCCAGTTTCGAGTCCAACTCACTCCCCCTAATGGGAGCAACATTCCGGAATTGACAGATACCCTAAGCGGGAGCCATTTTCGAACATCACACCCTCCTCCGAAAGGGAGCGGTGTCCAATTCCAGCTACCTCCCACCACCGGGAGTCCACCATCTTTCCAGCAACCTTCCATTCTTGATCCATATGAAGAAGAAGCAGCACAAGCCCTACAGCAAGGGGGAAGATATCCGCAACAGGGCAAGTCAAAAATTGAAGAATTACGAGAGCAGTTGCAAATGGTACAAAATTAGCTTCAGAGATAGCAAGGAGTGGATCACCCATCCACCAAGGTCAGGGATCTCTGTCCCTTCCCAGACGCTCGGGTACCTCCAAACTTCGAGGTACCAAAGTTCAAAAGGTATGACGGTAGTGGGTGTCCAACAGCACATCTAAAAGTATTTTGTGAGGAACTTAACGCAATAGCAAGTTCAGGGATCTCTGTCCCTTCCCAGACGCTCGAGTACCTCCAAACTTCGAGGTACGAAAGTTCAAAAGGTATGACGGTAGTGGGTGTCCCACAGCACATCTAAAAGTATTTTGTGAGGAACTTAACGCAATAGCAGGGAATGATGGAGCCTTGATACGACTCTTCCAGAAATCTCTTAAGGGTGACACCTTGGATTGGTACACCTCGCTGGACTGCCATCAAATCCGAACATGGGAAAAGCTCTCCCAGGCATTCATTGATAGGTTCTCATACAACTTGAACATGGCTCCAAGAAGGGCTGACCTGGCTGCCTCAAGACAAAAAAAAAATGATGAATCCTTATCAGCATACGTAGGACGATGGTGAGCCATGGCGGCTTGAATGAGAAATCCCATCGATGATGAGGAGCAGATATCCATGATCGTACATTCAGCAAATCCTAGCATTTCAGGGTATCTAATCTCGTATCCATACGTTAATTTTTCTCAGCTCATCCGGGCCGGAGAACAAGTCGAAGCCGGGATCAGAGCTGGAACCATTTCCCCATGGCCACACTAGGCCCCCTTATTCAAAAGAAACAAAGTTGAGGGGAAACCCGTTGGGTATGAGAATGGAAACAGCACCGCTCCCGCTCAGCGCACTACAGAAGTTAACAACATCGTCGCTAATACTCAAAGTAATCAGCATGTTCCGCAACTAGGGCCACATCAAGACAGACAGTACCAGCCACAGTCAAATAGGCAGTACCAACCACAACAAGTCCAACAGGGATATCAGGCACAACTGTCTCAATAACAACAGCAACAACCTAAGGGGAATGTGTCAGGCCCGTACAAACAGGCAATGTTAGGGAGAAAGTTTACCCCTTTAGCACGATCATATAGTCAAGTGCTGACAATGCTCATGTAAAAGCAGTTGTTGACACCACTCCAGCCTCGGCTTCCACCTAATCCCTTGCCTCCCGGTTACAATGAAAATCAATATTGCGCATATCACCAGGCTCCTGGCCACCTGACGGACCACTGCTTCGCCTTGAAACATGCGGTCCAAGATTTAATCAAAAGTCAGAAAATTGCGATCACCCCACAGGCTAGCAATATGGCTCAAGCCAACATTCTCCAAAATCCTCTACCATCACATCAAGCAGGATCCAGCACATCTGACACCTCTACCGTCAACCACATTGAAGGAGGGCAACCCATGTACTCTTCCCCACATCATTCCATTCAAGCAATCATGCCCGATACAACAAACCGGACATGTGGATATTAACAGGCACCATCGCTTGGGTCACAGGTATTCCTTGAAGCAGCGCCAACCACTCAACCGATTCTTTTTCTGGAAGCAGCACCCGCAACACAACCCCTCGTATTCCTGGAAGCAGCGTCAACAGTACAATCTCTCGTAACTCTGGAAGCCGCACCCAATAGGTCATACCCTCAGCATTCCGTGCCCTAAGGGGCACATTCAACTCCATCTTCAATACCTCCAAAAAGGTCGAACTCTCAACCTATTGTCCTCCCAATAGGTCTCCCTGATCTTACCCTGCTAACCTTGCAAGGAGCACCCCTGGTTCAAACCCCAAAATTCTTGATGCCCCACCAATTGGCACATGCCCAGAGGATTCCTCCCACACATCAAAAGGAGGAAGAAGACTCCACTGCCCAAGAGAAATCACCAAGTCTGTTACAAACAATTCCAGCCACAAGCTTTCCGCATCAAGAACCAATGGTATACCTGGAAGGAAGAACGGTTCCTTCCTACAACTTGAGAGCAGTCCCATGACATTACCTAGAATGCGCTGAAGTGGGTAACAACGGGAGATATTTCAGGAGAGATAATCAAAATCCAAGAGAAACCAGGGGAACTTTGTCGGGAATCACTTGCAAAATCGACGCTACTTACGACATAACAGCCCAACTGAAAACTATTCCTGCCCAAATATCTATCTGGGAACTCTTATGCACATCAAGATCGCATCGAGAAATCTTTACGAAAACCCTGAATGATGCACATATCTCTCCCGACGTACCCCCCGAAATGGTGGCAAGTATGATTGGATAGCTCCTCGCACCACGGGCTATCACTTTCTCTGATGAGGAATTGTCACCTGAAGGTCGTAAACATGGGCGCTCATTGAATATAGCTGTTCGTTATGAGAATTTCAAAGTTCCACTCATACTCATTGACAACGGATCAAGCCTAAATGTTTGCCCTTTGAGGACTGCCGAACGGTTAGGGATAGAGCCGTCTTCTTCAGGCCCAGCACCATGAGCGTTAGAGCCTTCGATAACTCTCGGAGACAGGTTGAGGCAGAATTCGACCTGGAATTAGAAATCGGACCAGACATGATCATTATCACATTTCAGGTCATCGACATTCCCGCCTCATTTAACTTTCTGCTGGGGCGGCCGTGGCTCCATGCTGTTGGAGCCATCCCATCTACCCTCTATCAAAGGGTTAAATTCCCTTCAGGAAATCGAATCATTTCAGTGTTGGCTGAGCCAGAAACGATCCTACCGGTGACAGTTAGTATCCCAGAAACCGACATCCCTGTGATTGACATTTAGCATGCAGAGGGTGATATATCATACCACAGCTTTGAATTCAAAAATGTAAATGCAATCGCCAACCCACCCCCTTTTTCTACTGAATATGTCATTCCCCCTGCTGAACGATTAATCCTAAACTACCGTACCGAGTTCCATGAAAAAGGTATGGTCGTGAAACCGGCACCTGCTAACATGTAGAGACAGGGACTGAGATATCAACTGACACCAGAAGATCAGGCTGAAAGGCCAAAGAAGGGTCAACCGTTCAAATGCACACTCATCAAGTTCATCAAAGCTATGACAGTTTGTGAGGATACGATGATGTTTCTTGAGGGTCAACTTCAACAACTCAGACTCCCAGAACATGCTAACCAGGAGTCTATCTGGCCACCAATAAGGTGGGATAAGATCCACAGGGCATCAAAAACACATCTAAAGCCAGGGGCAGAACCCCCAAACCCCTCACATGAGGCTAGGGGCGAGGAAACATGGTCATCCACACGAGGCCCAGAACCAGGAGCGCCCCTTGAAGGGAACATGGCAAAGAATGGAGAGACACCCACTTCCACCCACGGTCAAGGGGACAAAGCCCTACCACCAGCTCGGCAACACAAGGGGCAGAAGCAGCCTATCCACTGGATCGACAAGGGAAAGTGGCCTGCCCTGGACTGAACAGACGTGAAGGTTCCATCATAAGAAGAGTCCGAGGAGCCCAAAGAGCTCCAGCTTCTGAGCAAAGAGATCGAATTAGACTCTGACTCGGAGCCCATCCCAGTAGACATCATGGTCATCAAGACAGGTGATCCCCAGGTACAAATGGAGCAAATCAACAGGATCGAAGGGGGGAAAGAACCAAACTGGACAGCCATCCCCCTGCTGATCGAATCAGCTGGTGAACCGCCCATGGATACCAGTCCAAAAAAAAAAACGCCAATGTAAATAGTAGTTGATACCCCGAACTAGGATAGGATCAATCATGGTTCGCGACACCATCCTGTTTGGGATACCTTGGCGACACAAAAAAATCAGAAAATTTTTAAAACACAAAAACATCACATATTCCGAAAAGCACAAAAAAATCAAATATTTTTCAAAACCACAAAATATCAGAAAATCTCCAAAATACAAAAACAAAAGAAAAACTTTCAAAAATCATTGTGCCAAACACTTCACACATAACGCAGGAGTTTGAAGTCGACTCATATGATTTCGATCTAAAGTTGGACTTCGAGCTCATGGGTTTGGACGAAGCACTGGATAAGGGAAATGATGATACAGCTCTCAAATTCGAGGATTCCCTTGAAAAATTTGAAACAAAGGCCCATGTTGTAGCAGACGACTTCTAAATTGTGAACTTAGGGTCAGCGGAATCTCCTAGAGAGGTACGCATCGGAAGGTCGTTGTCTCCGGAACACAAGCAGAGGATGGTGGAGTTTCTGAAACCAAGGTTGTCCAACTTTGCCTTCTCATACGAAGACATGCCCGGGATCGATGAAGACTTGGTGGTACACCATTTGCCAATAAAGCCAGAGATGAAGCCCGTCAAACAAAGGTTGCGGAGAATGAAGCCAGAATGGGCCCTGAAGGTCCGTGATGAAGTCATCAAACAACACAATGCAGGATTCTTAGTAGTCTCCAACTACACAGAATGGCTCGCAAATATCGTACCAGTTCCAAAGAAGGATAGAAAAGTCAGAATGTGTATTGATTTCAGGGATCTCAACAAGGCAAGCCCTAAAGACGATTTCCCTCTGCCTCACATCGACACACAGGTAGATAATACTGCTGGGCACAAGATCTTCTCCTTTATGGATGGTTTCTCCGATTACAATCAAATCAAGATGACCATCGAAGATTGTGAGAAGACTTCCTTCATCACACCATGGGGAACTTTCTGTTACCGAGTCATGCCCTTCGGATTGAAGAATGCAGGAGTTACATACCAGCGAGCCATGACTGCCTTGTTCCATGATATGATAAACAAGGAAATGGAAGTCTACGTGGACGACATGATCGTCAAGTCTCGCACAATCGAAGGACATTTCGATGACCTCAAAAGGCTCTTCGACAGGCTAGAAAAATTCAAGCTCCGCCTCAACCCGCAAAAGTGTATCTTCGGTGCAACCGGGGGCAAGCTGCTAGGTTTTATTGTCAGCGAAGATGGTATCCGGGTGGATGAAACCAAGACCAAGGCAATCATCAAAATGCCACCACCCAAGACTGAAAAAGAAATTCGGGGCTTCCTCGGGCGAATCCAGTATATCAGTCGATTCATCACACAACTCACTTCGGTCTGTGAGCCCATATTCAAGCTCTTGCAAAAGAATTCGCCGAAGGAATGGAATAGCGACTGTCAAATAGCCTTTGACAAGATCAAAAAGTACCTGCTGAATCCCCCAGTAGTCATGCCACCTACTCCAGGTAGGCCATTACTGTTATATATCTCCGTCGCAGCAGAAGCAATCGGATGTGTTCTTGGCCAACATGATGATACAGGAAGAAAAGAGCAAGCAATCTACTATCTGAGTAGACGATTCATGAGCTACGAAGCCAAATACTCCAACTTAGAAAAAACTTGTCTCGCCTTAGTCTGGGCGACACAGCAACTACGACAGTATATGATTGCTCACCCAATCCTTCTGCTCGCCTGCATGGACCCATTAAAGTATCTGTTCGAGAAACCAGCACTAACAGGTAGAATCGCGAAATGACAACTATTGCTTTCTGAGTTCGACATCACCTATGTCACTCAGAAGGCAATCAAGGGGCAAGCACTGGCCGACCACTTAGCTTTGGGATAGATTGCTACAAACACATCAGGAAATGTTTTAAGTGTCAGGAACATGTAAATCAGATCCATGCGCCCGCTTCCGAACTTTATAACCTGACATCACCATGGCCCTTCTCCGTATGGGGATTGGACATCATCGGCAAGATCAGCCCCAAAGCATCAAACGGGCATGAATACATCCTGATGGCAGTAGATTACTTCACTAAATGGATAGAGGCAGCATCCTGCACCACCATCGCAGCCTCTCATGTGGTTAAATTTATAAAGAACAACATCATTAGCCGATATGGGATACCTCAGGCTATTATTACTGATAACGGAACTCCATTCGTCAATAAAAAGATGGGCGATTTCCTCGACAAGTTCAAGATCCAACGCCATCGGTCAAGCCCCTACCGTCCCCAAATGAATGGTGGGGTAGAAGCCGCAAACAAGACCATCATTCACATACTGGAGAAGATGGTGAAAACATATCGTGACTGGTCGGAGATGCTTCCTTACGCACTCTGGGCCTACCGGACATCTGTACGGTCTGTTACAGGAGCAACTTCATACAAACTTGCATACAGAATGGAAGCAGTACTGCCAGTCGAAATTGAAATCCCATCACTCTGGATATTGTTGAAAAGCGAAATCGAAGAAGGTGAGTGGCAACAAGAAAGATACGATCAACTGCACTTGGCAAATGAAAACCGCATGCGGCGCTAAGCCACTCCCTATCTAATCAAAGAAGGATCGCTCGGGCCTACAATAAAAGGGTCCGAAAGAGAAGCTTCAAAGTCGGTGACATGGTCATGAAACGCATCCTACCACCGCACTTGCCAGATCCCAGAGGAAAATTCAAACCCTTGTGGGATGGACCGCTGATCATTCGAGAAGTTCTCTCAGGAGGTGCTGTTCGGCTCACCAATATGAGAGGAGAAGATTTTCCCGAGCCCATCAATGCCGATAACGTGAAAGTCTATCACGGGTAATCACACGTAACCTTGTTAATGATTACAATCGCAAAGCTGTGCCCATCCAAAACAAAAATATCCGTCATCTCTCCCATAAAAAAGACCCATCATTTCTCCCACAAAACAAAAAAGAGAAGAGAAAAGTAAAAGCACAAAAAAGGGAGAAGAAAGAAAACAAAAAAGGGGAAGAATACAAAAAAAAAAAAAGAAAAAAGAAAAAAAAAAGAAAAAGAAGAGAAAATCCCCAAAAATAAGAAAACCCAAAAGGAAAGAAAACAAGTCTATCCCGCACCCTCAAACAATCTGCTTGAAAAATAGCTCGCCATTGTAATCAAAGACAAGGACAGAAAGGTAACCAGTTGACCGGCCATGAAGGAAGTCTCCACGTCACTCCCGGCATTTCAAAAAAAAAAAAGACATGTCTAAGCAAAATGGGTGAGGTGAAAATCCGAAAGGGCGCCTCAAGTAAAAACAACAGGCATGTAGCGGACTTGGTGAAAACCTGAAAAGGGCGCCAAGGGTAAAAACATCACAGCTGTCAAGGGGCAGACAAGATCAAAAACCCGGGACATAGTGAAAATCCGAAAGGACGCTATGGGCAAAAATGACGGGAAGAGCCAGACGCGGTGAAAACCTAAAAAGGCGCTACGGGCAAAAATGGTAAAAATTTTTTTTTAATAAAAATAAATAAAAGTACAGGTACAGAAGAGGCCAAGACAAACATCACAGCGAGACACAATCAACTACGGATCAGTTCTTTATCAAACTCTGCTTGAATCCAGGGATGTGATCCCAGACATCCTTTAAGAGAACCAAGGCCTTATGAACACAATTTAGGATACTGCTTACAATGTGGGTTGAGCCCAAGATTCTGATCCCAATCATCCAAAGCACAAATCCAAACAAATGTGGCACAAACAAAATTTTTCATTTCTTTAGAAGGTTTTTAATACATTGTTTTTTTTACATAAAACCAAAAATCAAAATATTTTTACGTATATGGGACAAGCAGTTGATCAACATCGGAAACTCCAAGTAAGCTCCTATCCCTCATACATCGACAACCTCTGTTTAAGCCTCTCTATCTCCATATGCAGGTAAAAGGCCTCATCCTTATCCAGGCGATGTGCCGCAAGCATATCCTCATCATACCGCCGCCCCACCACCAGTCGACGAGCCATATCCTCACATGTGTGACGAAGGACAGCAATCTCAGAGATTAAATGACCGTGTGTGGCAAGCAGGAAGGAAGGATCAATGAAAGGTCGCTCCTCAAAGGCCTCAAATGAGTCAACAACACATGAAGAGGAAGAAGCAGTATCACCCACCATATCCTGATCAGCAGCCTCATATGCTAAATGTCATCTGGGAACCTGACGATACAGTGACTGCTCTGCTACCTACCGCTGGTATGGCACTGTCGCCATGGGAGGAGCCCAAGACTCAAGCTCCAAAGCTGTCGCATCTAAGGAACCCTGCCAAGAAACTCAAACTCGCCTATACCAAAGCAATCAAATCAGAAGGAAGAGGGGCATGACCAAATCCAGAGAAGGCAAACTCTGGAATATCCTGCCAGAAACCAAACTGACGGAGGAATCGCACGGGATGATAAGAGCAATACCCCCAAACACCTAGCAATAGTAAAGGAGTGCGAGCTGCGCTGCAAATCAAGGGCGAGCGACAGAGCCAAGTAGCCTCTCAGCTAACCTCCCACCCTCGAAGCTGAGAAAGCATGCAGTGATACAACGACTCAGTGACCTTAGCACCAAGGGGAAAGCCATCAAGTAACAAAGACAACACATCATCGCGACGGGAATCAGGTCATGCAAGCATAAGAGTCATATACAAGTGCTCCCATAGCCATGCCTGGGAGAGGAATAAATCAAGCTTAAGTTGTAAACAAAAAACAAAACAAAAGAAAGGAGCAGAACAAAGAATACCTGAAGGAATGAGCAGCAGCCCCAGAAGATACGAGTATGTCCAAGGGAGCACTCGATCAGTCCCAAGAAGAGCTCCGCCAATACCACAGAAGTAATGCTCCTGCGATGCAAAACACGGTGGAAGACATCCAGCAAAACTGCCAACGATGACTGTCTCCAACCGGAAAAAAGAATCTCAGCCAAGACACAGAATATCAGTGCATTCAAGCACTGAAGCTGACGGTCTGATCCAGGTCTCCCACGGGCGGTAAAACAGTGATCGTACAAAACCTCGAGGGAGAGCTCACCGACCTCACCCCCTGTAGTAGGAAGGGCTGTAAGAAATCCGAACCAAGAGATCAGATCAGTGGAACGGACCGGCGCAGAAGAGGGGACATAGAGCTCCCGGGTAAGAGGAAGACCAAATAAGCGCGCTAACTCCTCAAGAGAGGGGCCCAGCTCTAGATCATTGAAGGAAAATAGATTTAGAGACGATACCCAATCATACGAAGCTGCGCTCAATAGTCGCCAGTTGAGGCGAACTCGATGAAAGTGAAGGACCTCTCTGAAGCCTAAAGAGCCCAACTCAAAAATCTCGGACTCGGTAAAGCTTTCGATCCAGATATGTAACCGCTCAAAGCAGGTGTCACGTGGCTGCAGTCGATAAGTCCGAACAGGCACGCCTTCCACGATCTGGAACCCGAGATCCGCAAGAGAATCACTGAAAATGGGCATCCCCTCGTCCAATAGGTCAATCTCGTGATGTCGGAAAAAACCAGACTCTCCCATCGCATCACGTAGAGCATCCTGGAAAGCTGCAACAGGAGGACCCGAATCCCCAATAACCACCACATCAGGAGCCATCTGAAATGAACAAGCCCCAGGAGCTACAACACCTAGAGTATCCCAGTAGCTGACAGGATCTGCACTCTGGACCCCAACAGAAGCTGACTGTCCCATCACCGCCTCGAAACCCACACCGAAGATCATACCCAGGCCATCCACAAGAAGACCATCGCCTGTCAGATCCAAGCCATCCAAACCGCTAAGATGGGACCCGCCACCCATCCAAGCCTGAGCCATCACATCTACACCACCCATCATCACCATACCACCATCCATGCCACCCATAATCACCCCTCCATCAACAAAACCGTCGGCCATCATCGCCAAGCCATCCTCACTCTCTAGGCCATCCAACCTCATCATGGTGACATCCACGAACTCTGGTAGCCCATCAAATCCATCAACCCCAATCAAACCACCCTCATGGCCACCATTAATGAAAGAGGCATCCAAACCATCAATGACATTTACCTCTTCCAAATGGCCCATTACTCCTCCATCAACCTCCATCAATCCATCCATAAATGGATCTTCTCCACCATTTATGAGCCCACCTACCTTTTCACCATTAATAAAGTCATTAAACCCATCATCATGATTAGCCATAATAACCACAAAAAGAGACAAAAAAGAGGGCAAAGAGAGAGAGAAAAGAAAAGAGAATCGGACAAAAGGAATATCAAGGGACAAAGGGAATGTCAAGGGACGGACAAGAAAAGGACTAAGAGAATGAACAGAGAAGAAGAGGAGTCACTGGAAGAAAAGATGAACGGAGGCGGTACTCCGATTACCGCCCGCGGTACTCCGAGAACCGCCGTCAGATCTGACATTTTTTTATCACTGCAGCACCTGATAGAATGAGCAGAACGGGCAAAAGTCAACGAGCGGTAGTCCGACTACCGCCCAACCCAGTTTCAGGCGAAATTCGAGCAGGATCCACTCCGGAGGCCTGGGACCAAGAAATGTGCTTCCACGTGCTCAATTGGATTATATAAAAAAAATGATGATGATGACCATAAGAAGACCGAAGAAGATAACACTGTACAAATTGAAATTTCATATAAAACAGAAGATTACACAGCTGGTCACAAGATACAATGAACTAATCATCATCGGGAAGATAAGTATCTCTATCTTTGCGATGAAAATGAGGTCCCAAGATCCCTCCTCCAGCGAAGCGGGCGCCGCCGCCCGGAGCATAACCAGGCTGTAAAATCGGACCGATGCCGTACTGCTCACACCAAGAACTATACTCTCTGTCCGGGTCGACGAAAGCACTGGCCTCAAAACCTTCCAAAGCAGTGGTCAACTCCCTTTCAGGCACGGATCTCCAATCAGATGGTCCGGATGGCGGACTAAGTGGGACCAAAGGGCTGTCGGTCAGCTGTCAAAAAAGTCTCTCTACCAGATACCACTTCGTCACACGTGGGTCCTCTAGAATGCGGCGACATCGTGAGGCCTGAAAAGCCTCCTGGGCTCCAGGAGTAAGCGCCGCATTTGACTGGAGATATGGCCTGGTATGAAACTACGAAAAGGGAGAAAAATCAAGGATCGGTAGATAAACAGGAAGCAACACATGAGCAATGCAGGGCAAGACAAATCACTCACATCATCAGGAATAAGGACATCAATATTTGACCTCCAAGCAAAATCAGAAAATAAACGTGTGCGGCTGTGGTTATCCTTGTACCACAACATCATGCGAGGGAATGGAGGCGAATGATCGATCAAAGTGGGCACCAGGTGGGGAAAGTGTCGAAAAAGCAGACCTGAGCCAAAACCGCTATCAGAAAAGGTACATCAGCTCATTCCTAGGGAGAATACTACAAAAGAGGAGCATCAATAAAGTACCTCGATAACTAGATAAAAACCAGTCAAAGATCGGCTGATACAACGGCTGGCTTTGTCCAGCCCTTCATATAGATGGGCCAGGAGAGCCGCATTCCAGTTGTATGGTATGAGAAAGGTGATATCTGCCACAAGCAACAGCAGACGGGAACTCACTAGTTCAGCTGTAAGACCCGCATCTTAGACCGTACCGTTCCGTAGGTTCCCGCTGTCTTTCCGGTCGAATTTCGGCAACCTTCGACTCTTAACCGGTGTTGCGCGCGACCCTGATTCACACGCTGTCAACCCGAGTCGACTCAACCCGAGACTTGTACCATTACGACCGCACCGTCGCCGCGGTTCCGATGCCGCGACTCGCGCCGCCGAGGCGATACTCTGGCTAGGAGATGTAGGCCAGCGTTCGGTGCGAGGAAGACGCCGCGGGTTGCGAAACCCAAGAGAATCTCAACGAGATGTCACATCAATCACCCATCAATCAATCCCATCATGTCAAGTACACATCACTTTTCACCCATTCCAAGCAACCACAAAAGTCAAAAAGTTCTTACAAGCCCATACCTTTCTTACACAAAATGCCTCCAAAGTCAAAAAGTCTCTTACACACCCATCACCACCACATCCATCACTCCATCAAACATCACCCATCTCTCTCTCCCTTTACAAGTCTCTCTCTCTTTTCCAAATCTCATTCCCAAACAAGAGAGAAAATTCCATACGTATGAGCCTCTCCCATTTCCTTCCAAGCCACAAGTGTGACCCACCTCTCCACCCTCTCACCTCTCATCCTAGCCTTCCATTTCTCATCTTCACCATCAAAGAGGAGCATAAGGAGACCGGCAAGCCGAGGGAGCAAGAAGGAAGCGGTGGGTGATCTTAGATCATGGTTTTTCATGCATTTTGTTTGATCAAGGGTCCATAATGTGGGACCCACCTTGATGTAATTTTAAACGAGGGGCCCATAGTGGCGGGGTCCCTCCATACTCACCGATCTCTCTCTATCTCTCTCTCTATTTCATTCCTTTCCTTTTTTCATGTTTTGGTTGTGTGGTCCACTTGAAATGAGCCCCACCATGACATATGTACTTTATCCAAGCCATTCACCAGTGGGGCCACTCTAAATGTGTTGTACCCACACCATCCATTCATTTGGCGGCCCACCCAAGTGGGGCCTACCTCAATGCATGTGTGCGCCAACCCGTCCAGACGCTGGATGTGGTTGAGAAAGACACAAATATCAGCTTATTCCTAAGCTTTTGGGTGGGTCCCGTGCATGGACCCCACCTTATTGTATGTGTTCAATCCACGCCGTCCATCCTCTCCACAAGAAAGTTTTAGGCGTTGAGCCGAAAGATGGGGTCGATCCAATACTCAGGCGGGCCGTACCATAGGAAATGGTATATTCTACCGTTCAAAGCTTCTAGGGCCCACCTTGCCTTATCTACACACCAAAAAAAATTGAACTTTGGACTTGTTTGGTGCACCTCGAGCCCGTGAACGCAATGGGCGGGCTGGATCTTCAGTCTGTGGGTCCCACACGCCTTTTCCAGCAAGAAAACAAAAAAAAAAAAATAAGAGAAGAAAGAGAAGAAATGAGGCAGAGGCTTCTGCCTCTGCCGTGTCAGGGAGGGCGCAGGCAGCGCCTGCGCTGGCGTTGGGCGGACGGACTGGGTCACCCACGGCTCCTGCCGTGGGCCCCACCATGATGTATTTATTTTATCCACTCCGTCCATTAGGTGGACCACCCCCCTGAGGTGGGTCCCCTCCAAATTTCAGGTGCATCCAAGACTCAGGTGGCCCACACCAAGGGAAACAGTGTGAATTAAAAGTCTACCATTGAAACCTTTTGTGGCCCACTGGAGTTTTGAATCAAGATGAAATTTGTGCTTTTACTTCACTCAGGTCCGTGTGACCTTGTCAACAGGTTGGATGGTGGAAAATATTGAGGTGGGCCCCGCATAGGGCCCACTATGATGCCTGTGTTTTGCTCCACCGTCCGCTGGACGGTGGAGCCCACCGTTTTATATGTGATTTCCCACCGTCCAGTGGACGGTGGGTGTGAAGGGTGTGGGGCATGTGTGCGTGTGTGCATGCGTGTGTGTGTGCGTGCATGCATGCGTGTGCATGGTGTGTGTGCGTGTGGTCTGTGTGTGTGATATTTTATATTATATTATAATATATATATATATATATATATATATATATATATATATGTATGTTTTATATTTATTATATTATGTAATATAATACACATTATGTTTATTACATATATTATATGGTATATATGACATATATTATATTTATATATTTTTATTTTTACATACATTACGGTGGACCTTAGGGATTTTAATGGTGAAATGGCCCATCTGATACATGTGATTAGGTCCACTTTGGTATATACATAAGGCCCATGATATGAGGCCCATTCGATGCATTCTTAGCCCGTGATTAAGGCCCACTTTGATATATATAAAGCCATGTTACGAGGCCCTTTTGATGTGCTATAAAGGCCACGGGTTACGACCCATTGCAATGCACTTAAGGCCCATTGGTGCGGCCCATTGATGTGGCCCACTTGATGAATATAAAGCCCATGTGACACGGCCCATTCGATGTATTTAAGGCCCAATGGGATGTACCTAAGGTCCATTGCAATGTGTGATCCCTACATGGTTTATGTAATGATGTTTACGATAGATAATGCCTTGGGAGCGATGTTGGTTTGACGTCCACATCGCACGTATAGTGTTGGTTAAATGTCCACATTATGACTCTCCCTAGGGCCATCGATAGGCCCGTACTGGTTGTGTGTAGACCGTCCATGTCTAGGCCCATTTGTGTTGCAAGAGTAGCTCATTACTTTATAACATGTGTAGTATAGTTCCATGACTCATGATCATACGCATCATATGTGTGCTTGATATGAGAGGTGACTGATCATAGCATATGCCTTCGGGCAGATTGATTAGGGGCTCCCGGTTAGGCGGTGTTGCCCTACATGAGCGCACTAGACGCGCAGGATTGTTGCATGATTGGATAGTGTGATTCATGCATTCGCATTGTGTGATGTAGTTACTGTACGCCCTAGCGACATCAGGGTCATAGCCTCCACAGGCGTATCGTGGTTAGCAGGATTGGATACCGGAAATCTTGTTCTACATGGGGTGCTATAGATATCCCTGGGTGAAAGTCCCTAAACCCTTATGGTACCAAGAGGTTGCTCCAACGTCTAGACCGAGTGGGTGCATGAGCGCCGATGGCCGATTACCAGGAGGCTGCGCTTTCCACTGTGTCGTGGTCGGTTGGAAGGGGTACGGCCTTACCCGCCCGAGAGGAGGGGGCAATGCTAGGCTGAGTCTGACCAGCTCGAGGAATGGGTCCGCTATCGACGAGCCGAGCCCGATATTGGCAGGCGGGTAGTGAGGTCTCTTCCACTTACCTTATTGCGCGCGATGGGGCGGCAATCTGGTTTAGAGTGTACTAGACCCCGGTGATATTCCAGATTTTGAGCTATACTGATATGTGGACTTAGATGAGGATTTGTATGCTTGAGTTGCATTTCGCATCGCATGGCCTTGGTATGGCCGACATCTTTCATGCCTTGCATTGCATAGCCTTGGTACGGCTAGTAGTATTCATGGATTCACCAGCATGTTCCGCATTACTCTGATACTGCATACTGCATTACTACCTTGCGCACACACTTTCACCACCCTCTAAGCTTTCTATAAGCTTATGCACGACCGTTGCGTGCAGGTGACGCGAGGACGCAGCAGCGCTGAGGCAGGAGCGCAGAGCAGACCTTTTGGAGCTTTTTGTCCATTCTCATTGTATTTCCCTTTCTGCTCATTGTACTTGTAAAGTTTTTTATCATAGTGGAAATGTGATGGAGTTTTTGGTTGTTGTTTGTGGGTTATGCCTTTGGTTATGCTTATTACAAATTAAACGAATGCTAAAAAAAATCCTCCTTGTAGCATCCCAGGATCGGAACCTGGCGTATGGGCGCTGGGAGCCGAGAATGGGGTTCTACGGAGGCTGTCGGCGCCGGATTTGGCGATCGGGAATTTTGTGAGCCCGGTCCCCGAGTTTGGGACGTGACAGTTCCCATGGCAAAAGATCATCTCTCCCATGGTGTACAAAATCAAGGCCCGAGCCTTCACTACAGCCGCGACTTTAATCTCGGGGATGCGTCGGGCAAAATTCGATGATAGCCACAACAGTTTGAATCGGTGACCTGAGAAATCTGTGGCATCTAGCATCATCCCCAACAACTCCATCCAGTCATCCTCGGAAGGTACTGGAAGATCATCCTCGAAGGGAACGGATCCTCCGTCATATTGGAGACCCAACTGCATGTATACATCGTAAGGAGTGATCCCCCACTCCCCAAAAGGCAGCTGGAAGGTGTGAGTCTTAGGGTGTCATCGCTCAGCCAAGGCAGATAAGAGGGACATGTTCGTCTTGCTTAGACGAACGCGGAACAGGTGTGCGAATGGCGTACGCTCCAGGACCTCAAAGAAAATCAGCTGAGGATCGTGGAACCAATCGGGCAAGTGTGTCCTAACCCCACACCCTCTGAGAATCGCAAGTGCACCACCCTCCCGGGCCGTATCTAAAAGGTGTCGACCCTCCCGCGGTACATAACATGGATCAGTCGATTGATGAGACGGACCAGCCTCATTCCTACCCCGACGAGGCATACTGCACATACAAGGCCCACAGGTAAGTATCATCCTCACCATAAAAAGCCCAGGCCCACTTGCCAGGCCCATTTCCAAGGCCACTTGCCATGCCCATGCCCAGGCCCATTTCTAAGGCCCACTTCTAAGGCCCATGTCAAGGCCCATTTCAAAAAGCCCATTTCCAAGGCCCATGTCCAAGCCCATTTTCCAAAAAAAAAACCCATTCCAAGGCCCGTTTCCAAGAGCCCATTTCCATGGCCCACTTGCAAAGCCTGCATCCAAGTTCATTTCAAGGCCCATGATTGAGGCCCATTTTCCAAAGTCTCTTTCAAAAAAATCACCACCATAACAAGTCCACAAATCTGGACACATCAAGATCATGATGTGGGGTCCACTTGGAAAATCCTATCCATCCATCATCAACAAAGTGGCCAACTAACAAGATCCATACCATTTACATACTCAAATGGGCCTCATATCATCCATCCAACGGTCCAGATCATCCAAAATTTTCACAAAATTAAAAAAAAACAAAACAAACAAATAAGATTTTCAAATAAAAGGGTGGGGCCCCTTTCTTATCACACCCCATTCCATAAAAAAAAAAATGTATATATGTACAACAGAAAATTCAGCCAGCAACTTGACCAAAACAAGAAATCCCACAAGATCCGATGGTTAGGATTAAATCAAAGCAGATCAACGGTTCGGATCTTGGTCCTCCCAAAATCATGGAGAAGTCCAAACCATCAAGAGCCCTTCAAATGGATGGTCCAGCAAGATCCATCCAAAAACCCCTTTACCAAAATTACCTGAAGATGAGAAGAAAGGAGGAAAATGCAAGAAGATATCAAGTTGAGAATTAAAAAAAAAATAAATCATCAAGATGAACCTCCAGGGACCACAATGGAGTCCCTGACATCCCAAATGCCGAATTCAAACAGGGAGAGACGAGCCATCGGATGGACCGACGCACGCCATGGACCAGCGGTCCGTTTGACGGACCGACGGTATCCGGACTACAGCTGGCGGCAGTCCGACTGCTGCCGCTGACTGCTGACACGGTGGACAGCGTGCTGTCCCCTATACCCCTTTGCATTAACCGTTTTCAAAAAAAATTTCAAAAAAAAACCTCAAAATCCAAAATAATTTTCAAAAAAAAAAAAACCAAAAAAAAAAAAAAAATTTCAAAAAATCCCAAAAAATTTCAAAAAATCCACAATTTTCTCAAAAAAAAAAAAATCCAAATTTTCAAAATATCCAAAAAATATCTATAATTTCATAAAAATCCCAATTTTTTTAAAAAAAAAATCCTAGAAAATTCCAAACTACCAAAAATTGCCAAAATAACACAAATCCCCAGGGAGTAAAGGACACTTCTTCTAAACCATCAGGCCCCATTAATTTATTAGTGGAGGCGGTTTTTCTACAAATAAAAACTGGACGACAACGCCCGCCCGTGAAATCGAACAGATGTTTTCCAAAAAATATATTTCCAAACAAAATCCCCAAGGAGTCTAGTTCCAAAGGGAATAGCTTTCAAACAAAGTTTCCAGAAAAAAACGTACGCGGCGCGCAGAACACTAAGGAATCTTCCATATTCTCCAGTTGCGGTCAGTGCAAACAGTTAAATAAGATTTGATCTCCCCCGGTTTCTTCGGAAGATGATCGAACCCGTACATGATACAAGTACGGTTGGCCTGATCTTTATATCTGGACAGTCGTACGAATGCTAGAAGAAGTGAGTGAATCTATCTCTGGAAAGAATAATCAAACTCGAAGTGACAAAAATTCATTGTAACAAAAGTATCAGAATCAGCAGATTGCATGGCAAAGGATTACCTGCACATACCTAGGCTAGGATGTTTGAAAATTTTGATCGAGTCTAAGTCAGCGTAGTGAGTTCCCCGTAAAGCCGCACCAACGCGCAAGGCAGCTAACTACTTTAACGATCAAATGGAACGAATACTCCTAGGGTGATTACATAGCAAAGGAACAACAGACCTAACAGTACAAGAATCCTCGTAAAGTCACGACGAATGCGCAGAAGCCCTTACTTTTCAGACTTACCCTCTAATGTTATTAATAATCTGACGTGAAAATGTTGAGATTGGTGACCCGTAAAGCTGCGACGAATGCGCAGGGGACAATCACAATGTTTTCCTCAACCCTCGTGATATGTGCAAGTAAACTCTTTTCCAAACAATCAGCTGATAATGATACAATGACAGGCAATAAATTTGAATCACTATCCTTTCTGACCAGAAGGGTGGGGTGTCCACTCGCTTTGGCCTTCGGTTGCTTGCAACCTCGGCCAAAGAGGGGCATCTGTAGACACCCCACCCAGGCTAATATCTTGAGAATGCTAAGACTATACGGAAACCATGAGCATATCCGAACCAAACCCTAATCCCAACTTAAACCCAACCCTGACCCAAAATTCTCAAAAACCTCCAAACCAGAACCTAAAACCTCGATCCAAACCATTCAATCCACACACAGCCCCCACTTATACCTTATACTTTGATCAGAACCCTTTATCCGAACCTAAACACGTCTATCCGAGCCCTTAAAACTTCGAAAAGAGGCCACCGTGCGAACCCACACACCGAGAAAAGCTCACACATGCGAGCCCGACCCAAACGAGTTCCGGGCGGTAGTCGGACTACTGCCGACGGTACTCAGGCTGCCGCCACTCTCGGCCCGCGTGTGGACAGCTGCCCCAGCGTCCAAAAGTCAACTTTCTCATGAATTTATCCCTCCAAATTTCACCATTTACCGTTTTATTAAGCCCCATAGCCAATAAGAACATGCCACGTGGCATCTCTATCCTCTCAACCAATCACCACCTGCCACATCAGCATTTACCCTCAAACTCAAAAATTACCAAAAGACCATTGGAGAAGGCTATAAATAGCCCTCTCCTCTTCACATTTCACAAGTCACTTCTCATTTTCTAAGCTTAAGTGAGAAGGAGAGGAGAGAAAGAAAGTGAGTGAGGAAGAGAGTGAGGAAAGGGAAGGAGCTCCCAAGCCCCTCAAAGTTCAGATTTTCCAGCCACCTTCTAGCCCTCAACTCAACCTTCTAACCTTTAAGCCCAACTCAAATGGTCCATGGTGTACTCCATGTTCTAACCATCTCAAGAGCAAGCCAAAGATCCATTTATTTTACATACAAACATTCATCATGACATCTATGCCCTTCTCAACCCCCCTGCTTCTCTAGATTTCTAGTGAACATATGCTCTGTGGCTTGCCGTATATCGGATCCTTTCATATTAGAAATTTCTAGTAATTGTTTGCTTGCCTCCAAGTGCAGAGGTTCGTAAGTAGTATCCCGTGAATACGGGGTCGATCCCACAGGGGGATGAATTGTGAGAAGAAAAAAATCAAACGCAAAATAAACTAAGTAATAAAAATTAATCTGATGATTTGATTTTGGGATTTTTGAATGGATGTAATTCAATTGAATAAAATAACACCCAAGCTTCAAAGTTCCACACATACGTTAATGTTCCAAAATCATGATGACTTGGATAACACAACTAGGATCTGATCACTATGGTCAGCCTAATCGGAAAATAAAACAGTTTAAATATTTTAATAAATGATATAAAAAATTAGAAAATCATGGATTTGCACCATTGACATATATTCTCAAGCGTCAGTGATTTTAAGTATTCAATATCTATAGGATAATGAATATAAAAAATATAACAGGTTGAGAACCTCTCCTATCTAGGAAATCTGATTGATCTAGGGTAAGCCTATCCATAATGTGGATCTCATATGATGGAAACATATGGATCTCACAAGAGGATAAAAAACAAAACCTAAATAATAGATAACATGCATACACCATTTTTCTCATCATTAAAACAATCAATCATCATAATCTTAAAGAAACATTAAACCCATGTGCTTCCCTTCTAGCTTGGGATAGAAGGAACTTAGAAAAACATAATTAAATTGCAGAAATAAAAAGCAAAAGAAATAAAGAAATAAAGAAAGAAAATGCAAATAGAAAAATCTAAACAAAACAACTTATAAAGCTTTAATAAAACTAAAAACTCTTTAAAAACCCTAAACCTTGCTCTTGAATGCCTTGAATAATGTTTTAGAATGCCCTAGGAAGCCCTATTTATAAGTAGGGACCTCCAATTTTTGTACAAATTTGAAAAACCCTAGAAACCGCATCAAATATACATATTTTCCCAAAATAGACTTCTCGCTGTATAGTTCGTTTAAAACAGTCTTCCTGCTGCGCAGTTTCCCAAAATAAACTTCACAGCTTCAGAATACACTTTTTCAGGACGATTTCAGGATTCTTCACTTCAAATCTTCGATTTTTTTTATTCTTCACTCGGTTTTCTTAGATCTTTGGCATGTGAATTCTTCAATCTTGGTCTCCTAAGATCAATCCCTTGCTTTGGTAATTCTTGAGCATCAAAATCATGCTTTTAACATCCTTTTTCAATCCAAACACTTAAATTCACCTTGCAACACATACATGAGTAAAATAGAATATTAAGCGGATTCATGTTCATAAAACCAAGATATAAATGGGGAAAATTATGCAATATTTGAGTCTCAACACACCCCCCAACCAGCATTTTGCTAGTCCCAAGCAAAATAAGCGAAAAAATAATAATAATAATAATAATAATAATAATAATAATAATAATATAATAATAATTAAAAAAACTAATTTTAGAAACAAAATTAAAACGAAAAAAATAATAATAAAAAATTCTAACTACACCACTTTCGCAGGTAATCTCGATTGCATTTAGCATATGCAGCAAGCCTTTAAACCCCTAGGTTTCCCCTAGTGGACGAGTTATAGTCTCGTGAGGGTTTTCAGAAATGTTACCCACAAACATTGAAAACATGAAAAATAGCTTAACACTAAAAATTTATACAATTATGCCTCCATTCATCATATGAATTCCAAAACAAAACAATACTTACCCTAAGTCTGAAGTTAGTTAGAATCTCAATTTCCTAATCCATTACATCCTTGAGTTCAGAGACCTAATCAAAATTTAGAATAGTTACGATCCAATATCCTTAGGTGCTCGTGACACTAGTCTAACTTTGAAAAATATGTATGTTCTCTATCCTAACTCCTTTCAATCATTCCAAGAGTATGAAATCTCTAGTTATCTCATTTTTTTCATGTCATTTCTTTTATCATCATATCCTCATTATTATAGACCACCCTTAGATGAAGATTCCCACCGGGTTTGCTTCATAACCTAAGGTATCGTACTTGTAATGGTAACAGTAATGGATACTTAGGTATCCTTACTCCGGATTACTGACACGATTGTTATGGTCATTGCATTCATGCTCTATAATAAAATTTCTTTTTTTCATCACTCTTTTTTTTTTTTCTTCTTCAATATTCTATCTTTTAAGCATATATCAATGATACTAGTTTATTCAACCTTGTTTGAATCAAAAGTTGTTATTCTAGTTTACATATCATATTCCTCACTTAGTTAGCTAGGGTGTATTGTGAATTCAGTACATCAAATTACAACTCACTTTAAACTATGATTAGATAATTGAACTCAAGTTTATAATTTTCAGTTATCAGAATTCTGACTCTATCAACCTAGAATAAATATTAACTTTGCCTTTGGAATTCACACAATATCATGTTCACATAAAAATATTATTTTGAAAATGTTGAATTTTTTTTTCCATAAACCTAAAAAAATAAAATTAAACCTAAAAATAATAAAATAAATTGAAACAAAATAATAATAATAATAATAATAATAATAATAAAATAAAAAAAAAAAAAAAAATCACATGGATGACTATCCATACCCCCCAACCTAAAATCTACATTGTCCCCAATGTAATGATAATATAATGCAGAGAACAATAAAAATAAAAGAAAGGGTGGATATTACCTGCCATGAAAAACTCACCTGCTAGGTGACACTAAAAAAATGAATATGATACAAATTCTACACAAATGCTCCATCAGACTAGGAGCATCAATCTGAATATTCTGGCTCATGAAGAGGGAATGACTCCTCTCCCAAATGAAAGTTTTCCACATAAGGCTTCAATCTCTGCCCATTAACCTTATACACATTGCCATTACGTGGATTCTCAATTTCAACAGCCCCATGAGTATAAACATTCTTCACAATGAAAGGGCCTGTCCATCTTGATCTTAACTTTCCCGGAAAAAACTGGAGACGGGAATTGTACAATAGGACCTTTTGCTGAGGTTCAAAATTCTTCCTCAGAATATTTTTGTCATGAAAAGCTTTGGTCCTCTCTTTGTAGATTTTAGAATTTTCATAGGAGTCTCTCCTCAGCTCCTCTAATTCATTCAACTCTAATTTCCTTTGTCCACTTGCTTATCCATATCAAAGTTTAATTTCTTTATTGCCCAGTAGGCTCTATGTTCCAATTCCACAGGCAAGTGGCAAGCCTTCCCATACACCAATCTGTATGGAGACATTCCAATCGGGGTCTTATAAGCAGTCCTCTAAGCTCATAAAGCGTCGGATAGTCTGAGGGACCAATCCTTCCTATCTGGCCTTATAGTTTTCTCTAAAATGTGTTTGATTTCCCGATTAGAAATCTCAGCTTGCCCACTCGTTTGTGGGTGGTATGGGGTACTCACTTTATGCTTGATGCCATATTTCTTCATCAAAGCCTCAAATGTCCTATTGCAAAAGTGAGACCCACCATCACTAATGATGGCCTTTGGAGTTTCAAATCTAGAAAAAATATTTTCCTTGAGGAATCGTATGACCACTTTGTTGTCATTGGTCCTACTTGGAACTGCCTCAATCCACTTTGAAACATAGTCCACACCAAGCAATATATAAAGAAATCCAAAAGAAGATGGAAATGGGCCCATAAAATCAATACCCCAACAATCAAAAATCTCCAATGGCAAAATTGGGGATAAAGGCATCATGTTGCGCCGAGACACTCTTCCCAACCTTTGACATCTATCACAAGCAACACAGAAAGCATGGGTGTCTTTAAACATGGTAGGCCAGTAAAAACCACACTGCAGGATTTTTGCAGTGGTTTTCTTAGCAGAAAAATGGCCACCACATGCTTCCATGTGGCAAAAAGAAATAACACTCTGAATTTCATCCTCTGGGACACAACGTCTAAAAATTTGATCAGTCCCATATTTATATAAATATGGGTCATCCCAGAAGAAGTTCCTAACCTCGGTTTCAAAACGCTTCCTATCTTGTGACTTCCAATGATATGGCATTTTTCCTGTTACAAGATAGTTCACTATATCCGCATACCAAGGCAATTTGGAGATCGCAAATAATTGTTCATCAGGAAATTGTCCTGGATATGCATCTCCTCAGTGGAATCATTTAACACCAATCTGGAAAGGTGATCGGCCACTACGTTTTCTACTCCTTTCTTATCTTTTATCTCTAAGTCAAATTCTTGGAGTAGGAGGATCCATCTCAAAAGTCTCGGCTTTGCATCCTTCTTAGACAACAAATATTTCAAAGCCGAGTGGTCCGTGAAAATGACCACTTTAGATCCCAGCAAGTAGGACCTAAACTTATCCAAAGCAAAAAACTACTGCAAGTAACTCTTTTTCAGTTGTTGAGTAGTTCACTTGGGCCGAGTTTAGAGTTCTACTCGCATAGTGAATAACGTAGGGCCGTTTATCTTTCCTTTGGCCCAAAGCAGCCCCTATGGCATAGTCACTTGCATCGCACATTAGTTCAAAAGGAAGTGTCCAATCTGGTGGACGCATGATAGGTGCAGTGGTAAGAGATGATTTAATTTTATTAAAGGCATTTGCACACTCATCTGTCCACTTAAATGGAACATCCTTTTGAAGAAGATTAGTCAAGGGTCTAGTAATGACACTAAAGTCCTTGATGAATCTTCTATAAAAACCAGCATGCCCTATAAGTGATCTAATATCTCTAACAGTTCGGGGGATAAGTAGATTAGCTATAATGTCGAGTTTTGAGCGATCTACCTCGATTCCATTTTTGGAGATAACATGGCCCAAAACAATTCCCTTTTGAACCATGAAATGACATTTCTCCCAATTTAAGACAAGGTGTTTCTCTTCACACCTAGACAAGACAAGAGATAAATTGTTGAGGCATTCCTCAAAACTACTCCCAAATACAGAGAAGTCGTCCATGAAAACCTCAAGAAACTTCCCAACCATATTTGAAAAAATACTTAACATACACCGTTGGAAAGTTGCTGAGCGTTACACAATCCAAATGGCATCCGTTTGAAAAAATGTGCCAAATGGACAAGTGAACGTGGTTTTCTCTTGGTCTTCCAGGGCTATCTCTATTTGGTTATATCCGGAATATCCATCAAGAAAACTATAGAAAGAGTGACCTGCTACCCTCTCTAAAACTTGATCAATGAATGGTAGAGGGAAATGATCCTTCTTTGTGACCTGGTTCAATTTTCTATAGTCAATGCAAACACGCCAACCAGTGGTGACACGTGTTGGTATGAGTTCATTATTAGAATTCTGCACAATAGTTATTCCGGATTTCTTTGGGACTACTTGAGTTGGACTCACCCAAACACTATCGGATATTGGGTAGATGATTCCCACATCCAATAATTTGATCACCTCATTTTTTACAACTTCCATCATGTTTGGATTGAGACGCCTTTGAGGTTGTCTAATTGGTTTGGCGTCCTCATCGAGGTGTATCCGATGGGTGCATATGGAAGGGCTTATACCCTTGATGTCAGAAATGGCCCAACCCAAGGCTCCTTTGTGGTCCCTTAGAACATTCAACAATTTAATCTCTTGATCCTTGTCTAAAAATGAAGAGATCACCACAGGATAAGTTTTATTTTCACCTAAGTATACATACTTAAGCTCATTTGGTAGTGGTTTTAAATCAAACTTTGGAACATTGGTTGGTGATGGTAGAGGTCGCGAGTCCTCTATAGATAGGATTTGAGAGTGCGCGGTCTCCATTGGTACATACCAATGTCCTGAGTGGTAGTGCTCTCATTATCATCACAAATTTCAGCAAGCACTTTTTCTAAATCAGAATTTTTCAAGTCCCAAAGACTTGAATCAATTCCTCAGTCAGACTAGGTTCCAATTCCTCTTCTTCTGTCAAGCAGTCCATGAAATTCAGCTCATGGATATCATTATTATTAATGGGCTGCTTACATAGATTGAAAATATTTAGCTCTAGAGTCATGTTACCAAAAGACAAGTTCATCATTCCATTCCTGCAATTTATGATTGCATTTGAAGTTGCTAGGAATGGGCGGCCTAAAATGATGGGAACTTGAGCGCTAGCATTTACACATGGTTCAGTGTCTAGTACAATAAAATCCACGGGGAAGTAGAATTTCTCCACTTGGACTAACACGTCCTCTAAAATTCCCCTTGGTACCTTAATGGAGCGGTCAGCGAGTTGGAGTGTAATCGTGGTTGGTTTAAGCTCGCCTAACCCCATTTGTTTGTAAACCGAATAAGGTACTAAGTTGACACTTGCACCCAAATCTAGCAAAGCATGCTCAATTTGGAAATTCCAATAATACAAGGAATAGTGGGACTTCCCGGGTCTTTGTATTTGGGTACAACCCTTTGTTGAATGATAGCGCTCACTTTCTCAGTAAGGAAGGCCTTTTTGTGCACATTTAATTTCCTCTTTACAGTGCACAAGTCCTTGAGATATTTAGCATATGATGGAATTTGTCTAATGGCATCAAGCAGAGGAATATTGACAGTAACCTTTTGGAGCACATCCAACACCTCTTGATATTTCATGGGGACAGTTGGATTCCGAAGTCTAGATGGGAATGGAACTGGAGGCTCATATGACTTAGTCTCTTTATCCTTTTGTTGTTGCGGCTTTTGAACTATAGTTGGTTCATCATTTTCTTGAGACAGTGGCTCATCCTCCGGTATTTCTACCGGTTGCATTATCTTGTTATCGACTTCTTTTCCACTTCTCAAGGTAATGATGGCCTTAGCTTGTTCATGATGTAACTCATTTGGATTTGAGTCTCCAATGAAATGTGTATTTCTAGGGTTTGGCACAGGTTGAGAAGGAAGGGTGCCTTTTTCCCTAGCATTTAGTTGAGTCTCAATCCTAGCCACAGCTGTCTTTAATTCCTGATTTGATTGGATTAGAGACTGATTCATTTGAGCTTGAGAGTTCATGAATGCGGTCAATGCATCCTCCACAGATGATCGCTTTGGCGGGGGCACATATGGTGCATTGTTAGGTGCCCCAAAGAAGTTGTTTTGTGGAGGCATTTGAGGTGCATTGGGCGCATTAATTTGTGGTCCATTCCTCCAACTAAGATTAGGATGGTTACGCCAATTTGGATTATACGTGTTTCCCATTGGTTGCATAACTGACCTTGGTAGTTATTTAGTTATTATAGCATTGCTTGATCATGCTCATGCGTGATATTTTGTACAACTGAGATTAATTGACAATCTTTTGTGTCATGGTTGTACCACCACAAATGCTACAAAAATTACCTAAGGAAGTGTTTGCTTTAACCATATCAACCTTCCTAATTTCAAAGGCTTCGACCTTTCTAGCCAATGCAGCGAATTTTGCATTAAGGTCGTCTTCCTCTTAGGACATACATCCCGCTTTTCTCTAAGAACGGGTCTAGTTTGGTCTGATTTAGCAGAGACATCCCATGTCTGCGTATTCTCTGCTAACATATCTAGAAAATCCCAAGCCTCATTATGATCTTTGTCAAGAAAGGTTCCACCACACATCATCTCTATGAACTGACGGGTATCCATGGTGAGCCCCTTTCGGAAAGCATCAATCACGTGCCATGGTTCATAACCATGATGTGGACAAGTAATTAGAAGGTCTTTGAAGCGCTCCAAGCTTGAAAAAATAGTTCATTCCCCTTTTGGGAGAATGACATGATTTCTTGTTTTAGTGCATTTGTTTTGTGCTCGGGAAAGAACTTTTTCAAAAACTCTCTACTTAAGGCTTGCCATGAAGTGATGGTATTAGGTCTTAGAGAGTTGAGCCATGCTTTGCCCGATCCTTTAGAGAAAATGAGAATAGCCTAAGCTTAAGTATATCCCTATTGCCATTGTTTACTTGTAATGTTGCAATTACTTCCTCAAAGTCCTTGAGGTGCAAGTAGGGGCTTTCAGAATCCAAGCCATGAAATTTAGGAATCAATTGAATTACACCTGGTTTAAAATCAATGTTCCCTGTGTGAGCAGGGAACACTATGCAAGATGGTAAAGTTGATCTCTCAGGGTGTAAATGTTCACGTAAAGTCCGTGGTTGGTTTAACACATTCCTATGAACTTCATTTTCATCCTCAAGAGGAGGATTAAATTGATTTTCTCTATTTTGATTTATAGTTGGATCTGGCAGATTTGGATTATCAACTGGGTCTGCCATGGAATCCAAGTGATGTTGAGTGCCTCTTCTAAGTGAATGAATAAGGCCTGGAACTAGTCCCCCTTCAGAGGAGAGTCGATTGTTTTGATCCCTACTCCAACGGGACATAAACCATCCACACCACACAACAAATACCACTAATTAAACTAGCAAGTATGATACTTAAAATAAAAATAAAAACTAAATCAACAACCCAGGCGGTTGGGTAGGGGCCGACCATGAGGGTTCAGTCCACAAAAACAATAAAAATATTAATAATAATAATAAATAAATAAATCAACAAAAGTAAAACTAATGCAGAAATTAAACTATGTTAATCTGGAAAATAGATTCAGCGGATGATCTTTGTGATCAAACAGCAACTGTAGGACAACCATAGCACTTGGGTGATGAAATCCCAAGCAGGGCAACCTTATGTCACAGTTAGTGCTTGAAAGACCCAACTGAATTTATTTTCAAAGAAAAAAATAAAATAAAATCTACAGAAAATTTGGAGGGTTTAGAAGAGAACTTACCTTAGGAAAAAAAAACTTACCTTAGCTATCTTGCACAGATCTGATCTCTTTAAGTCTCTCCCGGCAACGGCGCCAAAAACTTGTTTGCTTGCCTCCAAGTGCAGAGGTTCGTAAGTAGTATCCCGTGAATACGGGGTCGATCCCACAGGGAGATGAATTGTGAGAAGAAAAAAATCAAACGCAAAATAAAACTAAGTAATAAAAATTAATCTGATGATTTGATTTTGGGATTTTTGAATGGATGTAATTCAATTGAATAAAATAACACCCAAGCTTCAAAGTTCCACACATACGTTAATGTTCCAAAATCATGATGACTTGGATAACACAACTAGGATCTGATCACTATGGTCAGCCTAATCGGAAATAAAACAGTTTAAATATTTTAATAAATGATATAAAAAATTAGAAAATCATGGATTTGCACCATTGACATATATTCTCAAGCGTCAGTGATTTTAAGTATTCAATATCTATAGGATAATGAATACAAAGAAATATAACAGGTTGAGAACCTCTCCTATCTAGGAAATCTGATTGATCTAGGGTAAGCCTATCCATCAATGTGGATCTCATATGATGGAAACATATGGATCTCACAAGAGGATAAAAAACAAAACCTAAATAATAGATAACATGCATACACCATTTTTCTCATCATTAAAACAATCAATCATCATAATCTTAAAGAAACATTAAACCCATGTGCTTCCCTTCTAGCTTGGGATAGAAGGAACTTAGAAAAACATAATTAAATTGCAGAAATAAAAAGCAACAAGAAATAAAGAAAGAAAATGCAAATAGAAAAATCTAAACAAAACAACTTATAAAGCTTTAATAAAACTAAAAACTCTTTAAAAACCCTAAACCTTGCTCTTGAATGCCTTGAATAATGTTTTAGAATGCCCTAGGAAGCCCTATTTATAAGTAGGGACCTCCAATTTTCGTATAAATTTGAAAAACCCTAGAAACCGCATCAAATATACATATTTTTCCAAAATAGACTTCTCGCTGCATAGTTCGTTTAAAACAGTCTTCCTGCTGCGCAGTTTTCCAAAATAAACTTCACAGCTTCAGAATACACTTTTTCAGGACGATTTCAGGATTCTTCACTTCAAATCTTCGATTTTTTTTTATTCTTCACTTGGTTTCTTAGATCTTTGGCATGTGAATTCTTCAATCTTGGTCTCCTAAGATCAATCCCTTGCTTTGGTAATTCTTGAGCATCAAAATCATGCTTTTAACACCATTTTTCAATCCAAACACTTAAATTCACCTTGCAACACATACATGAGTAAAATAGAATATTAAGCGGATTCATGTTCATAAAACCAAGATATAAATGGGGAAATTATGCAATATTTGAGTCTCAACAGTATTC
>JAJHSJ010000003.1:90342793-90382209 GCA_021015155.1 Magnolia officinalis | reverse complement strand
AACTTTAGATATGCTTCAATTTTGAGCTCAACAACTAAAATGAGATGGAAAAACAGATGGGCTGCGTGGATAAACTACATACATTCAAGGTACGATAAAAAGCCTACTGATTAACTCAGTACGCAATCAAAATTCCACGGAATCATGGCTCTTTGTACTTCCCCCAAAGGCTAGGCTCGTTTTGCAATGTGTTTAGAAGCATCACTTGAGCATGTGCTTACAATCACGCTCAAGGGAGCATCGTAACCGTCCATCATGTGTGCTCGACTGCAATTTGCAGATCCCCCCCCCCAAAGTCACCCCCGATCCTCATGTGGGAGAGCTTGGTTAGCAACGACAACGACTGAGGTAGTCCTAAACATAGTCCGCAAACCAGGCGAGTCGACCCGGGAATCGACCGAGTCAACCCGTTCCAGTCACAAGGTCAGAAAACCAGGAACGCAGATATGCAACTTTAAAACTATGGTCCTAACTCCTAAATGCATGATCAATGTAGTGAAGTCTTTTGCTCATGTAGTGAGTCGACTCACCTGCTGAGCTGCTCTCTCTGAGTGGTGCGGTAGTGCGCCTTTCTCCGAGCGGTGATGGCGTAAGGGATGGCCCCTCTCGTCGTAGAGAAGAGACCGCTGAATCTAGGCAGCTCACACCGCTCTCCCATCAGTATCCGCCTCTGCCAGAGAGGCGATATCGGGCTACCTCTCCCCCACTCCAATTCTCTCACTCCGCCAGCAACGCCGGCATCCGATCCAAATTCACGCTCTCCGTCTCCACCCACTTACTTGGCTCGCTCCAACAAACCGAACTCGTCAAAGCCTTCTTTATCCCACCCCAGCCCGATTTATTGCTCCTCTCATCCACGTTCGATTCCTGTATGATGATTTGTTTTGTATGGGCCCTTTTCTTTCTGGTCATTGCTGTGGCGCAAATGCCCACTGCGACGAATATCACACAGATGGACAGTAGGAGAGCTGGTTGGGGAGATTGCTTCCATTTTTGTTGAAGTGTTCTTAGAGTTTCCATTGGTGGTTGTGGAATGTAGAAAAGGTTGTAGGAGTTTCAGTGAAGAGTTACAGAGTAGGAAAGGAAAGTGAGGGTATTGGAGCGTTGGGATAGTGGTAGGATAGTTATGGGATATTAATGTGTTGCTTTCAATTAAGCATCCGTTGTGGTGGAATTTTCCCGTGACGTCACCGCTTGTCGGGATGTCATTGGTCTTATGTGGGCCCACTTCTTGTTGCCGTTGCAGGACTGGAATCCTCTGCCACACCGTCTAAAAGACACGAGTCTGTGGGGCCCATCATGTTGTATATGTAAATCCACTCCGTCTATCAGTCTCTATCGTCTAAGTTGGGTCTTAATACCAAAAATCGGATACATGTACATCTCAGATGGGCCATATCATCTGGAACGATGGGGAAGGGATGCCAACCATAGGTTTGTGTGTGGGGCCACTATGGTGTGGGTCTTTCATCAAACACGTTACTCAGGTGTAACTCCAGGATGAAGAAAAGATACAACAATCAGATTTATACAAAGCTCAGGTGGGCCACACCATTTGATGTTACCGGTTTTAGGACCAATCGCACATTGTTCTCATTGGTGTGCCATATATAAGTTTTTAGTCGGGCATATATTTAGTATTTATGGTACAAATAATGGTTCTCACATGATGGACGGAGTGGATTTTACGTATACAGTATTGTAGGCCCCACATAGCTTAGTTGCTTTATGATAGGCTTCGAACAGTTGTTGTAGACGATTCTAGTCCGTTGTTAAATAGCCGATCACGGGATCTTATGATGCGTTATTTTGTGGTCAGGCATGGTGTGATGGTTCAGACACATGCAACCGGCAATTCTGTATATGACATATATTGAATTTAATTCAACCGTGCAGACTGGGGAACTCACTATAGAGAGCTCGCATAGCCGTTGTTTGGACGATTTTTAGTTTTTTTTTTTTTTCTATTTTTGGGCTGTACAACGGTCGAGCTTGGTGGGCCACTATGTTATGCGTGTTACATCCACTCCATGCACCAGGTGGTCCCGTAGATTGTATCCCCTTCCACCGAAGTTCATCCCGATTCACAAATGTGGTGGGCCACACCACATGGGAAATGGAGAGTGAATGCTAACCATAGGTTGTGTGTAGGATGTACTATGGTGTCTATATTCCATCCAATCCGCTCATCATGTGTGCCTCACAATCATAATCAGATCCTCCAAAAATCAGCCTGATCCAAAATTCAGGGGGACCACACTGTAATGTAAGGTGTGGATCAAGCACGTTCCTATGGACAAAATTAGGTTGACAGGTGGAAATTCCTGTAAAAAATTCGAATTGGTGACTGATTTATGCCATTTAGATATCTCGACAGATATATTAACCTATCAAAATCCCCCCTATACTAAAATTGAAAATTTTGCGAATTTCGACGACTCAGTGTTTCGACCAGTCAACAGTTATGTGGAACTGCTCAAACTGGCAGAAATTAGGTAGAGAGCATTTTGGAATTTGGACCAATCAACTGGATATGTTGATTGGTTAAATTATGCTGAATTTTGTCGAATTTTCCTTAAACTTCTTCTAATCCTGTATGTTAGGAATGTGAATTCCTACATCACAGTGCTTGAACTTAGAAGTTTTAGGATTGATTTTACATCATTCCACTGTGTGGCCTACATAAGTTTCAAAACCCACTGATTTTTATTTAGAGTGCACACTAAACATGAGAAGGCTCACTTGATGCATGGAGTGGATGTCGTGCCCAGAACGCTTTGGTCCCACAAAACATTGGGTGTTTTACTGGTAGTGTACAACAAATGTTGCGGAGGATTCCAATCCGTCTCTTAGATGTGCCGCCCATCAGCTAGTTAGGACATTGATTCAGGAAGTTTAGTTTATTATTGATCTGCAGTGTGGCACATGATTTGAAATCTCACTCTGCTAGAGTATAAAAGTCTTACTCGGGCTAATCGTGGTTTGAATTCTATTCCTAGAATTATAGGTCCTCAACCCGAGTACACGCAAACCATAACCGGGCTACCGGTTTGTAAAAGTGGGGCCATGGTTCGTGATCCATGCCCTTAGTCTGGTGGACCATGACCTGAAAATCTCTCAGATTCGAATGTCATGATCACCAATCTTGGGCGCTCTCTCTATGTTAACTATTGTTGCCTTCTGTTCCTAACCATTTATTTGCTTGGTATACGTACAAACCCTTGTATGTATTGTCTTATGTCTTAAATATGCCTGTAATCGGGTCTATAGATGGGATTGACAGACCACTGGCTTCGATCATATCGATGGATGTCGATCGCACTTGATATGATCGAAGCTCTCGTCGACCAAGTTACGCGATTTTATAAATTTGCAGAGTTTTATTTTCTATTTCAGTTTTTAACCTATTAAAGAGTTTATAATCACAATTCGGGGGAATATTCGGGATGTATTTCCGATTGATAATCTCCATTTCTTGTAAACATTGATTTTATAGTAAATTTACTAATGCTTTGTACCGTAGTTGTTTCCGTATGAATTTTTTTGCGTAAAACCCAGTATTTCATTTGTACTTGGTCTAATTGATCTCTTCTTGTTTGATTATAACTCATAGTTGCTTCATTAAGTCCCCCAAACAATATGCTGGTAGAATAGAAAAGGCATACACATGAGGAGGCTGGAGTTATCGCAGCATTGGTGAATCAGGATCGTCCATCCAGTAAGTCCTTCCATGATAGTCCGTGGCTACAAAACAACACCACCGGTGCAATCCTGCTTCTCGGATATGTAGCTTCCAAGTGCACCTTAGAATTAGAAAGTAGGTGAAAGGTCCACAATGAATGATGGATATCCATCTACCCTGACCGGGATCATTCCCCTGGTGTGGTTTTATAACACAGCCATACAAGATTGACCCAGAAGATGAGTGGACAAGTACGAATTAATTGATTTAATTGCGGAGAGAAACGGTCACATTTGGGACACGTCAGTCAATCATTTACTCCGGAACTACTTCCATTAATCTACAATGCCAACTAAATAAAAATATTACAGGCCCAAGAATTAGGTTGATAAATCGATCAGGTGGACTATTTTTTTAGGAAACAAATGTACGGCTTAAAAAAAGTTTCTCGTTTTTATTATTTAAAAAAAAAAAAAAAAAAAAAAAAACCATGCACTTGTTTCAAGTATTATGGACCACTCAATAAGTAGAGTTGCCTAATTTTTACCAAATAGAGAGTTTTGATTTTGTATTTAGCTAAACATGTGATGGGAGACCGCATGCCTTTACAGGTATGGACTTGCAAGCCTCTTCAAAGAAAGCTTTGTCAAATTGTATTGATTGGATTTGGAATGATTTTACGAAAGTGAAGAACTATAATATTGTGGGGCACTTGGAAGTTGTGTAGGAGCCGTGCAAGTCTTAAATTTAAATTAAAGTGTATGAATTATTCGTCCTAGTTGAGATATCATGAACACGAATTAAGCTTATTTGATTATATAGCTATCGGATTAATAGATATTTATTCGATGGTTAAAAATTAAAATTATTTGCAATTCTATTTTAGCAAACAAATGCCTATCTAATCATATTATGATTGTTCAACCAATTTGATTTTATAGATGAGGATGGCAATGAGTTTCACAATTTGACTAGTTTAATTTCAGCTAAATATGACATATATGCAACTACGTACAAGTAGTTGCATGCAATTCATAATATCCGAGGAATTATATATTTTCTTTATTAATGCTTTATTTATTGTGCATTATCATATGTATAGATAGTATTGATATAATTGGGAAGGATTTGCTTGGAGACTTCATTAGGGTCTCTATATTCCTAAGAAATGAAATATGACAAGTTTAATACGGAATATATTATGGTGCATAACTTGTTTGGTTCTTCGTAGACCTAAAATATTGCTATAGCTAGTAGATAAGTAGGATTGTTTAGTCCTTGGGCCACTATACAAGGCAAGATTGTTATGCATACGCTAAATCTCTACCATAGGACATGATCTCAGCACGTGTATGTTTGTGCATGTGTATGCATTAACTAGATTTAGGAAGTTAAGCAGATGAGTCGAAATAGGTTAATTGATGAGTTATTTTACATGGTGTGACTGTTTTATGTATGATAAGTCTTTATAATGAGATATTGTCCTCACACATGTATAGGTGTATGTTTGTATATACATCATTTGGATTTAGGACAACAAGTTGGATTTGGCTGTGTATTATTACCTTGCACTTTCTATGTTTGTTACGCTTATCTTTAGACTTGAGACGACCTAATTTAATTTGAATTTAATTTATTGTTGATTTACCAATATATGAACCTCTTAAGTGGATTATAGTAAGTTGGGTAGTCAATCATATTCTCATGGATATTATGATTCTTAATATTAAAAAATTATGATCCTTAGGAGTTTATTTGTATGTCAAAAGTTATTGATCAATATAATCGGCCAAACTAGTTTTGTAAATTAATTTGATTAAATATTTAATTTTAAAATATTATATGCATTGTTTTGTAAAATCAACAATTCAAATTTATTATTTGATAATGATCTATTATGACAGCATGATATCATGGGTTTGGATAGTGAAGCTTAAGGAGGTACGTAGATAGATATGTTTATGATAGCACGAGGCATGGTGATCACGAACATCCATGCAATGTACATGTGGAAATGTCAACTTAGAGAAGTTTGATTTGATCAAAATTCTTATGTGGTTAAACAAATATATTGTCGGTATCCCTTGCAGTTTAAGTATCATACAATGATTGCTTCACTCATGATTAAAAAAAAAAAAAAAAAAAAAAAAAAAAAAAAAAAAAAATTGTGGTTAAGGCTTAAAAATCTATAAATATATGAGAGTAGCATACAAGGCCCTACAAAACTTTAGCCTCCAACAAAGGTTCTTTGGCATATATAGTAGAATTCCGAAGGTGAGCAGTTCAAGTGAATTAGGAGAGAGAGAGAGAGAGCAAGCACCGATCATCTTGCATTCTCCATAAAAGGAACTTTTAAGTTTGTGTTAATTTATAGACTTGCCTTGATTCATTTGGCTTCCACCATGTGTAAATATTTTGAAATCACACTTTAATAATAATAATAATAAAATCTTGAATTTGAATTTAGAGTTGAATGCTAACTGCTTGTAATTTTCTTTTTACTATTCTATAAAAAGAGACTGTCGCCATCCTCTATTTTGCATAAATATCGTAAGGACTACGTGGAATAGATTTGGCAGCATGGATGGTTCCACTCATTAGAACACTCATGTGGGGCCTTAGTGGGCATTGACCAATTCTTGATTTCGAGGTTAGAGTAAAAAAGAAACTCTTCTTTTGAGCTTTATGCTCAACTTGGAGGTCATGCTTGGGTCTAATCATAAACTTTTGGGCTCAGGCCTAGGCTTGCCATCCTTGGCATACGCCGTGCTTGGGCTTTAGTCCTTATCTGTTGGACCAGGCTAGGCCTATCTTGGGATGGTTCAACACAGCCCGTTTCCACCCCTACCTCTAGTAAGCATCTCTCTCACCATTTAGCAGAAGAGTGTTCACCGCGTTAATTTCTATTCAGTAATTTACGAGTAAGCCCCTAACTAGAAACCATTTAATGTTTAAGTACTCGCTTAGCATTATAGGAAGCGTATTGCTTCCTACCCCTGCTAGTATCTAACCACAAATGATCAGATCTGTGTTGGGGTCCACATAATATATCTGTTAATCCACACTGTCCATCCCTTTTTTCATATCATTTTAAGGTATAAGCTCAAAAATGAGGCAGATCCAACAGTCAAATGGATCACACCAAATAGTAAGCTTGGATTGCATTAAATGCACATGGCATTAAATTTAAGTTGCATTAAATACAAGAGTCATATGTGGTGGGGTCCACTTAAGCGCTATACCTACCTCATTTTTGGGTGAGCCCAAAAATGATGTGAGAAAGGGATAGATAGCGTAGCAAACAAATACATGAATATTGTTGGCCCCACACATATCTGCCTCTTCCGGAAGTAGTGATGTGGGTGGGACTCTGACAAGAAAGCTTACCTAATGCATGTATTGTATATCCACATTATCCATCAGCTTTTCTGGATTATTTTAGGGTTTGGTACCAAAAATGAAGAAGATGTGATTTTTAGGTGAACCAAACCATAGGAAACAATGGCCGTTGAACACCAACCATTAAAAACTTCCTAAGTACCACCTTAAACTTTTGTTGACCATCCAAGCTGTTAATAAGGTCAAACAAAACTGGATGAAAGTGTGTATATATCAGTGTGATCCAAAACTTTAGTAGCCCATAAAAGGTTTTTAATAGTCAATAACCACTGTTTCCTGTGGTGCGGTCCACTGAAACTTACACCACCATCAATTTTTGTACCACCCCCAAAAATAATCTGGAAATGCAGATGGACAGCATGGATATATATATATATACAATGCAAACATCAAGGTTGGCCCTACAGTCAGGGTCCTACCCATGGTGGCTGATTCCAAGTTGCATGGCAGCCCCACTCCTAAAAAATGTTTATATTAGTAATGTCAAATAGGGCTTGGTGAAGGTGAGTTCGGCTAGTTAGTATCATCTCAATGTTGTAATTAGGCCATGGTCATCTACAAAGAGGCCCACCTAGTGAACTGTCTCAATCCATCATCTATTGTACAAGTAGTGAACATCCAACCATTGGATTTCAAAATTGCAACTAGATCATTTATGCCTAAAAATGTCCCACCCTTCGGAGGCCTCCTTGCGTTTCTCTTTCTGCCTTGTCAGCTTAGAACAACCCCATTCTGGATGGAGCATCGCTTGAAGATTTTACATTGATAGGATGACCTCAACCATGTAAGTTCATTGATTTGAAGTTAGGTCATGTACTATTTTATTTTTACCGTCCAATATCCGGTAGCCTCCAATTAGGGCTGTCGGCAGGCATGCAGCCCGGCAGCAGGTACCTAATTGGATACCATTTCGCGGACCTGGTTAGAAATCCGTGACAGGTACGGATCTGCCATTTTGGACCCGTTAGAAGACGGGTCTAATTGTTTTTGAGTCGGTGTCCACCAAAGGATTAGAGTGACTTTTGTTTTTGAAGAAGAAGAAGAAGAATATAACACATGTATATTAAAAGCCAGTTCTAGCAGGTTGGTTCAATATGGGTCAGGTTAAATTGACTGGAGCCCGAGCCACGCTCAAAAGTTGATTGGCCATGCAAAGAGGCCTAAGACCGGCCCAGCAGCTGATCTTGAAGATCCAAGCCAAGCTTATAGCCGGGTCAGGTGAGCTACCTGGCTCATTGCCATCCTTACTGGACACCCATGGTACCCGAAAACAATCGGATCCCATTCCCCTTTTAGTATACCACCGAATAAGTTACTTTTTAACTTAAGTCAAGTCATTAAGAGAGCATTTTGATTGCAAGTTACTTAAGATAAGTTACTTATACCTTAAGTAGCTTATTTTGACTTCTACGTATAAGTTAAAGTGATTAAGTAAGCTTAAGTGAAAAAGTTATTTATAATTGATTTTAAACCAAACTTACCTTAGAGAAGTATCAATTGTAACTTATTTGATGATATCCAAATCGGCCCTAAGTTACTTTTTTCACTTAGGTTAGATTAATGAGTATTATTGTAAAAGTAACTTATTGGTTAAAAGCTACTTTCACAATAAAAAAATTTTTAATAATTTTTCACTTATTAATTTTCTCTCTCCCTCTGTCTATGTCCAAGGAGGCCCCACGTGATGGATTGTCCATATCAAAGGTGTGGCTTACACAATAAATGACCCACATCAAAGGTGAGCTCCACATGATGGATGACCCTATATTAATGTGAACCCACATAATGGCTGGTCTACAACAAAGGTCAGCCCATAATGATAAATGGCCCACATCCCAAGTGGGTGGTATGATGGATGGTCCACTTCAAAGGTGGGGCCTACATGATGGACGGTCTACATCAAAGGTGGGCTCCACATGATTGGCAATGGAAAATGAAGCTAGCCTCACATGATGATAGCTCATATTGAGGTGGCCCCATATGGTGGACATTGCATATCAAAGGACGGCCCATAATGATGAATGGCGCCCATCCAAGGCGAGCCCCACATGATGGGAAACCCATATTGAAGGTGGGGCCCACATAATGGATAATCCACATCAAGGGTAGGCTCCACATGATGGGCAATAAAAAATGGTGGGCCCCACATGATGTGTGATTTGCATTAAGGTGGACCCCACATGATGAATGGTCCGCATTAAAGGTCAGCACAGTGATAGTGGCTCATATCCAAGGCGGGCTCCACATGATGGATGACCCACATCAGAGGTGGGCCCACCAGAAAAAGTGGGCTCCACATGATGGGTGGTGAATATTGAAGATGACCTCACACGATGGATAATAACATTGATAGTGGGCCCACATGATGGATGACAAACATTAAAGGTGAGCCCTACCTAATGAATAATGCACGTTAAAGGCTGAGCCCCCTAATGATGAACGACCTACATCCAAGATGGCCCCGCAAGATGGATGGCTAGGACCAAACAATGAACAATTCATATCAAAGGTTGGCCCCCACCTGATACGTAGTGGATGATGTGAGAAGGAGCAAACCTACTCAGCGGGGTAATTACTTGTAATGTTGTAAATCAAACTTTTTGTTTTTTTTTATTAACTTCTTATAGTGATAAATTTATTTTTTACCAAACATATTCATCAGTTAATTTAATTACGTGGAAATCAAAATAAGCTACTTACAAGCTACTCATGGCATAAGTAACTTATAACCTGATCATCCAAACCCTTAAATGGCCCGGATACAGCCGGATCTCAGAACCTTAGGATCCGACCCCAACGGGACCCGTTGACGGTCCTACCTCCCATAGGGTTGTTTCGGATCATCAATCATGCAATTCCTTAGGCTAGGGCCCATAGACGTCAGCCCTACGATTTGGACGGTCTAACGGGACACAATGTAGGCATCGCGTACTGCAGCTGACTCACCATCATGAAGAAATTGGGGGTGAACTAATCTTGTTCAAAAAGAGGTACTGTACAAATGTGAACCGTCCATTTCGAACCAATGTTGTCTTGTTTGAAATTAGTGGCGTGTGCGTTGTATATGAACGGTTGTCCTTTGGTAATTATTAGAGAAATTTACCACTGTAGACGCCACCTTTTATCCAGCGTCTTTTATGAAGCATTTAAAACCTAACTTACCAACTTAGACCTTGCACGTACCGACAGCAAATTTGAGGACGAAAATACCCCTCCTTTTCATGCTATTCTCTCTATTTCACTCCCTTTCCTCGGTCCATATCTGAAAAAGGTAATAAAAAAATTAAAAAATAATAATAATAATAACAAAAGATGAAAAATCCTTTTCAACAACGAAAATCTGTTGCTTTGATCGCACCATCCTCTCACTGGATCCCACCCTCTCCATACATCTGCATTTTTCAATTTTCTGAAAATGGTCCCTCCACGGAAGAAAGCACGCACCACAGGTATAATGTAGTATATTTCCCTAAATGGTGTAAATTTTTTGTGGGCCATTGAACTGCTGTATGAAGCAGGAATCTTAGTTTTCGGTTCATCCATGTAAAAATCATCCTATGAAGATGATGGATTATAAATAAAACATCATTGTGGGGCATATCAAGGTTTCTACAGTGGAATCATTGTTTCCTATGGTATGATCCATTGGATATTTGGATATGCTATCATTTTGGGCTCAAACCCTTACTTTAGATGGAAAAACGGATGAACGTCGTGGATAGTCCACATACATTCAAGGTGGGCCCAACTCAGTTACTCAGTACGATAAGAGCGTACTGATTTCCAATTTGCGAGAGTTTTTGGTCCATTTGACCTACTTCTCGGCAATATGATTGAGTCATCACTGACATTCCCAGTGCATGATTGATGAAATTCCCTGAGCAATTCATGAATTTAACAGAGAAATGAGAAAAATATGACCAGGAACTTTCATAGATTTATGTAATGTAAAGGAAAATATTATGAGCCGCTCGGTCAATGTCATTAACTGCTCGGTCAAATTCATCGAAGAGAAATTGAATTTCATGTAAAGCTCGTTCAATTATCTGTTAGGCTAGTTCAATTTCATTTAAAGTTCATTCTAACTCATGTTAGCCTCATTGAGTTTCATATTAGCCTTATTGAGTTTCAAGTTAGCCTCACTCAATTTCAAGCTTACCTCGATCAAATTCATGTTTCCCTTGCTCAGTTTTTAGCTTGTCTTGCTCAATTTTCATCTTGTCATGCTCAATTTCTAGTTTGCCTCGCTGAATTTCTAGGTCGCCTTGCTGAATTTCTAGGTTGCCTCGCTCAATTTCTAGTTTGTCTCGCTCAATTTCTAGGTTGCCTAGCTCAATTTTTACGTTGTCTCACTGAATTTTCAGCTTGCCTTGCTAAATTTCTAGGTTGCCTTGCTCAATTTCTAGGTCGCCTCGCTCAATTTTTAGGTTGCCACGTTCAATTTCACCTTACCTCGCTCAATTTTTTAGGTTACCTCGCTCAATTATCAGCTTGTCTCGCTCAATTATCACCTCGCCTCGCTCAACTTCTAGTTTGCCTCGCTCAATTTTGAGCTTGCCTCGCTCATTTTCTAGCTTGACTCGCTCAATGTCTAGGTTGCCTCGCTCAATTTCTATGTTGTCTCGCTCAATTTCTAAGTTGCCTCGCTCAATTTCTAGGTTTCCTCGTGCAAATTTTACATTGCCTCGCTCAACTTTATAGGTTGCCTCCCTCAATTTCTAAGTTGCCTCGCTCAATTTCTAGGTCGCCTCGCTCGATTTCTAGGTTTCCACACTGAATTTTTAGGCTGACTCGCTGAATTTCTAGGCTGACTCGCTGAATTTCTAGGTTGTCTCGCTGAATTTCGAGGTTGCCTCGCTCAACTTTGTAGGTTCCCTCGCTCACTTTCTATGTTGCCTCACTCAATTTCTAGGTCGCCTCGCTCGATTTCTAGGTTGCCTCGCTCAATTTCACCTTGCCTCGCTCAATTTTTTAGGTTGTCTCGCTGAATTTTCAGCTTGCCTCGCTTAATTATCATCTTGCCTCGCTCAACTTCTAGTTTGCCTCACTCAATTTTGAGCTTGCCTCACTCATTTTCTAGCTTGCCTCGCTGAATTTTGAGCTTGCCTCTCTCAATTTTCACCTTGCCTCGCTCAAATTCTAGTTTACCTCGCTCAATTATGAGCTTGCCTCGCTCAATTTCATGTTTGCCTTCCTCAATTTCATGTTTCCCTTACTCATTTTCTACTTTGCCTCGCTGAATTTTTTGTTTGCCTCGCTCAATTTCAAACTCCCCTCGCTCCATTTCATGTTTCTCCCCACACAATTTCTAGTTTGCCTCCCTTAATTACCAACTTACCTCGATGAACTTGTAGCTTGCCTCGATCAAATTCATGCTTGCCTCACTTAATTTCACTTGAGTCTTATTCGATTTATGCTGAAGCTCGCTCAAATCCATCAACATCTTGAATGAATGATTCAACTATGTTTAATTTTTTGCAGTATGATTCATTATGTAGTGAACTTTATTTTTGATATATTTTTCCATTACATGTTTGTAGGTGATGATTCTTGTACTAAATTTTCAAACCCATCCTCAATTTCAACTTGCCTCGCTCAATTCCTAGGTTGCCTCGCTCAATTCGCTGAATTTCTAGGTTCCCTCGCTGAAATTCTAGGTTGCCTCGCTCAATTTGTAGTTTGCCTCGCTTAATTCCTAGGTTACCTCGCTCAATTTATAGTTTGTCTCGCTGAATTTCTACATTGTCTCGCTCAATACTTATGTTGCCTCGCTCAATTCCTACATTGTCTCGCTGAATTTCAAAGTTCCCTTGCTGAATTTGTAGGTTGCCTCGCTTAATTTGTAGTTTGTCTCGCTCAATTCCTAAGTTGCCTCGCTGAATTTCTACGTTGCCTCACTCAATTTGTAGTTTGCCTCCCTCAATTCCGAGGTTGCCTCGCTCAATTTGTAGTTTGCCTCGCTCAATTCAAGGTTCCCTCGCTCAATTCCTAGGTTGCTTCGCTGAATTTGTAGTTTGCCTCGCTCAATTTGTAGTTTGCCTCTCTCAATTCCTAGGTTGCCAAATTCAATTTGTAGAAGTCAAAATTTGTGCCAGGCTTCTTCACGTTTGCCTCTCTCACGTTTGTCCGGGCTTCTTTCCTTCTTTTTTTTTTACTTTTCTTTTTTTATCCTTTCCCATTGTGGACATGACTTAGAGGCTAACTGCACATAAATGTGTTAAAGTTATATGTTCATGCACACACAAGAGGGGCTGAGAATAGATTAATATACAGATACTGGTAATCCCCCAGTTACGAAGATAATATGTTAACAGGAAAAAAGAAACCCCCCAAAGCAAAGAAATGAAGCAAATATTCACATCTATAGAAGCATTTAGACTGTTTTTAAGAATAAAGAGTTGGGAAATTTAGTGCCCAAAGAAATGTCAAAATGCATTCAAAAGTTGAGGTAATAATCATTTATAAGTTCACGTGCATACAAGAGGGGTTGGGAATAGATCAATATATAGGTGCCAAGTATGGTAATCTTCCAGTTACAAAGATATTCTGCTAATGGGGAAAAAGAAACTGCCCAAAAGGAAAGAAATGAAGCAAATATTCACATCTACAGAAGCAATTGGAGGACTGTTTTTAAGAATAAAGAGTTGGGAAATTTACTGCCCAAAGAAATGCCATACACTATTCACCAAGACAGGTTTTCATCATATAACCAAATCTTCTGACAGACACAGTTGAGCTGGCAAAAACAAAGGATTCAGAATATTGGCAAGATAACCATACATTCTTGTTTTGACACTAATCCAAATGGTAACACATCAGCCATTTTCTCAAATACAAGAGGTTCTTACGAGTTGAAATCTTTTCTGTGGAAAATCAGGCAATAAAAGCCATCTTTAAATGAAAGTTAGTGCCTTAATATCTGGCGAGCTATAAAAATGAAGGTCATTCGACTGTTCTGTAAAGCCAACAACATGATCTCATCTTAAAGAATTGCATCCTTTTATTTTATTAATTATTATTTTTACCTTCTTTCCATTAGGCCATGTTTGAAAACCATGGATTCAGTGCCAAACAACAGAAAAAGAAAATAGATTTCCTTTGATGTGACTATTTATTTTGTTTGGATAGCAAAGAAAATGGTGGATTCCACCAAGCAATCATTACACTTACATAATTTGGATTATTTGCACAGCCGCAAGAAAGTAGGTAAGCATTGTGAGAAGAATATGAGATTTTCACTTGCTACCTAGGCAACTATTAGATAACACTTGATTGTAATCAACTCATTGATTGTAATCAGCTCGTTGATTGTAATAGGGAAAGTGTTAAAAACTGGAGACTATAAACAGAGACTATCTAATGAATTTTTAGGTTCCTTTGTTGAATTTCTACGTTGCCTCACTGAATTTCTAGGTTCCCTCGCTCAATTTATAGGTTGCCTCGCTCAATTCCTAGATTGCCTCGCTCAATTTCTAGGTTGCCTCGTTGAATTTCTACGTTGCCTCACTCAATTTCTACGTTCCCTCGCTAAATTTCTAGGTATCCTCGCTGAATTTCTAGGTTCCTTCGCTCAATTTCAGGCTTGCTTCGCTGAATTTATAGGTTCCCTAGCTCAATTTCTTAGATGAAAATTGAGTCACGCAAATAAGGAATTCAACGAGGACTCGATCAAATTCAGAAGATGGTAAGCTTGTCATGATCGAGGCAACCTAATAATTGAGCGAGGCAAGCTAGAAATTCAGCGAGTTAGGCTGATTTTGAGTCAGGGAAACATGAAGTTGAGCAAGGCAAGGTGAAAATTGACCAAGGCAACATACGAATCAAGCAAGGCAAGCTGAAGACTGAGTCAGGCAAACAAGGAAACTAACGAGGTAAGTTCGAAAAAATTGATGATCTGTTATGATATCAAGCAACTGAATCTTATACTTATATAATGTTTACCTTTACCCCTTTGAAATCTCATCATCTTATTCCAAGTAAACTTGTACTCTCACCTTCTATTTTTCAACTTCTAATGCGGACATAAAAAACCATTACACAACGTTTCATAGTCAAATGGTTACAAAAAATGTTCGATGGCAACAATCAAGCATTTTTGTTTCTTGCTAGAAAATTGCCAAGATTTAAGAAGAGTATCAAGATATGCTAGTCACAAGATTCGTTTTTCTAATTTTTGTGGGTTGGCTTGGTACTCTTTTGATCATTCTACCTAGTTAGAAAATCCATTTTTCTTCTTATAATTATCTTCAATGAATAGTGGAGGGGGAGCCATCATATGAAACTTGCGAGGCAATTGAAACAAGAGGAGTGACACCAAACAAAACAAGGCGTGATTGTGGTGTGAATATATATATATATATATATATATATATATATATATATATATAAAGGAGTGGGGGGAGGCCGCCAAATCGGCTTATAGTACGTCTGGCTATGGTTATAATCCGTAGCCATAGGGACCCCGAGAAATCGATGTGGCCCTGCTAGACAGGCCAACAAATGGTGGGGAGGCTACCAAACCGGCTTATGGTACGTATAGCTATGGTTATAATTCGTAGCTATAGGTCTACTTTGCAGATTAGGGATATTTTTGTCTTTAAATGCTCGTCGTGCGTACAGGTCCAAGTTAGTAAGTTAGGTTTGAGATGTCTCATAAAAGACGCTGGGTAAAAGGTGGCGTCTACAGTGGTCACTTTCTCTTATTATTATTACTTTTTTGTACTAACCGTCCACTTCTTTCAGTACGTGGATTCTGGTCAGAAGCTAGGTTGACCGTATGTTTACGTGAAATCCACTCCGTCCACCCGCTTTTCCAGCTCATATTAGGACACGAAAGAGGTGGATCTAAAATTCAAGTGGGCCACGACAGGAAAATGTGGAGATTGAACACCCACCGCTGAAACATTCGTGGAGCCAAAGAGGTTTTGTTTCAGGCTAATATTTTTGTGATTCCATTTCATCCCAGTGGGAATGACCTTATGAACGCTTTGGATGGTATATAGACATCAAGGTAGACCCCGGGAAGGTTTCAATGGTAGACATGTCCCTCGCCCACCTTTTTGCATCTTGTGGCCCACTTGAGTTTTGGATCCACCTCATTTTTGGTCACACAACATAACGTAAGCTGGAAAAATGTATGGACGGTGCGGATTTCTCACAAACATCACGGTGGGCCTCACCTAGGACCGGAGACGTAGGCAATCCGTCTCCCTTTCTGGGGGACCGAAGTCTGTGGACCACACCATTTTAAGCAGCGTGTAAAACGCTCAAGCTCTGTGGGGTCCATCATACTGTATACGTAAAATCCACTCCGTCCATCAGATGAAAAACATCATTTGGACCGTACATATGAAAGATAAGCTCGATTAAACACTCATATGGCCACGCCAATTGGACCAATGTAAAATTGCTATCAAAACCTCTAAGTCACACATGCTACGGCCGCCTGAGTTTTTAATCAGGCCGGTCTTTGTATCTTCCCTTCATCCTGCTGAGTTACAACAGACGAACAGGTTTGATGAAAGATACCATGGTGGCCCCACACGCAAGCTTATGGTTGTCATCCCCATCTCCACTATTCCATGTGGTGTGGCTCATATGAGCTGTGTATCCGGCTGATTTTTTACTTCAGAGCCTAACATCGAGTATAGAGTCGGATAGACGGTGGATTTTATATACAACATGTTAAGGCCCACAGACTCGGATGCTTCAATCACGGTGTAAAACAGATATGGTAGAGAAATCGAGAATGACTCACCTTCTATACAGGCCGATCTTGTTTATGGATAATGACGTGCTCTGTCTCACGTGATGAGTGGCGCGTATCTTTCGCTGGCTGTGGGATATTTGATGCTTTGGCTGCGTACTATGTTTTTTTTTAAAATAAAAATAAAATAAAAATAAAAATCAGGCAGTCACAAATCGTACAACCGTGGCAAAGTAAACCGATAAAATTGTGTGAACTCACAGTACCAAAATCAAATCACTGTAATTATTCCTTACCTTTTTTTTTTTTTTTTTTTTTACACACGCACTCAGACTTCCCACACGCGCACTTACACCGCAGTCCTGACGTTGATTTCTATTTTAAACCGTCCAATAAATGTCCATGGATCTAGTGGTCAAATTATCTAATAATTGTAATTCTTGGTTTACTGTTGTTGGTGATTTTAATCTATATAAAAACAGGAAATTTTACGATTGATATATTGATTGATTCGATCCGAGTAATTTTGGATTTTTTTTCGATTGCTTATTATACACCTTCGGGAATCTTCGACCCTATCGACATTATCGAAAGTTCTATTAAGAAATGGCGTGAGTTATGCGACTTGCTGGTTTTATTTCTAATCTTACGAGGGGGTTATATAAGTGCCTTGTAATCACTAGTAAGGGTGAATTAGGGTGAATTAGGAACATGAGATAGAGTCAAATGTGTCTAGGGTTTTGAGGTGGGGAATTTGTGTTAAGAGACTAATGTTTTGAATATGTAAGTTGCCTATGCCTTGTAATCTCATTTTCATAGTAGATTCACTACCCTTTTGTGATGTGATTTTTTACCTACAAAGGTTTTTCCACGTAAATCTCTACGTGTTTTTGTGATTGCTCGAATTTTTATTTTTCTATTCTAAGGTTGCTTTTGCGCCTAACATATGGCGGTTGTGCACAACAAGTGATATTAAAGCGTAGGCTTTATGTTGAATTGTTTATATCGAATTTGAGACATGGGTTTAAAGGGATCGAATGTGAAATTCGAGATGGAGAAGTTTACAGGTAAAAATAACTTTGAATTATAGATATTGAAGATAAAAGCTCTCCTAATCTAGCAGGGGGTGTGGCAAGCTCTTGTTGGCAAAGTGAGACATTCTAAAACTATGAAGGAAGTGGATTAAGATGACCTAAATCAAAGGGCTACTAGTGTAATTCAATTGTGCTTGGCCGATGATGTCCTTTATAATATTATTCCTTGGATGACTACCACAAGCTTGTAAGTGAAGTCGGAGAGCCTTTACATGACAAATTCGCTCTCCAATTATTTATATCTGAAGAGATAGTTATACACTTTAAAGATGATGAAAGGATCAGATCTCTTTGAATACATCAGCGCTTTCAAAAAACTATTTTGTAAAATGACAATCTTGGACGTAAATAAGACAAAGCCCTAATATTGTTGACGTCCCTTGTAAATTCTTACGATAACTTGGTTGATACTTTATGCCATAATAGGGATACTTTGTACCTCGATATTGTTATCTTTGTCATTCAATTGAAGTAGCAGGGAAGTATTAATGTAACACCCTGAAAATTGGGGGTTGTGCATACACTCGACTCCCAAGTTCTCGGGCATCAGTTATAACCAGTTTTTCACTGTTTTGCGTCTAATCAGGTTTAAATGCGCAATATGGAATTACTTGAAGCATGAATCACAATCACAACAAGTCTACTGAATTGAAGAGGTTAAATATATACAAATCCAAAAGAATGTAAACGGGTCGCTCAAGGCGTTGCCCAACAAATCACAAAAAAAAAATTGATATATTTAGAAAATAAAGTTGAGTCCACTACTCAACGATCCAGAATCCCGTCTACTGAGCTGATGAAGACCCGCTCAGCAACGGGAAGTAGGACAGCTAGTCATCCTCGTCTACGCTCGTGTCGCCAGGCTCCTCGTACTCCTCGTCACCTGCAATTATGAACAAGTCTGGTTGGTGTTTTAAAACACCGTCCCAGAGTGGGAGTGAGTGATCAACTCAGTGGTTGCTATTAGTCTCAAGTTATAACAGACATCAATTATAGCATGAACTTAATGAAAAACAGTCAATCATATACATCTAGCTAATCTTATTAATGTGCATACGTGCTGGATGGTATGATGCATGCCCTCACCACAACGCTCCCTCGAGCGACTCCATCTAACAATCGCGTATGACAATACTCCCTCAGAGCGACCTCGACTTCCAAGTCGCTACCCTAACTAATGCGATGCAATGCGATCGTGTTAGCCGGGTTATTAGTTAAATCCATTCATCCAATAGGTTGTAAATCCGATACACCCTACATATCAATGCCCTAAACTGGTTACGAGGCCAAGACCCCATCAATGTGCGAGGTCGAGGCCCCGCGGTCCGTGATCCCGTCGGGTTCCTAATCCCCGACTTCAAGCACATGAGGAGTGCCGAGAGAAAATGATCGCTCGCAGTCACTACAAGGAGGCGCGACACCCCAGCGTAGGCCGACAGCTCGAACACAGTGTCTCATTCCACCATGTCCGGCTCACGAGGCTGTGGACCAACTTCAAGTGGGTTATTGATGGGCTACAACGGTTGTAGGGTGGTTCAGGTTCCATACATATGTGAGCAAACAGGGTTAACAAACAGAGTTGGTCAGACAGTAGGCTAGACCACATGAGTCGAGCGAGCGTGAGACGAGTGACATTGGGCACAAGAGACCCATGTAGTCGAACTACAGCCACCCGAACACACCCGCCCAAACCCACGGGTCTATCCATAGCATAGTCCTACCGATGGGACCACCGTCTCTCCCCATGTTCCTGACCAACCCAAGGGCGTGAGAGGATCCATAACATGCCAATTCTACAGATTATCCACTAGCATAGCGACCACATGTTCTCATGCATCTCATATACCATTCAGATTCTCATAACAAGCAAGACTAACCATAACATGAAATAAGTGCATGTGAGTTGTGTGTGTGTGTGTGGAAGTTAAGCACTTCCTCCAATTCCAGAAATCATGTGCACAAGGGTAATAAATCATACACACATTGAAACACCACATATGAGGAAAAAAGATAGAGCAATCATGAACAAACTATCACCCATACATAATATCATGTGAGAGGCAAGATCAACACTAATATGAAAGCTAAGCATGCAATCCATACAATTCCAACAATATACAACTCCTAGGGTTTCTCTAGACTATTCAATCATAGCATCCAAGCAATCAAAATCATTAAACCCACACTAAAATTGGTGCTAGGCCACCTAAGAGCAATAGTCCGCTCCTTCAGATTCATTGGAGGCTTGGAAAATGACCTAGGAATGAGGACTTTTGGGGTCGGACGGCCGGAATCCCTAGAGCAACGTTTTGCATGTTAGAAATTCATGTCAAATCTCTTCTCAATACATGGGTTTCAAGAAAAGAGGGTGAAGGATCTTACCTAGACGACCCACGGACGATTGTTGAGGTTATGGTGGAGCGTTTCCTTTGGAGGAAGGATAGGGAGTTGAAAGGGTTGATCCCCTTGGGCCCCACCTCGATCTAAGGTCCACCATAGCTCTCCTTCACTCTCTCTTTCTTCTCTCCTTGCTCTCTAACTCTCTCTTTCTCCCTTGGTAATGGTGGTTGTGGTGAGGGTTATGAGATAAAGGTTAGGGATTTATTTACTAGAGTTGGGCCCTTTGGCCCCAAGCTTCTACAAATTCTCAAAATAGCCCTATAGGACTCCCTATTGGTGTTGGGGCGGCCCTAACACCCCTTTGGCCACCAAACTTGGTGTGTAAGTGTCTCATGACCCGATGAGGGGTCATGTAAAGTTTGGGAACAAACGGATGAACGAGTATGGGGTTTGAGCATACGATTCCGATCTTTAAGTGGCCCTGCAAGGCCCAATTCGGTGATTGGGGTGACTCTGGTGGCCCCCCGGCCATGAAACTTATAAGATAGGTGCTCCATGGCCCAATGAAGGGCCATGAAAAATTTGGGAGCTATCGGATATGGGGTTTGATCGTACGGGTCCGATTTGTGATCAACGGTCACTATGCCACGATCGGGTCCCAGAATTCGTGGACGGGCTTAGAAAAATACATTAAACCTTCCCCGTAAATTTGGAAGAAATCCGACGGCTGGAAAGCTTGGAATCTCTGTTTCATTTGCAAGTGCCAGATTCCAATTCTGGCATTGGTGGGGTGCATTTGGCAAGAGCCAGATCCCAACTCTGGGTGTCCACAGGGTCCGCAGTCTGCGAAGGACCAAAAGCCCAGTGCGATATATGATTTCCTAAATTTTTATATTTTTCTGACCCTCCTTGGTCGCTGGGTGGCCCACACGGGCTGTTGTTAAGTGTAAATAGGTCATCTGGCTTGGCGGGCCACACCGGGTCCTATCATGACCTGTCAGGTCTATTCTAAGGAGCCAATCCTATTTTAATTAACTTGTGGTACCCCACCACGAGTGGTTTAAACGAACGGTCCTGCGGCAAATCCTACGTGGACGCCCAAGGACATTGTGCTGGTTGGACGGGACGTTACGATCATCCATGTATAAGCTAGCATTGAGTGTCAATGGTCAGTAAGTGATAATATAAGTTAATTACATATAAAAAAAATTTAAAGATTTTTAGAAATCCAAAACAGTGAAAATCCAGGATGTTACAATTAATGATGAGAAAGGTAATTCTATAGGGGCACTGGTTGCGAGTGAGAGACCATCTGAACTAGAGAAGGGTAATTTACAATTGAAATCCAAATTAAATGGCAAAGGGAAGTTAAAGTGTTAGAATTGTGGCAGAACGAGACATATGAAGAAGGACTGCTCAAACCCTAAAATCCATAAATATGAGAATTCAGATAATTCACCAAAAAATGTCAATTCAGCGGAATCCAGTGAGGAGACGAGTGGTTGCGACGTATTGTTTTCTTTTTAAGGTCAGATACTTGCATAACGAGTGAATTTTGGATACAGAGGGCATCATATTACATGTGTCCTCATTGGAGTTGGTTTCCCATGTACAGTAAGTTTGATAGTGGCCTAGTACTTATGGACTATGATCATGCTTGTAAGATGATTAGAGATGATTGGAATTGAATTGCTCCATATTAGAATGTTTAATGGGGTGGAGAGTACTCTGATGAATGTGAGACACGTTCTGGACCCGAAGAAAATTTTGATAACTCTGAAAGCTTTTGAGGCACTCGGATGTAAAATTCGTCGGGTGTGAAGGTGTCCTAAAAATTTTAAAAGGGGCACTTACTATTATAAAGGCACAAAAGGACCATCAATCTCTACATGTTGATTAGGATCACTATATCGGGTGGACTTGCAGCGTCTGTAGCGAAATCCCTGTCTACACATGTGTCGCATATGCACCTACGCTATATGAGCGAATGTGGTATGAAGGCACTCCTATATCGTGACTTAATTTCTGCTTTTAAATTTTTTTTATTTGAATATATGTGAGCATTGCATATATAGTAAATAGTTAAGATTGTCATTTAAAACCAAGAGACATAGTAGTAAGGGACCGCTAGATTATGTGTATTCTGACCTGTGGGGGTTGTCTCATTTTATTTCTAAAGGAGGGTCATCGTTTTTCGTAACATTCATTGATGACTTCTTTAAAAATGTGTGAGTTTATTTTATGAAGAATAAATCCTGTGTGTTTGTCAATTTCAAGTCTTGGAAGGTCATGGTTGAAAAAAAGTTAGGGTGACAATTGAAAATATTGAGGATCGATAATGGCAGAGAGTTCACTTCAAAGGAATTTAATTGGTATTGTAGAGATGATGGGATTGTTAGGCACAATACAATGAGGCACACACTAGAACAAAACATTGTAATAGTATGTATTAATCATATTCTTTTGGAATGGGTCCGAAGTATATTAAGTAATGCTGCATTGGGTAAGGACTTATGGGCTGAGGCAGTTAACACGACTTGTTATTTGGTGAATTAGTCCTCATCTATGGCTATTACTTACAAAATTCCTAAAGAATTATGGAGTGGTCAGGAACTAAACTACTTAGGGTTGTATGTATTTGATTATGATGCTTACTCTTATGTACTGTAAGTTAAGAGAGATAAGCTGGACTAAAGGATGAAAAAGTGCACGTTTGTTGGCTATGGTGATGGTGTGAAAGGATACACGCAGTATAACCAGGGTACATGAAAAATCACAATGAGCTGGGACGTCAAGTTTGATAAGAATTCCTTATTCCTTAAGGATGAATACAAGGACATGGAAAAATTAGCAGTGATTGATGTTAAAATCAACAAGGGTGAGACACTTGTAAAAGCCAAGCCGCAGAAAAGGGTACAGGAGTAGGTGGAGTCACCACGAAATTGTAAGTTACCATTGAGATTTAAAGTTGACTCAAATGTTGCATTCATCCTCGTTATGGATGAGGGAGACCCGTCTACTTTTTAGGAGGCCATTGATGACTCGGATGCAGAAAAGTGGATAGCGGTAAAGCATGATGAGATGAATTCTCTGTACGGGAATGAAACATGAGAACTAGTGGAGCTTTCCTTTGGGAAAAAATGATGAGGTGCAAGTGGATCTTCTATAAGAAACTAAATAGGTATAAGCCGAGACTGGTTGTGAATGGATATGCTCATAAAGAAGGCATCGACTTCGGTAAGATATTCGCATCAGTTGTGAAACTGGTATCTATCAGATTCATATTGGTGTTGGTTACCCAATGCAATATAGAATTGGAACAATTGAATGTAAAGATAACTTTTCTCCACGGGAAATTGGAAGAGCAAGCTCACATGAAGCAACTTGAAGGATTCGAGATACGTGAAGTGAAGAATAAAGTTTGTAGGTTGAAAATGTCATTATACAGCTTGAAATAGTCACCCAAGTAGTGGTATAAAAAGTTTGATTATTTCATGATGAGTAAGAAGTTTACTATAAATGAATTCAATCATTGTATCTATTTCATATTACTCAATGATAGAAAATTCATAATTTTGCTATTATATGTTGATGATATGCTTATCGTCAACCATAACATGTATAAAATTAACATATTAAAGACTCAATTATCTAGGACATTGTTCACTCCCCAAGTATAGGGTTGTGATGTAGTAATAATCTCGGTAAGACCGAGGTCAAATCCACAGGGACTGAAACCTGTACGTATTCTGAGACTAAGTAGAACTAGAACTAGACTAAGATGAAATTTAAATTAAATCAATTTAAGGAATAATGGTGAAAGTATTAATATAAAATTAAGAGAATTCAGGGAAAGGAAACTAGGGATTCAGAGGATCCACTTGTAGAGATCAGGGAGATCTTATGCCTGCATCGAGAATTCAACTGAACTTCTTTTGATATAGTTTTCAAGAGATGAAAGGTATATGAATTAGAATGGATTCCATCACCACACCATGCCCATGAGACAAAGTAAACAACAGAATTAAACTAATTACCAACCAATCAACAATGTATGAAGATTAGGAAGAGTACCGTCATCCGACCATGCCCAGGAGACAATGGTGAACAACAGGGCTTCCTGACGTCATAAACATGAAAAGGAAGAAGAAATACTTAAAGCCATCGCAGACCTATTGTAATTTCAGTCACAACAGACCATTAAAAACTAAAAATATTCCCATAATAAAATTAAACTAAATCAAATTCATTTCATGAATTAAATTAAAAGCATAGAGTCTCCCATATCATTATAAGCTTCACCTCTTAGCCCTAGCTAAGAGGTTTAGCCCGACATGGATGGACTAAATCCCTTAGAAAAAACAAAATAAAATAAATAAAATAAAATAAAATAAAACAAACTCTACTCTTCTTTGTCTCGCTGCTCTGCACGTCCCATGATGCCCCCATCTCTCTCTCTTTTCTTCTTTTATAGAGGTAGGTGGCTGAAGAAGTGGACAGCTGTTTACACAGTTGCAGCGTGCGTAGTTTTTACGCACCCAGAAAACGCAACCGAAGTCTCTTGCGCTGAGTTGATGGTGGGGCCCATTACTGACAGTGATGAAGAAATCCACACCGTTCATTATCTTCCCCTCGGCATTTCAACCAGAGATGGACAATTTTGGTTGTCCATTGATGCGACCTAGTGAAGAAATCACGTTGCAACCATTTCGGACGTTGCAGGATAACATGTTTGTGGTTGCTGTAGCTTGCACGTGTGCATGCATGAATGCACAAGATCAACATGGGTTTGACTAGTTCGAGACCCTCTGCACGATGGACGGTTTTGATCATCAATACGTGTGATGATGGTGGCCCACAGAGATCAACCGCAAGCTCTGTTCTTGCGTAAACAGAGAGGAAGCGGATCTCTTCCGCTATGCTGCTGGCGGGGGGCCCATGATTAAAATTGGTTGGAAAATCCTCACCGTCCATTGAGTTCTTGGTGAAAAACCAGTAAGAAGGGGCAGTTTTGGTCGAATTTTAGTGCTGTTCAGCGATATTTTTCTTCCGCCGTCCATCATACGTTTGATCGCGATTTACAAATGTGCGCGCACATAGGACCAAAAGTTCACCTAGGCGAGGGTTGTAGCTACCCCAAGGGACGAATGAACGGTCCAGATCTCTGATGCGAGTGATGGGTGGGGCCCACTACACAAAAACAACGGACGCTGGTGCGTTCGCTGTTTTGGCGCAAGAAGAAAGACGGGTCAGCCCGTCTTTGACCGGGCTGACCATCTAGTGCACGTCCAGTGCATGTACACACTATGCACACTCAAGTGCATGTGGGGTCCACTATGATGTATATACAGAATCCGCTCCTGTCATTCACTTTGTCACCTTACTTCAGACGTTGAGTAGAAAATTTAGGCATATCTAGATGGCAGGCGGGCCCCAAATCACTAATTTATGGGCTGATCTGTCCGTTAGACTACTTTCACAAGGATCTAATGGCCAAATTTCGACATGTACGGTTAATATATGGTCTTCAAATTCTGTATGAAGTTTTGAGCTAAACGGATGGTTGGAACCCTGTGATCTTGAATCTTGGACGGCTTTCAGGACACTTGAACGTCAGTTTTTCGGTTTTCTTGGATCTCTGGCGTTGATCTTGGTCCCTTGGAGTCTGTCTCGTGTCTTGGTGATTTCTGTGCATTAAATCCATGCCGTTAGCATACTTTTTCAGTCCACGCTCATAAATCTACTCTGCAAAACAAACACGATTAAAATCAGGCGTTAAACGGGTTTCATGTTCGTAAATTCATGCAATAACTGGGGTCTAATATGCAATATTTGACCCTCAACACAACCCCCAGCCAGCATCTTGCTAGTCCTGAGCAAGGTATGCGAAAAATAAGTTGAGAATTCCAGGGCAATTTCTATGAAACCGAGTGATATTTTGACAAAGGATTCAGATATGAGAAATCTAGGATTCATGAATGTTGGGAATTCTTTCTTGTGGACTCAAGTGCACGGCAAACCTCAAAATCAAGTTCTAAGCATTACTCCACCAATTAGAAAGCTTCTAAACATTAAGATCCATGGGTGTATAGTGTAATCTTGGCTAAACAACATTAAGAAATCCAATTGTCAATTTCCATGATAACGTTGATGATCCAAAGAGCATTCAGGACAACCAAAACCTAAACCAGTACTTGCCTTACAGTTCTTCTTTTCATTCCTTCAGCTTTCCATTAATAGTAACACCAAGAAGAGGAATCAAATCCTCACCTATAGGGAGCAAACCTATGGCGAAGACTGTATACCCAAACCTTTTCTCCTATTATCCATGGGGAATGAAATCCACACCTATAGGGAGCAAACCTATGGTGAAGACTCTTCGCCTAACCTTTTTCAATGGTATCTTTTCCTTTCAATTAATCATGACGGGCAATTGTTCAAGTTGGTTCCTTCTATGCTTTACCGATCACCAAATTAACCCCTTCAGTTTTAAATTGAAATCTTAATGTGTAAGCAAGATGTGATATGTGAAATCATGACTCAATCAATGTTTAGAACCTCTAACCATGGACTAACAATTTAAATTTAACTGTGAAATCTAACCGATAACTGAATCCAAGAGTCATAAATCACCAACATGGTTGTCAAATCACTTCGAATTCACCAGAAAGTCCAGAAAAAATTTTAAAAATTTTCACAATTTTCACAATTTTTTTTTGCTCAAGACGAAGAAAACACTGATTAGGTAACCTAATCTCCCACCCCCAACCTAAAATCTACATTGTCCTCAATGTAAAAGATATGAGTATGCGATGCACATGAGACAACGACAGTAAAGAAAAAGTGATGGGAAGATAGTACCTAGATAACGAATTGAGATAGACATTCCAAGTGCAGGCAGCATGGAATCCAATCAACACGAGAGAGAGAGTAACACAAAACTAACAAAATAAAATGAAATGAAATCCTATCTATACCACTTTCGCAGGTGCTCTCGATTGCATTTAGCGCATGCAACAAGCCTTTAAACCCCAAGGTTGCCCCTAGTGGACGAGTTGTAGTCTCGTGAGGGTTTGCAGTAATGTTACCTACAAACATTGAATTAACTAACTAGGAAGATTAAATGGAATTAAAAACTGGGTTGCCTCCCACCAGCGCTAAATTTACTATCAATCCTAAAACAACATAAAGGAAACTACCCTAGTCCTAAGAAAGCAAGGAAAAAAACTACTAAGTCATACGCAAGGTTCCTCTTCCAGCCAATACCGTGATAAATTTCGTAGTAGTTTTCTCAACAGGATCATCCAAAAGCCCTTTTTGCAATAGGTTTGGCTGCCCTGGAGCTTGACTTTCCAGAGAAACTTATGTACCTCATTAAAAACTTGTCATTGATTCGCCTGAGGTATCCACAGTATATATGATTCACCTGTGTCAGAAGAAGTTTCGAAGTTAGTATCCCATGGTGAATCAGAGACTACAGGTAGATAAAATTCAAAAAAAGTTTCGAGAAGTGGTGTAGTCTCAACACATTCCGAAGTTCCAAACTTCGGTTCAATTTTTAGCTCCTCCTCCCTTAATGGTAAACATTCAGGATCTGTGGAAGGAGGGGCTTCAGAGTAAGGGTTCTCTCGGTCAGTGATGACTACCGAGATATTGTTTTGCAAGGCATTCACTATGTCTCTTATCATGAGATTATTTGAATCTGCAAAGTGTGCCAAGCAATCATCCAAAGAGTTGGGAAATTCAGTTGAGCGTGACTTATGCTCCATATTAGAGCTCATGATGATCTGCCCAAGGAATCCATCGTCTTTAAAGGTAAATGGAGGTGTGCTCTCTTACTCCAGCCCTGCACAGACAGATTGAGAATCAGTATACGAAGTATTGACGTGTGGACTCTGTTCATTGATACTACTCAGAAGAGGCCTGGACTCGTCAAAATTCAACAGTTCAGATGGTGGCCTCAACTGGGTGGTTTCAAATTCCAAAGTCGTATCAAGTAACTCGTTCATCTCTTGAATCATATCATCATGTAACTCAGGGGAGTGGTCCAAACATGTCTCACAAGAGATAGAAGGATTGGTTGTAAGGAGCTCATCCACTTTTAAATAAAATATGTCAGGTGAGTGGAGTAGCTCATTATGAACGTTCTCCTCGTATACTTCTCGATCATTGACCTGGACCAAACTTGAGATTAACTCCAGGGGAACTGGGACTGAACATTCAGGATTATCATCCCAATACGCATCATCGTCTAATTCTGTGCAGTGCACACTTGAGATGGGATCGCTTTCCTCACATTCTAAATTCGGTTGAGGTTCGAATAAATTAACCTCTACCTTATCATTGAGATCCTGTGTGTCATGTAAGGAAAGTGTGTCATCATCACTGTATTTGAAAGACACCCATGTATCTCCATCATTCTTTTAAATAGTCATTGAGATCGACTCATCGGGAAATTGAACCGTATGCTCATTAATGGAATCCAACTCCTCATTCCAAATTCCAGATTTCGTAAAAAGCGAGTGAGGATCACTTTCCTGGCATTGTATTTCTGGATTGGATTGTAGTTGGGATGAGCGAGCTTCCTCTATCCTCTCGAGGCGCAAATTGAGTGCTTCTAATGATTTCATCATTTTCGCAACATGCTGGTTGAATTGTTCTAGATTAAAACATGAATCCTCTTGAATCGTTTCTGGTTAGATCTCATTGGTATGAGATCCAAGAGAATAATCATTACAATATGTTGTTGGTTAATCTTCCCAATTTTGATGGCTCCACTGGTTATAGTCATACTGATCATTCATGGGAGAATATGATGGTTGATAATAATCCTCATTCCCATAATTACGATCGTATACAGCCCTATTAACTGATGGAACATAACGTTCTAGGCGGTTCTCAATGTCTGTTCTCGATGGAGAGAAATCTTGAGGTATTCATTGAATTTCACAATCCTCAGGCATTCCCCAATATCTCCTATCCATCTCAGCATATGCACGTACCCACGCTTCCATGGTATAACCCTAACTCTGAGTCTAATCCTAGAATAAAATAAAATTCCTACAGCAATATGGAAGGTAAGCAGAAGAGAAGTGAGAAGGATGTTACCAATTTAGAAGATCTATCAACGACCCTACAAAACAGAAAGGTTAGTTCTAAAAATCAAATAAAAAATCCAAAACTAAAGTTAGTAAAACCCTAATCTTAAACTAACTCTAAAACCAATTAATTTCATAAAATCGTAGCCGTCAGTCCCCGACAACGGCGCCAAAAACTTGTTCACTCCCCAAGTATAGGGTTGTGATGTAGTAATAATCTCGGTAAGACCGAGGTCGAATCCACAGGGACTGAAACCTGTACGTATTCTGAGACTAAGTAGAACTAGAACTAGACTAAGATGAAATTTAAATTAAATCAATTTAAGGAATAATGGTGAAAGTATTAATATAAAATTAAGAGAATTCAGGGAAAGGAAACTAGGGATTCAGAGGATCCACTTGTAGAGATCAGGGAGATCTTATGCCTGCATCGAGAATTCAACTGAACTTCTTTTGATATAGTTTTCAAGAGATGAAAGGTATATGAATTAGAATGGATTCCATCACCACACCATGCCCATGAGACAAAGTAAACAACAGAATTAAACTAATTACCAACCAATCAACAATGTATGAAGGTTAGGAAGAGTACCGTCATCCGACCATGCCCAGGAGACAATGGTGAACAACAGGGCTTCCTGACGTCATAAACATGAGAAGGAAGAAGAAATACTTAAAGCCATCGCAGACCTATTGTAATTTCAGTCACAACAGACCATTAAAAACTAAAAATATTCCCATAATAAAATTAAACTAAATCAAATTCATTTCATGAATTAAATTAAAAGCATAGAGTCTCCCATATCATTACAAGCTTCACCTCTTAGCCCTAGCTAAGAGGTTTAGCCCGACATGGATGGACTAAATCCCTTAGAAAAAATAAAATAAAATAAAATAAAATAAAATAAAACAAACTCTACTCTTCTTTGTCTCGCTGCTCTGCACGTCCCATGATGCCCCCATCTCTCTCTCTTTTCTTCTTTTATAGAGGTAGGTGGCTGAAGAAGTGGACAGCTGTTTACACAGCTGCAGCGTGCGTAGTTTTTACGCACCCAAAAAACGCAACCGCAAGTCTCTTGCGCTGAGTTGATGGTGGGGCCCATTACTGACAGTGATGAAGAAATCCACACTGTTCATTATCTTCCCCTCGGCATTTCAACCAGAGATGGACAATTTCGGTTGTCCATTGATGCGACCTAGCAAAGAAATCACGTTGCAACCATTTCGGACGTTGCAGGATAACATGTTTGTGGTTGCTGTAGCTTGCACGTGTGCGTGCATGAATGCACAAGATCAACATGGGTTTGACTAGATCGAGACCCTCTGCACGATGGACGGTTTTGATCATTAATACGTGTGATGATGGTGGCCCACAGAGATCAGCCGCAGGCTCTGTTCTTGCGTAAACAGAGAGGAAGCGGATCTCTTCCGCTATGCTGCTGGCGGGGCCCATGATTAACATTGGTTGGGAAATCCTCACCGTCCATTGAGTTCTTGGCGAAAAACCAGTAAGAAGGGGCAGTTTTGGTCGAATTTTAGTGCTGTTCAGCGATGTTTTTCTTCCGCCGTCCATCATGCGTTTGATCGCGATTTACAAATGTGCACGCACATAGGACCAAAAGTTCACCTAGGCGAGGGTTGTAGCTACCCAAGGACGAATGAACGGTCCAGATCTCTGATGCGAGTGATGGGTGGGGCCCACTACACAAAAACAACGGACGCTGGTGCGTTCGCTGTTTTGGCGCAAGAAGAAAGACGGGTCAGCCCGTCTTTGACCGGGCTGACCATCTGGTGCACGTCCAGTGCATGTACACACTATGCACACTCAAGTGCATGTGGGGTCCACTATGATGTATATACAGAATCCGCTCCTGTCATTCGCTTTGTCACCTTACTTCAGACGTTGAGTAGAAAATTTAGGCATATCCAGATGGCAGGCGGGTCCCAAATCACTAATTTATGGGCTGATCTGTCCGTTAGACTGCTTTCACAAGGATCCAACAGCCAAATTTCGACATGTACGGTTAATATATGGTCTTCAAATTCTGTATGAAGTTTCGAGCTAAATGGATGGTTGGAACCCTGTGATCTTGAATCTTGGACGGCTTTAAGGACACTTGAACCTCAGTTTCTCGGTTTTCTTGGATCTCTGGCGTTGATCTTGGTCCCCTGGAGTCTGTCCCGTGTCTTGGTGATTTTTGTGCATTAAATCCATGCCGTTAGCATACTTTTTCAGTCCACGCTCATAAATCTACTCTGCAAAACAAACACGATTAAAATCAGGCGTTAAACGGTTTCATGTTCATAAATTCATGCAATAACTGGGGTCTAATATGCAATATTTGACCCTCAACAGACATTCAATATAAAAGATTTGAAGGATGCAAAAAGGATTCTCAGCATTGAGTACACAAGGATAGGGAAATGAGCAGGCTATGGTTGTCTCAAGAAGAGGATATTGAGAAGGTTTTGGTCAACTTCAAACTTGATAAGGCTAAACTAGCTAACACTCCCCACGCTGCTCACTTTCGGCTTTCTTCGGAACAATGTCCTATATTTGATGAAGAAAAACAATGTCTCGTGTGCTCCACTCGAGTGAAGTTAGCAGTCTGATGAATGCTATAGTTTGTACTAGACCTTATATTTCACATACAGTGGGTGTTGTGAGCAGATACAAGTCAAACCCCAGTAAGCAACACTGGTAGGCAATGAAATGGATACTTTGTAACATACGAAGTATTATTGACTATATATTGACAGTCGAAAAATTTGAGGGGAAACTGGTTGGTTATATGGACGCCGATTATGCTGGTAATGTAGATAACAGAAGGTCAACTTTCAGTTCTCGTTTGTGCCAACGGGTAGAGCGATCAGTTGGATGTCAAAACTTCAGTTTATGGTTACTCTTTCCATAACTGCAATTGAGTATATAGCAGTGAAAAAAACATTCAAGGAAGCAGTCTGGTTGAGAGGTATGATGAATGAGTTGAGGCTTCAGTACGAAGTCGTACCTGTGCATTGTAACAACGAAAAGCTTGATCGATTTGGCAAAGAACCTAGTTTATCACAAGTGGACAAAACACATGAATATACTTCATCAATTTTATCGGGCAGATGCTAAAATAAGGCAGTGTTACTCTTGAGTAGATTCATACCAATGAGAATCCTATTGAAATTCTTATGAAAGTTGTTCCTGTAGAGAAGTTTAGGTTTTGTCGACTTCTTTGGGTTTGGCGAAGGATGAATAAAGACGGAGTGTGCACGAGAAGCGACAATGATAGTGCTACTATAATGGACACAATTAGAGATGGAGGAAGTAGCTTGGAGCAGTGGAGCATGAAGATTAAAGCCATGGTGGAGATTGTTGTTTGTGCCTTTAATTTATGCAAACATGGAATTTTTGATAGGATCAACGCCATGGTCGATTTGATTGACTGATTCCAGACTTTTTCCTATTGCTTGCTGGACACTTTTGGAGATATTTAATCTTATCAAAGGTGGGCTCGATCCTATTGACAGGCCGTTGATGGCACTCGAAACTATTGAAGGTTCTATCGAGAAATTGCATGAGTTATGTGGACTTCAGGGTTTTGTTTCTAATTTTATGAGGGGGATATATAAGTGGCTTGTAATCATGAATTAGGGTAAATCATGAACAGGGGAGAGAGCCAAACATGTCTAGGGTTTTGAGAAGGGGAATTCGTCTTGAGAGACAAGATTTTTGAATTTGTAAGTTGCCTATCTCTTGTAATCTCATTTTCATAGTGGATTCGTTGTCGGATTTTTCCTATAAGAGTTTTTCCATGTTCTGTGTAATTGCTCAAATTTTCATTTCTCTATTCGCGTGTTTGATTCGTTCTAAGGTTGCTTCCACACATAACGTGTGGCGACTATGCACAACAGATACATTTACATTGGAATTGTTAGTTTTGGACATTTTTAAGCTGAACTTATTGTATTCACATTCATGCAATTAACATGTAAGTGCCCTACATGCCATTCTTCATGCTATGCCAGGGTAATAGAGTTCTTCTGAATGGTGGCATTTCATATCTTTTCATTTAGGAGTTGTTTGGTATCTTGGATTTGGAGGTAAATGGGTGTATTTCAAATCCATGTAGCTACTTTTTGCATTTGGCGACTTTAAATTTAACTGTAAATTGAATCAAAAGTATTTTAAATACTCGTTTTACTTAATAAAATACTCGAATGAAATGCCTTTTTTGGATCTTTTTTAAAGGTTGGAGAGTGCCATGTGTAATAAAGGTGTTGCTAGACTATTAACCCATTGCACCCTGATGATATCTCAAAACTATTCAATTATCGGATGTAACATTAAAATCACATCAATCGAATTGGACATCTAAATGGATGGTTAGAAAATGTCAGTAAGTCACTTATTTGTGATTCTTATATTTGTAGCCCACCTAAGGCTTGAAATTTTCCCATTTTTTGTCAAAGTATATATTTCAATTAGCTTATTATAATCATTCTATCAAATATCACATATATATATATATATATATATATATATATATAATATATATATATATATATATATATATATATATATATATATATATATATATATATATACTACTTTGGGATGTGAAGCTGATTAGTTAATCCAATTTAGGTCCTATGAAAATATTGAAGAATTCCAATGCATTTCATATACAAGCTCCCAAACACAAGATTTAGATTCCAGTGTATTTCAACCAAATGCAACTTAAGATTCATAATCACCTTGATTCTAATATAATTGTGATTTTGATTTCAATGCATTCCAAATCCTGGCTCCCAAACAAGCCATTGGTATTTTAGGAGAGTGGAGATTGATGAATGGTACACATGCGCTTGGATTCAAGTAATTAGGGCTTTCAATTAGCTAGGCCTATTCGAAATTTTAATTTTACTTAGCTTAAGCCCGACCAATTAGCAGCCCTGTAAGTAATTTATATTAAACTATTCAATTATGGGTCATACTTTTTTCCCTTTTAAAAGTTAAAAATAAATAAATACATGGCTTGTATTTTAATGTATCTTGAACTAAAAGTTGCATCCTTTGAGCTTGTTTGGATGCTTACAATTAAAATACACCAAAATACAAATCACACTATAAATGAAATTGATGTGAATTTGACGCAGGGGAGGACGTGAGGTCGAGCACCTTCTTCCTCAAGAGGATAACTATTCCGAATCCACGGAACTTCTCTGGACTCCTCACAGAGACTTCTCGAATCCACGAGAAAAGAGAGTAGAAAATAGAAATAAATTCTAAATAAATTCGAAATAGCTTAATTAATCATTGATAATTTCCTCTAATGTGTCTCCTTACACCATTAATATAGAAAAATAAATAAACTAAAATTCGTAATTACCAAAAATAACAAAATTCTAACTCTAATAAAAATCCTAATTCTAATAAAACTCTTCTAAAGCCTAATTTCTAAAAATAAAAATTGCAAATAAACTTTCTCTAGAAGAGTCCTAGTATAACTAAAACTTATTTCTATAAAGAAAGAAAATCTAAAACTCTAAAAAATATTAAAAATTCGGAATTACTAAAAATAGTAAAATCTTCCTAAAAATTCGTTTTTGAGCTGAAAGCGCACGTTTTCTGACGAAACGGACAGACGCGACCCACTTTGTGGGTCGGGTCACCTCAGATGGCCCATTTCAGTAAAGATTGATAGGTTGTACACCCCGTAACGATACCCGGATCAAAAGTTATGGTCAATTTACGGTCCACCTCCTTTTGGCTCAACCATGCTGGGAATATCGCTGTGACACGTTCTACATCAGACCCCTCCACTTGAAAAAAACTCGTCCTCGAGTTACGTAAGAGACTTGGCACATGAGTCTGAGATAACTTCTGACGCCGATGTTCATTAGCCCTTTTTTTGTACTTGGCATTAAGCTCTTGAGTTGACACAATACATATACTCATGCTTTCCTTGACTTGACTAATATCGATTAGTTCCTTCACATCTGCCTTCAAGGTCTCATATTTTTTCTAATAATGTGGGCAATTAGGCAGACTTTCTCCTAAGACGGGATCAACGTGATTTTGTATATCTAGTATGGGAGGTAATTTATTAGGGAGTTCATCGAGCACAACCCTCTTGAACTCCTGTGATACTGGTTCCAAATCCTCTAGGATATTCACAGGCTTCACATATTTTTTCTTTTCAACTAATGGATATATATTTCCCATTTCCTCAGATTGTTTAATAAAGGCCTGTTCAGTGATGAGATATTGTCTTTTTACTTAGAAGTCATGAGTTGGTTCTCCATTCCCATAGAGGTCACATGTTCGCCATTGATGAATCCTGTAGTCTGTTGCAACTCCGTTTTGATGAAGTCGTTTCTCACGGACCAATAATAGGATTTTTCTGCATAACCTTTTACTGATCGGCTATTCTGATAATAATTTTGGTTTTGTTGGAATAATACCTGATCGTAATCTTGAGGGAGGAATCGCATGCACAATAACTTCTTCATCGCGACCACGTGCGGATTGGCGCCTTCATCTGTCTCGCCTGCTCGAGTTGAAGTTGTTCCCACCAATCTGAAGCTTACCCGTTAACTTGTATGCCACGAGTTTAACTTTCCTTTCTTCTACGATGTTCATATAGTCGAAGAAGAAACGTTCGACTTCGAGCAACCAATCGAGGAAGTCCTTGAAGTAGAGTTGACCATTAAAACTAAGAAGATCGACTTTTATCTTGAATTCTTGAACCATTCTGTGGTTCATTGATAGCATCGCCCTACGATCAGTATAATTACGAATTCCAGCAATTGCTGGTGGTGGATCACCACCATGAACATGGAGTTGCCTTAGGTTTTCAACCAAGAGATTCGCTATGCGGTCCATGGAAGCCTGCAGCCCTTGTATGGCTTGTCGATTCTCTTGTTGCGCTGCTTGAAAAGTTGCCGCCGTTAAAGGAAAATTTCCTGGAGCACAGCCTATGGGATTGTTGCCCGACCCGTCGTTAGAAGCCATCGACCCGAGGAGAAAACCTCGCTTTGATACTAAACTGACGCAGGGGAGGACGTGAGGTCGAGCACCGTCTTCCTCAAGAGGATAACTATTCCGAATCCACGGAACTTCTCTGGACTCCTCACAGAGACTTCTCGAATCCACGAGAAAAGAGAGTAGAAAATAGAAATAAATTCTAATAAATTCGAAATAGCTTAATTAATTATTGATAATTTCCTCTAATGTGTCTCCTTACACCATTATATAGAAAAATAAATAAACTAAAATTCGTAATTACTAAAATAGTAAAATTCTAACTCTAATAAAAATCCTAATTCTAATAAAACTCTTCTAAAGCCTAATTTCTAAAAATAAAAATTGCAAATAAACTTTTCTCTAGAAGAGTCCTAGTATAACTAAAACTTATTTCTATAAAGAAAGAAAATCTAAAACTCTAAAAAATATTAAAAATTCGGAATTACTAAAAATAGTAAAATCTTCCTAAAAATTCGTTTTTGAGCTGAAAGCGCACGTTTTCTAACGAAACGGACAGACGCGGCCCACTATGTGGGTCGGGTCACCTCAGATAGCCCGTTTCAGTAAAGATTGATAGGTTGTACACCCCGTAACGATACCCGGATCAAAAGTTATGGTCAATTTACGGTCCACCTCCTTTTGGCTCAACCATGCTGGGAATATCTCTGTGACACGTTCTACATCAGAATTGAAATCTTCAATTGTACTTAGATGCCGGTGAGTAGAATGTATTGGAATTTAAAAATTATGTTTAGATGCTTTTAATTGAAATGTACCAAGTAAATTGGTTTTAATACCCCAAATTAGTACGATGAGCCTATTAAAATATACACTTTAGCCAAAACTAAGAAATTTATGAGCCTTGGGTGTGCAATAAAAGTAGGTCTCCAACTGTTTTTTTTTTTTTTTCATTTCCATCCAATTCTTAGCCTTCTATGAAGATTCTAATTCACATGATTTTACTGCATTTTATTTCATATTAATTTTAATTACTACTATTTACCATCAACCAACTAACCCTTTTGACCATGTGCATCCTTTTGCCGCCAATCATTACCAATTACCATCAATTGACATTTATTGGACAGTTAAAGAATGAAACGAATTAAAAGTACTATTTCAACAAACAAGTGTCTATGTTTCAATTGTCCAACCGGCCTTATTTTGGGACCATGATATTGTGATAGAAAGCTTCTATTCTTGATCGGTTTAAATGTATTGTGTAATTTTTTCCTTTTTGTTTTTTGTTTTTGTTTTTATTTTTTATTTTAATTAAAATTTTTTAAAGGCAAGGGCGTGTACTCTTTTTGCTACTGCAGGGGTATTGCCATATCAATCTAGCTTTTCAAGAAGGAAGGCTTCTTGCCGTGCCCGTACAGACAGGGTCAAGGCACGCGGCCTTCGAGTCTAAAGAGAGAGAGAGAGACAGAGGGGAGGTGTAATGGTACTGGCAGTCGTAGGGTCGAAGCAAATTTAAAAAGGAGAGTTAATTGATACTGTGGCAGAATATCACGCTTGATACGCGATCCTCAAATCTTTTACACGTGGCATGCATTTTCTTGACTAAATTGTGAAAACCACTGTTGCCACGTCAGTCCCAATGTTGAAAAATCTGATGCCTCTGATTCCCTTGTGGACACTTTTGTTGAAATACGACCGTTGAATATGTAACCCATCTTAATTTGAATAAAGTTATACCACGCATGCAATTTCAAACCACTTTTGAAATGCCTGTGTATCATCAATCGCTAGTGTATAAAATCAAAGAAACAAGATATTAAAAATGTCATACTATATGGTATCATCAGATATTGTAGTCCTAGGATCCTGAACTTTGCAGGCTTAGCCACCTTGACTGAATCTGCTCGTCTTATGAGATCTAGAAAATATGGGCCATAGTGCAAAAGTTCCATGATCTACTGACTTAGATGCAAATGGAGGACTATAAACCAGTGGAATCTGAATCAAGTTCGGGTCACAACAGTGTTAACATGGTCCCACCCATTGACTGATTCGATCCCACGATCTCCAACTGGATCTGATGTCCCGATCTGCTGGGTCATGAGTTTCTCTCCTCCCCCAGCGGACCCATTCACAAACCTAAATGTATAGTTGAAAAGAAAAATGGACAGATCTATATATATATATATATATATATATATATATATATATATGTGTTGTGTGTGTGTGTGTGTGTGTGTGGTTATTTGAAAGACCTATTTGTGAAGAACTATCTGGTTGGTACAAAAAATTCAGGAATTTTATAAAATTGAGAGACTTAAATTTGAATGGTCCCGATCGTCACATGGTGGGACCCACTTAGGTATGGAGGGACCAGGGCTCTACGTTGTCCAACAATCCCGCGGATTCTAAACCGGTACTCGGTATTAAAATAGAGGTAACAAAAAAATGAAGAAGCAGCGAAAGGGGTAGATGTGGGACGTGGATTGCGTCCTACCCCCGCCCGGACGGTAATCCGTCCGGGTAGGGCTCTGTGGGGCCCACAGTTATGTGAGTGTTTTATCCACGCCGTTCAATGCTGTTTTCAGATAATTTTAACATGTGAACCAAAAAATGAGGCGGGTCCAATGCTTAAGTGGACCACAAAGTGGGGATTGAACATCCACCATTAAAAACTTCTTAGGAGCGGGAGAAGTTTCGGATGAAGCTGATATTTGTGTTTTCATTTCATCCACGTCTACGTGACCTTATGAATAGGTTGTATGGTAAAAAAAAAACATCACGTTGGCCCTTATAAAGGTTTCAACCGTAGGTGTCATTATCAGTGTAGGTTCCTTTGGTGTGGTCCACTTACGCCTTGCACCCGCCTCATTTTTTAGTTTTCATATTAAAATATCTGAAAACAGCGTTGAACGGCGTGGATAAAACACTCACATCACTGTAGGCCTCACAGAACCCTGCCCGGACGGATTACTGTCCGGGCGGGGGTAGGACGCACTCCGCGTCCGTAGATGTGGGGCCGAGCGTGCTGGACCATGGAACTAAAGCGAGTCATGGGAAGCTTCCGCCCAAAACAACACGAGGCGGGACAGGGGTGTGCGGATTGCCCGATGAGTAA
>JAJHSJ010000003.1:90044575-90342693 GCA_021015155.1 Magnolia officinalis | reverse complement strand
TACAGATTACTAATTTAATTTACTAAATAGTGTAGTTGAGGGAAATAAGGGAGGAATGCATTGTCTAGATAATTACAAACAAAGCAGCCTCATAAGCAGTTGTCTATTGTCATCTTATGGAGAAGACGTTTATTTCGGACCCCTTGTGTGACCCATTTTGTTGATCTTATGTTAGAAGATATATAACTTATGCTACCTACATGCGCTACATAGCATTTTAGCTACACTACGCTACGTAGAGTGCTACACGAGCACTACCGAAAACACTGGTCACTATGTTGCGATTTGTGGACAGGTATGAGAAGCCAGCAATGGTTTACACGTATGATGCAATGGAGAGGGCGAGAAATAAGATGATGGACCATTTTAACTATAGAAAGCGTGATTACAAGTCCATTATAAATATTATAGATAAAAGATGGGACAGTTAAATGTCATTTTTATTGTATTCGGCTACCTACATTCTTAACCCAGCCTATTTATTCGCCTACCCCAATCCGATTGAAACACTGACTATACATATGGTCGGATTTATTGATGTATTGAAAAAAATGATTCCAGATAGAGAAGAACAGGACAAGATCTCAACTCTATTGGACTTTTATACAAAGAGTGAGGCATATTTTCAAGGAATATCGCCATTAGGCATCGAACAATGAAATTGCCCAGTAAGTAGTATGAATGTCTCAACTCTCTTACAAATAGTTTTATAAGATCTAATTTACAAAGTCTCTATGTCTGACCTATTATGCTTAAACTGTTTTTTTCAAATGAAATCTCGGCTGACTAGTGGGCTACCTATGGAGTGGACCTGAATATGAATGATCAATCTTTATCCAGCTCTAAAAAGGCTGGACATGAGGATTCTTGGAATCACGTATTTTGCTAGCGGTTGCGAGTGCAACTAGAGCACGTTCGAGGCGGTAAGCTTGAAAATTTTGAAAATAAATATGTTCTAGTTTGGGATAATTATAAGTGTAAGCTAAGATAATGCCTAATGCACTTCCTTTCTTGCAGATTCACACCAAGAAAATGAATTGCTTTAAGCAAAAGAAGCTCAACGACTTGGTATTCATCCAATACAATCAGAAATAGCGAGAACGATTCCAGGATAGGAAAGAAAAGTTTGGTTTTTATGACCCTATCTGCTTAAATGAGCTAAATGTAGATAATAAGTGGCTCATAGAGACGGAGGACCTGGCCTTGTTGGCGAAGAGCTGACATGGGCCCAAGTTGAACATAACACATATGGATCGACAACTAGAGAAGGTACTTCTACTTTTGCTTAAAGGCGAAGGAGAGAGGGGGCGAGTAGTAGTAGTCGACCCGTGGAAGAGATTGAGGAGATAGAAGGAGGACACGGTGATCAAACTGAAGATCCACATTCACTATTGGATGTTGATGAAGCATTAGTACATACAGATGATGAAAAAACAAAAGAAGAAAAAGTATATGTGGAAGAAGGAGATGACGGCGATGATGACAATGGTGGTGATCAAATGCTGCAAAGACAAACAGATCAATGTATATAGAATTTAGTATTATTTTATTAGTGTGTATACCTTGTAATTTGTAAATTATATTTCCATTTTCTACTATCAATAATAAATAAATAGCTTCTTCATTTTGTTATTACTTGTTACTTTAATTCATACTTGTTAAGTGTTATTTGTTAACTATATTATTAAATATTGATAACTTAATGTTTAATTAATTGTTTAATTGATTTTATTTCACTCAAATGTATTTTAAATATGTAAATTTAGTTATCTATTAACTTAGGAAAATTCCCCCCAATTTCCTTTTTTAAAAAACATTTTTTTATTTTTCTTATTTTTTCAATTTTTTATAAAATTTTCTTTTTTAAAAATATGTGGTCACATATGCGATCGCACATGATCGCATATGCGATTTGACAACATTGGTTAGGACATGAGCCCAAAAGACGAGGCAAATTCACAAGTCACAACTCAAATGGGCCAAACCACCAGAAACATTGGGGACAGAAACCCCACCACCGGAACCATCCTAGGGCCCACCATGATGTTTACATGCGACCCAACCTATTCATAAGGCCATCCCCAACAAGATGAAGGGTAAACACAATTATTAACCTAATACAAAGATTAGTGGTCCCCAAGATGGTTTTAATTGCAAGCATTCGATACCATGATTCTTATGGTGTAGCCTGCTTAAGTTCAGGACTGCTAATTTTTTCAAATCACGTCCTAACATGAGCTGGCGCAATAGATGAAATAACCCCATAGTTCCCTAAATTGGGAGATAGGGGGTAACTCAACCCAACTTGTAAGAGTCGAGTGCACCTCGACTAGGCTGACTTAACCCAAGGCCGAACAAGTCAGTTCAAGTCCTTGTCTCTAAACCATGTACATGAATATAAATGCACAAATACCTTTAGGTTACCCAAGCGTAGATTTTGCCAAGAGGGAAGGATAGTTTATTTAAAATTGGATTGTGCTTTCTCCGTTAGAGGAAAAGCACCCAGCAATTATCTTTCTGATTTTCTATGCTCGTATCCCAACATGATCTTTGTAGATTGTGCTCACTTTTTATGATTTTTTTTTTTTTTTTTTTTTTAAATGACAGCAGTAATTTTATTCACACCAATAGAAAATAAGAGGAAGCAAGAGGTGACCCACTCATCACCTTCTGACACAAAACCGAGAGAGAATAACAAATAGCAATACAAATATATATATATATGTTATAATATAATATATATATATATATATATATAGAGAGAGAGAGAGAGAGAGAGAGAGTAGTGGTCTCTTGCGAACCATCCCGCAGGCTTACATGGTGCGGTCTAATTCCCAACGCAAAGGGGAAATTGGATTATGTTATGAGTAAACTCCTTTGGGCCCCGTGTGAATGGATGTGGTCTATCCACGCCGTCCATCTGTTTTTCAAGCGCATTTTAATGGTTGAGACAAAAATTGAATCATTTCCAATGTTCAAGTGGACCATAGAACAGGAAACATTGGGAATAATAATTTCCATTGTTGAAACCTTTTTAGGGTCTATAGTGATGTTTATTTGTCATCCGACCTGTTCATGAGATCACACAGATATGGATGAAAGGAAAACACAAATATCAGATTGATCCAAAACTTGTGGACCCCAAGAAAATTTTCAACGGTTGACATTCAATTCACACTGTTTTCTGTGGTGTGGCCCACTCGAGCTTTGGATATACTTCATTTTTGGGCTTAAGCCTTAAAATTATCTGTTAAAATGGATGGAGTGGATGGAATATATAAATCACGGAGGGCCCCACAGAGTTTACTCAGCACGCAGTTCGCTTCCCCGCAAGAAACCTGGGCGCGGATTGGCTATTTACAGGGTGAGAAGTGGCGTCACCAAATTTTGTGGCCCCACCATGATATATGTTTTGTATCCACGCCATCCATCCATCCATCTGGAGAGATCATTTTAGGGTAATATCCAAAGAATGAGTCACATCCAAAGCTCTAGTGGACCCCACCACAGAAAACAGTGGCGAGAGTGACGCCACCATTAAAAAATTCTAAAGGCCACAAAAGTTTTCGATCAAGCTTATATTTGCATTTTCCCTTCTTTCATGTCTTTGTTAACTTTTGAACAGGTTGGATTTCGAAAAAACATCATGGTGGGCCTTAGAAAGGTTTCAACGGTAGGCATCAATCTTCCCACTGTTTTCTATGGTGGGGTCCACTAAAGCTTTGGATCTGCCTCATTCTCTGGCTCATGGCTTAAAATAATATCTCCAAATGGATGGACGTTGTAGATACAACACATACATCATAGTAGGGTCCACAGAACTTGGTAGCCTGTAGTGGGAATTGGACCGCACCAAGGTAGCCTGCGGGATGGTTCGCAGGAGACCATTACTCTCTCTCTCTCTCTCTCTCTCTCTCTCTCTCTCTCTCTCTATATATATATATTATATATATATATATAATATAATATATATATATATATAATATTATATATATATATATATATTGTACAGCCTAGGAGGCCTTATTGGCCTACTAAAATCACTACTCCAATCCCCCATCATCCCCTCGAAGGACTATCCCTTCAACTGTCGAGTTGCTAGTGCCCAATTGAGGATTATGAATGAAATACTTCTGACAATGACCGCAGCATAAATATCTTTGTTTTGAAAAATCATGTTGTTCTACTCTCTCCAAATCCCCCAAATGATTCCAAAAAAATAGGAGGCCCAAATTATCTTTTTACATCCTTTGAATGGACTAGGAAACCATTGGCAAATCACCTTCCCCATTGTTTCATTGGATGCCTAATTGATTCCAAACCTTCTTAAAAAGAATGCCCACACTAATTTAGCACCTCTACAATGAAGGAGGATGCGATCCACTATTTCCATCCCTAACCTGCGCATAACACAACGATTCAATATCGCCATGTTACGTTTCTGGAGATAATTAATTGTATGGATTTTGTTAGCAATGGCCATCCACGTGGAAGCTTTAACTCTCGTGGAGCTATAGATTTCCCGACCATAACCCAATGGGGATGGGGAGGAGAGGGAAGGGATCATTTGCTCTCCCCAACACCAGTGAACATGGATTTTGCTGGAAATTGCCTATCCAGAGACTATAACAAACTTTATTAAGATAAGAGAGTAAAGACGAGGAGTTTACACGAACATTTCACAACAAAAGACCAAAATTGTGAAGAATCTAAAACACAATTAGCAAGAACCTTTATAGATGGAGCATAGGCCATACCATCCAACATTCCAGCTTTGCCCTCCTGAACACCTCGCCCAGCAACTTATGTCGGTTGTAAAAGCATTTGTCATTTCACTTCACCCAAATGGACCACAAACCCTCGAGAAGAGAACTTTCAGAGCTTTCTTTTTTACCAACTCCACACCCATGCCACGCAAGGAAGAGAGGACCAATCGATTATGGAATCACCCAACAAAACAATAATTTTTTAAGTTGCTCCAAAAATGCACTGAGAGACAATATATGAACAGATAATCTGAATCCCACATAAACACACTACACACATTAGGAACAATCATGTCTCTCTGTTGCAAATTTCCATCATGAGAATCTAGCTCCTGCTTATTAGCCATGCAAACACAATAACCATGGGAGGAACCCCATAAAGTCTAGATGAATTTTGACGATGCCTTCATCGCCTTGGGCCTGAGTGCATAGATTCCCTCATTAGACAGACCGAACAAAAAACCTTCTAGATCTCTCCCATTCCACACTCAAGCATCCTCTCTAAACTAGAGGAGAATGACTTTGAAGAAGATATAGCAGGCATATCATATCATCAAGTTCCTCTTTCGTTAGGTTTCTTCAAGATGGGAGGGATCCACACCGTAAGACCCTCGGATACCAAAAAGCACTAAGAAATAGTCATCTCCAGAATTGAGGCTGGCCTTTGCGGGGTGGGAAACACTGCACGCAATAGCCCATCACCACATCAATCTTCCTCCCAAGAACAAATTCATAATCCATCACCCAACGAAAAGCCAATACCTTCCTTGAAACTTCCAACCACCCTCACTATCACCTTGTAAATCGTCGAAGCTCTATACACCAAAGACTCCTTTGTAAACCATCCTCCATTACTCCATAGTCCATACTTACAATTATTTTCCATAAACCACTCTCTTCTCCTTCAAAACTCTATAACCACTTACCCAAGAGGGCTAAATTCATTGATTTTAACTCTCTAATGCCCAATCCTCCTTCACTAACTAGCTTGCACGCGTTGTTCCATTGCAAGAAATTAAATTTATACTTATCTTATGCTCCTTTCCATAAGAACTCACACCAAACTCTTACCAATGTATTCAAACTCAAAGCCAAGCAATGAAACAAGGACCTAAAATACAACGGGCATATTAGACATTTCCACCTTAACGAAGGTTATTCTACCTCCTAAAGGTGCCTACTTTTCCATATCACCAACTTCCTTTGGACTTTTTCAATCATCTTATCCCCAAATGCTTCACGGACTTGAAAATACGTAGCAGAGGACCCAAATATGTAGAAGGTAGAGAGACAGCTTTTCAACCAAAAACCCTAGCCAAACCTTCTACTTCATCAGTCGAAAGCCTAACCCCCATGATTTTGCTTTTATGAATATTAATTTTCAGCCTTGAGACAACTTCAAACCACCTAATAATTTTTCTCAAGTTGTCTGCCTACTCAACCTCCGGATAACAAAAAAAGAAAAGTATCATTTGCAAACTGCAGGTGAGATATTTGAAACGATGCAGTTTCCATTTTAAACCCATGAAGAAGACCCACTGCAGTCCCTTTTTCCATTACTTTACCTAGGGCCTCTACCACCACCATAGATAGAAAAGAAGAGAGCGAATCACCCTACCAAGGCCTCTAGAAGACTTGAAGAAAACTTTAGGCAGGCCATTCACCAACAATATAAACCTGGGACAAAAGGGACCAAAAGGCCATTCTTCATATACCTCAACTCATAGAATAGATGTAGTTTGTTTTGCTTCTATACAAAATTCAACAATTTTGTTTGTGTTCATGTTGGCAATTTTTTATGTGAATTCGGCAGCCAAGCTTTGAAAAAATCTCTCTTAATGATTAACCCACAAACAAAAATCTCTAAGTTTCTAGTGTTAAATTGCAATCTAAGATGGGAAAATCAGACGGAACCCTTTTTGCATGTCAATCCCTAAGCTAGATCATCAATACAATAACCTTCTACTGTAGTGTTGTTCGCCCACTAAACAGGTACATGAGCTGGGTTCCGAAGGGTTCTTCCCAAAACTGACATGTGACCCTAAAACAAGCCTCAAATCATTTAGCATAAATACCTCATTTGAGACATGGAGGTGTCACAGAAAAGCAAAAGTATTGACAGTGAAATAAAGGTGCAAAAACTTGAGACCCGATCTATCTACTTTATATCTTCAGTCATGCCTCACCACACAGCCCTCAAAATCAACCTAACCTAGTTCCTCTAGGATGCAGAAAGGGAAATGAAATAGGACCCCATATGCAATTCAATGAACTTCCCAGTTAGCTTTTAGCGTAACCATTAACAAGGATTAGGGAAATGCACAGATGGAATCGTCAAAGCTGAATTGTTCCACCAAGGGCATGTTCCTACCTCGCTCTTGGTTTGTGGATCTACCACAAGGGAATAGAGCTAGAACAATTTGCACTCTGTATGTCTCCTTCTCAGTCTCTTGTCTATTTGTTTGTCAGTGTTATAAAATTTATGTCATTAATTTGTACAAATACAGTCAAAACTTGCGAATGATAGATGAGTGGATTTTATCATTTTCAATTTGTAAAATTGATACTCCTTAAATAGTTGGTCAGTTAATCATATTTTGAATTATATTTGTAATCTCAGTTATCTGCTAAATTATGATATATATTTGGACAAATATTACATAAATAGAGGAATGATGCCACATCAACTTTGATGCATGTTAGTGCTCAACATCACAGGTACACAACCTTGTTTCATCTAATTCTTTTGATCCAATTTCCATCAATATCAACTTACAATTATAGTGTGATGGTAAACCTAGATAAAACTATATGATATGTTATTACGTATGATATGCAAAAATATGATATGGGAAAACAGTCAATAATGAGTAAACAACAAATCATCTTGCATTAACAACCATCACAAAAGGTTCATATATATATAGATATATATATATATATATATATATATAATATATATATATATATATATATAAAATATAACTGAAATTTTATTGAAAAGAGGCGAAAGATACAAAAGAGAGCAGAAGTCTGTTGAGAAGGCAGACAACTAGCGACCTAGGAAAAACAAATCAGAGTCCTTAAGACTGTTTACAGCGCCCACCCATTCATATATCAGATTTTTAACTCTGGACCAGACATGCTGGACCGTAGCCGATTTGTCGTTGAAACATCTATTGTTTCTTTCCTCCCATACTGACCACCAAATAGCAATAATCACCATTCTCCAAATACGCATGATAGGCTTGCCTATCTTGATCCCATGCCAGGCCGAAAGCAAATTGCAGGAAGACATTGAAGAACACCAGCTTATGTTGAATTGAGAGAAGAATTCGGTCCAAATCTGCGAGATGAAGGAGCAGTGGATAAGAAGGTGGTCCACTGATTCCTCTTCCTTCATGCAACATAGGCGAATGTTGACGATACACATCCCCCTTTTCTTCTGATTGTCTATCGTGAGGATTCTATTTTTGGCTGCTAACCAGGCAAAGAAGATGAATTTGGGCGGAACATCGTATTTCCAAATAAAAGGAGCAATTGGAGAGGAGGGAGCACGCTGGAGGGAGAGGGAGTAGAAAGATCTGGGAAAATACAGTTTTTTCTCGAGACCATAGGAGCTGGTCGGGGGAGGAAGGGTCAGGCACGGCCTTGGAAATGAGAAGGAGGAGATCAACATACTCTGAGATCTCCCTTTCGTGAAGATTTCTAAAGCACTTCACGTCCCAGACTATGTTGGTGTTGGAGAAAGAGAAGCAGCTAGTGACAGACATATTTTTTTGAGGGCTCAATCGATAAATATTTGGGAACCAGGACATCAGCGACATCTCCCCTATCCACGGGTCTTCCAGAATCGAATAAAGAGACCATTACCGAGTTCAAAAACGATGTTGTTGAGGATTTCCTTTTTAGAACGCAGGATTCCTTTCCAAATGGGTGAGGCCCGGTGAACAGCCGAATCTTTGGTCCACCAGCCTCCTGGAGAGCAGCCGTATTAACCTTTAATTATGGAATTCCAAAGGGTTACCGCCTTCAGTACCCAGCCTCCAGATCCACTTGCCAAGAAGGGCCTGGTTCATGATCTTCAGATTTTTGGCGACGGCTTCACCTTCTTGGAAGTGTTTACAAACTTCTTGCCAATCGAGCAAGTGAAATTTCTTCTAGTTTTCTTTCCCACACCATATAAAATCGCGTCTCAACTTGTCGATAGCCATCAACACGGACGAAGGAAATTTGAAGAGGGACAAAGTATATGGGCAGGTTAGGCAGGGCTGCCTTAATAAGAGTGAGTCGGCCCCCTATCAAGAGGTATCTACATTTCCATCTGGCGAGGGACTTCTGAAATTTGACGATGACTTTGTCCCACATCGATTTCGGGGGGAGACCGATAGCTAGAGGGAGCCCCACGAAGGAGGGGAGGGAAGCTGAATGGCAGCCGATGGATTCTACATATCTGCCAATCTCAGATTTCAGCAGATTGACGCCATAAAGCTTGGATTTAGATAAATTTATACTCAGGCCTGAGACTGCCTCAAAACATCGAAGCGTCGTGTGGAGATTATCGATGAATTCCTGGGAGGCAATGGAAAGAATGAGGGTGTCATCGGCAAACTGATATGGGTGATGGGAGGGGACACCCCGGCATCTTAATGCCACAAAAAATGCCTTCCTCCTGACCTTTGAGCAGCATTTGAATAGAGTTTCACCGATGACTAAAAAGAGCAGAGGGGATAATGGGTCTCCCTGACGAAGCCCTCTTGAACTGTTGAAGAAGCCGGTCGGGGTGTCGTTGAGGAGAACTGAGAAGTGGGCTGATCCGATACAAGCGTTGATCCATCTTCTCCATCTGACGTCGAAGCCCATGCAACCCATCATATAGAGCCGAAAGTCTCATTCCACATGATCATAGACCTTTTCAATATCCAGTTTACACAAGATAGCCTTTTCACCAGATTTGTGACACGAGTGAAGGACTTCGGTAGCTACGAGGGCGCGATCGACGATATGCCTGCCCCTGATGAAAGCACTCTAGTTCATCGAAATAAGATTCCCCATAACCTTTGAAAGACGAGTAGAAAGCACCTTCGCAAGAATCTTTGAAAGACGAGTAGAAAGTGCTCTGTTTTCGATACATTGGAAGAGGGCAATGAAGTCCTCTGGTCTATTCTCGAACGTCAGACCAAGCGACCTTCCGACGTGTCCTACCGCATCCCTAATCCATTTCTTCTTTTGGATGGATTGGAAGATTTCTTCCCTACTTGTGGCTGCATCTGGGCCCGAATCTTCCTGTTGCTGGCTAGGGAAATCCGTACACATCTGTAAAGGTTTTGCGACTATCACATCAGATGGCAGGTCTTCCTGGAACAGGGTGAGGGGTCCCAGATTGCCCAATCACGAGAGTTGGGTATAGAGTTGGGAGGGGATGATAGGAAGGATGATTCGGTTTGTGAATCGGAAAATCGACTGTCAGAGTCATCAACTCTGGAGGCGTCGTCGGCCATAGCGAGGCGAGGTTGCATTCTTGAGATCTGATGGGAGCTCTGGTAGGGCAGGGGCTGTGATAAAGCTGAGGGATAAGCGAGGAGGTTATAGGGAAGGGAGTATGTTTTAGGGATAAGGGGGAGGGAATGGGATTCGGGTTTGGAGCGGGTTATGATGATAAAGATGAAGCCGAACCCATCTTGGATCCAAACCCTACTCGCAGGATCCGGAATCGCAGTACTCAAAAGACGCAATAAATGCGTTATCGGATGAGGGGCCCACGTGTCGAGCGGAAGTACCTACTTCGCAGAGATTGGCCATGTGTCGAGAGTCCAGGGATCGAGTGTCGTCAGAGCGCGGGCGACTGCATCTTGTCGAGGCGAGGCATGATGTGGTAGAGTGGGGTTCAACCACGCCTCCTTCTCTGCCGGATGATTAATGAGACGATACGTTTCCTGATGAGACGTTGCAAGGGAGACGCCACGTGGTTGCTTTTTCGGGGCAGGGATCTGATTTCTCTCTGATCGAAGTTCGGCGGTGTCAGCACGCGACGGCGCTTCGACCGCAATTGAGTCATGTGTATCTTCGACGGTGTGGATGGGAGCACGATCTACGATGGAGGCCGGAGCACTGGCAGAGCCATGAACCCATAGTCCACTGGAGAACGGAAGACGTACACCTTCGTTGCACTGCGCTGCTGGAGCTTGATGCTGCACCGGAGAAGATGCTTCCTTCGCCCTCCAGACATCACCCCATCTGGGATAAACAGTGTTGGGTGTTTCCAATTGCACCGGGAGGAAAATGAGACGATTATCAACCTCCACCGTCAAGTGAGGAGGAAGGGGCGAGACCTTCTTCCTTCGCACTCGAACTCTGATGACACCCCGAGCTTTGTCTTAGAGTCGAGCTCAAGGAGGGAGCCAATACGAGAAACAGCTGAAATGAAAAATTCATCATACCATAGTTTCAGGAGAATTCCCCAAATAAGAACCCAAATATTTTCCATACCGAAAATAGAGTAATCCTCCCATGGCAGCACCTTCGCGGCTAGACCTTCTGAATGTAGATGCCCTGCCATGGTTAGCATATCTGGGTTAATCCCCGGCATACCTTAACCCACGGATCATTAAAACCAATGGGCTTGATGATATAGTTCCCAGGGTGAAAGCCAGTGCACTCCTTAATCCAATCTTTAACTTGAGAGATTGAAGCACCTTCTTTAGTGACGATCACCAGCGTCCCCGTTAGCTCCGCTCTAGCTCGTATGAAGCTCTCCTGATTGATAGAGAGGGAGTATTCACCCTGAACTTGAATGGGGTTCTCTCTAGCAAGCCTAAGTGAGGCATTGTCTTCCTTATTAGAGTTGGATTGAGGAAGGGGGTTGTCGATGGGTAAAGGTTTGTGCTGGAGAACGACATCTCTGAAAGAGTGGCCATCCGTGCGCAATGACTGAGAGGGAGGGTTGTAGCTTACGGGTTGTTTAGGAGAAACAGGATTGACGGCCTTTCTGTGTTGGTCTCTGTATTTTGGGCCAAAACGCGCACGTTGGACCAACATCGGGACACCAGCGTATTTAACTCCATGGAGCATTTCGACCGCTCTGGCGAGCTCCGTCTCCGAACTCATTCGAACCAGCGCGAAGCCCCGAAAAACGTCACTTTCCTTATCTTTGGGCATTACGACATCCATAACCGCCCTGCACGCCCAAATACACTCGAAATATTGATAGGGAGCCACCCTGACGAATAAGGTAGGGTAGGAGCTCCTCTTCCTTTCCGCTGCTGTTGGAGACATGCCGGCTGCGTCTCGAATGTGATACCTGTTTCCATCCATGTCCCCCAAAGTCGTCCGATTCTGTGTTTTCGTCTTCGATTGTATCGTCCGAACCGCCTCTAGTTCTTCCCCTGTTGTCTTCGCCTAAGCCCTCTGTCATCCTGAGTGGGCGACGATCATATTGTCTATATCTATCGCTTTCTCTCTCGTCCGATTTCTCCTTCGCTCTCTCTCGCTTTCTCTCTCATGACCATCCATAAATATGGGACATTGCTTGTGGATGGTGGCTTCCTTCATGAACGGCTGAAGGTTGCGAGCTTGATCCACCACTCGAGTTCTGCTCTTCCTTTTCTGTGGACAGATGCATGTCGAATCTGAACCATTCACCACTACGATGTATGGTTCAGATCATTCAATCCTCATGTATGGTTCAGATCATTCAATCCTCATTTAAACATCATGAACTATCTAAAGGGGGTCCATGATTTGGACGGTTTAATTTGAATTACGTTTGTACCTCATGCAATTTTTTAGTGCATGTGTATGGCTGCACCTCAATACTACCTCTTAGTCAGTGTTACATCCTGATGATACGATTCAAGGACTTACTCTGTGCCAATCTGACGAACATCCAGTCTGATACCTTGGCAGAGAGTATCTAAACTAAACAGCTGAAAGATAACTTTTTTATTACTTCATATCATGGCCAGAAACTTGATGCGCCATGCCATTTTGGTCCGAAGTATTGGCAGGTTGCCCAAAAGAGAGACTCACCCAGCAAACAAGTTTACTATAGCGGCAGTGGTTCCATGTTAGATTACCTAATGAATGAGAAAATAAATACATTGAAAATTGACGTAAACCCCTGCAACCCATATGCAACCACAAAACAGCCATTGAGCTAAACAGCTATAGGACTTCTGAAATCAATCACGGCATGACTGAGTAAAAGAATCAGGAAGAGTAAAAACACCTTGAACAGAGAGGAAAACATGAACTGAATGCATGTGTAACAAAGCAAAGATCATGTTGTCTAAAAGAGGAATTAAATAATTCCTCGGTATATTGTGCATTTCCTGATGTTGAACAATCATATAATTCCTCAAACAAGAAATCTATATATTCCTCAACCTTAGAAAATGCACAAAACACTAAGGTTTTTCCAGTTCCTACAGGTCGAGCCCATGGTCTGTTGGGCACCACCTTGGATGCGCCATGCCCAGATATCTCCCAGAGTAGAACAAATCCTGGCCATTATTCAGTTGAAAATGGGCCACTGCTGCAATTCTCTTCCTGATCGAATATCCGCAGGTTGCAAAGAAATGTTAGAATTCTCCTGTTAATGAGACTTTTTGGGCCATTGACCATCTTTGGTGGAGGTGAACAGACCAACAGTCCGGATCACAAACCAAGGACCCTGCCTGCAAAACTGCAAAACAAAGTATGCTGCACATTTCTCGTGCGGCAAATCACATAAATACACTCTCTACAATAAGAATGGTGAACTCATGATAAAAAAAAACCTAGGATCATCGGTGGGAGCCCGAGAAAGCATCGAACAATCCACAGCAACTCATCCATGAACTCCGACGCGCTAGCGGGCCAGCCGAAACTGCCTGCTGTTCCTGACCAATTCAAAAGAGAATCATGAAACATGGTAAACGTGGGAACCAAGAAATCTCAAAGCTGATAATAAATAATAAACAAAAATGACAACCACGAATAACTAAATAATTAATTAAAGATCCATCACTACCCATCCACATACCTTATTCTCAGACTCCTTGAGTAACTCACCACCATCCCTAGCCTTCTCACTTGGAGCGGTCTCTGACAATGGTAGTGGAATTTTATCATTGTTTTCTGTCGATGGAGAATCAACACCACCCAAAATTCCAGAATTCTCAACAGGGACTGGTTCTATAACTTGTGTAGCCTCAGAAATCTCAACCGGGGTAGATTCTATAACATGATTAACATCAGATTTCTCGAGGGGTGCAGCTTCTTCTGAAACAACAAGATTTTGGACAGGCTCAGCTTCTTCCGAAACAACGAGATTTTGGACAGGCTCAGCTTCTTCTGAAACAACGAGATTTTGGACAGGCTCAGCTTCTTTAACTTCAGTGACCACAAGATTCTCAACCGGTGCAGCTTCTAAAACTCCCGCTGCCCCGTCCACCAACGGAACAACCCGCTCAACCACTGCGGCTTCTACAACCTCCACCGCCCCCTCTGACAACGGAACAACCCGCTCAACCACTGCGGCTTCTACAACCTCCGCCGTCCCTTCTGACAACGGAACAACCCGCTCAACCACTGCGGCTTCTACATCATCGGCCACCCCTTCCGACAATGGAACCACCAATCCAGTCGAATTGATGTCCGGAGGGGCGCCCGAAACATTAGATGTAATTTCATTTGGTGGAGACTCCTCGTCCGAACTGCAGCTAGAGCTCCCCTCGTCACCATACGATTCACCGTCATCCGATCCCTTCACGGGCTGAATGTGCTCGATACTGACGCCTTTGCTATTGGAATCAGGTTTCACAGGCCCGGGCTCCCTGCTGCCGTTTTCCGATCCTTCTTCCATCGGATTCTTCTTCGTTCCAGCAGCGGTTTCGACGTCCTTCTCGTCAAGGCCGTTCAGATCATCATCCCTTCCACCATTCCCTTCTTCATATATATAACATATATATGTATATACAGATATATAGGGAACCAAAGGAAAAGGAAAAGGCAAGAAAGCGTAAAGAAGAAAAGAAAATGAGGAAAATGGAATCAAGAAACAGACACAAAAGCAATAAAATAAAGATGAAAGAGGCACCTCTGTTATGGTGGATTTTCTTTTGTTGCTTTTTCTTCTTGGAAGCTTTTCTCTTCTTTGATCCTGACGGCATGATTGGTGGGCCTTCCTTTCCTTTTTTTATTTTTTTAAAACGGATGCTCCAATCAAATCAAAATGGGGTAGAAGGGAAGAAGGGTGGGTGGGGAAGAAGGGTAGGTTGGTTTGTTGTGCTTTGATTTGTAGGTACCGAAAGGTGAGGAAGACAGAGGGATTGGGATTTATGGATGGATGGACAGACAGACAGATGGTTTGGGAAGTAATGCGGAAGATTCAACGGATGTGAGTTTTTGTTATATTTATAGCTTTTTATGGTGGGATTGAAAGGCGGGAGATTTGGAAACGGCTAAGAGTAAAAGAAAGAGAGGTGGGGTTTTCTGGTTTTTTTTTTTGTTTCCTTCTCCGTTCGTTTTATCTTCTTCTTTCCTTGTAACTGGAACGGGGTAGGGCGGCTCTGTCTCTGGTTCTGGAAATGTCCAACTTCATCCGTTGGCTATTTTGCGGCCCCACCGTGGGGGCCATCCCCGATAGGTGAGTTATTTTTAGCCGTTCGTCGGCCCGGACGCGTCCAGCTCGTTTGGGCTGGCTTTGGGATAGCTACTGCATCGGGCCTACGTGAAGCCCACGCGGCTAGGCGGGACCGGAATCTTTCTACAACACCTATTTCACGCAGCGCCCAAAACACATCAAACTTGCGGGCCCACCATGTTCTCTAGGTAAAATCCACTCCGTACATCAGGTTCATTTCTCGATTCGAGGGCCTGGGAAAAGGATTCAACGAGATCGACGGGGCCACACCACAGCTAACAATGGTATGGGATGCAGCCGTAGGTGTAAGTCACCAAGATGAGGTGACAAAATAAAAATAAGCTTCATCTAAATATTAGGGGTTTTAGGACCAGTTTTACATTTTATTTTTTTTTCCCATTGGTGTGGCCCATTAGAGTCTTTCATTTGGCTGATCGTTTGTATAGATCATTTCTACATACAGTCGATATAATGGCTGACCAGATGGACGGAGTTGATTTACGTATAAAAAATGATGGGCTTCACAAAAGCTTGTCGGTTGGAGACGGTTCCGTCCCGGCCCGGCAAGGCCCATTTCACCCCTAGTTGTGGTTGTTCATCTGCACGTGCTGATTACTAGGGCAACGCACGTGTGTGAGAGCTTGGACGTTCATCATGTGGTTCCCGAAATAAATATTCTTTTTTTTTTATGGTAGTTCAGTCCAGTTTACTTTTTGAGTGGACATTCATGCGCCAGAAAAATAGTAGGTGATAGTCCACATCTGGTTTATGACTTTGGCTCATAGGATGAGTGGTCCAGCTAATTTATAAGCTAGGACGCATTCCTGATCATCTGATGGAGTTTCTAAAACACGATCATTCGATGATCCTAGCCATCCGTCCACCTTTTGCTAAATATGTCCACTTTCATCCATCTAATCGTAGGTCACCGAGAAAGGGACCCGGATGTTCATGCAGTCCGAAGCTCTCTCGGAGCCACAGAGATGCCCATGACAAATCCACTTGGTCCATCAGTTTTGCAAGACCACGATAAAACAGAAATCTAAAATTTAGGCAGATCCAAAACTCCTGTGGGCAACACCAGATGAAACAGCAGTAATTGAATGCCTGCCGTTGGAAACTTTGTTGGGCCACAGAAGTTTTTGTTTCAGGATGATATTTGTGCCAATGGTTTATCTGAGTGGTACTAATCCTGTGAAGGGTATGGATAGCATATAAACATCCTGATTGGCTCCAGAAAGGATTCAGCGTTGCACATTTATGTTCCTCACTATCTCTTGTGGTGTGGCTCACGATAGCTTTTGATCTACCTGATTTAAGATTTCCTGTCATATTGTGGCCGTCCAAAACTTATGTAAGGAGTGGATTTGTCATGGGAATTTATGTGGGCCTCACATCACTTCCAACTACTGGGAGAACTTCCCTTGCGGGTGCATAGCTAGGGTTGTACACGAACCAAGCTAGCTCGGTTGGGTGCACAGGTTGGGGTGCACATGAACCGAGCTAGCTCGGTTAGTTCACTCGACTCAACTCAAAAAGCTTGATTTGACTCAGTTTGAAGCTGAGTTTAAGCCGAGTCGAGATGATTTTTTGAGCTCGAAAATGAGTTCGAGCTGAGTTCGAACAAGCCTCAGGTCGACTCAACTCGGATCGAATCCAGCTCGAATCGAACTCGGATCGAGCCAGTTTGGTGACTCGTTTACTTTGTTATTGATGTTGCTTACTGACTGTTTAATAAATGACTCAACGAAATGTAGTTGGTGGTAAGGAAGGTTTGGTCAGTGGCAAGTAGGGGTGTACATCGAGTCGAACCGAGTCAAGCTAGCCTCAGCTCAACTCAGCTCAAACACTAGCTGACCTCAGCTCGAACTTAGCTCAGCTCGGTCCTCAAGCCTAACTGGCTTGCTCGGCTCGATTCAGTCAGCAGCTTAGGCTAGTTCAAGCCATGATCGAGCCGAGTTCATCATTGAGGCATTTTCACAAACACATGAACTGCAACTTTAAAATCCCACTGTTTTACAAACAGAAAGAATGGTTTTACAGGTATTTTATCAAACACTTCTAAATAACATAAAAACCAAAAAAAATAAAAAATAAAAAAAATAGGAGAAAAATGGTATTTGTTTCATGTACAAACCTTACTTGCCACCAGACAAACCTTCATTGCCACCAGCCACATTTTGTTGAGTCATTTTATCAAACAGTTGGTGAGCAACATCAATGGCAAAGTAACCGAGTTACCGAACTGGTTCAATCCGAGTTCGAATCATCTCATTACCTAATCAACCAAACACATGCTCTCAATATCTTTGTATATATATAAATACACCACACAAGCTTTCACCGTTGAAAAAGAGAGATGAGTGCTTCTCTATTGACCCATTAGTTCCATTGGGAGCTCTGCTACTTGCACTGTGTCCGTTGACCTTGTGGCTTGAGCTTGCATGTGGCGAGTACACAAGCATCAAGTTGGATTTGATCTGAGTTGAGTCGAGCTGGGGCCTGCTTGAACTCGGCTCAAACTCATTTTCGAGCTAAAAAAATCAACTCGACTCGGCTTGAACTCAGCTTCAAACCGAGTCGAATCGAGCTTGTTTGAGTCGAGTCGAGCAAGCTAACCGAGCTAGCTCGGTTCGTGTACACCCCTAATGGCAAGCAAGGTATGTATATTAAACAAATACTTTTTTTTTTTTTTATTTATGTTACTTAGAAGGTGTTTAATAAAACAGATGTAAAACCATTGCCTCTGTTTGTAAAATAGTAAATTTTTGAAGTTGTAGTTTAGGTGTTTGTGGAAATGCTTCAATGGTGAACTCGGCCTAAGCTGCTGATCGAATTGAGCCGAGCTAGCCAGTTAAGCTTGAGGGCCGAACCGAGCCAAGTTCAAGCTAAGATCAACAAGTGTTCGACCGAGTCGAGCTGAGGCCGACTCGATGTACACAACTATGCACACGCATCCCCAACAAAAGGCTATAAACGACTACAGGTAGATTTTTAGGACAGGCAGTCCACATCTGGTCCCATGGTATCAACCGTCGGATGAAATCATGTGCCCCCGCTCTATACTAACGCCCGAAGCGCCTTCACATGTTGGACCGGAGGGTCATTTTTTTCTTTTCAAAGTACAAGTGGGGGGTTATTCGATACTCCGGCTGCATACGATGCTTGATTCGCAGGCATTTACAAATGGTACACGCTGGAATAAATTCAATCAAAGTAAACCGACTAAATTGTGGAATAAACCGTAGCTAAGTTAAATAACAGCAATCAGATTGTTTGAACAATCCCAACCTCTGATTAGTGGACACTTCCGTTTTGAATTCATTTTTAACTCTTCCGTTGGTATCTACCAATCTAATAATCAATCCAAATGAAAAATATTTTTGGTTCACTAGACATCTAAAGTGGTACTCAGATTTTGGAAGGTTTAGTTTGAATTATTAGCACGCAGCGTATGCAATTTCTTGGTAATTTCTAGTTGCCTGCGTATCATCCACCACACTCTACCAGAGTATTAAAGTTTTCCTCTTCTCCTGTATGGTTTAGCGGTGTGATTGGCAACCACCTTTCAATATACAAACAAACAAAAAAAAAAAAAGCATTTGACTGGTAAGATAAAAGATGGCGTCCCTTTGTTTTGTGACTCTCATGCAATGTGGTTTGAATCACGCTCAACGCCCCGGTCCATCAAGCAACAAACAGGAGTTCGATGATCCATCTGCACGTGCACAAACGCTTCACATGTTTCATGCACGTTCCTCAATGAATAGACCGTCCATATTCTAGGACTCACCTTAGGGAGACGTATAGCCCCCAGATCATGTTGATCGGATGATTTCAGCCTCTGATTAGTAGAGATTTGTTATTAGGTTCGAATCATTGATTAGATTATATCTTAACCGTCCATTTGAAGGATACCAATCGTACAGTTAGAGTCAATCATTCAGTATGAAATTTCGATTTTGGTTCGTTGATGTTGGTAATGGCGATTTAGACGGTATGTATTGATTTACATGGGTGACACTTGCAAGGGGCTTTGCACACTGAAATTATCATCATTACCGTTCCAAGTCATAAAGAGTGAAGCGGATTGCCTGTTACCCGCGCATATAGATATTCATGTGCCCAGGGTTGTGTGCGGCCCACAGTTATGTCCGAGACAAATACACTCTGTTCATCTGCTTTTGAAAGGCCACTACACGACACGAATCTAAAAATCAGGCAGATCCAAAACTTATGTGGGCCACACCACATGAAACGGTAGTGATTGAACGCTAAAGAGTGACATAAGTTTTCTATCAAAATAATATTTCTAACCAAAGTATATCCGAGTGGTAATAATCCTATGAACGGTTTGGATGGCATATAAATATCATGCTCCGCTCCGTAGCCGCTCCGTAGAGGTTCCAGCCGCGGACATTTCCATTCTCGCTGTTTCGTTTTAGGCTCATTAACTGTCGTTGTCTACAACAGATCGACGGAATGACTTTGTTACCGACATCTCGGTGGGCCCATACAGCCCCGGCGGCGGACGCGGATTTCCTGCGAAAGCCTTTCGCAGGAAGTTCCCGCGCAATGATTTTGGATGAGGCCCACTGTGATGTTTGTTAGAAATCCAACCCGTCCATCCGTTTTTTGAGATCATTTTAGGACATGAGACCGAAAATGATTAGGATCCAAAACTCAAGTGGGCCATACTAGGTGAAACAGCGGGAAAGGAATTCCTACCGTTAAAACCTTCCCAGGATCCACCCTGATGTTTAAATTCCATCCAAACCGTTTATAAGGTCATTTTCACCGAGATGAAGTGAAAAATCTAAGAAATTAAACCGACACAAAACTTTTGTGGCCATATAAATGTTTCAACGGTGGTCACTAAATCTCCACTGTTTCCTCTCGTGTGGCCCACTTGAGTTTTTTATCCTTCTCATTTTTGGTCACATATCCTAAAATGAACTCAAAAAATGGATGGACGGAGTGGATTTCTCACAAACATCGTAGTGGCCTCCACACAAAATCTTGCGCACGAACGTCATGCGAAAGGCTTTCGCAGGAAATCCGCGTCCCCCGGCGGCCGGCACCGGTGGACGCGGATTGGCTACTGCCCCTGGCATTAGCTCCGGGGCTGGTGGTCGGTGCTCTGTGGCTCCATCATGATGTCTGTGTTTCATCCATTCCGTTCATCCATTTTTACGGATCACTCTATTGCTTCATCCCAAAAATGAGAGGGCTACAAATCTCAGTTGGACCACAGCAAATGAAAACAATAGTGATTGGATATCAACCATTAAAATCCTCCTAAGGCCCATTATACTGTTTATTTGACATCCAATATGTTGATTAGATCATACAAGCACAGATGAAGAGAAAAAACAAATATCAGCTTGATCCAAAACTTTTATGGCCCCCAAAATGCTTTTAATGGTCTACCCTCATTCAACACTGTTTCCTGTAATGTGGTCTACTTGAGATTTAGATATATTTAATTTTTGGACTCTTATTGTAAAATGATCTGTAAAAATATATGGATGGCATGGATGAAACATATATACCATGCTGGGGCCCACATAGCACCGACCACCAGCTATTGGCCGGTGTCAGCGAGATTAGCCAATCCGTTTTCGGATTGGCTGGTGTAACACACCCTACCGACATAACTGTGTGTTGACGTCACCAAATTCTGTGGGTCCTATCATGAGGTATGAGTTATATCAAAACCGTCCTTCAACTTGGCAATCTATTCATAAGATTTTAGCCGAAAGAATAACATAGATCCAAAAAACAAGTGGACCACAGTGTAAAAATAGTGGGGGATTGAACGTCTACCATTGAAACTATCTTGGGGTCACGAAAATTTTGGTTCAATATGATATTTGTTTTTACTCTTAATCCAAGTTTTTGTGACCTTATGAACAGATTGTATGTAAAATAAATGTTACTGTGGGCTGTCAAAATGTTTTAACGACCAGAATCATTGTCCCACTCCTGTTTAAGGCGTGGTACGCTTAAGATTTTGGATATGACTAATTTTGGAGTCAAGATTTAAAATGATACATCCAAATGATTGAACGGTGTAGATATGATAAATACATCATTGTCTGGCCCATGTAACTTTGATGTCCTTGTACCGTTCCTACAACTCGGAGCACGAGGAACGTCAGCACTCGCCTTGGCACGACACGTACCCACACCAGCTAGGTCAGGTGGCTGGTAAACCAACCAATCCGCTTCCGGCACATACATAAGAGAACGGATTGGCTACTCCCCTGACACCGGCCATTTGGCTGGTGGTCGGTGATCCGTGGGCCCACCTGTACCGGCTTGATCCGAAAAATACGAGGAATATAAATCTCAGGTGGAGACACCACACACAAATAACAGTAATTGGATATCCACCGTTTAGTTTAAATCCTCTTAAGGCCAACCGCACTGTTTATTTGACATCCAATCTATTGATTAGGTCATACAGACCCAAGTGAAGGGAAAAAACAAAGATCAGCTTGATCCAAGCCCCCAAAATTTTTTTAATGGTCAACATTGATTCAACACTTTTTCCTATAAAGTGGTCCACTTAAGATTGGGATATACCTCATTTTTAGTTTCATACCCTAAATTGATCTAGAAAAATAGATGGACTGCATGGATGAAACACATACATCATGGTGGGGGCCACAGAGCACCGACCATCAGCCACTGCCTGGTGGCAGGGCAGTAGCCAAACCGTTTCCCATAAATATCTCTTTGCCCAGGGTCACAGGCAATCCGCTTCCCATCAAAAGCTGTTGTCGACGACCGTTAAATCATCCGTCAAAGTGAGTTATACCTTTCACAGAGTACGCAGGTCATCTGTTCTGACAGGTGGAGCCCACCCAGTAATCCAGACCATTCGTTTATTGATTACTTCGATGGATGGAGCATGTTCCATGGATCTCTTATATTGGCTGACGCTGTATTATTCCATCAACCAATATCATGACCGTAAATTTACAGGAAAATTATTGAAAGGTTGAGATTATTCTATCAGCAAAATCTTTGATTTCTGGTCCATCCATCGAAGGAATCAAAATATCGCTGGGAAGGATTACCAAAATATTTTCTCCACACGTCAATATTGAAAAGCAGTGTATACTTTGAAAAACTTCCGGCCGAGTATCATACATATTCTGGGATGCCAAATTCTGGGAGCTGTGGATACAGGAAACGGATTGGCTACTCCCCCCGCCACCAGCCAATGGCTGATGGTCGGTGCTCTCTGGGCCCCATCATGATGTATGCGTTTCATCCATTCTGTCCATCTATTTTTTAGATAAATTTATGGTAATACACAAAAAATGAATTATATCCCATCTCAAATGGGCTACATTATAGGAAAAAGTGTTGAATGAACTTCGACCACTAAAAACTTTTTGGGGGCCATAAAAGTATTGGATCAAGTTGATCTTTATTTTTTCCCTTCATCTGGGTCTTTATGACCTAATCAACAGATTGGAGGATTTAAATGATGGATATCCAATCACTATTGTTTTCCTGTGGTGTGGTCCAGCTGATACTTATATTACACTCATTTTTTGATTAAAAACTAAAATGATATTTAAAAATAGATGAACAGAATGGATGAAACAAATACATTATGTTAGGGCCCACAGATCACCAACCACAGCACCGGGCTTTTTTTTTTTTTTTTTTTGTTAACTCGTGAGTACACAACACTGTAGATCACACTTTACTGTTAGCCATCCCCACTGGGGGCTGGTGTCAGGGGAAGTAGCCAATCCGTTTCCGTGGATACAGTGCTTCTGGAGGCCTGGGAGTGCAATCATGCGATTCATGTCATAGCTGCATGTTTGGGAATGCGGATTAGCTGCGACCGCGGATCCAGCGTCGACGTGGGTGGGACTCTGGACGTCGGTCCCACATAGATGTATACGTTTTATATCCGCGCCGTCCATCTATTTTTTCAGCTCATTTTAGGACATGAGCCTAAAAATGAAGCAGATCCAAATCTCAGGTGAATCACACAATAGATAATAGTGGCATTAAAAACTTTTTTCTGGACCACAGGAAGTTTTGGGCTTTCCATTCATCCAGATCCATGTGACCTTATCAACGGCTTTGGATGGAAAATAAACATTACGGGCGGACCTTAGGAAGTTTTTAACGGTGGGCTTCAATGATCACACTTTCCTGTGTTGTGGTCCACCTAAGATTTGGATCTGGTTCATTTTTCAGATCATGCCCTAAAATGAGCTGGAAAAACGAATGGATGGCCTGGATATACAAATCATACATCATGGTGGCCCCCAGGGTCGAAGTCCACCTACGTCGCTGGATCCGGGGTGGCAGATTATCCTCTTTCGATGTGTTGTAGCTATGAATTAGATCTAAACCGTCCATTTGACAGGCCGAATGTTGAACTACCGCGTTACAGAAATCACACCACCGTTTGGAGATCCTAACCATTTATTCGGTGGAATACAGAAAGACGCGTCTATTGATGGGAACGGATTGGCTACTCCCCTGGTGGTCGGTGCTCTGTGGGCCCACTATGATGTATGTGTTTCATCCATGCCTTTCATCTATTTTTTCAGATCATTTTATGGTTTGAGACCAGAAAATGAGGTATATCCCAATCTCAAGTGGACCACATTACAGGAAACAGTGTTGAATGAGACCATTAAAAACCTTTTGGAGGCCATAAAAGTTTTGGATTAAGCTGATTTTTGTTTTTTCCCTTCATCTGGGCATGTATGACCTAATCAACAAATTGGATATCAAATAAACAGTACAATGGACCTTAGGAGGATTTTAAAATAGATATCCAATAACTATTGTTTTCCTGTAGTGTGGTCCACCAACGATTTATATCCCTATCATTTTTTTTTCATCAAGCCTAAAAATGATATGTAAAAATGGATGAACAGAATGGATGAAACACATACATCATGGTGGGCCCACAGAGCACCGACCACCCGCCACCGGGCTGGCGTCAGGGGGAGTAGCCAATCCGTTTCCTCTATTGATCGCACCGCGGCAGACACATGCGATGACAAGATGCCTACTAATCGGGTCATCGGATGGACTCACTGGTAACCGGAAGCGGATTGCGTGGTGAGCCACACACCACCGCCCTAAGTTGTGCGTTGACATCACAAAGTTATGTGGGCCCCAACATGATGTATGTATTATATCTACACCGTCCATCCATTTTACAAGATCATTTAAGGGAATGGACGCAAAAATGAGGCAGATCCAACTCGCAAATGGACCACACCACAGAAAGAAGTGGGGATTGACCACATACTATTAAAAACTTCTCGGGGGCAATAGAACTTTTGCATCAAGCTTATATTTATTTTTTCCCTTAATCAAGGTCTTCCTGACCTTATGAATAGATTGGATGGCAAATAAACATCAAGGTGGACACTAGAAAGGTTTCAACGGTGGGTATCGTTGTATTCGCTACTTTCTATCGTAGGCCCTTTGAGCTTTGGATCTGCCTCTTCTTGATTAAGTACCTTAAAATTATCTGGAATAATGGATGGAGGGTGTGAATATAGTATATACATCATGGTGGGGCAACGGAACTTGGTGTCGTCAACACACCACCTAGGTCGGTGGCATACCACGCAATCCGTTTCCAAACCCGCTAGACTCGAAGCTATGGGATCCAGAAGGCGAGACCCGGTCTTTTGATGGCCCGAAAAGAAAAACTTACACATACTCCAGGTAAAATTGGGTCGGTCCATGGGAACCCGCGGGTCCGGGTGGGCTTGGCTTAGCAATTACAATCTGGTTGGGCAATTAGTAGTGGGCTGGGCCTCCATTCGGCTTGGATTGGTTAGGATCCATGCCCGGACTCAAGTATGCAGTTCCCAAGCCAGTCGGACTGGATCAATCGCGGCCCATCCAGCCCATTTACTCCCCTGGAAGATATATCTAATGACGAGCAATCCCAACTGGTTGATGGTGCTAACGTGATGGTCCACGAAGAGGCTTGACACACTCTTATGGTGTACTAAACTCACACCATGGTTCGTAGTTTAGTTAATAAGATATTATTAGGGCTGTCAATGGACCCTGCCTGGCTTATGTGAAATTTCGAATAGGCTCAGCCCAACAGCCTGTCCCAAAACAGTCAAAACCAGAACCAAGAAAAGTGCTAGGCCCATCCTGTTGAGGGCCCGACACTCTTGATGATGATAAAAAAGAAAAGAAAAAGTGGCTTCTTGTTAATTAGGGTTAGGGGTGTACATTGAGTTGAACCGAGTCACTCAGCTCAACCACTAGTTGACCCCGGCTCGAACTTGGCTCGGCTCGCTCCTTGAGCTTGACTGGCCAGCTCGACTCAGTTTAGTCAGCAGCTTGGGCCAGTTCGAACCGAGTTCACCTATGCAGCATTTTTACCAACACATGGACTACACATTCAAAATCTCATTGCATGTAAAACAGCAATAGCGGTTTTATTGATATTTTATCAAACACCTTTTACGTAACATAAAAATCAAGAAAAAAAAAAAAGGGTATTTGTTTCATATACATACCTTCTTTGCCACCAGCCACACTTCACTGAGTCATTTCATCAAACACTTGGTAAGCAACATCAATATCAAAGTAACGGAGTCACCGAACTGGTTTGATCCGAGTTCGATTCAAGGTGGGTTCCATCCGAGTCAAATCGAGGTGGGGCCAACTCAAACTCGGCCCGAACTCTTTTGGAGCTCAAAAAATCGGCTCAACTCGGCTCAAGCTCAGCTTCGAACCGAGTCGAGTCGAGAGAGCTAACCAAGCTAGCTGGGGTTCGTGTACACCCCTAGTTAGGGTCATCAATGGATGGGGTGGCCCATCATGTATTGGGTCCCAGCTCGTTGCAGGTGTCAGTGGGTCAGGTATGGTCATGACTTAGGAGGCCAGAACAGGTCAGGCTTCCTATTAAGCCCACCTTGAAGAGAATAAGCCCGTTTATAATGACTGGGCTTGGGCCAGGAACCAAGTGCTCCGTTACTAATGTGCAGGTCATGTTTGACATTTTGAATAACTAATAGGGAATTTTATAAAATACTACCTAATTGAAAAGGAATTTGGGTTCTGATACCTTTATTAGAATTATAAATGTTTTCAAATAACCACCTCATATATGGATATCACTATCATTCAACTACCTTTGCAGTTGGCTGGGATGCCAATAAATGGGTTAGCTACTTGGGTGGGCCTCACCCTGATGTATATGTAAGTCTTCCTGACCCCCTGGTGTGTCATCTCATGTTATACCAAGGGCCCAAAACATACTCTTATCCGTTATTCAAGTAGATCACATAATTGGAAACCATATACAGGGCAACTCCAAACTGTTTCCTTTGATATAGCTCACTTGAATTATGAATGGGCCTGAGGTTTAGGCGGCAAGACTAAATTTCAGGGTGGCATCTAATGGTTGGACTATATTTAATATGATCAATAAGTGAGCTATCTAAAAAATCAAGGGTAGATCTCTCTCCCAACTTTTCATGGTTGAACTAGATTTAATATGATCAATAAGTGAGCTCTCTAAAAAATCAAGGGTATATCTCTCTCTCAACTTTTCATAGTTGGACTAGATTTAATATGATCAATAAGTGAGTTCTCTAAAAAATTAAGGGTAGATCTCTCTCTCCCAACTTCTCATTTTAGCCCACCTGAATCACAATTCAGCTTTATTTTTTGGTTATGGACATAAATCGAGATTACTCATCTAATGATCGGAGTGAATTTTATATACATATCATGGTGAGCCCCGCAAAAATCAACTCTGGTTCCCTCTACAGCTATAAAGAGAGATTATTTAGGGGAAAAAAAAAAAAAAAAACAAAGGCATGGTTCCCTCTACACCTAATGTGATGTTTATATAAAATCCACTCTGATTATTAGATATTTAGTCACATGGCCCGGAAACAAGAAATCAGGTTGACCTATGGTTTGGTAAGCCACTGCAAAAGAAGCAGGTAAGAGAGAGAGAGTTGTACACCCTTGTTTTTACAGCGCCCACCATAATAGTTATATGAAATCCACTCCAACCATTAGATTCCACACATAAATATAGGCCTGTGAACCATCATACCCTTCTTTAGATCACGTGAATCACATTAATGAGAACAGTTTGAAGGGCCAGTGTTGCCCTTTACACTCTTTCATATGATGTGGTCCACCTGAATAGGAGATGAAGATAATTTTTTAGGCCCTTGGCCTAACATGGGGTGACACACCTGATGCTCAGGATGGATTTTACATAAAGCATCATGGTGGATCCACCCAAGCCACAGACGCATTTGCATGTCACCACAGCTGCTGCTCCTTTGCCTTAGTATCCAGCCTTCTGCACAGAGAAGAAGTATAATGTCATGGGCTAACTCTAGTAGACATGGTTTGATTGAGTGGACCACGATGATTTCGTGGATAATTGATCCAAGTCTTTCAATGGGCCAGTCTAGCCTGTGTTTGGGACGTGCTTGGTCTCGAATATCAGGCCTGATGGCTCGGACCACGCCTATCTATTAATTGGGTCATGCTCAAGCTGTGCTTACGAGCCCATTAGCCCGGACCAAGTCCTTCCCGTCCAGAGATTTTAGTGAACTTTTGTAATATATTCTGCATGATGAGGCATACCTAATGAACGGTCTGGATATTGTACAAAAGTGGGTGACCCATTGACAGCTGCATATACGTGAGCCCAACTGGCTCCGGAATAAAACAAGCTAGGCCCGGCTCGCACCACGTCCATCCTGGCTAACTTACAACCTAATCATTTCTTGCTGGCATGTACTCTTTTATAAAAACACCCTCAAGACGTAGCAAACTCACACCATTATTAAGCTGGAAATGGGCACGTCTGGCCCAAGCCAGACTACATCTACCTTCATTTGGGCTGGGCTTGGGCTTGAGCCTGCCTAGGCATGATTAATCTAGCTGGATCTAGGCATGCATCCACCTACAGGCCCGAGAAGTAGACCTGGCCTGACCAGGCTTATTTCACATTGGTGCGACTCATTTACCATCCTAGTGTGGAGTAGTTAGTGGTGATGAAAATTAAGGCTGTCAACAGGCTTGTTTAAGTTGTCTTCGGCCAGGATTTTGAACTGTTTGGGTCGGCCCTGTTCAAAATTTTAATTTTTATGGGCCTGAGCATGGCCCGTCGACAACCCTAATGAAGATAGTATTTTTTTTGTGAATGTGGACCCTATCCAACGGTTGATGTTAGGCTTCTCGTAAGATCAATGCTGCCTAAAAACCTGACATCCCATATGGGCTCACGTCATCGCATTATCAGATGATTGAGAATGATCTCTCTAGTGGGCCCATGTTGCTGCCATGGGCCACGCTTCATGCCAATTCGATGCCTTATAATATTGTATATCAAGTTGAAAATGGACCGCTGACTATCTTTTATATTTCAACTAGCTATTTGAATACCACCGAAAAGATGGTCAGGATCATCACTCAACACAAGTTCTAGACCGTTGTCAGTTGCTGGTGGGCTCCATTGGACAACAAGTGGTGGAACATTAGTTTCCACTTGGGACTCTCGCCAAAGGCAAAAGGGAATCCAATGAGTAAACAAAACTAGTATAGCACACATCAAACAGTGAATTAGAGGTGCATCATTGTCTAAGGAGGCCGTTTCTTGCATATCTTCGTAGAATAAACTTCTTCATCCAAAAATAGGTAAATCCAAAGATTAAGTACACCACACCACAGGAAACAATGAGGATTAAACGCCCGCCATTGAAAACTAATCGAGGGCCATGTAAGTTTTGGATCAAGCTAATATTTGTGTTTTCCCTTCGTCCAGGTCTGTATAACCTTATAAATATGTTGGATGACAAATAAACATCATGATAGGTCTTAAGAAGGTTTCGATGGGGGATGTCATCGATGCCATTTTTTCCTGTAGTGAGGTCCACTTGAGCTTTGTATCTGTCTCATTCTAGGGCTGCCTAAAATGATCAGCTGGCAAAATGAATGGACAGTGTGGATAAAACATATACATCACGGTAGGCCCCAATGAGACGGGTCACCAGGCAATCCGCATTCTTAGGGCCATGGCTCAATAATCCAGACCATTGGTCCGTTGTGTCATACAAATGTACATTGAACATCCAAAAATCCGAGGATTATAGCCACCCATATTGGAACCCTTCTCAGTAGGATGTGAGCAATTGCAATATTTCTCTTCTTAACCATCAATCAAGATTGTTTATAAGGAGGATTCTCAAGGCAGTTCATTTACCGACACAAAATACAGTTCTGGATTACATGAGCATAGACTCACTTGTCATTACCAGAAACGCCTGTAGCGTGCAAAGATGTGGGCTGGTTATCATGCAAAATCTTAATCCAACTTCGATGAATTCCCTCTCTCTCTTTCCATGCAGCAGTAAAGTTCTTAGTCTCTACTTATACACGCCGGAAGGCCACGGACCCATCTTACCGATCAAAGGTATTTGATACTCTGGGAGAGTATGAAGCTTGATACATGGGAACTATGAAATTGTATATGTAGCATACGTCAAATCCACTACTTCAAAGTCACATTCCCAAAAATAAGATTGGTTGAACATTCTTAACTTGTGATTCGTCTCTACTTGATTGTTAAAATAGGACGTGTTGATTGTTTTTCATTTTTAGCCCTCCCATGAATCTCCACCAATCCGGAAGCCGGTTAAATAAATAAGAGTAATTTGCTTACTTCTGAACTCGATCCATAATTTCGATAGTTTAGTTTGAGTTATTAGTAGTTTGTGTTATCACTATGGCAATTTATCAATGTTTTCTACATTTGGCTATATTGTTTGATTTTGTGTGGTCTATCAAATTAATAGGTCATTTATTATTTGTTAACACATGTACATCTTTATTTATTAAATTATATTGAGACTTTTTAATGTTTGAGTTTATATATACATGAATACGATCATTTCATCATAATGTATATACAAATATTCATATTGGCCTTCATGATGAAGTGAGACATGTTCATCCTTATTATTGTTAATTTTTGTGAAAGTCAATCGAAGTGAGTTATGTTGAGATATGGAGCCACATCTGGGGCCGTCTTCGACCGGTCGTGAGCTATGCTCGACCGGTCGTAGGGGCCCGCTCGACCGATCATGGACCGATTCGACTCAAAGTCTAGCGAGCATCGTTTTTTAGTCCCGAGGTGCTCGATCGGTCGTGGCCCATTCACGACCGGTCGTAGGAGTCGCTTGACCGGTCGAGCAGACTGATCGATCAGTCGTAGTTACACAGATTTGTTTCCGAATCCGATGCGGACTGCGGATTTTGGTGTCGCCTTTCGTAAGGATGCGGAAGGGAAGTTGCCTAAACTATATATAACTGTTCCTAGGGTTTTTCTAAGTGTATTGGAATATTGGAAAATAATTCTAACGTGTGGGCAAAGGGTTTTCTATGTTCTTCCAAGGGAGAGGTTAGTATATTGCCTTGTATTCTTTGTTCTTCATAGTGGAAGTTTGCATCCATGATTTTTTACCCTTGCTGGGGTTTTTCCGCGTATATCTTGTCTTGTGGTTTGTTTAGATTGCTTTAATCTGTTTCTAGTTTATATTTCTTCTTGTTTATCGTTTGTGGGTGAGGCCTGAGATTAGATCTCGGCTCACTGCATTGTTGGCGTGCTGCGCAACAACTGGTATTAGAGCTTTTGGTTTAGTTCTATTGGGAGCGATGACAGAAGAAGGGAAAATTAGAATTGAGAAGTTTGATGGTTCAAACTTTACCTTTTGGAAGATGCAGATGGAGGATTATCTGTATCAGAAGGACCTCTATGTTCCTCTAGGAGGAAAAGAGAAGAAATCAGAAAAGATGACAGATGATGAATGGTTTTTACTGGATAGAAAGGCCTTAGGAACGATCCGACTCTCTTTGTTTAAGAGCGTCGCCTTCAATATATCCAAGGTGAAAACTATAAAAGAATTAATGGAAGCCTTAGCCAGCATGTATGAAAAGCCATCAGCATCCAACAAGGTTCATCTAATGAAACAACTATTCAACATAAAGATGTCAGATGGTGGGAGCGTGGCTGAACATCTAAATGAGTTCAATATAGTCACGAGCCAGTTGAAATCTGTTGGCATCGTTTTTAAGGATGAGGTTAGGGCGTTATTGATCTTATCCAGTCTGTCAGACAGTTGGGATGGTTTGGTGATTGCTGTGAGCAATTCTTCAGGGTCGACAAAACTGAAATTTAATGATGTGGCCGGTCTAATTCTCAGCGAAGAATCTAAAAGAAAGGCATCAGGATTTTCAGGGGACTTAGGGAATGCTTTAAACGTTGAAGGAAGAGGAAGATCGTTGAACAAAGGAGGCAATAAATACGAGCGTTCTAAGTCAAGAAAAAAGTCCAAGGGATCGAAAGACAAAAGACGGGTGTTGGCATTGTGGCAAGAAGGGGCACAAGAAACGTAATTGCAGAGCGCTCAAGAAACAATAAGGAAACTCTTAAGACGAGAAGAATTCTGTAAATCCTTCTAAGGAGAGCGATACAGAGGCATTGATCTTATCTCTTGATGCGAGGAATGAGTCTTGATTTATAGACTCGGGTGCTTCGTTTCATGCCACTTCATGTAAGGAAGTTCTGCGTGATTATGTGTCAGGTGACTTTGGGAGAGTCTACCTAGGTGATGATGAGCCATGCAGTATAGTTGGAAAGGGGGATGTTCATGTCAATCAGAAAGATGGAACGGTTTTAAAATTGAAGGATGTCAGACATGTACCGAGTTTGAGAAGGAATCTGATCTTAGTAGGACAGTTGACCGATACTGGTTATGTGACGACATTCACCAGTGACTCCTGAAAGATCACAAAAGGTGCCTTGGTAATATCTCGAGGAGAAAAGGAAGGTACTTTGTACGTGACTTAAGGATCGTATTGTTCACTCGCAGTCGCATCAACTGGAGTGAATGGACAGTTATGACATTAAAGACTGTGACATATGAGTGAGAAATTGATTAAAGTGTTATTGTCAAAAGGGAAGCTACCAAGGCTGAAGTCTATTGACTTGAAATTCTGCGAGGACTACATGTATGGCAAGTAGAAGAGGGTAAGCTTTAAGAAGAAGGGACACGCTCCAAAGCCGCATCTATTGGAGTTTGTACACACTGATGTGTGGGGACCGGCACAAGTATTATCTCTTGGTGGCTCACGTTATTTTGTTTCCTTTATTGATGATGCTAGTAAAAAATTGTGGGTCTATTTCTTAAAACATAAATCTGATGTATTTAAGAAGTGGAAAGCTATGGTAAAAAACGAGACAGGTAAAACAGTAAAGTGTCTCAGATCTGATAATGGGGGAGAATATTATGACAAAAGGTTTGAGGAGTATTGTGCAGCAAGTGGAATCAAACATAAAAAAATGATTCCAGGGATATCGCAACAGAATGGTGTGACTGAGCGCATTAATAGGACCATCCTTGAGCTCGCTAGGAGCATGAGGCTACATGCAGGGTTGCCCAAGATTTTTTGGGCAGATGCTCTGAATATTACCGCATATCTCATCAATAGAAGTCCCTCGGTACCATTGGATGGTGGGCTACCAGAAGAAGTGTGGACTGGGAAAGAAGTGAACCTGACACATCTCAGAGTATTTGGTTGCACTTTATATGTTCGCATTAATGCAGAGCACAGAAATAAGCTTGATGCGAAGTCTAGGAGGTGCACATTTATAGGCTACGTGCAGCATGATTTTGGCTATAGGTTTTAGGATGCAGAAAATAGGAAAATCATCAGAAGGAATGACGTATTCTTCAATGAAAAAGTGATGCATGAGGAAGTGTGCAGGAAAATAAGGCCGAGGAAAAAGAATTCATAGAGTTGGAAGAGTTACCGGACACGGGTGTTACAGCGCCACAGGATGATTATGCACAGGAGTATTATGAGGCAGAACCACATACATCGGTTGTGAGGAGGTCTACTCGAGAGAGGAGATCCATTATCCGATACTCACCCTCCTTACATTATTTACTGCTGACAGATAATGGTGAACCAGAATGTTTTGAAGAGGCGTTACAGTCAGATACACGGGTTAAGTGGGAGCAGGCCATGGATGATGAGATGGACTCTCTTGAGTCTAATCATACATGAGAACTAGTCACTCTACCTAAGGGTAAGAAAGCTCTTCATAACAAATGGGTTTACAGACTGAAGGAGGAGCACGATGGTTCGAAACGGTACAAGGCTAGATTGGTTGTAAAAGGATTTTAACAGAAGCCAGGTATCGATTTCACTGAAATATTTTCACTCGTGGTGAAAATGTCTACGATTCGCATGGTCTTGAGTATAGTGGCTACAGAGGACTTACATCTAGAGCAGTTAGATGTTAAGACAACCTTTCTTCATGGGGACCTTGAAGAAGAGATATATATGCATTAGCCGACAGGATACGTGGCACCAGGTAATGAGAACAAGGTGTGCAGACTGAAGAAGAGTCTATATGGATTGAAGCAGGCCTCGAGGCAGTGGTACAAAAAGTTCGATAGTTTCATGTCAGGAAACGGTTTTAGGAGATGTCATGCAGACCACTGTTGTTACTTGAAGAAGTTTGATACGTCATACATCATCCTTCTTCTGTATGTTGATGATATGCTTGTGACCGGTTCAAGCATGAAGGACATCTCAAATCTCAAAAGACAACTGTCTAGAGAATTTGCTATGAAGGATTTAGGAGCTGCAAAACAAATCCTAAGCATAAGGATAAAACGTGACAGAGAAAATAAGAAACTAGTTTTGTCACAGGCAGAGTACATAGCAAAGGTACTTGATCGATTCAATATGGGGGTGCTAAGTCGGTTAGTACTCCATTAGCTAACCACTTCAAGCTATCTGAGGAGCAAGGTGCAAAGACGCAGGAGGAACGGGACTACATGGCTAAAGTCTCATAAGCGTCAGCCATTGGGAGTCTCATGTATGCTATGGTGAGCACGAGACTTGACATTACTCAAGCAGTTGTTGTTAGCAGGTTCATGAACAACCCCGGGAAGGAATATTGGGAAGCTGTGAAGTGGATCTTTAGATACTTGGTAGGTACTAAGGATGTAGGGTTGTGCTATGGTGGATAGAAAATCAAGCTACAAGGCCACGTGGATTCAGATTTGACAGGAGATATCGACAACAGAAGAAACATTACAGGTTATGTCTTTACTCTAGGTAGTGCTGTAGTCAGTTGGGTCTCTCAGTTACAGAAAATAGTATCTATCAGTACGACAGAGGCAAAATATGTTACGGCTACAGAAGCGTGCAAAGAGATGGTATGAATGCAAGGTTTCATGGAAGTGTTGGGTAAGAAGCAAGCAGATTGCAAGTTGTACAGTAACAGTCAGAGTGCAATACACTTGGCTAAGAATTCAACCTTTCATTTAAGGACCAAGCATATTGCCATCAGATATCACTTCATACGTTCGTTACTGGAAAATGGATCGATTGTTCTGGAGAAGATTCATATAAGTGAGAATCCTGTGGATATGTTGACCAAGGCGATCATATGAGAGAAGCTGAAGCTCTGTTCAGCTTTGATTGGTCTTCAGGCTTGAAACTAGGAGGTGGTGCACTCCGGATGAAGAAGACGAAGGTTTAAGGCGATGTGTCTCCAAGTGGGAGATTGTTAAGATATGGAGCCACATCTGGGGCCGTCTTCGATCGGTCGTGAGTTATGCTCGACCGGTCGTAGGGGCCCGCTCGACCGGTCGTGGACTGGTTCGACTCAAAGTCCAGCGAGCATCATTTTTTGGTCCCGAGGTGCTCAACCGGTCATGGCCCATTCACGACCGGTTGTAGGGGTCGCTCGACCGGTCGAGTAGACTACTCGACCGGTCGTAGTTACGCAGATTTGTTTCCGAATCCGATGCGGACTGCGAATTTTTGTGTCACTTTTCGCAAGGATGCTGAAGGAAAGTTGCCTAAACTATATATAGGTGTTCCTAGGGTTTTTCTAGGTGTATTGGAATATTGAGGAAATAATTCTAAGGTGTGGGCAAAGGGTTTTCTATGTTCTTCCAAGGGAGAGGTTAGTATATTGCCTTGTAATCTTTGTTCTTCATAGTGAAAGTTTGCATCCATGGTTTTTTACCCTTGTTGGGGTTTTTCCACGTATATCTTGTCTTGTGGTTTGTTTAGATTGCTTTAATTTGTTTCTAGTTTATATTTCTTCTTGTTTGTTGTTTGTGGGTGAGGCCTGAGATTAGATCTCGACTCATTGCGTTGTTGGCGTGCTGCGCAACAAGTTATGTGTAATTTGAATGGATTTGCGTGGTGTATTTGGAGATTTATGGAGATATACGAAGAGGGACCTACGATAGTATAGCTAGAGCACATTGAACGACGTCAGAACGTAGGAAGCATCTAGATAGCCTTGGTAAGGTTATAAATAGCAACGGAACTCGGTAAGAAGATTTAGTCTCATACCAACCCAATTAAACCCAAACATATCTTTTAATTATCCTCTCAATTACATGTCATTTACATTCCTTAATGTAATTACTTTATCTTTTACATTTCCTAGTGTAATCATTTATTTTTTGCCTGATGTTTACATTCCATAGTGTTATCCGTAGCATTAATAAAGTATGTGGTAATCTTAGCTGAAATTTGGGTCTGCGCTCATACGATGGATTCAGTTCTCCATACAGGAAGGTGTTCCGCAGCTGTTTTCCGCGACTAATTGTAAGAATTCATTTCTCAATCTTTTGTCTGTATTGAAAAGTCCTTTCGTACGGAAGGCAAATGTGTAACTCGTCATTAGAGGATGAACCCTACCCTCTAAATATCGCCCAGTCCTATTTACATACTGAGTGAGTAGCTGAATAGGCGGCCGATCTCATCCGATCTCGGTCATATAATATGTTTCTACCTATCTTAGTGCTCTGAGTCATAGTTATTCGGTTTGAATTGAGCTACAAATTCAATTCTGGCACGCCCGCACTTATTACGTGCCAAATTAGAAAGACCGGCAACAAAACCAATATTTGTTATGTAAGTTTATTTCAACTATGCACAACAAGCATATTGAAGTATATGTACATATGAAATGTACCTCTTTCCTAAGTTTTGAGATAGCTAAGATAAAATTTCACAAAGATTATCTCCACACCCAATGAAATTATATAAGCCTATATATTGCACCATTGATAAATCACTAGTTGATCAAATGAATTAGACAATGAACACTTGATCATTTACGTTGTGTGAAATGGGTCACATGTGGCGCGAGATCAATTAACTCCAAGCGATAAATTAATTCTAGTTTATTGTGCAAGTATGCTAGTCTTGTAAGTGATTAATGTGTCCTTATTACTTTATGTTAGGTGACATGGTCATGTGAGTTAACATTTCTCTGATGTGCATGCTTAAGGCCATAACCCCACATATTTCATTGGGTAAAAAGCAAGTGAGGAAAGTGGCCAAATCAAGATCAAGTGATCACGGAGATGCGATAAAGGAAGGTCATAGACGATCACATGGTTGTGATGATGCAAATGAGACTTAACTAAGGTATTGGATTAAATGGGTATTGGGATTTGCACGCGTGTACATATGAAATCAAACATTCTTGATTGAGTATGATTAAATCATGAGTCTAGGATAAGTGGTTGAAGATTAGGGCTAATCATTTCAAGTCTATGTGTGGACATAGCATGATGTTGTCCCCTAAGGAAGATTATAGTTGTAGATGTCTTACATTGAATTTACTTAATTGAGGGTTAAAGATTGATTTTATTATTATAAGGGAGTATAGCAATTTGATACACCTGATTTTCACAATAGCGTAAGAGATATTAGTCTCTAATGAAGATTTTCAATGATGGAGGTATATTAATAGAGGTGTAGGGTTTCAATTTAAGACATTTATCTCTCTCCTCTCAACCTTAGCCTAGGAAAATTTTTTCTCTCTTAGAAATTCTTGTCCACCAAATTTAGAAATCTCTTAGTGAGTTTTAGTGTTCTCTTACTCTGTGATTAAGAATCAACATCTCTAGTAAGCTTTCCTTCATTTTCGTACATATTTTCCATGTAGTGAAAAATATAATCGTAATTATGCATTCAAAAAATTTTTGTTCTAATTTTTTTAATATATATATTAACATATTTTTCAACATTTCCTCTTACAGATGGACATCAAAGTGTCCCATAAGTTAGCACAAAAAAAGTAATGTGTAAAAATCACATTATTTGGTGAACCACCCCTCATTAAAAGGACAAATGGTTTAAAAATTTTCCAATGACAGTTATCCAACTTACACGAATGGACCACCTAGAAAGTATCTTGACGGTGGCAACCACCTCATGCACCACAATGTTCACACACTTTTCCATTGTATCACATATGTTGCATGTCGAAAAGGGCCTAGGTGGAGTTAGCAAACCGTACGCGAGGTACAATGTTCCACCAAGAGGTCACAAAACACTGTCAGGATTATCCTTATATTGAATTGGGGCCATGGTTTAATTGTCCAAACCCCTAAAAGCCACAACCAAACCATGAAGGACCATACACCAATGAAAGTATAGATTGAGTGATTCTACATTGCTTTCTTGCTTGAATTGAATGACTACTAACAGTGTATTTGTTGACTACTAGTTAGGATTATTCAAATTTGGGAGATTTTCAATGTATAGGTCATCCTTAGTAGCGCTCATCACTGGTCCATGTTGTTGTTGATGTCTTAAATTTGTCAATAACAGGGGTCTGTCAATGCCATCGACAGACCACTCGATGCCATCGAGCAATGTCGATCCGATTGAAAGATGTTCAATCCCATTGAGAAAATTTGAAAAATTAAATGTTAATTGTTAGAACATTTTAGTGTTGCTACTCGATGTAATCAAATGAGTTCGGTGCCATCGACAGATCCTCAATGGGGTGTCGATGCCATCGAAAGTTCCATTAAATATGTGCGCATAATCATGTAAGTGTATAAGTTGTTTCCTATTTCAATTATAACACTATATATATCAAGTGTAATCGGAATTTGAGAGAGAGAGAGAGAGAGAGGTGTTTTATGACTTTCTAATTCGTTCCTAGGGGTTCAAGGGCATAGCTAGGGCTTGTGAAGTAGATTTGAGATTTGTTCGAATTAGTAACACTTTATCTGTTGTAATTTCTGCTTTACTCGTCGTTTTGTGCAGTAGTTTTTTCCTGAAAAGGTTTTTCCATGTAAAATTTGAATTGTTTTTGTTTGGACTTAGCTGTGTGTACTTTGATTAATTTATCTCTGGGTGTTTCCATGGTTTTCAACACATGATACCTACTTACTTGACTTATATGGATCAAAAGTTTAAATGGTAATTGGCTGCATTTTGGGTTCACTAGGGTGCGACTTGAGTTGCATCAACCCCAACCCAATTTCCACCCCCACCCTGAATTATAGGTTGGGTTGGGCTTGGGTTGAGGCCATGGGCAACCCGGCCCAACCCAAACCAGCCCAATCTTAGATGCAAGCTTGTGAGTGTGGCTGAGATGACTAAGATGCATGATATGGAATATAAAATTATGGCCAACATGGAAAATAGAGCTCATAATCGGACGTGTCCATTCATGGAACCTATCCAATATAGAATTCATTTTTAGAACCACTCACGCATGGAAAATGAGATTCATTATCACTAGTGACCTAGGAGGCCAGATGCTGAGTGCTTTAATGCTCACAACTGTCCACGTTGTGTAATACGCAATTGAAGAAGCTATGATTACAAAATAACACAAACAGATGATTTTGACAATAATCATTTTAAAATGCATTTTGAACATAAAACATAAATGTTTTTATGGTTCGCATTAACTCTAAAAATCAAGGGTTAAGATCATTAATGAATCATGGTTATAGGATAATAACTTATATATGACAATAAAAAATGTGTACAACTGGGTTTGATGGAACTCAACCATCCAAGTCAAAGGCTCTTCTCAAGTGTTAGTTTAATGGTATTATTTAGTGGTTAGATGTTTGATCTTATTTACTTATTTATTTTTGGTTGAAAGATAAGAAGTATTATTACCATCAAAGAGGGACTAAGATCCCAATAATAATCCCAGGGTCAAAGCCCAAAAGCAGTGTAGAGCCGGAGATAAACAAAGCAAATAAAACGGCCATAGAAAATAATAATAATAATAATAATAATAACAACAACAACGACAAAGAATAAAAAATTGTTGGGCTAAACCCCACAACAGGAAAATGAGCAGAGTCCTAAGAGGAGACAAGAAAAATATAATTTAGCCCAAAGTCACATGCTAGAGGTGGTAGGATTTTCAAATTATAGATGTTCGATTATATATTTTCTTTTTATTAGTTGAAGTGTTACCTAACTCAACTTGGGTCCACCTTATTTAACCTGACCTAACTGAATTAGGTTATGGTTAGGTATTCAATGCCTTGAATATTGCTTTAGGGTTAGGCTGGGGCTTTGCCTAGCTCCTCCAAGCTCAGTCCGGGCTTGACCCAAAACCTGCCTAACCCCGTAATGTCACCTTCCTACTCGTGCAGCAACTGAGAGTAGTTGCAACCTCTCGCCTAATCTTTAAGTGATGGACTCATGTGGGCTTCTCATCCTAGCTGTCCAATCTTCATCAAATAGGTATAAGATGCATCCTAGGATGATCCACCACGTTAGAATTCCGGATCGGAATATTCCCTAAATTGAAAGGTCCTGATCTTATGCAACCCTTACACGGGCACTTTTGGACGGTGGGATTAGGTGGGATGGGATTCAAAAAAACATAATTATTACCCATGGCAAGGACTGTTCCCTGTTGCCATGGGATAAGATTAATGCCCTGCTTTGTTGGTAATACGGTGGAACATTGAATGGATATACACACAATCATTTGAAATTATTAAGAATAACACACATGTATTATATCTAAACCGTTCATTTGTTTTGTAACCTCATTTTATGACATGGGCCTATAATTGAGGTAGATCCAAAACTTATGTGGCCCCGAAGAAGTTCTCAACGGTAAGTATTCAATCCCCGTTGCTTTCTATGGTGGGGCCCACTTGAGCTTTAAATTTACTTGATTTTTTGGCCCATGTTCTAAAATAATCTCAAAAAATGGGTGGACGGTGTGGATATAGCCCACACATCATGGTGGGACCTACACAAATTGCTAACATTGAGTGAAATTAGCATGGATCCAATGCAATTCCATCTAATCTAATTCCCAGCTTTTCCATTCTTTCCAGACATGGAGTGGAATTGGCACAGGATCAGATGAATCCCATCCCATCTAATCCCACTGCCCAAACACTCCCGAAAGATTCGAGAACGGTACTCTTTCACGAAAAGAAGTGCTTTCCTCCTGTTGGGTGGGAGTATATACACTCCAGTTGGTTTCTAAGCTTGCTCAAGTGTGGCCTATGGTCCAATCGTCCAAAACATTGTTACAGTGAGTCGCAGCCTGGATGGGCCGTGCAACGTAAATCCATATATGGTGGTGGCCAGTAAATAGATGATTAACAAAGGAAATATCAATTCAATGGTCAAGATTCATCCAATCTGTGAGATTTTTATTGTATGAGGTACCCAAGGTGGGGTCCATTATACCAACGTCTTGGATCGCTAAACGAGGTGGGTAAACAGGAAGGAATGAACTTCGCTGAAAGACGTCAACGTGACTGAAACTGCACTGAGATTCAGGACCGATTAGTGGGCCACACCTTAAGAGAGTGATCACGGCACGTTTGGCGGTAGGTTTGTGAACCAACCATCCCACGTCTTTTCGATGCACTGCATGTGGTCAGAAACGATGCATTTTGACTGTATCGCGGCTTTTCTCATGTTCATCCCACACCTCGTACTCCACGTCATACGCATTTCTATTTCCAACCACTCGATATACATGAATGTTTTGTGCGGTATCTATGTTTTTGGAAGCCACTATCTTATACTAAGATCTGTTAGTCCTGCACACACCTCTGCCGTGGTTACGCCTGCCTACCTCCTGGGGACAACATCCGACATGTATATCAATTGGGACCCACATGAAGATCGTTGACTAAATAAATCAGGCGGTTCATTATCAGGTAGACCATACATGAACGAGAACAAATGCATTGTCTGGTTCATGTGTGGACTGTATTATATTGGACCGTTCTGATTCTTTCTTATTCAAATATTGATGGATTATATGATCCTGGCCCAAGGATAATCGGTTTTAATATTGTGCAGAGTGATCTAGACCATTGGATTCCTAGGACCTACCATTGGCATTGATGGACCCAATATCTACTTGGAATACTGGTGGCCTGGATCTTGGAATTTGAGGGAGTCTTGTTGCCTTGTTCATCCCCAGCGGGGCCCAGCAGACCAATGGTCTGGATCGTGGAATCAAAGGTCTCGCTTACACAGTTTTTTTTTTTTTTTTTTCGGTTAGCTTGTTAGTATACCTCACTGTCATTGATCACACTTCAGTGTTAGCCACCACCACTGTGGATCGACACCAAGACCTTAGTTTTGAAACGAGGGATCTTTCACTCAGTCTACCACTTGAGATATGGATCAGGGTGTCTCACTTACACCGTTGATAGTCACAGTATGTTGTGATCCTACGGTGCATTGCGCACATGCTTGAGTGATCCCAGCCATCCAATTGGTGGGGCTATCAAATAGTGGGCCACACGTGCATGGAAAAAAAGGGTGATTACTACAAAAACCATGAACGCCGTATATTCAACCTGCTTATATGGACCACTTGCTGAATGGACAGCTACGGCTTTTATCTATGGCCATGATCAAGTCAATCGACATCCTTATAAATGGCGTGATCTTAAACATGCGTGCCACGTTAGCACTTTTGCGGCATGCGCCTCTTTAATGAGTCTCACCGCAGCGAAAGTCGCTTCAGCAATTCTCTTTGTAAAATGGTCAGTCGAGGCCGGATCCGCCATTGTAGCTTAGGTTTAACATATAACGTGATATGTGGGGTCCACCGTGATGTGTACATAAAATCCAATCCATCCACAATATGAACCCCATAAGAATATCATCGGTTCCAAAAAATCACTCCGATCTAAAAATAGAATGGACCACAAAATAGGGAAATTTTGAATGGAGATGCCCACCATTCAAAACCTCCCGGCTCGAGTTCGGGGCCCACCGTGTTTTCTCTATGTTATCCAATCCATTCATAAGATGCGCCTGCCATCATGATCGGTCATATAAAAGATAAGCAAATTCCAAAACTCAGTTGGGCCACGTCATGTGTATTTTATAGATTTTAGACATGATTGTACATGGTAAGGCCCACATGAGTTTTATATTAGCATCATATTTTTGGATCCATGAATAGAAGGAGTTGGCACACATGATGAACGGATTGGATGCCATGAAAACATTAGTCCAGGCCCTATAGACCGCATGGTTAATTAAGCTTTAACCTGCTAAGTGTTGCAGTAGATGGAGCTGAAGGTGACCAGGAAGAAGAGAGAAAAATCAAGACTATCTGCTTTACTGCATTGACTTTGAAAAGGGAGAGCATTGAAGGCATTAATACCGGCAGCAGATGGCGTGGTGTGCTACATACCACCACCTTAGTGGTGTGGTGACGTCATCCAGTTGCGTGGGTCCTATGTTGTTATACCTACACGTTCATTAATTTTTCAAGATCATTTTAAGACATAGGCAGAAAAATGAGGTATTCAAAACTTATCAGAGGCATATAAGTTTCGGATCAAGCTTATATTTATATTTTACCTTCACCTACTAGATAGGTTTCAACGCTGGGTATCATTGTCCAAACTAATTTTTGTGTTATTATTTACTTGAGTTTTCGATCTGCCTCAATTTTTTGTCCCATGCCTTCAAAAGGTTTTTTAAAATGGATGGACAATAAAGATATACACACATCATGGTGGGGCTTGCGAGACTTGGTGACGTCAACACACCACCGAAGTGTGTTGGCACACTACGCAAATCTGCTTTAATAAATCCCAACCCCCGGCAAGTAACACTTTTTGAGGAAACTTCAGGGCCATGTTTCCTTGAAGTCCACTAGACGCTGAACATCCAATTTAGTTCCGTGGAATATCCATGTGCAATGGATCGAAGGGTGGACGACTTTTGGGTCAGCTTCATTAAATGCAAAGGCACCCTTCACCAAAAAAAAATGCTAAAGGTATCAATTCAGTCCATGTGGGCCCTTGTACAGCGGCCAGGATTGTTGATATCGGGCGCCGATTGTGGAGGGAGTTACTCCTTCCTATACCTATAGCGTGGTGAGTAAAGTCTATGGGCCCACTGTTATATATGTTTCATTATCTAAGCGGTACATTTATTATTATTATTATTATTTTAAATGGCATGAGCCCAACATTGAAAGATATCCAAAGTTTAAGTGGACCACACTGCAGAAAACAGTGAGGATAATAGCATCTACCGTTGAAACCTTCCTAGAGCCCATGGTGATGCTTATTAGTCATCCAACCTGCTCATAAGACTTACACAAACATGGATGAACAGAAATCACAAATATCAATTTGATCTCCAGTTTTTAAGTGTTGCCATTCAATTTCTTCCGTTTTCTGTGCTGTGGTTTACTTGAACTTGTATATGCTTCAATTTGGAATCGTGTGCTAAAAGGAGCTGAAAAAAAAAAAAAAACAGATGTACGGTATGGATAAAACACCTACGTCATAGTGGGCCCCACAGAGTTTACTCATTGATATTCGTTCACTTTCATGGGTGGGTGGGTGGGTGGGTGGGTCCGAAAATCTACCGCCAAAAATGCTACCTAAGGTCCATACTCAAATGGGAATGGCCAAAATTGTGCATTTGTAAAGGAGAAGTACCAATCCTCAATGTGAAAAGAACAACGATTATTCTAACTAGACTATTTTTATTGGCAGGGTTCGAAAATTGAAAGTCATCTTTAAATTAAGCAACTTGGGTTCAGGTCAACCCAATTGGGTTAGGTTGTTAAGGTCTTTAGGTGCATCCTTATTCTTACCCCGATGGTAAACTCACAAGACTTTCAACACCAGGTTAAGGGTTCAAGTACCCAAGGGTGGTGAAATTCTATTAAAAAAAAACAAGGTCATTCATTGGGTTAGGTTTGGTTCAAAAATGCCAACTTACCTTAAATTTGGGTTAGGTTCAGGTTAAGAAAATTCAACTTGGGTTGAGTTGAGTACAAGGTACTTTAAGGCTGGATTCAGATTGGGCACCTTGGGTTGGAACTCAAGTTGGATCAACAGATTAAGTCCTTTTGAGGTTAGGTTGCTTGGTTTGACCCTCAACCTGGCTCAACCAGTTTGAGTTGCCGTTATTCTCACTAGACAATAGATACCCCATGCATTGCATTAGAAAATTCTTACTGTAGGTAAAGATAATGATCACAATTGAAAGATATATATATATATATATATATATATATATATATATATATATATATATATATATATATATATATATATATTTCACTTTCTTGCGGTTCAAAAATTAATAACGATTAACAAAGGGAAAAAGCATTTCTCTTTTCCACAGATTCTGCTTATCCAAACACACAATCTAGAAGATTGGGCATTCCCATCAACAGTGGCACCTGCCTAACGAGGTTTGAAGTCTAGGCCATAGACAACAGAGGCCCACGTGTAAGATATTGACAGCCTCAATAAATTTGATATTCCTTGGATTTTATACGTCCTGTTGGTAGGATCCACATTTATTTTCATGGAACAGATGCTAGGATTACCATCATTTCTCCATTGAAGCCTATTTGTACAGTAGAAAAAGAAAAGAAAATTATGACAATTATCCAAAGATGATCCTCTATATTATTATCAGCATTATCTAAATATGGATTTCCATAAATATTATTTTTACGAGTCTTGTCTTGTCTCTAGGAAATGAAAATTTTATAAAGTGTTGGCAATAACCAGCTCCTGCTTGTGCATGAAAATTTGTCTATAGTATTTGGTTAATAACTATCTTTTATGTTTAAGTACATAGTGGATTGTGTCCTGCCTTGCCTGGATGATAATTCGTCTAGGCAGTATATATGGGCCACCGTGATATATGAATTTTATCCACACCATCTATCTATTTTTTCAAATCATTTTAATACTTGATCTAAAAAATGAGGTAAATCGAAGTCTCAAGTGGACCACATAGTGGGTGTTGAATTCCCACCATTAAAACCTTCTTGTGCCTGTCAGGAATTTTAGATCAGTTTAATATTAATATGTGTTTTCCCTTCGTTGAAGTCTATATGATTTTATAAACCGTTGGATTGCAAATAAACATCACAGTATAACTCCAAGGCAGGTTTCAACAGTGAGTTTCATTATTGTTGCTAATTTCTCTCGTGGGATTCATGAGCATTGAATTTGCTTAATTTTTAAACTCAATACTCTAAAATTATATGAAAAAAATGGATGAAGTGTGTGGATAAAACCTAGACATCATGTTGGACTCCACAAAATCTATGCATGTCCACTCATTAAACATTTAATGCGTCCAAATAGGGTCATCCGGTCCATTTAAACATAGTTAATTTTGTTGTGAAAATGTGATTTATTTACTTTTCCTTTCTTATCTTTTTCCCTATTATTTAAATAAGCCGTTGCTCAGTGATCCACATACTACAACTACAGGTAACCAATAGTTAAAATCAATTGCAAACTGCTACCTGACTTGAAAATAAATGTGGCCCACCTACTGAGCAGATCAGTTGGGTTTTGATGGTGGGCGAACCATTTGAAATATGGAATATAAAATTTTAATGGCTCACATTAAAATTCAAAGAGTCATGGTCAGTCTAATTCATGAATCATGATTATAAGTTCGTAGCTTCTGTTCGGACTTAATTAAACACGAATGGTTCAGATAATTAACTAGATGCAACAGGGGTCGACAACTGATCCAGTAGCCTATTAAAACCTTTCATTGAAGTATTGGTGCCTGCACGTGATAAGCTCTCCACTGTCCATTTACATTCTGAAGTTGGTCTGGCTGACTAAGATTTTTTACTTCAATGGTCCAAGGACTACATGCCCTGTACCGTTAAGAACTTCCGCGAAGCCTCCCACGTGCGCACGTGCGGTCATGTGTAATTCTAGTTGGATGGACGCAACCGCCGCCCAGGCGGCAGAAGACCTCAAATACTCCTCTACACGCCACGTGGCGTAATTGCGTTGGAATAGTCGTTAACGAAGGGTAGGGTACGAGACGGAGAAGGCCGCCCCTCTGGACAAAAACCGTAATAACGACAAAAATCAGGCAATTCCAATTTTCCGTCTCCTTATATAAAGACACAAACTCCTACCAACAAACCAACCCAGCTCTCCAGACGCTTTTGCCCTTTCTTCCACAATCCCCTTCTTCATCCCACAACATCACGTGATGGGCACGTGCCAATGGACCAGGGGCCGCGTCATCGGCCGCGGCTCATCGGCTACGGTCTCTCTTGCCAGCGATCATCAAACCGGTAAGATCCTCGCCGTTAAATCTGTAGAGCTAGCATACGCAGAGCTCTTGCAGAGGGAACAAAGAATTCTATCTCTCTTTGATTGCCCGAATATTGTCTCGTATGCCGGCCACGATGTCACGGTCGAGAACGGGAAGCATTTCTACAACCTATTGATGGAATATGCTGATGGTGGCACATTGACGGACACGATTCAACGGCGGGGCGGTAGGTTAGAAGAGTCCCTCATCGGATCCTACACTCGCGAAATTCTTCAAGGGCTGTCGTACCTTCACTCGAAGAGGCTAGTGCATTGCGACATCAAGGGACGTAACGTGCTGATCGGATCCGACGGTGTGAAGATCGCTGATCTTGGATGCGCCAAGTGGATCGATGTCTCTAGCACCACCAAGGCACCAATTGCCGGTACGCCTCTCTATATGGCGCCGGAAGTTGCACGTGGGGAAGAACAAGGCTTCCCTGCTGATATCTGGGCCGTTGGATGTACGGTGATTGAGATGGCCACCGGACGTCCACCATGGCCTGACGTGGCGGACCCGATCACCGCCCTGTATCGAATTGCTCATTCAATCGATGTACCGGAATCTCCAAGATGGCTATCGGAGCAAGCGAAGGATTTCTTGAGTAAGTGTCTAAAGAGACGTCCTGAGGAGAGATGGACAGTTGATATGCTTCTCAAACACCCCTTCATTGTCGGTGAATCCAATTTTCCTCCGAAACAAGTTACAGTCTCGCCAATCACGAATTCTCCAAAGAGTACTCTCGATCACAACATTTGGGACTCGTTCGGCGAGGATCAGATTCACATCGATCCTTCTAATAATTCTCCGGCGGAACGGATCCAACAGCTGAGCGGCGGCAGCTCATCCTCTCGTATGCCTGATTGGACAGGGGAGGGGAATTGGGTCAGCGTTAGAAGAAGCGAAGAAGATGAGAATTCTCTGGAGCTAGAGGGTCAGATTACGGTTGAAGAGATGGGTGGATCAGATTCTGTTAGGGACAGTGATGAAGGGATGAGATTTCGCACAAGCTCTTTGATTGAAGAGAGTGATGTCTATAGCAGTAGCATGAGTGATAAATATGTAGAGATGATAGTGATACAGAGCGTTAGAAAGGATTTATTATCTCCTGTAAATGCATCAAAGATTTTCTGTCTTCTAATGAAAATTTTGAGTACGAAAATCATGTGTTCTGCAAAATCCATATCGTAATGAGTTCTGTTTTTGGTGTGTCACAACCAAGATTTTAAGAATCGTCCGAAACTGGTACGTATCGGGCGATATACGTATCTGTTATTGTCAGAGATGATACAGCGGTGTGGGCCCTGATGCGGGCCCAAAATAGGACAATATGATGCAATACAACACCGCTTTGTTGGTGAACGATGCGATGCACTGAAACCGATTCTCAGTCATAGGTCATAATCCATAACATACAGCATTTATATTTGAAAATGGTGATTGTGTCATCTTTATCCAGTGGCCACAATGGATAAAATAACGGCTGTTATTTAAGGGGCATTTTTTGCTACACAACACACTGACAGCGAGGCCGTTGCGTTATGATGTTTTTGAAACCTTGATTGGTTCTCATGTAACGATATGTTATCAAGCGGATTGCGACCAGTGTATACAAATGCCGATAAAAATGGGTGTGGTGGGCACGGGATTCACAACGAAAGTTAAGTTTTCCGTGTAAAATAATAATAAAAATATTAATTAGAGATGCTCATACACAATTAGTTGGATCATTTAAATGAGTAATGCTCACACACAACTAGTTAGACATTACATTTTCATCCAACTAGCTGTGCATTTAATGAAGACTTTAGCTGTGCATCTAATTAAGACTTTCTTCCTAATTAATGTAAATGCTTCCATTGCATACTATTTATTTATTATTATTTTTTTTTTAGCGTAGAAAAGTGGCCACGGCTTGGGTGGGCCATCATGGTGTTAAAGTAGAATCAACCCGACCATCACATATGTCACTCCATTTTAGACTAAGATCTCAAAATTTATCCCCATTGGTTGTTCAAGAGGACATGAAAAGGTTCACCCTCCAAACAGTTTCCCATAATGTGGCTCACATGAATCATGCATAAACCTGGTTTTTGGACCTATGCTTACTTTTAGTATGACATTTAATGGTTGGGATAGATTTCACATTTTTGTCGTGATTGGCCCCTAAAAATCAAGGGTGGATGTCTCTCTCCTAATTATTCTCATTGGTGTGGCTCATTTGAATCACGGGTTAGCCTGGTTTATTGACGTGAGGCCTATTACTTGACTATACATCTATTAGGTATACCCATGAAAAAATTTAGGAGGGAAGGGTATGAGGCATCTGTTTCCAAAAGACTACTAGTACCCGTAATGTAAGGTATGAAGTTAATGCTCATAACGCTATCAGTCCCGTATTAGAAACTGAATCAGAAGTGATGTCACCACGTTATGTGGGACCACAGTGATGTATGGCCTGTACCCACACCATTCATCTGTTTGGAGAGATCAGTTTAAGGCGTGAGTCAAATGATGACTGAGTCAAATGATGACGTAGATACGAAGCTTAAGTAAACCCCACCACATAAAACAGTGGGGACAATGACGTTGACCGTTGACACCTTCATATGGCCTACCATGATGTATATTTGATATCCAACTTATTTATAAGTTAACATAGACAAGGGAAAACACAAATATCAGCTTTATCAAAAACTTATGTGGCCTTGTGTTTTCTTGGGGGGGGGGGGGGGGGGGGACCTAGTTCTTTGTCTGATCAACCCAAATGAATGTAGAGTGTGGATATACAACACATACATCATGGTGGGGCCTACAGAACGTGACATCAATTCAGCAGGGAGACTCGCTGCTCTCAAGTTCAGTAACTAGTCAGGCGGAAAAGTAGTGTAATTTAAGGTGGTAATTAATCCTGTAATGCTGGTATTGTCTAAATCGCTGGACGTTAGACCATGTAATCCTAACTTAGACGGATTGGATGTCATATATATATAAAATGTTGAACGTTTTATCTTAATCGCTGGATGTTAGAGCATAGGTTAGATGGCAATAAACATCACGGTAAGCGGTGGGAAGGTTTTAACTATGGGTGATTGTCCCGATTGCTTTATGTGGTGTGGTCCGATTGAGCTTTGATCTACCTCATTTTTATAGGTTCAGGCCTTACAATAATATGAAAAAAAAAAAAAAATGGATGAATGGTGTGGATATAACACACATCATGGTGGGCCCGCAGAATTTGCCACGAGTGGATTTCACATAGAAAGTGTGGTGGACCCCACATGGCTTTGCAATGTAGGAAACTCTACATTCAAGCTCTGCGGCCCACCTAAATTATGGATCAGATAGATATTTGGAATGTACATCTCCTTATGAGGGGCACCTGATGGATGGTTTGGATGGAATGTACCAACATGGTGGGACCCACAAACAAATCTATGGTTGGTGTCCCCTCTGGCCCATTGTTACCTACGTTGTATCTCATCCGAGGTGGTGTTTACCTGGTTGATCATTTTTTATATCAACTGTGCACCGAATGAACCGAGTGGATGTCGTACGGACAAAACCGTGGCTCTATGGACGTAGGTAAAACACCCAGGCTCTGTTGGGCCCACCATGCTTTATGTGTAAATCCACTCCGTCCATCAGGTGGGAAACATTGTTTCAACTGCTCTACTGGGCCACCCCATTGAAAGGCCTAAGATGGGGAAGCGTTGGTGCATGGCCCATTCATTCATGGTGGGTCCAAAGTCACTCAAAAGGGAGAGGGAGTCCTTCAAATAATGCAATAGCTGGGGATAGAGAGAGCATTAAATGAGAGGAGCACATTAAAGGCAGAGAGAGAAAGGAAGAGGAATAGTATTCATCTTATTGTAATGGGATGACTAAAGTAGTTGTGCATATGTTTGAGTGATGTGCCACATATGTTAGAAATCTGATTTATTAATTAGATAGGTCCATTGTAAGCATGTGAAGGAAAAAAAAATTATTTTTTATGATCAATATTATGATATCATATATAATAAAAGTGAACTGTTAGAAATCTATTCTAACAGTGCAGATTCAAGTTACATGTGTGCCTCTAGTAATGATGATCATTTACTAATTTTTAGTACATAAAATTTTATTAGTGGACCTTATTTGATGAACGTGTTGAATTTATGACACATAATTCCCATCATACCATCCTCACATGTGGTGGATTATATGTTGGAAGAAAAGATAAATCCTTACATTTAATGCACAACTAATTAGACCAATTTAAATGGAGAAATGCTCACACACAACTAGTTGGACCATGAGTTTTGGTCAAAGTAGCTGGGCATTTAATGAAAAAATTCTTCCTTTTATACCATGCATACACCTATATTAAAGGATTTTAGAATGCATGTCATAGTTATGTAAAGTGGTATATGTGTTAAGATCTAAGCCATTCATCAGTTAGGATTCACTAAGGAGAACTTATATGCTAAAAACTAAGAAACTACACTTTTAAGAAAAGTACAAGTGTACATATTAAATCTAGATCAATGGACTATTTTATTAACAACCCATTATTTTCATAAGTATTTGACATGTTTGATCATAAGATCATCTTTTTCTTTTTTTTTTTGCCCCTAACAAGTTGATAATGTAATTTATCTAATGTACGGATCTGATTTTTAGTTGGATGGTCCAAATATATAATAAGTGTGTAGTCCATTCTACATTTAATGAAAAAAAAAAACTCTCTTAATTAATGTAAGTAAATGCTTCCATGGTAGACTAATTACATTATGGCATGGAAAAGGGCCCACAGCTCGAGTGGGCCCATCATTGCGTTAATGTAAAATCAACCCCGTCCATTAGGTATGTCACCCCATGTTAGATCAAGGTCTCAAATTTCATTCACATCCTTAGTTCAGGTGAATTACATGATTAGAAACAGTGTATATGGAAAGGTTCACCCTCTAAACTATTTCCATCAGTGTGGCTCACATAAATCATTTATGGACTTCATTTTTGGGACTCAGGCTTAATTTTGGTGTGATATCTAATGGCTGGAACAGATTTCATAGTTTCTTTACGATGGGCCTTTAAAAAAAATCAAGAGTAGATGTCTCTCTCCTAATTGTTCCTATTGGTGTCGCCCATCTGTGGATTCAAATACCAAGACATTGATTAAATAAATGAGTGTACAACCCTTTAAATAGGATACCAAGACTAGGAATAAGTTTAGGAATTAAACTATAATTAAAACTCTCTAAAATTCGTAACTTGCTATAAATATATAGTAAAATTTCTATTTATAGTAAGTATAACCACGTTATTCTACTAATTTTTCTAAACACTTTTCATATTAGACACAACTCCTAAATCCAACGGATGAAGTGTTATAATCAAACTAAAACTTACTGTAAATAGTAAAAACAAAATTAAACATGGAATTTAGCCGGCGATACGATGGAATCTCGCAAATTCGGCATGGGTGGCTAAAGTAGCTAGTCCTACCCCAAATGGTATGTCGAGTAACTCATTCCGGTTTGCGAGATATACTTGTTTTAAGGTTCCGACGGTCCTGATGACTTCTGCCTCTGATCAAGCCTTATCTGATCCATCTTAGACATGAAAGTGTCTGCAACCCGCTCTACATCAGTCTCCTCGATGTTAGCAAGTTGTGTAGGTCTTACCATGATATGTGGGCTATATCTACACCGTCAACTCATTTTTCGAGATCATCTTAAAGCATGAGCCCAAAAACCAGGTAGATACAAAGCTCAAGTGGAACCTACCACAAAAAGCAATGGGGATTGAACGCCTACCATTAAAACTTTCTTGGGGCTACATAATTTTGGGTCAAGTTGATATTTGTGTTTTCCCTACGTCTAAGTCATGTTGACCTTATGAATAGATTGAATGACAAATAAACATGTCAATGGACCAGGGAAGATTTCAAAGGTGGGCATCATTGTTCCCAATACTTTTTATGTTTCGGTCGACGTAAGCTCTAAATATACCTCATTTTTAAGCCCATGCCATAAAATAAGATTGTGAAACAGATGAACAGTAAGGATATAACACACACACACACACACACACACACACACACACACACACACACACACACACACACACACACACACCATATATATATATATATATATATATATATATATATATATATATTATTTTAAATGGTTTCAAATGATGATAAATATCTCTATTCAATGTATAACAAATCAAAGATGGAATGCCACCCTCACACAAATATAACATAGCATCCCATGTAATAGGAGACAATCAATGTCATAGCTAATAATTACTTTTTCTTAATCCCCTCTCGTATAATCCTTTCCAATACCATGCGTCAAACATCCCTGAAGATTTTCAATGCAGCTACCCCTCTCTCTCTCTCTCTCTCACTCTCTCTCTGCGCACGCGTCTATATATCATAAACGGTCTGGATCATCAAATTGAAGTACTGAATCATGACCTAACGGTCTGGATGGTAAGGATCATCAAACGGAGCTGATCATTGAACGGTCTGAATCATTGCACCATCTTGAAAACGAGGGCTAAAAGGGAAACAAAAGAAACGAGTCTATACAGCAAAGCAAGGATAAGGTGGACGCCGATTGCGTCCTACCCCTGCCGTCTCTAGCCACCAATAGCCAGTTCTGCGGGCGGCGCACCATGATCTATCTGTTTATCTATGCCGTCAATCCCTTTTCTCGTATCATTTTAACGAATTTTTTTCAAAAATGAGCCACATGCCATGCTCAAATATCACACCAAATAATAAGCTGGGCTACATTAAATGCACAAAACATGAAAGGTAAGTTGCATTAAATGCAAGGGTCTTATGTGGTGTGGTCCACTTTAGCGTTGGATCTGCCTCATTTTTATTTTTGTAGCTTAAAATGATCTGAGAGAAGGGATGGACGGCGTAGATAAAAAGATAAATCAGAGTGGACCCGCTCAATGAACTGCCCGTTCGTGACTTGAGACGGACGGGGGTAGGACGCAATCCGCGTCCTGGATAAGGTAATTAGGTAGGGAGCGAATTGGGTGCCGCCGGGCCCAACGGCACCCGAAGACGGTGCGGCCTTTGCTGTAGGGCCCATCTTGATGTATGTATTATACATCCACGCCGTCCATCCGTTTTTCCATATCATTTTAGGTCTTCAAGCTAAAAGTGAAATGGATCAAAATCTCAGGTGGTATAGGAAACATTGATGATTGAATGCCTAACCCTTAAAATTTTCCTGGGGCTCACCCTAATGTTTAGGTTATGTTTAGTTGCAATCCAACTTGTTGATAAGGTTACGCAAACATAGATGAATGGAAATAAAAAATAAATATCGAGTTTATCCAAAAATTTTATAGCTCACGAGAAGTTTTTAATGATCAATCACCGTTGTTTCCTTTGATATAGTCTCCCTAAAATGTGCTCCTTCTTTATTTTTTTGGCTCATTACTTAAAATAAACTTGAGAAAACGGATGGACAGCATATATGTAGAATACTTACATCAAGGTGGGCCGCACCATCTTGTGTGAGGCCGGAGGCCGCATCTAATCGGCCCCAATTAGGTAAAGCTTTCAAAAAATACTGGCCCAACTTATTAAATGGTTTTTGAGTCATCTAACTTTAGGATGTATGTCCACGTCATCTTTGAAACACATAGGTGTGGAGTAGTGGGTCCTCTTTACACGTTATAAAGAATCCGGCCGATTCTGATCCAACTAAGTAGATCAGTGAGGGACGTGGATTGCGTTCTGCCCGGCGGAGGCCGTGAGGCCACCATGGTGTGTGTATTTTATCCATACCGTCCGTCTATTTCCAGACCATTTTAAGAGGCAGATCCAATGCTCAAGTGGACATTATTGGAGATTGAACGCCTACCATTAAAAACTTATTGGGAGCAAAGGAAATTTTGATCAAGATGATATCGTGGTTTTCCTTTGTCCAGGTCTATTGACCTTGCGAGCAGGGGAAGTCGGATTGCGTGGTGTACCACACACCAGTGGGTTGTACTATAATGTATGTGTTCTATCCATTTGGATGCAACGTCCAAATGGATTTCTTAAAACAAACCCTCATTTGTGTCAAATATGTTCATGATGTGTAAGTTGGACCCAATGGACGTTCCAAAACCGCTGATTGAATTACCCGCATGTCCAAAAGCAAGTCATAGCACTATTGCTAATAAACATATTGTAACTTGTAAAGTGCTCTGAGATCACTCGATCACTTCTCAATATGATGAATCCAGATGTGTGATCAATAAGAAACCAGTAGAAACGGATCAATGGTCATGTAATGCTGATGCAACATCTCTATCTATATATACTGTACAAGGTTAGGTCTCACGTGCAACTCATCAGCTGGTCCACATTCGTACCATTGGTTTCCACGGTCTGGCCTACAAAACAAGTGGATCAGTCTGATTTGTGTGGGTCCAACCACTTGGATAGGTTGGATACCATGCAGACACGACATTTAGGTGACTATGTGCTAGCTGGACTTCGGTTGGACCGTAACACCATCGTCCAACTAGATATGGGTGAGGCTTCCTCTTTTATAATGAGATGTAATTAGTGGATATGCTTTAAAAAGAAATGAGGGATTATGCTCGGCCGTCACCATGACTCCATGAGTAGCGGTGGGGGTTTGGATAGGGTACGGTTTTCGATTAAAAAAAATAAGCAATGTAGACTCGTACCTTTTATGTAATTTGTTTTTCAAAAGGTGGAAACTTTTATCACCAATGTAGATTTTTAAGGTACGGCCGGACGAAAATGTCCCTCGTTTTCGGGTTGAAGCAGGTGAAAAGGAGGGTTGTTTTCGTCCGAAGGTAGGTTGTCCGTACGAGAAGGGGTCTACTTTGGTGAGGAAAGTTTGTGGTCGTCACTGGTCGGTCGAGAAAAAGGAGGTTGACAGAAGGTGTGTCTATATTAAAAAATTACCCTTTTCGATACCACAGTAGTGCATGAGCCGGTTTCTACACCTGTGGCATTACGTGGGTCAAGCTGTGTGGACCTACAATGAATTACGTGTAATATCTATGCTGTTTATCTGTTTTTCCAGCTCATATTAGGGCATGAATGAAAAACGATATGGATCGACTGCTCGAGTGGACTACATACGGAAAACGGTGGGGATTAAATGTCCACCGTTGAAAACTTCCTAGGCCTAATGTGATGTTTTATTTCTCATCCAACCTATTCTTAAGGTCACACAGACAAGGATGAAGGGAAAGAACAAATATAATTTTGATCCAAAACATCTGTAGCCCCGAGAAGTTTTCAACATTAGGCGTTCAATTTCAACTGCATCTATTTTTGGAGATCATGCACTAAAATTAGGGGACAAAATGGATGGATAGGCTTGGACGTGCTGCAGCGTTTCCGCTTTGGTGGAATTCGGCCTGTAATGTAGCAGGTACCTGGATTGCAAAACATAAATGAAATAATAATTTCAAGTAAAATTTTTAAATATCAGATTCTTATCATAATACTTTCCAGACATGAATTTACGTCGTTTCCTTTTAGGTGGTCCTCAAAAGTATTTTAATGGAATAATTTTTGGGATATGGCAGCACACCTGACGGATGGCTTGGGTCTGATGCACGTCCTCCCCATGTGGTGCTCGGATAGTTGTAGTCACGTACTCCGTATGGGTACCGTAGTCCATGAGATAATGGCTAAATGGTGCCTGCGTGGACGTAAACCTTCTTTTTAATTTTAATTTTAATTTTTTTTAAAATTTTAATTTTTACACGCACGCGTGGACGTAAACCTAACAAATGCTTTCTGTTGGGGATAAAAACCGCGTTCCGAAGGTTCGGACTAATAGCTCGGTTATCCGAGGCATATATTGGATCCGAGTCAAAGGTCACGAATTGAGGAGACGAATCAAATTGAGCCGGCACGGAGCGACGAATGGGTTATTCGGATGTGTGTCACATAAGGCTCAATAATCTCACCTCATAAATCCGAGCCATCTAAATTGAGTCGGCTTCGGCCGCGTCGAGTTATCCTTTGTCTCGGCCGGGTTGAGTTAGTTTCGGCCGGATCAGATGAAGGAAAGACGATTCGATATCTTTCCGAATATCTTGTAGGAGGATCTCCGATTCCAGGATCCCGGATTGGATAGATAGAGACCAGAACGAGATATTTCTAATCTCCGAGATATCAGGAGGAGAATCCCGGCACAATAGGATCCTCTCAAACTTATAAATAAAGAGTCTCCATCCCAGTGAAAGGTACGAAAACATCACCATCCCTAACACGCCATCTCTATACTTCACTGAGACTGACTTAGGCATCGGAGGTCCCTCTGGCTAGAGCCAAGGTCTTCGGCTATTTTCTTTCCTAGGTGCAGGTAACAGAGATCAAAGGAGGGCGTGCCGAAATCTATATCAACACTTTCCATTATCTCTCACGGTTAGGAAAATAGGTGCATTATATTAAATTAATGAAAACGGATCATCTACTGGTAATGGTGCCACAACCTGTAGTGCCATACACGCCGTTGGTTGTCAATTTATTCCATCTGTGTGGTTCAAATGATGGTCCGAATGGTATGATTGTTATGGATTTTGATCTTCATGATGGGGTCTACATTTTTCATGGTGCTGATCAGGGCGTGTAGATGGAGAAGACGGTACGTTACCAGTGGTTGTAGCAACTTTCCTGTTCATGCATCGGTATTCGTATTTCAGTAGACCTGATTCGTGAATCGTGATGCCTAACAAACCGAAAAGATTTTGTAAGTAGCCGGAGTAGCCAAGTTTTTGGGACCGTGCGTTATGTGGGGCCCATTTTTTAGGATCGGAATAATCCATCCAGTGGACCCAGATCGGTGCCCTCATAGTGGAAGACTAAACACACGAACCGGATGATCCAGTGAGCCCGACAAGGGCATGAAAATGGATGGTTAAAACTAGTCCGGTGGCGAAAATCTTGGAAGCGGATTTCCTGGATGTTGCTGCGCTGGGATGTTAGGTGGGGGCCACTGTGATGTTTGTTAAAAATCTACCATGTCCATCCGGTTTTCAAAATTATTTGAGGAAACACAACAAAAAAATGAGATGGATCTAAAAATCAAGTGGGCCACGCGAGGGGAAAATTAGGGAAGAAATGCCTAATGTTGAAACCTTATTGGGCTCCACCTTGATGTTTATATGCCATCCAAACCCAAACCGTTTATAATGTCATTCCCACTGGGATGAAGCGAAAAAAAAAAAAAAAAGAAAACTAAAAACTTAGCCTGTTGCAAAAATTTTGTGGTCATACAAATGTTTCAACTGTGGTCATTGAATATCCATTGTTTCTTCTCGTGGGGCCCATTGACTACTGGATCTTCTCATTTTTTAATCGTATGCCCTAAAATGAGCTAGCAAAACGGATGGAGAGGATAGATTTCTCACAAGCATCAGGTGGGCCCCACCTACATCCCAGCGCAGGAAATGGGCGTCCAAAAATATGCACTCAGAATTGTCAGAACCCAGGGCTCTCTATTACCAATCCATACGATACGGCCCACTCGCCAGAATTTTAAAAACCGGTGCAAAGAAGCTCCTATGCACGTAGTTCCATTTGTCTCCACATCGCGTATCTGGATTCTGGACCGTCCACTATGCCAGTCTACCCACCGTAGAATGCATTGGGAAAAAGGAGACCGATCGGATTATCGAAAAACGGAATGGACAAGACCACTCCTGGAAGACAGGTCCAACCAATCACGGATGTTTAGGATCATACAGTTGCTGCAATCGTAGACCCAATAGACGGTCCAGATATATCATAAGATGCTAACAAGCCTAAATACATCTGTGTGTACGGTAAGGTTTCCATACATACTGGGGGCAACTGTATTATTACTTTTCAAAGTGATAAAAGAGGCATTGCCGACCACTTGTGCTGTTGTGCATGCCTTAAAAAAAAAAAAAAAAAAAAAAAAAAGAAGATGTGGAATGCACCCGCCCACGTGCTGAAGAGGGAGGAGGAAGGAGCGTGCCTTCGTCACATGCCATGTCAGATCCGGCCACGAGTAGTAGGGAAACACGTCAGTCTTTAATCATCCACTACCACCTTGTTAAGTATAGAAATGTTAATATTTTTTTTTGAAGTTTATTTTTTGATCAAACTTTAGTTTATACGTCAGTTTGAATGTAATAATTAATTTTACTCAAATAGTGAGAATTGATTAGCTTGTAGTTTGAAAGATTTATCCCATATGGTTTGTGAGATTTTATATATATATGTTTTTGTTTGCATAGATTTAATCATTGGAACAATGTTCTTCCTAAGATTACTTTTAAATGAAATTTAAGATACGTCATGGCCAGGTGTCAACATGTGAATGGAGGTGTAGGTGAACCGAGCTAGCTTGGTTATCTCGCTTGACTCGACTCAAAAAAGCTCGATTCGACTTGGTTTGAAGTTGAGTTTGAACCGAGTCGAGCTGATTTTTTGAGCTCAAAAATGAGTTCGAGCTGAGTTTGAGCAGGCCCTAACTCGACTAGACTCGGATCAAATCCAAGTCGAATCTAGCTCGAATCAAACTTGGATCGAACCAGTTTGGTGACTCAATTACTTTGCTATTGATGTTGCTCACCAACTGTTTGATAAGATGACTCAACCAAATGTGGCCGGTGGCAAGGAAGGTTTGGATAGTGGCAAGGAAGGTTTGACTAGTGGCAAATAAGGTATGTACATTAAATAAATATATTTTTTCTCTTTATTTATTATTATTATTTTTATGTTATGGTATGTACATTAAATAAATACCTTCTTTTCTCTTTATTTATTATTATTATTTTTATGTTACTTAGAAGGTATTTGATAAAACACCCGTAAAACTATTACCTTTGTTTTACAAACAGTAGGATTGTGAAGTTGTAGTTCAGGTGTTTGTAAAAATGCCTCAATGATGAACTCGACTTGAATTGTAGACTCATACCTTTTATGTAATTTTTTTTTCAAAGGGTGGAAACTTTGATCACCAAAGTAAATTTTTAAGGTCTGGCAGGATGAATATACCCCCAGTTTCAGGTTGAAACAAATGAAAAAGGAAAGTTATTTTCATCCGAAAGTAGGTTGTCCGGACAAAAGGGGTCTACTTTAATGAGGAAAGTTTATGGTCGGTCGAGAAATAGGAGGTCGACAGAAGGTGGTGCCTATATTAAAAAAATTACCCTTTTCGATACCACAGTAGTGCATGAGCCGGTTTCTACACCTGTGGCATTACGTGGGTCAAGCTGTGTGGGCCTACAATGAATTACGTGTTATATCTATGCCGTTCATCTGTTTTTCCAGCTCATAGAAGGGTATGAGCTGAAAAGTGATATAGATCCACAGCTCAAGTGGACTACACCACAGAAAATAGTGGGGATTAAATGTCCACCGTTGAAAACTTCCTAAGCCCAATGTGATGTTTTATTTCTCATCCAACCTGCTCTTAAGGTCACACAGACAAGGATGAAGGGAAAGAACAAATATAATCTTGATCCAAAACATATGTGGCCACGAAGTTTTCAACAGTAGGCGTTCAATTTCAACGTCTTTTCTTTGGTGTGGTCCACTTAAACTTTACAACTACATCTTTTTTAGAGATCATGCACTAAAATTAGGGGACAAAATGAATGGATAGCGTGGATAAAACACATACATCACAGTGGGTATTACAGAGCTTGGACCAAGTAGCGCCACTGGGCGTGTGCTGCAGCGTTTCCGCTTGGGTGGAATTCGGCCTGTAATGCAGCAGGGTACCTGGATTGCAAAACATAAATGAAATAATAATTTCAAGTAAAATTTTTAAATAACAGATTCTTATCATAATACTTTCCAGACATGATTTTACGTCGTTTCCTATTAGGTGGCCCTCAGAAGTATTTTATTGGAATAATTTTTGGGATCAATGTGGAAAATATGGCAGCACACCTAACGGACGGCTTGGATCTGATGCACGTCCTTCGCATGTGGTGCTCGGATAGTTGTAGTCACGTACTCCGTATGGGTACCGTAGTCCATGAGATAATGCCTAAATGGTGCCTGCGTGGACGTAAACCTAACAAATGCTTTCCATTATCTCTCACGGTTAGGAAAATAGGTGTATTATATTAAATTAATGAAAACGGAACATCTACTGGTAACGGTGCCACAACCTGTAGTGCCATACACGCCGTCGGCTGTCAATTTATTCCATCTGTGTGGTTAAAATGATGATCCGAATGGTATGATTTTTATGGAATTTGATCTTCACGATGGGGTCTACAGGTTTCATGGTGCTGATCGGGGCGTGTAGATGGGAAAGATGGTACGTTACCAGTGGTTGTAGCAACTTTCCTGTTCATGCATTGGTATTATTTTAGTAGACCTAATTAGTGATGGAAAAAATTAGCACCGTTGACGAGTCCGTAGTATGCTTTTTTTTTTTTTTTTTTTTCCGCCCCCATCCCAAATTTATCTCACCAAACTGAATTGTTAGGAGCCCACCTTATGTTTGTTACAAATCCATCTTGTCAATCCGATTTTCAAAATTATTTTAAGAAACACCAAAAAAATATGAAGGATCCAAAAATCAAGTGAGCCACACAACGGAAAATATTGGGGAAGAAATGGCTACTGTTGAAACCTAATTAGGCTGATGTTTATATGCCATCCAATCGGTTTATAGGTCATTCCCGCTAGGATGAAGTGTATATATATATATATATATATATATATATATATATATATATATATATATATATATATATATATATATAAAACCAATACTTAGCCCGTTGCAAAAATTGTCCCTCTACAAATGTTTCAATGATGGTCATTGAATACCCACTGTTTATTCTGGAGGGCCAAATTGAGTTTTGGATCTCCCTCATTTTTTAGTTGTGTACCCTAAAATGAGTATGCAAAACGGATGGGGAGGATGGATTTCTCACAAGCATCAGAGTGGGCCCCATAAAATGTTTTTAATGGTCGATCCTCATTCAACACTGTTTCCTGTAATGTGATATTTGGATATACCTCATTTTTGTACTCATTCCGTAAAATGATCTATAAAAATAGATAGACGGCATGGATGAAACACATACATCATGGTGGGGCCCACGTATCACCGACCACCAGCCATTGGCTGGTGCCAGGGGAGTAGCCAATCCGTTACGGATTGGGCACTGCCCTCACATGTAACAAGCTGAGATGCTGATGTGATGGAATTTAATTGGCGTACAAGACATTATGCTGCCATGTCACCGCCCATCTCAGATAATAGAAAACTCAAAATTTTCACACGTATCACAAGGTTTGTACGGCTCCACACGCGTGTGGCATTAGCAAACCTCGAGCTTGTACATGTTTCTACAAGCCCGATATGATTCGCGACATCGCGTGTGGGGTGGGGTTGAGCCCCGTACTCTACTCGGCCGTTAACGTAGAAATTTGGCAGCCCAACTCACATTAGTACACGCTGCACCTGTGCGAAAACTGGCACGTGTGAGGTACATCTGACCTGCGAAATAGGCGGACCGCACGGTGTAGATAATCATCAGGTTGCCAATGGTAATTCTCGGTCCACAGTGACCAAGCTGACGAATGGACTGGCCTATCTTCCTTCTCCAGTTTTCATCTGCACAGTGGGGCCCAGTTTATGCACGGATCCCATTTATCACACACATGCGTGCTGAAGTCACTATAGCCAAGATCAGATGGTCCTGAGAAATGGACCCAATTGTACTTTTTACCAATTGGGGAAACTCTCATCACCATCCGATCATGGTGATGGAAATCAGACAGTCGAAGAAAAGCCCCACATCAGCTGAGCCGAGCTACCATGTGGGGCCCATCCACCAGTCCACCAGCCCCTTTCTTTCGGAAGCGGATTGGCTGGTGTACCACACACCAGCTATATAGCTGTTGTAGATACGTGTCCTGCGAAGACGAGCGCCGACGCTCCTCAAGCTCCGTTGGAGATCAAAGTTACATGAACCCCACAATCATGTATTTATTATATCCACACCGTTTATTCATTTTTAGAGATCATTTTAGTGCATTTAAAAAAACAATCATATCCAAAGCAAAAATGGACCACACCAAAAATAGCAGTGAGGATAATGATTTTCACTGTTAAAAAATTCGTAGGCCCACAGTAACGTTTATTTTCCATCCAATCTGTTAATAAGGTCACAAATACATGGATGAAGAAGATAGACAAATTTTATATTGATCCGAAACTTCCGTGACCCTCAAAATAGTTTCAATGGTAGACGTTCAATTCCCCACTGCTTTTTGTCGTGTGGTCCAATTGATCTTTAGATCTGCCGTATTTTTCTGTTCAAGCCTTAAGATAAGCTCGAAAAATAGATTGACGGTTAGGATATAACACATACATCATGATGGGACCCACGGAACTTGCCAATGTCAATACATCAGCTATAACATAACCTATATAGCTGGTGTGTGGTACACAGCCAATCCGCTTCTCTTTCTTTCACGGTAGGAAATCAAACTAAAAAAGTCCAGAAAGACCGACACTTGCCAACCGCCTCCATTGCACGTCCGATTGTAGTCCATCCTCTCTTTCATATATATCAACGGATGCAAAGCAAAAACCTTGCAATATCCTCCTTATCCAGGAAGAAAATATGGAGCAATCCCAACCGCAGATCGACCTGATCACCATAGACGTCTCCGTGGTCTCATCACCACCGAACATGGACATCATAGCACCCAACAAACCATCCAAACCGTCCATCTTAACCCGATTTCATGCCGGATACTTCCGCATAAGCCTCTCCCTCTGTAGCCAGGCCTTGCTATGGAGGACCCTAATCGAACCAACCGAAGACGCTAATGCACTCCGCCGCGTGCCGTGCATGCTTCCTTCCACAGCTTTTATTCTATTGTGGTCACTTGCTCTCTTCACCCTCCTCTCCCTCTCTCTACTCTACTTGCTCAGATGCCTCTTTCACTTTCATATGGTGATGGCCGAGTTCTTGCACCACGTGGGTGTGAACTATCTCTTCGCTCACTGGATCTCATGGCTGTTGAATTAATGCATTTTTGTGAAAAGGTTCATGTCTCTTCGTGAAGAGTCACATGTCCCTTAGTTGAAAAGGTTCATGTCTCTTTGTTGAAGAGTCATGTTCCTTAGTTTTTATGCTATAAATATGTGTATGGATTTCATTTTTATATATGAAGAAGTACTACAACAAAAAATAGTTTTTCTCCTATACCCTTCTAAGTTATTTTTACCAAGTAAAAATGTTACAATAGCCTACAAAGTGGTATTAGAGCCACGTTTCGGGTCTTGACTGGGTGTTAAAAACTTCTAAAGAAGTAGAATCGATGGCAATAAATGGTGCAACGATTCATCCCGCAATTCCCATTTTTGGAGGGGATCGAGAACTTTGATCATTGGAGCATCAAAATGAAGACCTTGTTCCAATCTCAAGGGCTATGGGAGATTGTTGAAATCGGTTATCCAACTACAACCGATCTCACATCTCTCTCAGCCATACAACAAGAACAACTGAAGGAGAATAAGAAGAAAGATGCGAAGGCCCTCTTCTTCATTCAATAAAGTGTCTCTTATTCTATCTTCTCTAGAATCATTCCATCTCAAACTTCAAAGCAAGCTTGAGACACTTTACAACAGGAGTTCAAAGGTACGTCTAAAGTAATTTCCATCAAGTTTTAAACTCTACAGAGGGAGTATTAAAATCTAAAAATGAAAGACTCGGAAAAGATAAAAGATTATCTTTCATGAGTGATTGAAGTGGTGAATCAGATTAGGATCTATGGAGATTCTATTTCTGCTGAAAAGGTGCTTCAGAAGCTTTTAATAAGCCTCCCTGCAAAATATGATGCTGCCATTGCCGCAATAGAGGAATCTAAGGACCTTTCAACCTTATCATTGGTTGAGTTGATGGGCTCTTTAGAATCACATGAAAAAAGATTATTGAGGCGTGAAGAAAAATCAGTTGAAAGTGCATTTCAAACAAAACTTTCAATTGGTTCACAAAGTTCTTCCGAGAAGATACAAGCTGGTCCCGGAAAGAATCAAGGCAATTATAAGAAAGGTGGAAACTCGATGCAAGAGAAATAACAAAATCGAAACAAAGGTAAAAATTCAAATCTTACCTGCGATTTTTGCAAAAAATCTGGCCATATTGAAAGTGAGTACTGGAATCGAGGCAAACCTCAGTGTTTAAATTGTAAAAAGTTTGGACACGTAAAGAAGGATTGTCGTTTCAAGGACAATCAGCATGCTGCAAACTTCTCTGAAGAAAAAGTTGAAGAAAACATGTTTTTTGCATGTCAGTATTCACTCACTCAAACTGAAGACATATGGTACTTGGACAGTGGATGCAGCAATCATATGACATGTCGGGTGATGATCGGATATTCACAAATATCGACTCATCCGTCAGATCTCAAGTCTGTATGGAAAATGGTGCTATTGTGGAAGCAAATGGAAATGGGACAATTGCCATTGAAACCAAGAAAGGGGTCAAGTATATAAAAGATGTTTTACTTGTTCCTAACTTGGATTAAAACTTGCTAAGTGTTGGGCAACTTTTTCAAAATGGGCACTTCATATTCTTCGAAAATGATTCTTGCATTATTTATGACAAGAATGACACAAATCAAGTGATCACTAAGGTGAATATGGAGAAAAATCGTAATTTTCCTATTAAGTTGCGATATTCGATCGATTGTGCACGGAAAGTCGAGACTTGATGAATCTTGGCTTTGGCATAAAAGACTGGGGCATTTGAGCTTTCATGGATTGAAGTTGATGGATCAGAAGAATCTGGTAGATGGTTTGCCGTCTATCAAAATTAAAAATGACAGTTGCTCGGGTTGTGCATTGCGAAAGGATCATCGTGCACCTTTCTTAAGAAGCACGTGGAGAGCAAAGTCACCCTTGGAGTTGATCTATACTGATATTTGTGGAAAAATGCAAACTCCATCACTTAGTGGAAGCTTGTATTTTATCATCTTTGTTGATGATTATACAAGAATGATGTCCGTGTACTTCATAAAGCAAAAGTCAGAAGCTCTTTCGATCTTCAAGGAATTCAAATCACAAGTTGAGAGACAAAGTGGTCTCAAAATCAAGACGCTGAGAAGTGATCGTGGCGGTGAGTATGTCTCTAAGGAATTTGAGACATATTGTGAAGAAGAATGAATCGAGAGACAATTGATTGTTGCTTACACACCTCAGCAAAACGGCGTTGCAGAACGGAAGAATAGAATAATTGTCGAAATGGGTCGTTCTTTGTTGAAGGAGAAAGGCATCCCAAATACTTTTTGGGCTGAAGCTATGTCTACAGCTGTTTACTTGCTTAATCGGAGTCCTACAAAAGCTGTGGATGGCAAAACACCGATTGAAGCATAGTTAAGTCACAAGCCTTCTGTAAAACATCTCAAAAATTTCGGTTGCATTTGTTATGTTCATATTCCATCTCAAAAGCGTCAAAAACTTGATGAAAAATCTGAAATTTGTATTTTCATTGGTTACAGTACTTCTTCAAAAGGTTATCGAGTATATAACCTTGAGACGGGGAAGCTAATGATTAGTTGAGATATTTTGTTCAGTGAATATACAGAACGAGATTAGAAAAAGAAAAATATACAAGAACAAGCCGTTCTTATACAAGAAGATGAACCAAAAAGCACTCAAGATGTGGAAGAAGAAACAGAAGCAGAAAATGATGAAGAAGATTATGGACCCACAATTTTATTCTCTTCACCAGACGCTACTCCATCCGCATCATCAAGTTCTCCATCAACAACTTCAAGTATTTCATCTGAATCGCCCCCGAGAAAAATGAAGAGTCTGAGAGACATCTACGAGCGTTGCAATTTTTCGGTTGTAGAACCGGAAAGTTTTGAAGTTGCAGCACGAGAAGACAATTGGGTGAAAGCTATGGAAGAGGAAATTTGCATGATTGAGAAGAACTTTACTTGGGAGTTAGTTGGTTGTCCAAGCGGCAAAAATGTTGTTGGAGTAAAATGGGTTTACAAGTTTAAACTCGATTCAGATGGCTCAATCCAAAAATATAAGGCAAGGCTCGTTGCAAAAGGTTTTACACAACAACCAAGCATCGATTATAATGAAACCTTTGCACCGGTTGCTCGATCGGAGACTATACAGACCCTCATTACACTTGCAGTTCAAAAGAAGTGGTCCATTTTTCAGCTTGATGTCAAATCAGCCTTCTTGAATGGTGTCCTCGATGAAGAAATTTATGTTGCTCAACTATAAGGATTTGTGGTGGAGGGCAAAGAAGATAAAGTCTATCGGTTGAAGAAAGCATTGTATGGACTAAAGCAAGAGCCGCGTGTATAGCCAAATCTATGGTTATTTTGCCAAGAATAAGTTTCATTGGAGCAAGTGTGAGCCTACCTTATATGTCAAGACTGAAGGTACATCTATTCTCATCGTATCATTGTATGTTGACGATTTGATACTTATGGAAAATGATCATAGTATGCTCCATCAGTTCAAACTCGATATGATGAAGACATATGAGATGAATGATCTTGACATGATGCATTATTTTTTGGGAATAGAAGTTTCTCAAGACGAAAATGGAATCTTCGTTTCTCAAAAAAGGTATGCTGAATCTATTCTTGCAAAATTCAGCATGGAAGGATGCAACCCAGTTACTACTCCTCTTGTAGTAAACAAGAAGCTGATAAAAGACGATTGTTCAAAAAAGGTGGATTAATCATTATACAGAAGTATCGTTGGAAGCATCTTGTATCTCACTACTACAAGGCCTGATATTATGTTTGTTGCGAGTTTACTCTCGAGATTCATGAATTGTCCAAAACAAACTCACTTAGGAGTTACAAAAAAGGGTGTTACGATACATCCAAGGATCGTTGGATTATGAAATCATATATACTCCTATTCCAAACTCAAAATTGGTAGGATATACAGATAGTGATTGGGCAGGATCCATAGATGATATGAAAAGCACATCGGCATACACTTTCTCTCTTGGATCCGGGATAATTTCTTGGGCGTCAAAGAAACAAAGTACCGTTGCTCAATCTACAGCAGAAGCAGAGTATGTGGCGGCATCTCTTGCAGTTTCTCAAGCAATATGGTTACGAAGAATTCTTGAAGATATTGGTGAAAAGCAAAATGAAGGAACTACTATATATTGCGACAACATGTCAACTATTTTAATTGTATAAAATCCAGTATATTATAACAAGACGAAGCATATTGCGATCAAGCATCACTTCATCTGCAAAGTTATTGAGAGTGGCGAGATCGAGTTAAAGTATTGCAAGACGAAAGTGCATTAAGGTGGAGTGTTGAATTAATGCACTTTTGTGAAAAGGTTCACGTCTCTTCGTGAAGAGTCACATGTCCCTTAGTTGAAAAGGTTCATGTCTCTTTGTTGAAGAGTCATGTCCCTTAGTTTTTTTGCTATAAATATGTGTGTGGATTTCATTTTTATATATGAAGAAGTACTACAACAAAAATTAGTTTTTCTCCTACTCCCTTCAAGTTATTTTTACCAAGTAAAAAGGCTACAATAGCCTACAATGGCTCCTACTCCTCCAATCCTCGCCATTCATCCATCTGAAAGCCACTTACTATCTCGTGTTTTGGTGGGCCTTTGCGGTACCTGTGCTAGTATTGGATGTTAAGATCTATGGACAGTGGTTCACTAAAGGGAAGCGGTTCTTGTCGATGATTGCCAATCCCACAAGCCAGCTATCGGTGATCAGGAATCTGGTGGGGGCCGTGCTGCCGCTCTGATGGGGTGGAAACAGAGTGCCATGTGTATGTTTTCGTTGGGCATGGCCCACTATCTTGTTCTCTTCGTGACGCTCTATCAACGTTCCGTAGGGAGTGATCGGCTTCCGGCAATGCTTCGGCCTGTTTTCTTCTTGTTCATTGCAGCTCCGAGCATGGCCAGTCTGGCGTGGGATTCTATCTCGGGAAGCTTTGATGTGACGTCGAAGATGTTCTTCTTTCTTTCCTTGTTTCTCTTTACATCACTGGTAAATGACAGGGATGGCAGAAAAAGAAAAAGAAATTAAGATGGTGAATGAAAGTGAAAGGGAGAACAGATTTACTAGTCTAACAAAATATAATCTTTTCTTTTAATACAAAAAGATAGAAAACGAAACCAATCACCCGAGTTTTGATTTTTCGCTGGATGTGAAAGCAACCCATCTTTCAAAAAATAACTAAGATAAAACCCACAATTGTAGAAGTAGGAAATGATTTGGTGTGAAACACCCACAATGAAACCGGTGAATAATGGTCCCATCAAGATTGCGCATTCATTAGATAAGGGTTGCACATGATCCCTACATCTTGATTGGTCAGTTATCAGATTCACCAATAACGAGCATTACTTGTGGGTGTTTGAACCTCTTTCATTAGCTAAAACTAGATTCAAATCTTTAATTATACATAGAAAGTGAAAGAAACCCATCTTTCAAAAAATAAAAATATAAGAACACTATTCTAGAATCAGGAAATGATCTGGTGTGAATCACCCACAACGAAATCCTGATATGGGTGAATCTTATAATGGTCCCATCAAGAGATAAGGTTTCACGTAAATCTTGATTTATTTTTTTATTTTTTATTTTTTTACACACGCACACACACTCACGCCGTAGTGGGCTTTCAACCACCTATGGATACTCGAAACCTTGACCGGGTGTTAAAACTCCTGGGAGTCTACCACCCAGGCAAGAGCAAGGATCCTATATAAATCTTGATTGGTTGCTTATCAGATTCACCAAAAGCGAACATTAATTATGGTCATTGAAACACTTTCATTAGCTTCTAACTTGAGATGAATCGACATGATCAGATTGATTTTTTTTGGTTATGGTTGTATGTGAGGCCGCTTTTGTTCAAGAAAGCGATGCGAAGGTCCCATGTTGCATGGTCGGCCTACTCCTTCCCACTGACGGTGCTGGCATTGGCTTCGACAGAGTACGCACAAGAGGTGAAGGGCAGCATAGCTCATGCACTGATGCTTGCGCTGTTGGCACGCTCTGTCGTTGTCTCTTTTGTTTTGATAATCTTCACCGCATTCAACACTAGCATTCTCTTACACAACGATGATCCTTTTCCAATTCCTCCCCCTCACTTACCGACAACCACGTGATCCTGGTGGCATCCCTATGTTCATCAATCGCAAATTACTTGACTTATATCTACGGGACGATCCTAGCCGTTTCTAATTTTCTGTCCGTTTGAATGCAGCTCTATGGCTAGGATAGTTTGTTGGGTGTGATTTTTGACCAAGAACGATCCATGGATAGGACCCACTAGGTGGACCGTTTGTATGTCCGGTATTATACCAGAACAGACTGCTTACTGAACCGACGAGCCGAAGACGAGCCATCCTCTTACGTGTAATTTGTATCTTAAGTTCTTGTATACAAACATCAATTTTTCTGTTTTGACTTTTGTCGTATTTATGGCATGAGGACCCGTGGATTTGGTGATTTGAGCGTTGATCTTGTGGGCCCACCGTGGATGATTTATGCCACAAAATCTTTGAGATAGGAAGATCCTGTTCCTTTGATCGACGGCCCACTTTGGTTGAACGTGAAACGTTGCTGTATCTTTGACAACTGTGTATTACGGTACACCGTCTGAGTAGTTGCAATCTCTGCATGTGGGAAGCGGATTGGCTGGTGTACCACACACCACCCATCTAGCTGGTGTGTGGTCGCGCGAAGACGAGCGCTGACGCTCCTCCAAGTTGTACGAACGGTTCTAAGGAATCGAAGTTACATGGCCCAAAATGGTGTATTTATTATGTCTATACCGTTTATCCATTTGGCCAGATTATTTTAGATTTTTCTCCAAAAAAAATGCTTAAGTGGACCACACCACAAATAGAAGTGGGGCTAATGATTCTCACCCTCAAAACATTGGTAGGTTCTACTGTAACGTTTAATATCCATCCAATCTGTTCATGAGGTCACATAGACCCACTGCTTTTTACAGTGTGATCTATTTGATTTTTGGATCTGTCTTATATATGGGCTAAAGCCTTACTACGAGAAGGATGGTTTGGATATACCTCATACCTCATGATGGGACCCACATAATTTGGTGACGTCAACACACCAGCCACATCGGTGGTGTGTGGTACATATGTGGGTTATTTCCATCAGATGTACAGACTAAGACACTGAGTTGTGGGCCCGACATGTCCCAAACACCACACCTTGCCAGGGAGATGGCTCTCCTTACACGAGGGAACTGGCACGTGCGTGTAGGATCGGATCGAATCATTAGGCTATCCACGATGTTTAGACTTCACGCATTTAAAATCGTGCAAATGTGATTACCAGGTGGGCCACACCTGCGCAGATTATGAACGATGGATGGTTCCTCTTATACCGTTCATGTATTTCTACAGTTTTACCAACCGAAGTTTTATATACTGGGTCCTTACTATTGCTCGGGTGGTAGACTCTCAGGTCAAGAGTTCGAGTACCTATAGGTGGTGAAATTCCACTAGCGTGAGCATGTGGAGGTGTGTGTGCGTGTTTAAAAAAAAAAAAAAAAAAAAAAAAAAACCGAATTATTTATATATGGAAATGTTACTATGAGTTGGAACTCATGGGAACTTCTCGTGAGGGTTGAGTTGTGTGGGCCTCACCGTGATGTTTGTCTAACATCTACCCCATCCATAAGATTCACCATTCCATGATAGGGCCCGGTCTTAAAAACTAGGTCAATCCATGATTTAGGTGGACCACACCGCATCCACTAGTTGAGAGGACTCATCTGCTCATTAAAACCTTCATCATCATTTATTGAGCCCACCGAGATGTGGTTCACAAATCCAACCCATCAATTGTGTGTGTCCCACTTAGATGAGTGGCCAGACCAAGTTTCAGCCGCATCCAAAACTTAGGTGGGTTCCACCAAGTGCTTTTATATGTTTTGGGCATGTCTTTGCATGATTTTAAATGGTATGACATACGTAAGTTCCGGATACTGATGATTTTTGCGATATCCCATACCCTAAAGGGACCTATCAAATGCACGGTGTTGATCTCCGACACACATCACCTATATGTGTGTGTGTGTGCGCGCGCGCGTGCGTGTAGGTAGGGGTATGATCGAGTCGAACCGAGTCAAGCTGAGGCCAGCTCGACTCGGTTCGGCCACTAGCTGACCTCAGGTCGAACTCGGCTCGACTCGGTCCTCGAGCCTGATTAGTTAACTCGGCTCGGTTTGATCAGTTGCTTGGGCCAGTTCAAGCCGAGTTTGAGCCAAGATTGAGCCGAGTTTCATATTACAGCATTTTCAGAAACACCTGGATTGTACCTTCAAAATCCCTTTGTATGTGAAATAGAAGCAATGATTTTACAGGTATTTTATAAAACACCTTCTAAGCAACATAAAAACCAAGAAAAAAATGGTATTTATTTTATGTACATACTTTCCTTGCCACCGGTCACACTTTGTTGAGTCAATTTATCAAACACTTGGTGAGCAACATCAATGGCAAAGTAACCAAGTCACCGAATTGGTTTGATCCGAGTTCGAATCGAGCTGGATTCGATCTGAGTCAAGTCGAGCTGGGGCCTACTCGAACTCATTTTTGAGCTAAAAAAACAGCTCGACTCGGCTCAAACTCAGCTTGGAACTGAGTCGAATGAAGCTTTTTCGAGTCAAGTTGAGCGAGCTAACTGAGCTAGCTTGGTTCATGTACACCCCTGTTTGTGTGGAAATGGTACCGTGAGATGGACCTCACGGGAACTTCCCATAGAGGTCGAGCTATGTGGGCTCCACAACTATGTGCATCAAACATTTATCCATGCCATTGGGCCTCACCCAAGATGGTGTGAACCTTACCATGGGGCCCACATTTATCCATGCCGTCCATCCATTTCTTTGGATCATTTTAGGGCATGATCCCAAAAATGAAGCAGGTCCACATCTCAGGTGGACCATACCATATAAAGCAGTGGTGATTGAACATACTACCGTTAAAAAATTCCCAGCCCTACCGTAATGTTTCCCTAATGTTTATTTACCACCTAACCTGTTTATAAAGTTATCAATAACTGTATCAAGGGAAAAAAATAAATATAAACTTGATCCAAAACTTTTTTGGCCCACAAAAATAATTTTAATAGCCAATCGCCACTTTCTTAGTGCATAAGCCACTTGAGATTTGGATATGCTTTATTTTTTAGCCCATTCCCTTTCCCTATGAAGACCTGGTAAAACGGATGGACAGCATGAATATAGAGTAAATCTATCAAGGTGGGCCTCACGATAAGGACTGCACCTAATCCGCTCTCGCTTGGGATGTCCCACTTTTGAGATCATGTCTTAATATGAGCCGGAGAAAACACTAGTCCCAAAAATCAAGGCCGCAGAAAAACTCAGATGTGCAAGTTTTGTCCAAGCCCGGATTGTATTTTTCATTGTAAGCTCAAATTCTGCACGGGCCCATCACAAGTCAAACACAGTCCAGCCCAAGCTTGACCTGAAATTTCTGTATAGAGCGAGAGAGTTTACCATTGTAGGAATTTCTCCATGTGTGGGTTGTAAAAGTTAAAAAAAGAAAAGAAAAGAAAACAATACGTGTTTATCAATTTAGAGATTTCTCTATTTTTCTTCCTTTTCTTCAGTGATGAAAGCCCAGCTGCTGCTGCAATGGCGTCATGTGCGCATCTAGTTTGGTTGGATGGAGTAAAGAGAGAAGAATATGAAAATGATGTGTTTGGTGAGGAGAGAGAAATGGAGGGGAGATGTAAATGGGTTTTTCCATTTTATTTTTTTTTATAAAAATGCTTTGGAGAGAGAGATGAACTTTGGGGAATCCGCTTTTGGTGGGGAATGTAGTTATTTGAATTTTAAAAAAAAAAAAAAAAAAAATTGTGGAGAGGAACAGGGAGAGGAGAGAGAGAGAGAGAGACAAGCCGGGCTGGGCCAGTTGACGGCGTTTGAGCATATAGTCTAAGTTCGGCCCGATTTATAAATGACTTGCATTTTGAGCTCGAGCTCAGCCTTTGAGCCTGACACTGAGCCCAAGCCCATCTTAAGACTATGCCAGATGCCTGACGGGCCAACCCGGCCCATTGATACCCCTGGTGGTTTATATATGCCATCCAATCCATTCATCTAGTGTGGCATATTCATCCTGAAATTTTAGGCATGATTTCACACCGTCCCTATGGTGTGTTCCACCTAAGTGTTTGATTGGACTTAGTTTTAGGATCTATGGTGAAAATGTGACGCATGGGAGGACGTGAGGTCGAGCACCGTCTTCCTCAAGAGGATAACTATTCCGAATCCACGGAACTTCTCTGAACTCTCCTCACAGAGACTTCTCGAATCCACGAGAAAAGAGAGCAGAAAATAGAAATAAATTCTAAATAAATTCGAAATAGATTAATGAATCCATAAAAACGAGTTCACAACCCTTTAAATAAGGATACTAAGTAATGAGAAAGAAATCAGAATCAAACTACAACTAGGACTCCTAGAATTCACGACTTACTATAAATAGTAAACTTACTATTTATAGACGGTCGTGATGTCTACTAGTGCGCAAGGTTTTCGGCCAAAAATAGTAAGTGTCCTATTTGGCTTCACCAACCCGTTCTCCTAATTATTCTAAGCTCTTTTCACGTTGGGCGCAACTCCTAAAGCCCGACGGATGAAGAGTTATAAGCAAACTAAAACTTACTATTTATAGTAAAAACGAAATTGAAACAGGGAAACGACCGTTAAATCAGGGGTTTCTCGCAAATCCGAGCGTCGCAACCCGGCGTTTGGTTGGCTAAAGTAGCTCGTTCTACCCCAAAATCATATATTTTTCGTCGGCTAACTCTTCCCGGATTGCGAGATACGCCTGATTTAAGGTCTGATGGTCCAGATCACTTCTGTCGCCGACCGGGCCTTTTCTGATCCATCTTTGCCATGTAATTGTCCACGACCCGCTCTACATCAAAATGTCACCATCCACCAGATGGAGCGGGTATCATCTATTATTTCAAATTAAAAAACATTTGATCTACTTGATAAGCAGCATATGACAAATAAATCAATCTCTCGAAACATTGAAGATCCATACCTTATAATTAAAAAACATTCTTTCAATGGTGGTGGTTTATATACGGATCAAAATGGATATAATAAGGTCATGATGTAGAGCAGGTAGCACACACTTCATGGCAAATATGGGCTAGAGAAGGCCCGGCTGGAGGCAAAAATAATTAGTACCATCAAAACTTTAAAATAATTGTACGTTGCAAAACAGAATGATTTTTTCAACATATCATATATAATTTTGAGGAGGAGAAGGTAATTAAGCCAACCAACCCTGCTATGCTGGGTTGATTATACATGATTTGTTAGATTATATCATATCAATGGTAAAATAATTTATTTTGTTTTTGTTTTTACTACAAATAATGAGTTTTTAGCTAGTATATAACTTTATCCTTTTGAGTCGTAAGAACATTGGTTAAGTTAAATTGGACATTTATTATTATTTTTTACCAAAAATCATGAAGTCTAGTAATAATGATGACGGTATAATCACATGTAGGACAACCCAATCGCAATTGACCGCCATTGCTAAACCAGTAACAGTTCTGATAGGACTCGAGCAACTCTAGTGGGCTCCACTTAGGTTATCGCTCAAAAGTTGCACACATCAGATAATCTTGGCTGTTGGTTTGGCTGACACTTGAGAGTTGATGTTGGGCCCTTTTGCTTCCTTTTTCTTGTCCATCCATTGCAGGCATGTTCCACTGGATAGGCTACACTGTCCGGCACGATCATGCTGACATCACGTGGAATAGGCAAAATATGCCAGGGTATGGGGATAGCATCATGAATGATGGCCCAGGGTATGGGGATAGATTCCCCATAGCATCATGAATGATGGGTTTCATTCCCTAGCGTAAGATGAAAGGAAAGCTGTGCACCACCAAATCCCAATGTGGGAGACGTGTGCATGATCTGAGGCATTCATCAGGTTGCAGCCGCTGTTGTTATTCATTCGATCTTCATCTTAAAAATCAGGGTATCACCTATCACGGAAGCCATGTTTGGAGAAAAACGAAAGGTTAGAAAAGAGGGACCAATTGTCTGATTTGATGCAAGTGGCCCACCTGATAAGTGGATAGGCTTCCATATTGTCCACGACATGTTTAATCGGGAATTATTACCTGATGAATGGTTCGGCTCTATGGATGCGATGTTGGGAAAAGCACGTGTACATCGCGGGTTCTGTCCCTAGATCCGAACCACTTACAGCTATCCCGGACATCCAAGTTTCCATCTCTTTATGGATGGAGAAATTTTCTAAAATTGCACTCATCCGCAATCCTACCCATCCAATTAATGGCTATCAAGTAAACAGTTAAGAGTCAAGCAGTGAGTGTCAGATTGTCAGATTTTCTATTCTCGTATTTCTTTCATACTTTCTTTACAAAGATATTGTACAAATATATAGGGAGATTAACAACCCTATTCTTAGCTATACATAGATATTATATAATCAATCAATGAGTTGTACAATATATAATCTTTCTGATTTTCTCTTAATTGACAACTCATTGATTGATTTGACAACTCACACCAACACTCCCCCTCAAGTGAAAGCATCCAAATCTTCAATGCGCAACTTGTTTAGTGAGTTGTAGAAATCCTTGCTTGATACGGCCTTGTAAGAATATCCCCCAGTTGGTCTTCGGACTTCACGAATAGAAACCGAATTATTTTAGCTTCGAGATTTTCTTTGATAAAGTGTCTGTCAACCTCCACGTGTTTGGTATGATCATGCTGGATCGGATTGTGAGCAATGACGATAGCTGCCTTGTTATCACAAAAGAGGTCCATCTCGGATGTAGGAACAAACCCAATTTTAGTTAGAAGTCTTTTGAGACACAGGAGTTCACAAAGTCCTTTAGCCATTTCACGGAACTATGTTTCAGCACTTGATAATGCCACCACTTTTTGCTTCTTACTTCTCCATGTAACAAGATTCCCTCCAACAAACATGAAGCATCCTGAGGTAGATCTTTTGTCTGTGGTATTCCCTGCCCAATCTATGTCTGTATAATCATTAACTCTGATATGGTTATTTTTCGAAAACATAAGCCCTTTTCCCATAGAGGATTTTAAGTATCGTAAAATCCGGATCACTACCTCCATATGATCCTTAATAGGTTAATGCATGAATTGACTTACTGCACTCACTGCGTAGGCAATATCTGGACGAGTATGGGAGAGGTAAATAAGTTTACTAACTAATCTTTGGTACCTTCCTTTGTCCGTTGACATTTGACTTGGATATTCTCCGAGCTTGTGGTTCTGAATGATTGGAGTGCCTGCTGGCTTACAATTAATCCAACATTCCAACCTTACATAGTAAGTCTAATATATATTTTCGCTGAGAAAGAAATATACCTCGCCTTGATCTAGCAACCTCTATTCCCAGGAAATATTTGAGTCCTCCTAGATTTTTCATCTCGAACTCGGCCGCCAATTGTTTCTGAAGCTTAGTGATTTCCTCATTATCATCCCCTGTAATGATTATATCATTGACATATATAATTAAAGCTGTTACCTTGCCCCGTTGGTGCTTCAGAAATAATGTATGATCTGAATTACTTTGGTGAAAGCCATATTTCTTCATTGCCAGACTGAACTTTCCAAACCATGCTCGAGGTAATTGTTTTAATCCATACAGTGCTCGCTACAATTTGCACACAACTTCAGCTTTTGAAGATGTTGTGTAGCATGGAGGGGTATCCATGTAGACTTCCTCTTCAAGATCACCATGGAGAAACATGTTCTTTACATCAAACTGGTGCAATGGCCAGTCCAAGTTGGCTGCGAGAGATAACAAGACCCTGACTGTATTTAACTTGGCTACTGGCGAAAAAGTTTCTTGATAATCTACGCCATATATCTGAGTGTATCCCTTTGCGACTAGTCTTGCCTTGTATCGTTCTATAGATCCATTTGCCTTGTGTTTAATAGAGAAGATCCATTTGCACCCGACTGTTTTTTTTTTTTTTTTTTTTTTTTTTTTTTCCTTTGGACAATGGAACCAAGGTCCATGTTTGATTATTTAGTAGTGCGCCCATTTCTTCCTATATTGCCTGTGTCCACTAGGGATCAGCTAAAGCTTCCTGAACTGTAGTGGGAATATGACATGCGGATAGCTCGTGTGAGAATGTCTTGAGAGGTTCAGGTAGTTTTTCGGTGGAAACGTAGTTGGCAATTGGATACCTCGACCATCTCTCTTCAATGTCTAGAGAGTATCTGTTTGGTGGCTTGCCACGGTTATGCCTGAAAGGTAAGGTATACCCTGCAGACGTATCTATGTTATTCATAAATGAGGGTGTAGTGAAATTGCTTACCTCAGGAATATTCTCAGGAGATGGGTCTGCAGGCACTAAGAGATGGGGGGATTCGGGTTCTTCTCCTGATGATGTGACCTCAGTTGCCGAAGGCCCTCTAGATTTAGAGGATATGTCAGGCCTTGAAGATGTATTTGTTGATTCCTCGCCAATCATTGGTGTGCCATTCTAATCTTCAAGCTAGTCAAAACTCAACCAATTCAACTCTTTATCTAGTGTCTCCCCCTGAAGAGAAGAAGTGGATGCCGAAGAAGGATAGAACGGTTCGGATTCCAAAAAGGTGACATCCATAGTCACATAGGTACGCTTGGTAGCAGGATCATAGCAACGGTAGCCTTTTTGATGCGTAGCATAGCCCAAGAAGAGGCACCGAAGGGCACATGGGTCAAGTTTGGTGCGCTGGTTCTTAGGTAAGTGCACATACGCCACACATCCAAATTTACGAGGAGGGAGCATTAGGGCCGTAGGTAGATAGACCAAGGTTGACAGAGACTGTAATGGGGTCTTAAAATTTAATATTTTAGATGGAAGGTGATTGATTAAATGTACGACAGTGGTAATAGCATCGGGCCAATGTCGTGCGGGAACATGAGCGCCTAGAAAGAGAGCCCGAGCAGTCTCAAGAATATACCGATTCTTCCATTCAAAGACTCCATTTTGCTGAGGAGTCTGAGGACATGAGGTCTCGTGAATAAGACCATGTTGTTGAAAATAGGAATGAAAGTGGTGATTAACATATTCACCACCATTGTCAGAGTAGAGAATCCGAATATGAGCGAAAAATTGGGTCTGAACCATAACATGAAATGACTGAAAGATATGAAACACTTCATCCTTATGTTTCATCAAATACAGCCAGGTCATCCAGGTGCAATCATTAACAAATATCACAAATCACCGTACACCAGATATAGTAGATAAAGGAGAGGGTTCCCATACATCAGAATGAATTAAAGCAAAAGGTGTATCACTTTTATTCATACTTAATGGATAACTAGCACAATGACTTTTGGCTAAAATACAAATATCACAGTGAAATTCAGAAGTCTCCACATTAGAGAATAAATCAGGAAATAAATGTCGTAACGGATGTCCCAAACGATGATGTGCACGACCCAAACTAAAATCTTCCATATAGTATAATCCCTCCTCTTAGTACCACGCTCAATTATCTCCTTGGTGAGAATATCATGAATAAGACAAAAATTGGAAAACATTAGCACCAGACAATTTAGATCTGTAGTAATTTGGCTAACAGATAATAGTTTGTGAGATAAAGAGGGAACAATGAGAGTGTTGGGTAAATGAAGAGAGGATGATAGGGTTACAGATCCGGCTCCTGTGACAGGTGAGGTCACTCCATTAGCATTCACAATGCTGGTGCGCCTTGGAGGTGAGTGATGGGAGAAATCTGTGGGATCAAACGTCATATGATCCTTGGCCACAGAGTCGAGGAGTCAATCACTATTGTCCACATCATGACGACGACTAAGCAAGGCATGACAGATGTTACTTGGATCCGCAGGAGAGAAGTCCGATTTAGGTGAGGCAATGACAGTGGGTGGGATGAGAGAGAGATAAGGTTCGGCTGCTGCCACAGCAGCCTTTCACGCGCCTTCAGCCGTACCGTCTCATTTTTTTCTAACTTGAAGCTCGTGCCACTAATCGGGGTACCCATGCAACTAGAAGCAGTTTTCACGTGTATGCTTCGTATTGCCACAATGAGAGCATTTGAGACCATCGGATGAGATACGGGCTTTAGAGGAAGATTTCTCATTATGCTGAGAAGTCAATCCATACAGTCCAAACTTTAGGCCTTTCGAAGCAAGCACCGCCCCTGGAGGTGGTTCGTGGTCGCCAACGTTCATCACCACTTGATGAAGAGCCTCCCTGCGGACATGGGCATACGCTTGCTCCACGGTGGGAAACGAGTGCATCTGCAACACGTCGCTGCGAATATTGTCCAACCTGTCATCAAGACCATCCAAGAATACATAGACCCAATCTTCTTGGAGAAGATTATTATAACATTCAATATCGGTAGGGCACTCCATCGGATTGGGACGTCGAAAATCAATTTCACGCCAGAGGCCTTTGAAATCAGTGTAATATTTTTCCAGGGAGCCACCCGCTTGGTAGAGACATGAGACGTGCCGTCGGATATCATAAACTTGAGAGGTATCGCCACCATCAAAATGGGTAGTAGTAACTAAATCCCAAACCATTTTGGCCGTGGGAAATCAAATAAAATTGCTGATTAACGCCGGATCCATGGAGTTAATCCGCCATAATTTGACAATGGCGTTGTCAGTACGCCATTTGCGGAAGGACAGATCTGTCAGAGATGGCGGAGATAACTCGTTATTGATGTAGCCCAACTTGTCTTTGCCGGAGATATACATCTCGACAACTTGAGACCATAAAGCATAATTGGAACCATCCAACTTGATGCCGATCGGGACAGCCGCAGGTTCAGAAAGCATGGTCGGGGCCTGAGCTTTGGACAGAGCTTCAGTCATTTTTGTGGTAAATATTTAAGAGAAGAGCGTATTATAGTCAATGGAGGAGTCACCGGACTTCGTCGGGGTTTCGGTGTCTCCCATATGTGAAGGTGGTGGTGGAAGAAGGCGATGAACAAGGGTTAAACGTAAACCAAGAGCCAGAAATCGACTAGCTTTGATACCATGTCTAATTTTCTATTCTCGTATTTTTTTCATACTTTCTTTACAGAAATATTGTACAAATATATAGGGAGATTAGCAACCATATTCTTAGTTATACATAGATATTATACAATCAATCAATGAGTTGTATAATATATAATCTTTCTTATTTTCTCTTAATTGACAACTCATTGATTGATTTGACAACTCACGCCAACAATACTAACATTATCTTCACGGTGCAAACTTTCCCTTATGTTACATATCAGGGTGTCAACATGTTGGGTTAGGGCGGGTCAAGCTCTTTCCAAACCTGGATCCTTACCCTTTCTCTGGCGGTAGACCCTCTGAAATTTCAACACCCGGTCAAGGGTTTGAGTATCCATAGGTGGTGAAATCCCACTCCGGCGTGAGTGTGCGGGGCTGTTTGTGCATATACATTACGATGAGGTACAAGGAAGATGGATATGGATTGCCTGCGAGCCACACTGACGTGAGAAATGTATGGTCCAACTGCTTTTCCAACTTAATGTTAAGGCACGAGGCTAAAATTGAGGTAGATCCAAAATTCACTTAGACCACTGGATATGAAAAAGTGAGTATCGAAATGGCTAAGGTTGAAACCTTCCCTAGATATGTAGTTATATTTATATATCATACATGTTGTTTATAAGATTAGTTGCATTGAGATGAGTTGAACACGAAAACATTAGCCTTATTCAAAACTTCAATGGCCCCACAAATGTTTCACCCGTGGATGTTCAATCCTCACTGTCTGCATCCTACTTGAATTTGGATCAGCCTCATTTTTAACCATCTTCTAACTTTTTCTTCCAAAACGAATGTTTGAATTAGATTTCTCACATATTACAGAGCTATTGCAGGCAATCCACCCTTCTTTGTCATTAATGACTGATACAGCTTAAGTAAAACCCCGGATCTATGAAGGTGGGTGGGTGGAACCACTGTGGGCCCTATATACACGTCATCCATCCGTTTAGCTATCTCATTTTAAGAAGTGAGCCCAAAAGTACAGCAGATCCAAATTCCATGCTGATTATACCATGGGAAGTGATTGAATGCCCACTGTTAAAAACCTCCTAGGATCACAAAAGTTTTGGATCAAGATGATATTTATATGGTCATTTCATCCAGGTTGGTGTGGCATTATCATAAGTTAGATGGCAAATAAACAATCTGGTAGCTGCAAGAAGTTTTTAATAATGAGCATTTAATCTTCACCCTTTAATATAGCTTTACTAGCATGGTTCACATGAGATTTGGATCTACTTCATTTTTTGGATCATGCCTTAAAATGAACTGTCAATACAGATGAACCGTGTTGATATGAGGCACATCCATCACACTGGCCCCAAAGCCGGGTATCCACCAAAGCCGCATCATAAACGAATAACCATAATGAGATTGCTTTCCTTTCAAAGCATCGCCATAATGAGATTACTTTCCAACTTAGACCGCATTGACAATAAAATGTAATAAAACATTATTAAATTATTTCTTTCTTATATTTATTTATAACTTAATTATAGTAACATGTTGCTAGAGGTGTACACGAACGGAGTTAGCTCAGTTAGCTTACTCGACTCGACTAGGAAAAGCTCGATTCAACTTGATTTGAAGCTAAGTTCGAGCTGAGTCGAGTTAATTTTTTGAGCTTGAAAATGAGTTCGATCATACCCCAGCTCAACTCAATTCAGATTGAACTAGTTCAGTGACTCAGTTACTTTGTTATTGATGTTGCTCACTAAGTATTTGATGAAATGATTCAAAGAAATATGGCCGGTGGCAAGGTAGGTATGTATACGAAACTAACACTTTTTTTTTTTTTTTTTTAAATTTTTGTGTTACTTACAAGGTGTTTGATAAAATTCCTGTACAATCATTGCTACTGCTTCAAATACAGTGCAATTTTGAAGTGCAGCTCAAATATTTGTGAAAATGTTGCATCGATGAACTTGTCTCGATCTTGGCTCCAACTCCCCGGATCTACTAACCGAAGCTGGCCAGTCAGGCTGGAGGACCAAGTCGAGCTGAGCCGAGTTTGAGCTGAGGTCAGTCAGCGGCCTAGCCGAGTCCTCAGCTCGAATCGGTTGGACTCGCTGTAAACCCTACACGTAGCATAAATTAACGGCATCCATGTTGGTTGGACTTTGAACGGTAGTCCAACCAATTGAGTACCTGATCGAAAACTCGGGCGGGAACTTAGGCCAGGTGTTGTAGGTGCAATTTTACACTGACGTTGCATATATTAAAACTTTTTATGGATGATAATTTGTATAGACAGTTAACATGATGGTTATCATCTGATGGACAGACTGGATTTTACATACGTACCATTGTGGCCCATAGAAATGTTGTAGGAGATTGCATACCCTCTCGAGGAGATGCCATGCGGCGATACGGTCGACGCTATCACCGCGCGAATTCGTTGTGTTACAGCGACACGTGTACTCCTCTCCCCAAGGGAAGCGGATTGCGTACTGAGTAACTCAGTACGCTAAGGTGTCCACCGTCATTTATATATTTTATCCAACTGTCCATCCATTTTAACAGATAATTTTAAGATTTAATCCTAAAAATAAAGAATATCCAAACCTCGACTGGACCACACCATAGGAAATAGTGTGAATTGAACATCTACCATTGAAAATTTCACGGGGCCACAGAAGTTTTGGATCAAGATCATATTTGTTTTTTTCCTTCATCCGTGTCTGTGTGATCTTATGAACAGGTTGGATGATAAATAAACATCGCTGAAGACCCTAGAAAGGTTTCAACTGTAGAAATCATTATTTCAACTGTTTCTAAATGATACGGGTACTCGGTCTCTGGGTATTCTTAAATTTTGGTCTCAACTCCTAAATTAAGATGGAAAAACGGATGGGCGGTGTGAATAGACCAGATACATTTACGGTGGGCCCAACATAGTTTACTCAGTTCGATAAGAGCTACTCAGTACGCAATCCGATATCCTCCCCGAGCAGGCAACATAAATATCCGGGGCATTGATAAGACGGGGGCGGCTTCGGTGATCCCCGGATCGACTGAGGTGGGTGGATCTCTGAATGCGGGGATCACCTTTAAGTTTGTTTTCTTTTTAAAATCTATTCCGTTCATACGTTTTGAAATATCTTTTTACTTAATGATTTATAAAATGATATCTTTTACTTAATGATTTATAAAATGAATCAGATCAAAATTTTAGGCAGACCGTATCAAAAGAAACAGTGGTGGATAACCATTAAAAACTTCATGTGGGCTATAAAAGTTTTATATCAATCTAACATTAGCTTTGTCCATTTATCCATGTATTTTTGACCTTATCAACATGTTGGATGGTAGATAAAAGTTCCAGTATCCCTCAGGAAGTTTTAATAGTGGATATTGAATCACCACAGTTTCCTGTAGTGTGGTCCACCTAAGACTTGAATCTGCTTTATTTATAGCATCATGCTCTAAAATTATATGTCAAAACGGATGGACGACGTAGATGTAAGAAAAATATATCAAGGTGGGCTCCACGGTCAGGGATCCATCAATGCGGCGCACTATGCAATCTTAGTGACGTGGAAACATTGGTTTAAATCTCACCAAACCCATCCAACGGCGCAGGTTGAATGGATGGTTCGAGGTGGTGACAGTCCCTGGAATTCTCTCGTAACTTCCAGCACCCCTCTTTCATTTTCCAGACGAGTGTCGAAGTCTCTGCTCTGTCTCCACAAAAACCCCTCATCCTCTCCTCTTTTCCGACATCACAATACAACTCCAAAGAAGAAGAGAAACTCCCAAACACGATTTATCATTTCAAACGATCAGCTCAGCTCACCATTTCCAAAAGAGGCAAGCTTCATTTCCCAATCTAATCTCTCTTTCCATTCTCAATTTGTATTTGAATTCCATTTCATTAGCATTTGTATAGGATATTTGAAAAGAAGCCATGAATCCTGACAAATTTACACACAAGACGAACGAGGCTCTGGCCGGAGCCCACGAACTGGCCTTGAATTCCGGCCACGTCCAGTTCACCCCTCTCCACATAGCCCTAGCTTTGATTTCCGATCCAAACGGCATCCTCCGTCAGGCAATTTCCAGTGCCGGTGGTGGCGATGAGGCCGCCAATTCGTTTGAGCGCGTCCTCAAGCAGGGGATGAAGAAAATCCCATCCCAAAGTCCTCCCCCTGACGAAGTCCCTGCCAGCACTTCCCTCATCAAGGCCATCAGGCGGGCCCAGTCGTCCCAGAAGTCCCGTGGCGACAGCCATCTAGCCGTTGATCTGCTCATCCTCGGCATTCTTGAGGATTCCCAGATCTCGGATATTCTCAAGGAAGCTGGCGTTAGCGCATCGAGGGTTAAATCGGAAGTCGAGAAGTTGAGGGGGACGGAAGGTAAGAAGGTGGAGAGTGCGTCGGGTGACACGAATTTCCAGGCGTTGAAGACATATGGAAGGGACCTCGTCGAGATGGCCGGGAAGCTTGATCCGGTGATCGGGCGGGATGAGGAGATCAGGAGGGTGATACGGATTCTCTCGAGGCGGACCAAGAACAATCCAGTCCTTATTGGAGAGCCTGGCGTCGGGAAGACTGCTGTCGTGGAAGGGCTTGCACAGAGGATTGTTAGGGGTGATGTGCCTAGCAATTTGCTGGATGTGAGGTTGATCGCTTTGGATATGGGCGCTTTGATCGCGGGTGCCAAGTACAGAGGAGAATTTGAAGAGAGATTGAAATCGGTGTTGAAGGAAGTTGAGGATGCAGATGGGAAGGTCATCCTTTTCATTGATGAGATCCATCTTGTTCTTGGGGCGGGCCGAACTGAGGGTTCGATGGATGCTGCGAACTTGTTCAAGCCAATGTTGGCTCGTGGGCAGCTCCGCTGCATAGGTGCAACCACCCTTGAAGAGTACAGGAAGTATGTGGAGAAGGATGCGGCATTTGAGCGACGCTTCCAGCAGGTTTATGTGGCAGAGCCGAGTGTGGCTGATACCATTAGCATTCTTCGTGGACTGAAAGAGAAATATGAAGGGCATCATGGTGTTCGGATTCAAGACCGTGCTTTGGTGGTTGCGGCGCAGCTGTCTGCTAGATATATTACTGGTAAGAATCAGAAGTTTGAATTTCTTGGTTGGATGTTCAATTGAAGTGTGTTGCAATTCATTTAGATTATGGAGGGTATGACCATGGTGGAGATTGATATTAATCATGATATTATGGTTGGTTCATCTCAATTCCAAAGCGATAATATCATCCAAACACCAAATTGAAAGTCATATGTTTTTCAAGCTGGACTTGCTTGGAGAAGCTAACTGCAATTTAGGGGCAATTAGTTCTCTATGTGGGGATTATTGCAATATGATTCACTTGCTTATCCAACTCGGTCAGAGTATTTTCTTTTTTGGTAGTTCAATGTCTTATGGTTTGTGATTGCTCTGTTAAGGTCGTCACCTTCCCGATAAGGCAATTGATCTGGTTGATGAAGCCTGTGCGAATGTGAGAGTTCAGCTCGATAGCCAGCCAGAAGAGATTGATAATCTCGAACGGAGGAGGATTCAATTGGAAGTTGAATTGCATGCTCTTGAGAAAGAGAAGGACAAAGCTAGCAAGGCTAGGCTTGTAGAGGTGAGTATCTATGAAATTTGCAAACCTTATAATATCTTTTTAATTTTTAATTTTAATTTTTTGTTAATGATGGTTTTAAATGGGAGATTTGTCTTTTCAGGTTCGGAAGGAGTTGGATGATTTGAGGGATAAGTTGCAGCCGTTGATGATGAAGTATAGGAAGGAGAAAGAGAGAATTGATGAAATTCGAAAGTTGAAGCAGAAGCGTGAAGAGCTGTTGTTCACCTTACAAGAGGCAGAGAGGAGAATGGATTTGGCCCGTGTTGCAGATTTGCGATACGGGGCATTGCAAGAGATAGATGCTGCTATCGCGAAGCTGGAAGGAGATACTGATGAGAACTTAATGCTGACAGAGACAGTCGGACCTGAACATATTGCAGAGGTATGGAACTTAACATTTTCAATTTGTGGGGTGTTTTAAGAATTTTGATAGTGATTTGAAAGGCAATGCAATGTTTTGTTCTTAACTGTCATTTCAAACATTTCTCTTGTAGGTCGTGAGTCGCTGGACCGGCATTCCTGTGACTAGACTTGGCCAAAATGAGAAGGAGAGGCTGATTGGTCTTGCAGAGAGGTTGCATAAGAGAGTTGTGGGACAGGATCGAGCAGTGGAAGCAGTTGCAGAGGCTGTGTTGAGGTCAAGGGCTGGACTCGGACGCCCGCAGCAGCCCACAGGATCTTTCCTCTTCTTGGGTCCAACAGGTGTTGGGAAAACGGAACTTGCGAAGGCTCTTGCTGAGCAGCTATTCGATGATGACAAACTGCTGATACGAATCGACATGTCAGAGTACATGGAGCAGCATTCAGTTTCACGGCTCATTGGTGCACCACCAGGGTAAGCATCTTCCTCAATTCATTGAATTTTTGGGTAACATGTTGTTGGTTTTTCTTTCAGTACCGTATTGTATTGTATTCATGGATGAATTCTCACACTGGAGCCTTTTAGTTATGTTGGCCATGAAGAAGGTGGACAGCTGACAGAGGCTGTGAGGCGGCGCCCGTACAGTGTTGTCCTCTTTGATGAAGTTGAGAAGGCGCACATTTCCGTTTTCAACACCCTCCTTCAGGTTCTTGATGATGGTAGGCTGACGGATGGCCAAGGGAGGACGGTGGACTTCACAAACACTGTGATCATCATGACTTCGAATCTTGGAGCAGAGTACCTCCTTGATGGGCTTATGGGAAAATGTTCGATGGAGATTGCCCGAGAACGGGTAATGCAAGAGGTGAGTAATTTGAATCTACATACATTGCATTGGAGATTTGAGAGCTTGTGTCCAATGTTTATGCTAAACTGTTTTTTTTTTTTTTTTTAACTGTCTCGCAGGTTAGAAGGCATTTCAGGCCTGAGTTGCTTAATCGGTTGGATGAAATTGTGGTCTTCGACCCATTGTCTCATGAGCAGCTCCGAAAGGTCGCAAGGCTCCAGATGAAGGATGTGGCTGTCCGTTTGGCCGAGAGAGGAATTGCATTGGCTGTATCGGATGCTGCCTTGGAAATTGTCTTGGCAGAATCTTATGACCCAGTAAGTATTACTTATAATGAAGATTGTGAAATCAAGAGCTTCCCTTGGTCAAGGAAGGGAAAGTCTTTTTGCTTTGTGGTTGGATGAGACTTAACTGTTTCTCTTGTTATAGGTGTACGGGGCAAGGCCGATAAGGAGATGGCTTGAGAAGAAGGTTGTTACGGAGCTATCAAAGATGCTCATAAGGAATGAAATTGATGAGAACTCTACTGTTTACATCGATGCAGCGCCAGGAAAGAAACAGCTGATGTATAGAGTTGAAAAGAACGGTGGGCTGGTGAATGCGACTACTGGGCAGAAGTCGGATATTCTGATTGAGATTCCGAATGGGCCGTTGCAGAATGATGCTGCGCAGGTAGTGAAGAAGATGAAGCTTCAGGCCTACGAGGAGGATGAGGACATGGAGGAATAGAGAAGAATAAGATCTGTGTTGCTGTTTGTTTTTGGACTCTCTTTTATCAATCCTTTTTTTCTGAGTGCCACCCCCAAAAGATGTATAAGATGTAGGTTTGGTTTGTCAATATAATCAAGCAGAGTGGCTTTGTAAGGAAGCTATTTGTTTTCTTGAGTGCTATTATCATGTATTGTGGATCATGGTTTGGTGATCCGGCTTATTGGTCTGATGTAGCCCATGGATCATTCCTCTTTTAAGCCCCCCAGACTAACACTGGTCATTTATTGTGGATCATGGTTTGGTGATCCGGATTATTGGACTGATGTAGCCCATGGATCATTCCTCTTTTAAGCCCCCCAGACTAACACTGGTCATTTTTCCATCGAATGAGGGGGTTCTGCATCTGAGTTCCCCCATTTAAGCCCCCCAGGCTAAGACTGGTCATTTTTCCATCGAATGAGGGGGTTCTGCATCTGAGTTCCCCCATTTAAGTACCCCAGACTAACACTGGTCATTTTTCCATCGAATGAGGGGGTTCTGCATCTGAGTTCTATCGAATGAGGACGTTTTCCATGTGGTCTTCTTCTTCTTTTGAAGTACATGCATTTTCAAGTAAATGCAGATGCGCTTTTTTTTTTTTTTTTGTGTGTGTTTTTTGTTTTTTGTTTTTAGTACGTGCATTTTCAAGTAAATGCAGATGTTTTTTTTTTTGGCAAGTGTGAGTTGAGTTGAATGGCTATTCTCTGAGCAGACGAGAATTGTTTTCTCTGTGATCTCTATACATTATTAGGACCATTTCTTCTCTCTTTTTTTTTTTTTTTTTTTTTAAATTAATTTAATTTTTTAAAATTTTTAAAATTTTTAATTTTTACAAGTAGAACTCTGAACTCTGGTTTATACAACACATTGCTTGAATAAAAACTGTTCTATCTTAAAAATATGCCCCGTTGCCACTAAAAACTAGTTCTATTGTAGGCAACACCACTGGCGCCCAAACAGGCTGGTGTCGCTCCCACGTATTTGGGGGATGATCGGGCAATTGTCTGACAACATGGGAGGGCCAACTCTGGTGATGGTATGTGATAGCCAGAATTGCTGATTCTGAGCCTTTGATATCTTTGGCAAAACGGGAGAAGCTTATTCAATCTTAAGTTTCGAAGGGGTTAATCCTAAAAAAGAGGAAGAGCCTCGTCAATTTCAACTAGAAGCGATTTTTGATTGGGCACTTGTCTTTCTTCTATCAAATACCTCAGATTCCGATTTTTGAATATAAGCAAGTTACAAGGAAAGATTTATGACCATATTATTTTTACTGTTCGTATGATGGTGCATTACTTCTGATCAGGTCTGGGCTGAGATATAGTGGGCCCTAGTTCTGGGCTTGGAGATCAGCCCACTTGCAGGCTGGGCTAAGAGGTAATTTTCACTCCTAGGCTTAGAAGAACCTAAGTAGGATCAAAAGAGGGCACGGCCCCAGTACTAGGGTTGGACTTGCCACTACCGTGCATGTGATCATTCCTGATAATAAATTGTTAAAGTGCATTTATAAGAAAAAATAATAAGAGAGTATCCTTATGAGCACCCAATCACTATCCAAGAAATAAAGGGCGCAGCCCGGATCGCTGGAGCATGTCCATGTCCAAGGACCTGAGTCGAGCCATGCCCAGCCTCGTCCAACCGTGCATGGATAGAGGACTTGGTGACTCGGTCTGACTCGTCTGGTCTTAACGCAGTGGCGCAAACCAGGTTGGACTAAACTGAGTCCAAGTCACATCGGACTCAGATGAATTGGTAATCCATGTTTGCGTAGTTTATCGGCACCATCACCATGCACGTACACAAGTCAAGTTAGCTCAAAAAACTCGCTTGGCTTGAATGACGATTCAAGGCGAGCCAAACTTCATATGACCCAATTCATTTTGAAGACGAGCTGAGGTTATTAGATTGTAAATCTCTCCGGCTATGTAATATTCTCTCTAGCTATATAATATCCTATATTTAGCACCTAGGATCTTTCTTATAGCTGTGCATATTGCCTATCAATATGTTATAATCATACTATAAAGAGGGTGTTTTTTCCTCCAATACAATACACAAAGAAATTCCAAACGTATTATTGTATCAGAGCAACTTTGATCAGGGCCGTTGATCCAAATTTTGAACGGTCAGGATCTCTTGACTGATCAAAGTATACACCGATCTTCAGTGTATAATCTTCCTCAATCCATCTCTACTCCCATCAACCCCATTAGTACGACGGTTCTCATCCTCTGCTGCGACCCATCTCTCCATTGCTGCGATTTCACCATCTGCTGCGATTTCATGATAAGCTGTCCGACATTTGACATCACTAGAATCCAAGACAACAACAACATGGCCACTTCAAAGTCTCCTGAGTCGACTATAAGCATTACTCTTGCATCACAAGATTCTTCAAATCCACTCTACCTTTATCATTTGGATCAGCCAGGTATTGTGCTTGTTTCTCAACAACTTAATGGGGATAACTATACCACTTGGAGTCATGCTATGATTGTCGCTCTTAGCGCAAAAAATAAATTGTGCTTTGTTGATGGTTTCTACCCACCACCACTCACTACTTCACCTGATTTTGCCTCATAGACTCGATGCAATCATATGGTTCTCTCTTGGGTTCTCAATGCCCTCATAAAGGAGTTATCCAATAGTGGTGTTTACACTGACAATGCTCATGATGTTTGGATTGATCTACGTGACCGCTTTGCTCAAAGCAATGGTCCACGTATATTCCAGCCCCAACGTTCCATCTGCTCTTATACACAAAATCAGTCTTCCATTGCTTCATATTTTTCTCAGTCGAAATTATACTGGGATGAATTATCTTCTTTATCTACACTTCCCACGTGTACTTGTGGTGCATCCAAAGATCTCGCTTCTCATCAATAGAAGGAATGCCTCATGCAATTCCTTATGGGACTTAATGAAAGTTATTTCGCAATACGAGGACAACTGCTTCTTACGAATCCTCTCCCGACGATTAATAAAGCATATTCCATATTGCTCTAAGAAGAGAAACAACGTGAAGTCGCTACGTCTCCTCAACCTTCTGATGCTACCATGGCACTGGTCGCTGCCAATCCTCCATCTCTTATGGTTCCCAGTCGCAATCCTGGACATAACTCTTACAAAGACAACCGCGGCAAGCATCGACCCAATCTCACATGTAATCATTGTGGTTGGATTGGTCACACAAAAGACAGATGTCATGCCCTTCATGGATATCCACCCGACCATCGTTTACATGGCTCCACTCCATCAAGACCAATCAGAGCACCATCTCGGGACAATATGACGCAGGGGAGGACGTGAGGTCGAGCACCGTCTTCCTCAAGAGGATAACTATTCCGAATCCACGGAACTTCTCTGGACTCCTCACAGAGACTTCTCGAATCCACGAGAAAAGAGAGTAGAAAATAGAAATAATTCTAAATAAATTCGAAATAGCTTAATTAATTCATAAAAACGAGTTCGCAACCCTTTAAATAAGGGTACTAAGCAATGGGAAAGAAAGCAGAATCAAACTACAACTAGGACTCCTAGAATTCGCGACTTACCATAAATAGTAAACTTACTATTTATAGACGGTCGTGATGTCTACTAGTGGGCAAGGTTTTCGGCCAAAAATAGTAAGTGTCCTATTTGGCTTCACCAACCCGTTCTCCTAATTATTCTAAGCTCTTTTCACATTGGGCGCAACTCCTAAAGCCCGACGGATGAAGAAGATTATAAACAAACTAAAACTTACTATTTATAGTAAAAACGAAATTGAAACAGGGAAACGACTGTCAAATCAGGGGTTTTCGCAATTCCGAGGTCGCAACCAGCATAGCAGGGGTTGGTTGGTTCTATCATAGGTCTATAGCACTAATCATAAAATAAGATCATATATTTTCGTCCATTAACTCATCCCGGATTGCGAGATACGCCTGATTTAAGGTCTGATGGTCCAGATCACTTCTATCGCCGACCGGGCCTTTTCTGATCCATCTTTGCCATGTAATTGTCCGCGACCCGCTCTACATCACAATACAAGTGCTACCACTTCTGCCCCATCCACTCCATCTCTTACTCCAGAGCGCAGTATCAACAGCTTTTATCTCTACTCAATAAAGGTACAACACAGCCTGAGGCACATCTTGCAGGTAATTCATCTTGTCTCTCTGCTTTCTCCTCTCATTCCACATGGATTATCGACACTGGTGCCACAACTCATATGTCTCATTTTTCATCTTTATTTCATTCTTTGACCCAATCCACTACCTTTCCCCCCATCAGATTACCTAATGGTCATCGTGCCCCTGTTACTCATATGGGGACCATTCCTCTCACTCCATCCATTTTCCTTCTAATGCACTTTGTGTTCCATCTTTTCATTTTAATCTTCTATTTGTTAGTCACTTGACTCGTTCATTAAACTGTTCCATTACCTTTTTTTTTTTTGTTGACTTTTGCCTTTTTCAGGACCTAACTACCAAGATGACGATTGGACTGGGTAAGGAGCAAGGCGATCTCTACCATTTTCTTCCACAAGCTTCTTCCATTGCTCTATCCACATCTTCTCCTTCTTCTCCTCAGTTATGGCATCGACGCCTGGGCCATCCCTCACAAGCTGGCATCCACACTTTATCAACCACTTTACCTTTTATTATTTTTTCTAAACAATTTCATTGTGATGTTTGTCCTCTAGCAAAACAGACTTGTCTACCTTTCCCTTTCAGTTCTATTTCTACTATTGGTATTTTTTATTTAATTCATTGTGATATCTGGGGACCCTACTCAGTTCCATCTCATTCTGGTGCTCGTTATTTTTTAACAATAGCTGATGATTTTTCATGAGCAACTTGGACATATCTCATGTAATCTAAATCTGATACCTATTTTTTTCTTAAATATTTTTTTGTTGTGGTTAAGACCCAATTCCAAACACAAGTTAGACAAATCCGCACAGATAATGGAATAGAATTTTTTTTCTCATACAATGCGCTCATACTTTAAAGACATTGATGTTATCCACCAACATTCTTGTGTTGCCACTCCGCAACAAAATGGCGTCGTAGAAAGAAAACATCGCCACCTCCTTGACGTTGCCCGTGCATTACGGTTCCATGCACACATTCCGCTGGAATTCTGGGGAGAATGCATTCTTACTACTACGTATCTTATTAATCGCATTCCAACTCCCCTCATTTCTGGTATCACTCCATTCCAAAAATCACCACAAAACCCCCTTCATACACACATCTCTGGGTTTTTGGTTGTCTTTGCTATGCCTCCACTTTGTCTAGTCATCGTGATAAATTTCAACCTCGTGCTCGAAAATGTCTTTTTTTGGGCTATTCGTATGCACAAAAAGGTTATCGGGTTTTTGACCTTTCTTCTTGTCAACTTTTTATCTCTCGGGATGTTGTTTTTCATGAGGACATTTTTCCTATGAGCAATCTTCCCCTCTCTCCTCCTCCAGTCCTTCCATTTCCCACTCCAAATATGTTAGACCCCTCCATCTGTAATGCCCCAGATTTCGAGAGTCGAGCAAGATCAACTCCCAAGATTCAACGCATCACTTATGCAACATAGATAATTATGTTTAAATGTTGTCCATATTAGTGCCTTAAACATGAGAGGGATCATACTAAATCAGCATATCATACTCTAGAGTTAATGTAATTAAGCAAGCGAAAGACTCAAATGGATATATAAAGTATATACGTGTTTCACAACCTTCAGAGTATGAGTATATTACCGGGCTGAATATATATTGTTTTGTCTCAAAATATACAACATATCAAAACGTACATGTCCAACTAATCCATGTATCCCTGTAATCCCGTCGAATCAGCACGAGGTCTACGTAGACCCGCCTGATAGCTGAACATAGGAGAACTCCTCCTCTTCTACGAAGTCCAAATTAGCTGCATAGACTCTGGCATCACCTGCATCTAAACCAGAGTCTGTTTTGTGTTTTAAAACACTGTCCCAGAATGGGAGTGAGTGATCAACTCAGTGGTACTATAAGGCAAAGGTTAACATGTTATCAATTCAATCAAGCAGTAATGATAAAGCAATACAACAAGCATTTCCTAACTACTCTTATTAATGCAGTAATGGAGTGCAGTAATGATGCATGCCCTCGCACAAAGCTCCCTCACAACTGACTTCATCAACCATTCGCGCATGGCAAACTCCCTAAACGTGCTCTTCATCGCCAAAGCACATGCAATGCGATGTATGGTAATGTTAGCCAAGTTCTTAATTAAGCTTATTCATACAATAGATTCGGGAAGTTAAGGTACCTCCCTTTATATCATTACCCCAAACGAATGAACCATCCAGGGTCGTCAATCTTATTAACCACATACAATAGGAAAGTTGCGGGGCATCACCCCCTAGTGTAAAGCAGTGGATAGGCAAATTCAAGAGTTTATAATCGAGGTCACTACGGGAGAGACTCGTCACCTCAGCGTAGGCCGACAGCTCGAATACAGTGTCTCATACCAACATATTTGGCTCACGAGTTTGGGTTGCTCACTGGTCACTACGGGGAGGCTCGTCACTCCAGTGTAGGCCGACAGCCTGACCACGGTGTCTCATACCACCATGCCCGGCTCATGAGTCTTACCGGATCGTGGTATCATTGTTGAAACGGGTCTTCACATTGGTAAGTAATACCTTAGATTCAAGTAGGGATGTCCATATATGGTAAACACACAATAGGCCAATTGGTTTATTAGACAAGTTCGATTGGTATGAGCGCACGCGAATTAATCGATATGGAACATATAAGTACTCCCCGTGGCCTAACCACTGTCGATAGTCGTCGTACGACACGGATTCACCAAACATATCAAATGTGGCGAGACTAGTTCGGCCACTCAATCAGGAATTGTTGCCGACTGCCTGGACTACGTTGTAGTCCCAATATTACTCAAATATAGCATGTGGATATATGCGATAATCATATGAGCATTTAACGAACAATCCAAATACAACACTCATTTGAGCATTTTATCAAACACATTGAACATGTTGCCAAACACTTGTATTTAATCCATAAATCGCGTAGCGGCGATATGATTTTATGAAAGGAACTATACATATGGTTAAGGAAATTAAGAATCCTATCTTAATACACTTAATAAATACCAACCATCAATATTTTCTCATTCAGACATTTTATTAAACACTTAAACCACACATTACTAAATACATAGACTAGATTAGCTACGACAAGAACTATAGCAAAATCTTACACAAATTAGGTTATAAAGCATATGACAAACATTAACCTTAGTTTAGAAATCATGGCAAGCATAAATCACAATTTCGCATTCAATTAAACATTTCAACAAACACATGGAATGCACCTTATATTCAACATAGTTCACACATGTATAGTATATCAAAATCGTTGTAACTAAGATCATATGACAACAATCAAGTCAGACATAAATCATTGCTGACAATGAAAGCCTTAAAAATTATAACCTAAACGTTTATAGTCCGCACCTTCGTCAGAATACTCGATTCGGACGTGGTTCGAATCCTATGTTCACGAAAATGGAATAGCGGGTACCTAAATCATGAAATCCATTAGCTAGGTCGACAAACGACTACTATAAACCTTAACTACGGCATTAGGGTTTGGATTTCTTACCCAAATCATAGTTGAAACGAGTCATGTAGCATAATAGAGAGGTGAATGAGTGCGTGGAGTTGTGGGAAAGAATCCCAACAAAGATCTCCAGGAATCTCTCTTCCTTCCTTCCTCTTTTCTTTCCTTTTCTCTCTCTCTCTCTCTCTCTCTCTCTCTCTCTCTCTCTCTCTCTCTCCCTCCTAAGGTTTGGATCAAATTCGTATAAGAGAGGGGTGGAGTGGTTTAAGGGCTTTAAATAGGCCTAGAACTGGTGTAATGGCCCCAAGGCCATGGTATACTTAGGTTATAACCAAATGGTGTCTGTTTTTTTACAAACGGGGTTCATTTGGAGGTCCGTTACTCACATGCGGCATAGGGTAAGTTCCCTGACGATGGATCTATGCTAAGATGTGGTTTCGACGCGATTGGATAAGCTGATCAGCCGTGAGGGACTTGTATCAGATCAATGGTCATTGTCACTCGATCAGGGCCGCAAGTATACGGATATGAGCAGCGAAATTTCCCTGATCCATGGGTGAAGTTTGGTCAAGAACTGACGGTCTGAAATCCTTAATTTCGCCCACAAGCGAACGACCCAATTTACTTAAGTTTTGTTACGTTTTCCAAAGATATTCGCGTTTCTCACACAATTCGCTCAGGGCTCAAGTTGTGTGTTTCTGGATACTATTTGGGCTCGATTCATGCTATGGTTTTCAAGCCCAATAAGGCAGACATAATCCTATAATTTAGCGGTCATCGGACTTTCGACGTGCGGTCCAGGTCCGATACGGAGTTTCAATGTGCTCCCGAGAGCAACAGGCTTTGGGGATTTTTCTTAGGTTCTCAAGCAGTGTTGAGTTAGCTATTTTGATGGTTTTGAGTCTTGCCGTTTGTAGAAATAGTGGTTCAAGCTAAATCCACCGATTAATCTAGTTCGACACGTGATCAATTTTTGCCTAAATTTCTACAGGATACGATCCTTAGGGATTTCTGCCTGAGGTGGTACTCGGATCTTCGTACGGATTTTTTCGAGACGTTACACCATCCCTGACAAAACTTCATCCAGCCCACCCCCTGCCTCACTTCTAATGGTATCCTCTCCATCTCCTCCTCCTCCCCTTCGTCGCACTGCTCGTCTCAGACATCCACCAATTTGACTTTGTGATTTTGAGTGCTCTAATGTTGCCATGCCTCTTTCTCAGGCCTCGTCTATTTTCACGAAGGTTCGTCCTTTCCCCTTATCTAATTTTCTTTCTTACTCTAATTTTTCTTCCTCCCATAAATCTTTCCTTGCTAGTATTTCTTCTCTTGTCAAACCTACCAACTATTCTCAGGCTGTGAAGGACCCAAATTGGCGCCAAGCTATGGTTGCTGAAATAAAAGCCCTTAAAGCACAAAAAGACGTGGACTCTCACTTCATTGCCTCCTGGCAAAACTTTAATTGGTTGTAAATGGGTGTATAAACTCAAGTTTCGTTCCGATGATACTCTTGAAAGGTACAAAGGTCGCCTTGTCACTAAAGGCTTTACTCAACAAGAGGGATTAGATTATCATGAGACATTTGCTCCTGTCGCTAAAATGGTCACCATCTATTGCCTCCTCGCCATTGCTGCCATTCGTAAATGGCCCCTCTACCAATTGGATGTTCATAATGCTTTCCTACATGGTGACCTGGATGAAGAGGTTTATATGTCCCTTCCACCCGGTTTTTCCCGAAAGGGGGAGTCTCGAGTTTGTCTTCTCCACAAGTCTCTTTATGGACTCAAACAGGCATCTCGACAATGGTTTGCTAAATTTTCCACCGCCTTACATACTGCAGGCTACAAACAATCCAAGGCTAACTATTCTCTTTTCACACGGCACCATGACAAAATATTTAGTGCCATTTTGGTTTATGTTGATGATGTTATTATTATTGGTAACAATCTCTCTGCCATTAATGCTCTTAATCCTTCTTGCATCGCCAGTTTCAGATTAAAGATCTTGGATCACTTAAATTCATTCTTGGCATTGAGGTATCTCGTTCTTTCGTGGTATTTATCTCAGCCAGTGTAAATATACCCTTGATATCATTTCTGATTCTGGATTACTTGGTGCCTGACCGACTGAGTTACCTATGAATGTTAACACCAAGCTTTCTGATGATATCGGCGATCCGCTCTCTGATCTGACCCCATATCGTCGCTTGGTTGGCCGCCTTATTTACCTTACTATTACTCGACTCGATATTGTCTACTCGGTCCAGACTCTTAATCAATTCATGAGCAAACCACGACGACCACATTGGGATGCAACACTTCGAATTCTTCGTTATCTCAAAGGAACACCAGGACAAGGCTTACTTATATCTTCTTCCAGTCCCTTCACCTTGAAGGCCAATTGTGATTCTGATTGGGCCAGCTGTCCTATGACTCGTCGCTCTCTGACCGGTTATTGCACTTTTCTTGGTGACTCTCCTCTTTCTTGGAAAGCAAAGAAGCAATCAACTGTTTCTCGTTCTTCTGCAGAGGCCGAGTATCGCTCCATGGCCTCTACGAGTTGTGAACTCACTTGGCTCATTTATTTGCTTCACGATCTTAATGTTCACAATGTCGGCCCAGCCTTATTATTTTGCGATAATCAAGTTGCTCTTCATATAGCTGCTAATCCTGTCTTTCATGAATGAACAAAACACATTGAGCTTGATTGTCATCTCGTTCGTGACAAGATTCGATCGGGATTACTTTGGACATCCTATGTTCTATCACGTCTTCAAATTGATGATTTATTGACCAAACCTTTGAGAAAAGAACTATTCCACCGTTTGAGCTCCAAGTTGGGAGTCTTTAATGCTCACTTTCTAACTTGAGGGGGAGTATTAGATTGTAAATCTCTTCAGCTATGTAATATAATCTCCAACTATGTAATATCTTATATTTAACACCTAAGATCTTTCTTACAGCTGTGCATATTGCCTATCAATAGGTTATAATCATACTATAAAGGGGGTGTTTTTCCTCCAATACAATACACACAGAAATTCCAAACGTATTAAGGTTGAGCAGAGTGGAGCTTAATTCGGCTTGACTCGAACTCAAGTTGGATCAGATGTCGAGCTCAACTTGACTCGAATATATATTACATCATATTTAAAAATAATAAAACTTAAAACTTAAAACCCTACCCTACCCATTCGTTATTTCTTTCCTTTTATTACCCAACCCCCTAACAGCAAGATACATTTATCTAAATCTAATCTTTTATTTTTTTATTTATGTAATTGAAAACTCTAAATATATTTATGTAATTGAAAACCCCAAATATAATAAATTAAGGTGGGAGCAGGCTTGACTCAATTTAAGGTAAGCTTGCCTTGACTCGATTTACTAGCTCGCCTCGAAAGATTTGACAAAAAAGCCAAGCTCTAATGGTAAGTTTGAGGAGAGCATGGATAAATCAAGCCAATTAAGTTTGGCTTGTGTCGACTGAACTCAGCTCGATGTACAGCCCTAATCACCCTATAGAGATATATGAACCATGATTATTTTAAAAAAAAATAAAAAGAAAAAAGAAAAAAAGAAATTAAAGTAGCGTTTCATGGTGCACGGTCCCAAGTGCAAGCATTAAGGAGTCCACCTTCTGCACCTGTCAGATGCCTTACAAGTCCCTCAAAATAGATGCCGGAGAGCATAGTTAAAAACTCAATAACTCCACTTAAAATCCAGTCCTGAGTTGAGTCACAACTTGGCCTAATTAGGCATATTTTTAGTGCTAACTCAATGGTGTTGAACTGGGTCAAACTTGATTGAGTCCGAGTCACATCCGATGTAGATGAATCAGCAACCCATGGTTGGGTAGTCCATGGGCACTGTCACCATTCAAAACCCGTTAACCATGATTTTAAAAAAAAAAAAAAAAAACAATGGTTCATTGTTTATCACAATGTTTTCAGTATTAATGATATCGGCCAATATATTCCACGATATATTTTGCATCTCACCTATGCGATGTGAAATGTACAAGTGGTACTAATATATCCTACATGTTCAATTCGATGAGTATTTTTTTTTTTTTTCTTGAATCTTCCATTTTTTTAAAAAAAAAAAAAGTTGTAAATTATTTTAAATTAGTGTTAAATGATTACAAATTTATAATTCTTCACGTTCTGCATGAAAAATTATGGATTATTGAGTTTTGATTTCAAGATTTGAAAGAGATAAGCCGAGTTGTGAAAATTTGAAAAAAAAAAAAAATTTCAATTTCTTGCAAATTGGTTGAATCTTTGTCTAAATATAAAATCAAACATGTATGTAACTTGATGTAATGATTTTGGGTAAATTGGAGAATTTTTAGGAAATAATCATTTTTAATTAAAAGTTAATTAAAAAAGGTTATATATATAATATATAATATATATATATATATATATAATATATATATATATATATATATATATATATATATATATATATGGAAAAGGTACTATGCGCTCTAGCTCACGATAAGCTTATCGTGAGGTCGAGCTGTGTGGGCCCCACCGTGATGCGGGTTTGACCATCAACACAGTGCATTGATGGGTAACCTTTAAATTAAGGGGATATCCCAAAAATCAGCCGTATACGGAAAACTCCGGTGGGCCATACCATCTAAAATTATGTGAAGACACGTTAAAACATATAAAAGCACTGGGTGGGGCCCACTGAGTTTTGCATGCGCCTGAAACTTAGTCTGAACCCTCATTCAAGTGGGACACACATAATGGATGGGCTGGATTTGCAAACCACATCTCGTGGTGGGCCCTCAAAAATGGTTATGAATGTTTTAATGGTGTACGGCCCCTCTCCAATCTGTATGTGGTGGGCCCACACAAGTCACGGATTGACTTGATTTTTGGGACCTAGGCCCATGATGGAATGGTGCATCTGACTGATGGGGTAGATGTTCGAAACGCATCACAGTGGGGCCCACACAGCTCGACCTCATGGGATGGACCGTGAGCTCGAGCACATAGGCTTTTCCCTAATAATATATATATATATATATATATATATATATATATATATATATATATATATATATATATATATCGAAATTCATTACATACATAAATTTGAGATTTGGGGGAAGATGAGCCGATTTGCAGAAAATAAAAAATAAAATAAAATAAAAATTAAGAGGATGACTACATCATTATGTTAGAGAGTACATTCACTGATATCATTTTACTCGGACGTAGGCATAGCATTGTTGGTTTGCGAGAAGTAGTACTATGCTCAACCTATTGAGATAGAGATGATGATTTTGAGCCAACGTGTATCTCTATGTCAGTCTAAGTCACAACCAAGCCCATCATTCACAAGTATATTTATTTTCTGCTTCTTGTTTTGCTTTTGAATGTATTGTTGGTGTTTGTATATATGCCTTTTTACATTTATAAATTATATGCATTGACTTTGAATATACTTGCATTAGTTAGGTCAAACAATGCATAAATTAAGACGCCATACAAAAGAATCTTATTATGTGTACTTTTTTGTGATATTTTGATTTATAAGTTTTTATATTGATATTTTTTAAAAAAAAGAATTCCTAAAGTCTTATTGAAAAATTCAATAAATTTCTTATTGTTTTCCAACAACAACAACAAACCACATGATATAACCTATGCGATAGCCGATATATATCTGTATCTTAACGGTGCGATGTATTACACGATAACCATATGAAAAACATTGGTTTATCAAGAGTGACCATAAGTGCAAACATTACAAAGGTGTTCACCATACATGCACCTGGTAGATTAGATGTCCTACACATGTGGCTAAAGTAAATGTGGGAGTAAATGGATGTCACCTAATGGGACCACACGTGACTCTTTCTGTATAAGGTGTAACCTTCCATTTTTATTTAGATTGTTTAAAGAAATTTATTTGAAAAAACAAGCAAATGGACTTGGTTGGGACTAAGTTAGGTCCATAAGTCACCCCCGCTCACCACTTACTCAGGTAAGTCAGCCCAATTTACTCCCAACTCGATGAGTCTGCCTCTACTTGAACTCGAAGGAGTAAGTATGAGGCACTGAATCAGGCAATGGTCCAGATCACTGATGTAGGATGTGGCACCGATACATTCCTAGCATGGTTGTACCAAAAGAAGATGAACCGTAAATTGATCATAACTTTTGATTCGAGTATCGTTACAGCACACCTGACCGAGTATCAAAACCGAAGAAGCATGAGAACTTGAGGATGAGTTCTTTTGAAGTTGAGGGGACTGATGTAGAGCGGGTCGCAGACACTTTCATGTCCAAGATGGACCAAAGAAGGCCTGATCGGAGGTGGAAGTCATCAAGACTGTTAGAACCTTAAAACAGGCATATCTCGTGAACCAAAATGAGTTACTCGACGTGCCATATATGAATTTGGGGTAGGACGAGCTACTTTATCCAATCTACTCGGATAGGTGCGGTTACCCATGCTAAATTTGTGAGATTCCATCAAATTGACAGTCGAATTCCCTGTTTATTTCCGTTTTTATTATTTTTAGTAAGTTTTGGTTTAATTGTAACTCTTCATCCGTTGGGCTTTAGGAGTTGTGTCCAACATGAAAAGTGCTTAAAATAATTAGGAGAATAATGTGGTCAAGTCAAATAGGACTCTTACTATAAATAGTAAATTTACTATTTATAGTAAGTTACGAATTTTAGAGAGTTTTAGTTGTAGTTTAATTCTGAAACTTCTTCCGAGGCTTGGCATCCCTATTTAGAGGGTTGCAAATTCGTTTATTTTATCAATCAATCAAATTACGAATTCTATAGAATTTATTTTCTATTTTGCTTGCTTTTTGTTCACTCCCCAAGTATAGGGTTGTGATGTAGTAATAATCTCGGTAAGACCGAGGTCGAATCCACAGGGACTGAAACCTGTACATTATCTGAAACTAACTAGAACCAAAACTAGAATAAGATGAAATCTAAATCGAGTGTGATCAAGAGAATAATGGTGAATAATTAACTAAATCTAAAGAATTCAGGAAAAAAAACTAGGGATTCAGAGGATCCACTTGTAAGATCAGGAGATCTTATGCTGTTCCAAGAATTCAACTGGACTTAGAGTTCTATCTTCATCCAGTTGAGGGTGAAACCATGAAAATCAAACCGAACGTCCTTTTATTATAGTTTTAAAGAGATGAAAGGTATATAATTAGAATGGATTCATCACTAACATGCCCAGGAGACAAAGTAAACAACAGAATTAAACTAATTGACAACCAATCAGATTATGAAAGTTAGGAAGAGTACCGACATCCAACCATGCCCAGGAGACGATGGTGAACAACAGGGCTTCCTGACATCATAAACATCAAAAGGAAAAGAAACATGCTCAAAGCCATCGCAGACCCATTGTAATTTTAGTCACAACGGACCATTAAAAAACTAAAAACATTCCCTTAGATAACTATAATCAACATCGGTTCAGTATAAATAATAAGCATAAGCGAAAGAGCCCTCCATCACGCTACAAGCTTCACCTCTTAGCCCTAGTTAAGAGATTTAGCCGACCATGATTAAGCTATCCTCTAAATTAATCATAAAGAAAAGAAAGAAGAAAAATAAATAAAGCTAAGAAAAATACAACCTTCTCAAACTCTCTCTCTGTTCTTTTCTTCCACCCCTCCTTCTCTCTTCTTTTATAGAACTACATGGCTGTGGCTGGGAGAGTCCACCGACCCCTTTTTCCGCAGAGAAGCTGCAATAGAAAAGGACACTTTTCGTTTACACAGACCACACGCAAAAACGAGTTGCGTTCAACTCGAATTTTCGGCACCAACATTAGTAAAAAACCTATTTTCTCTCCATGGTGGGGTTAAAAACTCTCATTATGCACATCTGGATGGTCTGGATCACCGATCTGACGGTGATCAGAAGCACACAGGGGCCCACAGCGTCCGAATTTCACAGACTGTGAAACAGAGTGCGCAATCAGTTACAGTATGACGATGGTGAGGTCCATAATCGGTGTTACCTGGAAAATCCAACCCGTCCACTGGATTACCCTCGAAAAACCAGTCAAAAATGACTAGTTTCTGATTGTATTCGGTGTGGCCCACAATATCTTTCACTCCACCGTCCGTCCTGCGTTTGGACGACTGAATTTCTTTCCTCGAGATATTTTGGAATTCTGCCACCTAGGAAGTGTTAAGAAACTCCATAGGGATCTGATGGACGGTCCGGATCGATGATCTGGATGATAGGTGGGGCTCACCAGCAAAACCTAAATCAGTTTGAGAAGAAGAGTCGGTCAGCAAACGTTGACCGACTTCCGGATTTTTGGTGCACGCCTGGTGCACTAGTGCACCGTGCACATGCACTGTATACTTGGGTCCCATAGAGATGTTTGTGAGAAATCCAATCCGTCCATCCCTTTTCAGATCCAATTTAAAGCGTTGACAATGAAATTTAAATATATCCAGATATCAAGCGGGCCCCAAATCGAGATTTAAGGAGCTGATCTGCTCGTTAGGCTACTTCCACAACGATCCAATGGATGATTTTTGACGTGTAGGGTTAATTTATGGTCCTCAGGCCACGTATGAAGTTTTGAGCCGAACGGATGGTGGGAACCCCATGATCTTGCATTCTGGATGATTTTCAAGCCACTTGAGCTTCAATTTCTCAATTTTCACGGATCCCTAGCGTGTAATTCCATCGATCTTGGTCCCCTGGAGTCCGTCCCTTATCTTGGTGTCTTCAATCAGATCATTAAATACATGCTTTTAGCACCTTTTTGCAGTTCATGCTCTCAAATACACCCTGCATTACAAACGCGGTTAAATTGGGTATTAAACGGTATCATGCTCGTAAATTCAGGCAATTATTGGGTCTGATTATGTAATATTTGACCCTCAACACTTTTTCCTCATGGATTCAATAAGTTTATGTGAGAAGTGAGAAGCCCCATGATTTGAAGTAGTTATTTATCCTTGAGGAAGACGGTGATCATCCTCGTCACGTTCATGCGTCAATCACATCTATCAATGCAATGATTTGGAGGCACGAGACCTCCCCAACCTCCACAGGCAACTCGATCATCTCCCACGAATGTACACTGGAAGAGGAATAACAATTCCCTTGGAAAGAGGCATACTTTTGTGCCGGTTCTTGGACGCATATATGCCAACTTCCAAAGGACATCTTCCATCTTATAGAATATCTTCAGTTTTCCAAGGCAACCATATTACCCTTAAGCTCCAAGGGAATTATTTGATACTCCGGTGGAGTACGTCATTTGATATGCAGTCACTCGGTATTTGTACACGTAACATACATAAGATCGACTTGGACCCACTATATTGTAGAAACCAATGTCAATAAGGGGCCATTTGGAGCCAAAAAAATATTTGGTTATGGATAAAAAAGGGACTTTTATATAATACCTACCCAATTAATATGGTATTTTGAATCGGCACCTATTTAAATTAACTTTTCATTAAGTTACCTAGTTAATCAAGTTAATTACCCTATTAGTACCTTCCATTAGTTTTCTCTAAATTCTATCACATTAAGTGTGCTTTTCTCGTAAATAACAAACATACGTCTGTATACAGCAACAAAAGGTTTTTATTTTGTAAGTTACAAAACCACCCCTATACATAAAGAGCTGCCGAACTTTCATGGATCCACCTATCCATCAGGTATGCTGGTTCATTTTCACTTTAGAACCCAAAAACCATGACCATCCTAAACTCAGGTAGGACACACCCTACAAAAAGGTTCGGATACGTCCACCATTTGTTATGTGCAGGGCCAACTATTTTGTTTATATGCCATTCAATCCTCATTAGGATGAAAGAAATACCCAAAATGAGATCATGTAAACAATACTAACCTTAGATTTTTGAATACTTAATTTTGAAAAAGGGCAGTTTCATCATTTACAAGAAAATAACCTACCCAATCTATCTTCCCAATGAGGTAAGCTTAACAAAAACCTTTTAAAGAAAAGGTAATTAGGATGTAATTTTGATATATTTAGGTAGTGGTTGGTGAAAATCCCTTTAAAAATTTAACTTAACCAGTCAATGGAGTATCCAAACAACCCCCTAGTCACAATCAAAAGAATAGATCAGTTGAACAATGTTTACGACTGCTACATTTTTTAAGTTCATTCTTAACCATCCAATAAATGTCCACAAAATCTGTTAGTCAAATGATCAAATAATCTGTTTTTCGGTTCACGATGCATCCAAACTGGGATCCATAATTTGGAAATTTTAATTTGAATAACTTATATGCCCGAAATGTAATTTCTAAGTGTGGACAAATCTCAGCCATGGTATTAAAAAAATTTCTCTTTATTAATACCCAAATAATATAGCTCATGAATGGGGTGGTAATGGGCCGGGGCCACTGGGTCTAATCCCCTTATCCTTGAACATAGTCCAGCCTAATCAGGCTATAGAGGACTCGGCCCTGGCCTTGGCTCTACAATGCGGGACCAAAGGTGGCCAGGCGGGGCAACCTGACCCATTGCCTCCCCTACTCATGGATATCAGATTAAAAAAAGGCAAAGATGCTATAAAATGAACTTTCTTGTAATACATCTCAGTAAAATTAAAAACATCTTAATCAACCTTTGCTTATAAATAGCTCTTCTCTTGCATGTCCTGAACATAAACTAGCTTATCAAAACAACAGATAAAAAGAGTTTGATCCACAGTCCATATCAAATGGCATTCATCACATTGGTGCAATTGACCATTGTGGCATTGTTAGCACCCATGGTAGCTAGCTTGGAGGTCCAACCCATCAAAGAGACCAATATGGTCTTCTACTTGCAAGATTGGGAGACGGGTCCTAATGCGACCGCCTTTCCGGTCGCCGGTCTGAACGGCACGAATTCAAGCATACTTAAATTTGCAACCATCATGGTGATCGACGATGCTGTAACCGAAGGCCTGGATCGGACATCAAAGGAGATGGGGCGTGCACACGGGATGTATGTGAACTCAGCATTGGACGCTTCCGATCTCCACCTTCTGTTCTCGGTCGTCTTTACCAATGAGAAGTACAATGGGAGCACATTGGAGATACAAGGGGCCGATCGGTTCTTCCTCAAGCAGAGAGAGGTCTCAGTGGTGTCCGGCACTGGCTTGTTTCGGTATGCCAAGGGCTATGCTGTGTTAGAGACGGTCTACCTAGACCTTGCCAACCTCAATGCAGTGATCAAGTTCAATGTAACCGTTCGTCACTATTGAATCTACGGTGTGGATTGGCGATTTTCGGTGTCTCGGTATTTATTATGTAGAATGGTGTGTTTGAATCTATGAAATAAAATCTTTTGTTTGGTAATTGGTAGTTTATCATAATAAATGAGTTTAGTAGGTTGATGGTTAAGATAGGTCCCATTTTCTCTCTTCGCAGTTTGGTGAGGCCCAGTAGATGGACTATCAAGATCTTGTTTAACATGTGATAGGTTTTGGTTGAGGAAAACCAACTTGTACTCATCACCTAATGGAAATGGGTTAAATAAGAGAAAGGGGTGTGAATTTGCTACCATTGGCGAATGATAGCGGACCATCCAAAATAGATGCTATCAATATATATAGACTGTCCAAATCATGGGCGTCTTTGAAGACGAAGCATAATCCAAAACACATTGATAAATTATCTTAACAGTTTGATTTTGTCCTGCTCCATTCTTGTTGTCCACCCACTCAATTACAATGTAAGGAATAATATGATATAATTGCAATTTGTTGTCCACTTCATTTGAAAAATGAAAAATTATAGAGCCATGATCACTAGGTGAATTATGTTCAAATGCCATTTAGTACGAGCGCAGACCATTTTTGTTGATCCAGACCATTGATATTATGATCCGGCCGAGTCGAGTTGTCTCCAAGACTCAGTCGAGTTGACTAAAAAAAAAAAAAATATTTTATTAGAAATATTTAAAAATATTGGATGGTAGCCACACTGGAGAGCCCCTTGCACAAAACTCAGGCCAATCCGCTTCTCAGAGAAGCCACGGCATCAGAATCGATTGAGGTGGTGGGATCCACTTGATGAACATAGGAAATCTCTACGCGTGTGCTACTCCTGCACATGTTGTGTAGATGGGCTCCCACATACACGTAAGGGTGGCAATGGGCAGGGTAGCTGCTCAACCCGACGAACACAACCCTACTTTGGGCCAGGCTTGGACTAGTAGCTGGGCCTGTGGCAGCTTGGGCCTTGCATGCATGGCCTTTACAGGCTGGCTCAGGCTAAAATCAGTTTTAGCCTCCTTGGATGCTACCTTACTTTATATATGTGTGTGTCATATCCTACAAATATGTGATGCAAGAATAAACGTGACGAGGTCAATCACTATCTTCCTCAAGGATAACTACTTCCAATCTAAAGAGCTTCCCTGGACTTCTCATAGAGACTTCTCAAATCCACGAGAAAATAAAAAATAAAAATAATTTTAAAATATATAAAAGAAACTTGTTGATCATTGATAAACGAGTCTACAACCCTTTAAATAGAAATACCAAGACTTGAAAAAAGTTTAAGAATTAAACAATAACTAAAACTTCCTAAAATTCTAACTTACTATAAATAGTAAATTTTTATTTATAGTAAGTGTCCTATGTGGTTTAACCACATTATTCTCCTAATTTTTCTAAACACTTTTCATGTTGGACACAACACCTAAAGCCAAGTGTATGAAGAGCTATAATCAAACTAAAATTTACTAAAAATAGTAAAAACGGAAATAAACATAGAATTCGACTATTAACATGATGGAATCTTTGGCGTGGGCAACCTAGCTTGCCAGGTTGGTTGGCTAAAGTAGTTCATCCTACCTCAAAATTATATATCATACGTCGGGTAACTCATTTTGATTTGCGAGATATGTCAATTTTAAGGTTCTGACGGTCTCGATGACTTTTGCCTCCGATCGAACCTTCTCTGATCCATCTTGGACATGAAAGTGTCCGCAACCCGCTCTACATCAATATGTCATTTTAATACTTAGCCAACCATTTATTTTCAATGGGAAAGTTGGAATTTCACTCTCCTAAAATGTTTATTTCTTTGTCCATGTGTGGAGTATTTAATAAATAGGCATATAAAAAAAATTCAAGGGAAAAGTAGGGTTTTATCACTTTTCAGGTGTGTGTATATATATATATATATATATATATATATATATATATATATATATATATATATATATATATATATATAAAAGAATAAGAAGGGAAGAAAGAAAGCAAGGTTGAGTTGGATCAAGTTAGACCTAGGCCCAACCAAAATTTTCAGGTCGGCATGGGTCTTAAGTGGCCCAAACCCAGACCATTGCCACCTCTACATGCATAAGTAGATGAAGCATATCTCCAAAATTGCCATCCAATTAATATATATAAGTTGGATGGAGAAAATTAAATAATGAGTGGTCCAATTTTAAGAAGGAAAATGACTGTTAATATTATCTTGTTAGTGATAATTTTGGTTTATGCTTTATCCATAATTGGATCAGAGAGTTGAAGGGTCTGGATCGCATTAAAATTATGCCGTGTGTAAGTGGGAGATATCTTCCCAACTAGGAAAAAAAAAATGATACTCCTGAAGAGTGGAATGGGTCGCACACATATCATAAGTCATTAGTGGCACAAAAATTAGTTCAGTTCCATTGCCAATCCCAAATATAAATGGACCATCATCCAAAAATTATATTGATTTTCTTTCATAACTAATATATTTGAGGATATTTAGTTGACTGTTTTTCTAATAGTAGCCAACAATTCTAATTTAAAATTTAAAAATATAATAATAATAATAATAATAATAAATAAATAAATAAATAAAGTGACCCCTAAATCAGATGTTAGGATGGTTCAGATGATTCGAGTTTTGGTTTATGACCAATATATAGTTTATATAGTGATTCCAAATATTTATATAGTTTAAGTTGAATGAATATATGACATAAATCAGTTTATGAGTGCCTGTGTATCAACTATAACCGTCTGCCAGCGTATAAAGTAACTCTCTTTGCATACATTACTCCTCCAGTATTTCACCCCATTGAAAAGAATAAAAAGGAAAAGAAGATGAAGAATGAAAGAGGATAACAGCACCATCTATCTAACCATGCAACTCATCCTGTTGGGAGATCCACCCTCTCCGGTGTACATATTCGCTATTTTGAATAAGTAATTAATTCGGTCGAGTCTTCCAAATCGACTTTACTCAACTGGGTTTTATGTAAGACCTGATGTGTTGGGCGAGTCTAAACAGGAAACTTGATGCAAACGAATTTTTCAGTCAAGTCGGGAGGACTCAGCCAAGTCGATCGGTGAGTTCTTTTGAGTATTTTTTTTTTTTTTAAAGAAATTCTACAGAAAATTACCTAATTAATATGGAATTTAGATTTTGGTACCTTTTTCTATAAGGTTTTAAAAGGTTACTTTATTAATTGATATAATTATCATGCCACTATCTTCCATTACATTTCTTCAGAGCCTGTTTGGCCAGACGGATCCCATGGGATTAGGAGGGATGGGGTGGATTTTAAGGTAATGACTAATGATGGTGGTGTCAGTGGATTGGTTTAAGATCCATGGGATTGTTATATCCTGGGACAAATTCATCGACTCTGTTTGGCATGCCCGGCATATCCCGGGATTTTACCTTCCAATCCCTTCCTATCCGTCCAACCAAACACACCCTAGGCATGATTGAACGGGATTAGGAGGGATGGGATCAATTTTAAGGTAATGATGGTGATGTCAGTGGATTGGTTTAAGATCCATGGGTTTGCTATATCCTGGGACAAGTTCAGCGGGTCTGTTCGGCTCATTTGGCTTATCCCAGGATTTTACCATCCCATCCCTCCTAATCCCTCCGGCCAAACAGGCCTTTAGGGGCCAGTTGGATGGGTGTGCCAGGAAATGGGTTAGCTCCTTGGGTGGGCCTCATCGTGAATTTTATGTAAAATCCACCTCGACCACCAGGTGCAACGTTCCCTCCATACTTTTTTTGTTATTATTATTCGTATGGCCCACATGAACCATGAATGGGGCCTATTTTTGGGCACCTTGCCCAAATTTTGTTGTAGCATTTAATGGTTGAAGTGGATTTAGCATAGACAACGTGGTAGGCCTTATAAAAATCAAAGGTGGAAGTCTATCTCCCAATTGTTTTCTTTGGTGTGACTCATCTTAATCACAAGTCAACATGATTTTCTAGTTCCGGGAATACACCAGGGTTACAGATCCAATGGTTGAAGTTGATTTTGCATACACATCACGGAAAACCTTACATAAAGTAGGTCCCCGCGTCCCTCTTCATCCATGTTCGCTAACATGTGAATACAGTGGGCCACGTGAAAGAAAACGGTTAGGAGAGAGACATCCACTCTTGATTTTGACAGGGTCCACCATGATAATTATATGAAATCCACTCTAACCATTAGATTTCATACAAAAATTTAGATATGTGGCCTAAAAATCATATCCACACAAATGAAAACAATTTAGAGGGTGAGAGTTGCCTTAGACATTATTTTTAATCATTAATCCACCTGTCAAAATCAAGGGCAGACATTTCTCTCCTAACTATTTTCTTTCATGCGGCCATCCAATCATATGGTCCATTTGAATCACAAATGAAGTCAATTTTTGGGTATAGAGCCTAACATTGTATGACACACATGACAGTTAAGGTAGACTTTACATAAGCATCATGATGAGGCCCACCCAAGTCATTGACCCATTTACTCACATGGCTATGAGAGGAGAGATAATGGAATAATAATTATATCTGAGGTAGTATTTTGAAAATCTTTTTGAGAATGCTATGAGAGGAGAGGAGCGGATCTCCTGTGACCCTCGGCCACATGGAAATACTTGTGCCGGGGCTATGTAGTGTTGAAGTGATAAAGTCTTACACCCAGATCCATAGCTCAACTGGCAGACTGAGTGGAGATATCTCGTTTCAACACTTGAGGTCTTGGTATTGATCCCTAGTGGGGGTGGCTAAAAAAAAAAACCAAAAAAACAAGTGATAAAGTTTGTTGATATACATTGATACATAGCAAATATGCTTGTTAATATGTTATTCTCCCATGGAGGTTTACCCTTGTCAGTCTGTTCCCTACGATTTATATATATATATATATATATATATATATATATATATATTAGAGAAAATCTTAATGTTTCAGTAGTGTTTATTTTCCATCCAATCCCTTGATAAGGTTGTTTCCTTATGGAATGGTCCACCTGATAATCGGATCTGATTCATTTTTGGAATAATGTTCTAAAATGATCTGGAAAAATAGATGGCCGGTATGGATATAGATACATACATTAAGGTGGGCTTCACGGTACGGGCCTCACCGTCTTGGGTGAGGCGGTGTCTTGCCTAAGCCGCTCCCCCAAATCCAACCCATGAGTTAAGGACCTGAGTCGATCGAGCTAATTAAGCCCAGACAATATGATTATAATAATAATAATAATGTTGAGGTCAAAATCTGGATCGCCCTCCACTCTTCAGGTGGACCCTGGTCCTGCACGAAAAGGTGAGCAAAGGAGACCCTGACTTAGCCGGGGGACCTTCGATGCCTAAGTCAGGTCAAGAGAATCGGGGTCTAAGTAGAATTGTAGAGGGAGAGCATCAGATCTTGTGTCCCTGTAGCAATGACGTCCCCATGTATTTATACCTGACTGTCGAATGGTCTGGGTCCGTTAATCACGGCACAATTCACTCAATCAGGGAGATTTTCAGATCGTAGAGATACTGTGCACAATCCAAGGATCATGTAATATATCATGCGCATCATGTGTATCTACGGGCGAAGTAATCGGTCACGTCTGTTTATAGTAATTTCTAAGTTCAGCTTGAGAAACGCCTGCCTCGAAATGTGGAGTCAGCTCGGACATCTGGGCAGGCAGGTTCCAATCGAAGTAGTTATAGATCTTTATCGGATACTGTCCGCTCTTGTAATCTGAGCCGAGTTACTAGCTATCCATCCGATCGGCTCAATATAACATCAGGCCTCGGAATTACAATGAGCTCGGATCTTCCCATAACAAATAATAATTAATTAATAAGATGCTTGTCCTGCTAGACATTAAGAAACATTTCTGCCTCTGAAAGTATTAGACGTCGTGTGGGCCCGAGCAAAATGGATGGCATAAGAGGGTTGCTTGATCCTGAAAGTGCAGCACGGTTCGACATATTGGCCTGCAAACAGCCCAAACCTACCAAAAGATAATTACAACAAGCCCCTTCAAGCAAGCCAGTAGCATTTCTACCCCCGTGCGAGCAAATTCACAAAATCCTTTCGAATTCAGCCATTGGGAGAATTTTTTGAAGATTGGTTGAGTACATGGGTAGACGACTTGATAACTCGGACTGACTAATCCAGTCCTGAGTTGAGCCACGACTCGGCCGAATCAGGCATTTTTTTACTTCTAACTCAGAGGGGTGCTGAACTGGGTCATACTCAACTGAGTCTGAGTCGCATCTGCCAACACACGGTTGAGTGGTCCATGGCCACCATCACCGTACGGATATCTGTTAACGATGACAAAAAGCAGCGGCTCATCGTTCATCATGGTCGGGCCCCAGTGCAAACATTACAAATGACTCCACCTGACGCTCACCTGTTAGACTGGATGTCCTACACACGTGCCTAAAGTAGATGCGGGAGAGAATGGATGTCAGCTAATAGAACACGCGATTCTTTTGGTACAAAGTGAGCGGATTAGGTGCGGCCATTACCGTAAAGCCCACCTTCATGCATGTATTCTATACCACACCGTCCATCAGTTTTTCCAGATCATTTTATGGCTTGAGCCCCAAAATGAAGGAGATAAAAATCTCAGGTGGACCATACTGTCGGAAACAGTGGTGATTCAACACTACACCATTAAAAACATCCTATGCCCACTGTAATGTTCCCGTAATATTTATTTGCCTTCCAACCTATTGATAAGGTCATACAAACCTGGATGAAGGGAGATAACAAATATCATCTTGATCAAAAACTTTCGTGAACCGCAAGAAGTTTTTAATGACCAATCACCAATGTTTCCTATGATATGGTACACCTGAGACTTGGATCTGCTTCATTTTTTGGTTCACACCCTAAAATTATCTGTCAAAACAGATGAATGCCGTAGATATACGATACATACATCAAGGTGGGCTCCACAGTAAGGGCCGCACCATCTTGGGTGAGGAAACGGATTGGCTACTCCCCCTGCCACCACCCCGGTAGCATGGTTGTCGGTGCTCTGTGGGCCCCACCATGATGTATGTGTTTCATCCATTTTTACGATCATTTTAGGCTTGATCACAAAAATTAGAGGGATATAAATGTAACACCCCATTTTTTTTTAACGGTGGGTTCCACCATATCCTTTGGTGTAGCCCACTTGAACCTTGGATCAGCCTCATTTCTTGGCTAATGCCCTAACTTGATCTAGAAAAATAAATGGACGGAGTGGATTTTTCATAAACATCATGAGTGGGGCCCACCGTGTTTTCTTAAAAAAAATATTTTTAAAAAAAAAAAAAAAAGCAAAACAAAAGTAATGTGCTTGTGCACGTCACCTAAAACCAATCCCACCTCCCAATTTTCTCTCTCATCTCATTCTTCTCCATAATACAACTGCAAACCCAAACCCATCTTTGGCCATCAACCCACCATTAGCTCCAGCATCAGACTTCAACCGAAAATAATGTCGACTCTTCTTTACACTTGACGAGAGATGTGCGACATCTGCAAGCTTCCAACCACAATACCCACTAACCAAGTTCATTAGAGCTTTAAAATCTACCTTCCTTCAGCCCCATGGGACTCATCTGAGCCATCTAGAACAAAGGACATGTTGAGATCTATCTTATACAAGAATCCGTCATTGAAGACCGCGACATCTCCTTTGTTAAGTAGCCACCACATGATTTACATGAAGCACTATTTCAAATTCAAATCAAAAGTCATCTAGGCCGAATGGACCGCATTTGTATCGATCTTAGATTTTCTCGCCTAATCCAACCATACATAGGATATGTTACACTAAATCAGTAGGTGATCTTCCCTGTCGGAAATTTTAGGTTAATATATAGATTGATTTGATTATTTGTTATGTGTTCAATTTATGTAATTATTATCATTAGTTACAAATTATTTTATTTGATTCTTAATTGCATAGTATAAATGTAATTTATTTGAGTTATTAATTGATTTCAATTAATTATCGTTATGTGCTCAAATTGCAATTAATTTTTTATTATTACATGATGAATAATGTATTTGAATTTATGGGTGATCTGCCCAAAAAGGATCATTATATTTTTATGGGTGTTTTGCCCAGGGTCATTCCCGAAAGGATCGGCACGATACAGGTGCTCTGCCCAGGGTCATTCCCGAAAGAATCGGCACGGGTGCTCTGCCCTGAGCGATTCTCTAAAAGGATCAACACACACGGGTGCTCTGCCCTGGGTATTTACACTAAAAGTTTATTCACCAGGTGCTCTGCCGAGGGTTCATTTCCTAAAAGGATCAACACAAGTGCTCTGCCGAGGGTCATTCTCTAAAAGGATCAACACACACGGGTGCTCTGCCCTGGATTGAACCAAAAAGGATTTTAGATAACTGCATTGTTTTATTTTGTTGTTATTATGAAAAATAAATTGTTATTGTTGCATGTAAAATGACGATTCAATACTCGTAATTAATCATATTTGTATTATTGAGTTTTATTTGTGTTAACGTAGAATTTTCAATTTTAGGAAGGATGTGACCCTACGAACCGTCGTGCTCACACCCATATAGATTATTTTGCAGGGTTTGTGTATGAAGAATTAGTTAGGCAAGATAGAGATTTGGTATGTAAGATTGATTTTTTAAAAATAGTATTTGGTAATTAAAAGATTAACCAAAATTTCCACTTAACTAGTTAATTATTTAACTTAACCAGTCATTAGAGTATCCAAACAACCCACAATTTGAATATCATGGTTGAACAATGTTTATGACTATTGGATTGTTTTCATTCTTAACTATCCAATAAATGTCTACAAATCTAATGGTCAGATAATGAGATAATATGTATTTTTTGGTTCATAATACATCGAAACTAGAATCTAGAATTTAAAATTTTTAATTTGAATAACTTACCTGCCACATATGCAATTTATAAGTAATATCAAAATGCCAGCATATCATCCATCACGCTCTGCCAAAGTATCAAGGTTTTACTACTCAAATAATATAGCTCATGCATGGGGTGGTAATGGGCTGGGGCCTCATGGCCCTAATCAGGCTACAAGGCATCCGCCCTAACCTCGTAAGAAAATAGATTGACACGATCAAAGGTTTGAAATAGTTCAAATATAAGAAAAAATTTAGTAGCCCTTACATGGAAAGATGATCCTAAACAAGTGATTTTAAACTACACATGCGCACTGAATGTGACCCCTCACCTAAAATCATCCACTCTTTTGTAGGGTAGTGATCCACTTGACAATAGAGCCGGACCAACAGGCCAGGCCAAGCCATTCATCATTGACCCTGGCCCAGCCCTTTTGCAAAGTTTGGGGCCCAACCCCTGGCTCTACAAGGCTGGACCAAAAGTGGCCTGGTGGAGCAACCTGGCCCGCCTCCCCCACTCATGGATGTTAGATAAACAGAAGTAAGAGATGTTACAAATTAAGTTTCTTGCAATACATCTCAGTAAAATTAAAAACATCTTAGTCACCCTTTGGTTATAAATATCTCCTCTTGCATGTCCAGAACATGAACTAGCTTACCAAAATAACAGATAAAGAAGAGTCTGGTCACACATATTCCATATCAAATGGCCCTGATCACATTGGTGCAATTGACCATTGTGGCATTATTCACACCCATGGTGGCTAGCTGTGAGGTCCAACACATCAAGAAGACCAATATGGTGTTCTACATGCAAGATTGGGAGACAGGTCGGAATGCGACTGCCTTTCCGGTATCCGGTCTGAACGGCACATATTCGAGCATACTCAACTTTGGAACTATCCTAGCAATAGACGATGCTGTGACCGGAGGCCTAGATCGGAAATCAAAGGAGGTGCGACGGGCACGCAGGATATATGTGACCTCGGCATTGGACGTTTCCATCTCCACCTTCTGTTCTCGGTCATCTTTACCAATGAGAAGTACAATGGGAGCACACTGGAGATACAAGGGTCCGACCGGTTCAAGCTCAAGCAGAGGGAGGTTTCGGTGGTGTCTGGCACTGGCTTGTTTCGGTATGCCAAGGGCTATGCTGTCTTAGAGACTGTCTACCTAGACCTTCCCAACCTCAATGCAGTGATCAAGTTCAATGTAACCGTTCGACACCATTGAATCTACAGTAGTGATTTTTGGTGCCTCAGTATTTACTATGTAGAATGGTAAGTTTGAATCTATGAAATAAAATCTTTTGTTTGGGAATTGGGAGTTTATCATAACCAATGAATTATATTTTGGTTGTATATCTGGACAGAGATTCCACTTGGCCAATCTGAACCGCCTGATCACTGGTATAGGAGATGGACAGTTAAAATAAGAAATGATCAACAGTCCAAATTGAGCAGGCAAATAACTCCTGTTTATTGGTTTGATAAATTGTTAATGTGATGTTTTGGGGTGCAGGTCAACTTTAGTGAGGCCCAGTAGATGGGCTATCAAGATCTTGCATGGTGTAAGATATGATGAGTTCTGGTTTAGGTTGACTAACTTGTAAGCATCGATGAAGAAACTACCTAATGGAAATGGGTTGAATGAGAGAAAGTGGTGTGGATTTGCTCACATGGGCGAAAGATAGCAGACCATCCAAAAGACATGCCACTTACGTTTACATCAATATAGACTGTCCAAATCATGGGCCTCTTCGTGGACGAAGCATAATTTTAACCATTTGATTCTGTCCTGCTCAATTCTTGTTGTCCACCTACCCAATTACAGAGTAAGGAATAATATAACTGTTGTTTGTTGTCCACTTCTCCAATTAAAAAATGAGGAATTGTGGAACCATGATCATTATGCGGATTATGTTCCAATGGCCATTTCATACCAAAGCAGACCATTTTTATTGATCCAGATTATTGATATTATGAAACACAGCAGATGTGTGGTTACCCAAAAATAAAAATAAAAAACTGATTGGAAGATCCCAGCCATGAAATCATTGGACTTTTCTCTTGATCGTTATGAAGTTGTGAGCATTGGTTGAATGGGTATATATATGTGTGTGATAGATATAGAATTAGAATTTACTCATATTTCTGATGTGATGGGATCCGAATACCTAACAAGCCACAGATCATATGTCTTTCATAAACCTAGAAAATATTATATGCTCAATTAATACGACCATATGAAGGTTTGTTGAAAACCTCAAAAACAACTAGAGACGAATCAAGCAAAGTACGCATAATTGTATGACCAAGCCTAAATAAGAACAATTCAAATTTCACGTAGAAAAATCCTTGCGCGAAAAAACCACGGCAATAAGTGACAAATAATGCACTATGAAAATGGAAATTACAAGAGATAGTACTTTACCGATTTGAACAAACATCGAATCTCTTTTCACAAGCCCTAGGTATGCCCTTGAACCCATAGGAATGATTTAGAAAGCCCTAATATGCATGTCTCTCTCCCAAATCCCAATTACACGTGATATATATAGTGTTACACTCGGAATACGAATCAACTTACGCATTAACACAATACGGTGCGCATCTTCAATGGGACCTTCGATGGCATCAACCACCCATCGAGGATCTCTCGATGGCATCGAACTCATTCGATGTCATCGAGCAGCAATACTAAAACATTCCAATAACCAACATTATATATATAATATATATATATATATATATATATATATATATATATATATATATATATATATTCTCGATAGGATCGAGCATCTGTCAATGGCATCAACATTGCTCGATGGCATCGAGTGGTCTATTGATGGCATTAACAGACCCTTATTATTAATAAATTTAAAACATCAACAACAATCTCCACCATGTCTTAAATCTTCATCCATCATATCTCTTTATCAATCATCATCTCTAATTTTGTCTTCCATAATAACTCATTCATCATTTTTTGTGCACACTCCATCTTCCATTTACTCATTCGCTAAGTTTAGAAAAGTTACACAGAACTTGAACTTCTCTGTGGAAACCACCTTCATAAGCATGTCAGTCAGAATTATACTTGTGCGGATCTTCTCCAGAGTCACACTTCCTTCCTCAAACACCTATTGAATCAAATGATGACACACATCAATATGTTCAATACATGAGTGATAAACGGATTTTTTAGCCAAATTAATCGCGTTTTTGCCTTCAAAATTGACGGGTACAGTCTCCTGTTGAAGCCTCAACTGATTTATCATCCCCATCAACCAAACATCTTACTTTGACACTTTGTCACTGTCATATACTCAACTTTGGTTGTGGAAAGAGTCACCACAAATTGAAGCTTCGATATCCAACTGATCACTCCACCCGCTAATACAAATAGTAGCCGGAGGTCGACCTTCTATTATCCATACTTCCCACGCAATCTGAATCCACATAGTCCACTTGCTTGGCCCCTTATTTTTCAAATGTTAAGACGTAGTCCTGCGTACCTCGAATATATTGAAATATTCATTTCACTGCCTCTCAGTGTTGCTTGCTCAGGTTAAACATGTATCTACTAACAACATCCACCGTATGTGAAATATTTGGTCTTGTACAAACCACGGCATACATCAAGCTGTCAACTGCACTCAAATAAGGCACAGGAGAGATATCATGCTTTTCTTTATCTGTTTTATGACATTGCTCAAAAGATTGCTTAAAATGCGTCGCGCGTGGAACATTGACCGACTTTTCCTTATTCATCCCATACTTCATCAATACATTCTCAAGGTATTCTACCTAACGTAATCATAGTCTGCTCCTCTTCATGCAGCCTTTAGACCTTTCATCTCCAATATCCCTGATAGTTGAGTCTTCAGTGTGTCGATCTCAGACATGTTATGACTGACGATAAACATATCATCAACATATATACGATACTAAGATAATGAATTTATCATCACTCAGTGTCTTATAATAAACACAATAATCATACTCACTCTTGGTAAACCTCTAACTTATCATGAAATAATCAAATTTCTTATACCACTATGTACATGACTGTTTCAAACCTTACAACAACCTCTTTAACCTGCAAATTTTGTTCTCTAATCCTTTATTTCGAAACATTCTGGTTGCTTCATGTAAATTTGTCCTTCCAATTTTTCATAGAGAAAGTCAGTTTTCATATTCATCTGTTCCAGTTTAAAATTGTATTGGGCAACCAACGCCAATACAAGTCTGATAGATTCTTACTTCACTACTCACGTGAATATCTCCATGAAGTCCACTCATTATCTTTGAGCATATCTATTCGCTACTAATTTTGTCTTATACCTATCATGTTTTTTTTTAAGATCCAATTGCACCCGATCTAATACTCAGTTGCATTACCATTCTGATAATATCTTGAAATCATTGCATTCCAAGACTCCTCTAACCAGCATTTCATTGAAAACCCACCAGCACAACCACATGTGCAAATCTAACATACAAATGGATCCTTGCTCTTACTCGGGTGGTAGACTCTCGGGAGTTTCAACACCCGGTAAGGGTTAGTATCCATTGGTGGTGAAAGCCCACTACTGCGTGAGTGTGTGGTGGTGTGTGTGCGTGTGTAAAATAAAAATAATAAATAATAAATAATAAATAAAAAAAATTTAAAAAATAAATAAATAAAATAAAATAAAATTCTCACATACAAATGAATCAAAGCAGCTGCCCCAAAGAAATCAGATCCTAAGCCCAAATTAAAAACCAAGTAGTGTACCTTCTTCTAATATCCCAAATCCTTACCAGCTTTCAAAACCATGGGAAAAGTTTAAAAAAAAAAAAAAAAATCTAGTCAAACACATCCGGCGATGATCGAATTTCAGTCAAAGAGATTCTATTTGAGAATTTGATTGAACGCAAGGCAGGTGTGGCGGACATCACCAAGGTTGGCATAGAAGGTGATAAGCTTGGTTGAAGCCAGTTACAAGGAGGAAGGTATAGTCGCATAGAGGCGCTTGGCAAGGTGGGTTTCTCTGAGAGAGGAAGGGAAGGAAGAAGAGATAGATCTGAAGGAAACGGATTGACTACTCCCCTGCCACCAACCAGTGCTCTGTGGGCCCTACCATGATGTATGTGTTTCATCCATGCCGTCCATCTATTTTTCTATATCATTTTATGGTATGAGACCAAAAATGAGATATATCCCAATCTCAAGTGTACCACATTACAAGAAACAGTGTTTAATGAACGTGGACCATTAAAAACTTTTTGGGGAGCCACAAAAGTTTTGGATCAAGCTGATCTTTGTTTTTTTCCCTTCATCTGGGTCTGTATGACCTAATCAACAGATTGGATGTCAAATAAACAGTACACTGAGCCTTAGGAGGATTTAATGATGGATATTCAATCACTATTGTTTTCATGTGGTGTGGTCCTATGTACCTCTCATATTTTGGAATAAAGCCCTAAAATGATATGTAAAAATGGATGAACGGAATGGATGAAACACATACATCATGGTGGGGCCCACAGAGCACCGACCATCAGCCACCGGGCTGGTAGCAAGGGAGTAGCCAATCCATTTCCATCCGTTTCCAGATCTGAAAGGAAGGGGAGCGAGACGGAAACGGATTGGCTACTCCCCCTGACAGCAGCCCCGTGGCTGATGGTCGGTGATATGTGGGCCCCACAATGATGTATGTATTTCATCCATTCCGTTCATACATTTTTAGGGATCATTTTATGGCTTGGTCCCAAAAATGAGAGGTATATAAAACTCAGGTGGATCACCCCACATGAAAGCAATAGTGGTTGGATATTTATCATTAAAATCCTCCTAAGGCCCACTGTACTGTTTAGTTCACATCTAATATGTTGATTAGGTCATAGAGGCCCAGATGAAGGGAAAAAAAAAAAAAAAAAATCATCTTGATCTGAAACTTTTATGGCCACATAATGTTTTTTAATGGTCAACGCTCATTCAACACTGTTACATGTAATGTGGCCCACTTAAGATTGGGATATAACTCATTTTTGGTCTCATACTGTAAAATGATCTGTAATAATAGATGAACGGCATGGATGAAACACATACATCATGGTGGGTCCTAAGGAGCACTGACCACCAGCCATTGGCTGGTGTAGGGGAAGTAGCCAATCCGCGTCCAGCGAGACTCGCCACTGAAGTGACGTCACCAAGTTATGTGGGCCTCATCAAGATGTATGTTTTGTATCCACACCGTCCATATATTTTAAGAGATCATTTTAAGCATGCTACAAAGAATGAAGCAGATCCAAGGCTAGAGCGGACCCCACCAGAGAACAGTGGAGAGAGTAACACCCACCGTTGAAACCTTTCGAAGGTCCACCATGATGTTTATTTCAGATCCAACATGTTTATGTGCGCAAACATGAAAGAAGGGAAAACACAAATATCAACTTGATCGAACTATTTAACGGTGGGCGTCACTCTCCTAACTGTTTTATGTGGTGGAGTCCGCTAGAGATTTGGATCTGACTCATTCTTTCAGGACTCTATAAATGAATGGACGGTGTGGATACAAAACCACAAAAGTTGGTGACGTACACTTCAGTAGCAATTCTCGCTACTCAAGCTGTCAGTATCTAATCCGCGTCCGAGAGAGATGTGAAAGGGAGAGTTGGATCGAGCACCACCGACATGAGGGTGTTTTTTACTTTTGTTAGACCGAGTAGCACACGGCCTAAGAGCGTCTGACTTTTGCCACAAAATACGGTTATTAAATGAAAGTGTGCACCCAATTACTTCGAATTACTTGTATGCTACGTCTGAAATTTCGAAGTAGGCACCGATATCAACCATCACACTCACACTGAATATGGCAAGTCATTGCAGAATAAGCTTCTTCTTCTGCAACCGCTGCACGCGAGGCCCACCGGGATGTGCTTAAAAGGCATCTAACCAGTCCATCAGGGCCTCCAATCATAAAAGTTGGGCGCCCCAACTCCAGGATGGTCCAACCACATGAATCTGAAGGTTTTCTGTATATAGTGTGTGGCCAACGTAATTAACAATTGTATTAGCTTGATTTTTGGACATTTTATTATTACAGTGGAGCTTACATAATGCATAGGTTGGATGGCATATACAAAACACAGTGGGCCCACCAGAAAAAAAAATTAAAAAAAAAGCTTCATGTATATGTGGTGGCCCACGTAATGGTTGATCATCATGATTTATGAGGCTTCATATCTCCTTCTAAACAGGCTGGTTGTCATACGCATACTTAAGTGGGCCTAAGCACATCACTTGTAGAAAAAGCATATTCCAAAAGAGTCTGCCTCAAAAGTCTTACATTACATGCACCATGATGCCAAATAAAAACAAAAAATAAAAAAACACGTGGACCTCAGCACTAGGTTCATTTTAAATGACGTGTGGTCCACCTTATCTTTGATGGGTAGTGAGTTGGTGGCTCACCTTCCCCTTATAAGTAAAAGCCTTCTAATCGAAATGGTACATACAAAAAGGACTCGAGGGCTAGAGTAGAATCCCTCCATCTTCCACCATCCATCCATGGCGCCATCCATCGTCACAACATATGCAAAATTCACACTAGTATTGCTTATAGAAATTGTGGTGGGCCACTCCAACGCTGAAGGGAGGAGAATGAAGGAGACCAACATGGTGTTGTACTTGCAAGACTGGGTGGCTGGGCAGAATGTGACGGCCACTACGGTAGCCGGAATCAACGGCACCAAATCAGGCGTGCTAAGCTTCGGGACTATAACAGTGATCGACCATGCGCTAACTAAAGGCATTGATAGGCGATCAAAGCAGGTCGGACGAGCTCAAGGCATATATGTAGGTGCTGCGATGGATGGTAGCAGTCTACACTTTCTCTTCTCCATCGTCGTTACAAACGGCCAATACAAAGGCAGCACGCTAGAGATCCAAGGGCCGGATCCGATATTAGTAAAACAAAGGGAGGTGTCAGTGGTGTCGGGCACAGGCATGTTTCGCTATGGCAAAGGGTATGTCATTATACAGCGGGTCTACTTCGACCCGATCACACTCAATGCAGTTCTCAAGTTCAATGTAACTGTACGGTACCCTGTTAGTTCCGACATGCATGAATAAATACAACAACATTAGTGAAAATAAGATTAAATTTCCCTTAAGGATATACAACTCCCATATGCAATGCTAGGTTTTTTTTTTTTTTTTTTACACCCATTGGGTATGGTACATGCAACACGCCCGTGGAGAGAGAGGGAGAGAGAGAGAGAGAGAGAGAGAGAGAGAATCATTCAATTTCAGGCACTTGCATGAGGGGGAAAACACGTGTAAGAAATCTGGACCACTCATTATGTGGGTACATTGTGGGGAAAAAAAAAGGCGGCCCACTAATCAGGCCAGGCAGGTCAAACTAACATGAGAAAAATGATGCCAATTCAAATTCATTGTATATGTGTGAGGCTCACTGGATGTGTAGAGCACGTGTGGCATACGGCATGTTCATAACGTCCCCTACCTCATGAATCGTCGAGACCTCGTAATACATGCACCTTCTAGCTATACATGTGAAACGTCTCCTCTCCGCCCTCCTCTAAAATGATGGGCCACCTTTGAATCCGAACCCAACAAATTTTGAAGAGTGGCGATTCAATGAAGGAGCTTGCATAAGGGGGTGGAAGACACATAATATAAATCTGGGCATAAGGCACACATGTCAAAGATATAGACCATTCATTTGGCAGGGGAACACTATAAGCATGTGACAGACAAGAAATAATGTAGGTCCGCTAACTAAGCAACTCAAAATTGATGAGAAAAATCAGCAAGCAGTAAAAGAAAAAGGTCCAATAGTCCAATTTTAAAGTAGGTGTGGCTCGCTGTTACCGGCCATTATATTTGGTACATTTTAAGTGTTCTCAGTGTGGACGATGAATGGCTCAAATAGCTGATCTGTGTGTGCTGTATGCCCAGTTCTCTGATGAAGATTGACTTTCAGCACCCATTATGACTAGCTCTTTTTTCTTTTTTCTTTTTACACGCTCACCCACACAACTACAACTACATGGGCACTCCAACCCATGCCCTGAGCAATGTGTTGCAACCCAACTGTTATCATTAGCTCATACACGCTTTCCACCCCTAGAGAAGAGGAATCACATGCTCAATGCGAGTGTGTGCAAAAGTGCATTTGGCCCTTTGCTATGATGCATGGTGCTCAATATTCAGACATCCACACCATTGACTCCTTGAGCCCCACCCGTAGATGAAACAAGCACAAAAAGTAAAAGCACGGACTACCAATATTTTCATCAAGCCTCGGCCTCACACTAATGTACATGACACACGTGTGGAGATACTGGGATGGTTGGCCTGGTAGACCTCCAAATTGACAGGCACTAGCTCAATATCTGCAGTACTCACTAAGACCTAACCATTAACAATAAATTAGAGACACAACTTACAACTTTGTCAGACCTCTTTTCAGTTCATCAAAGTGGGGCCAAGAGTTCAGAGATCCAGACAACGGCTCTGATGGGCCTAGCAAGCCCATCAGATCAATGCTCTGGAGGAACAACTCATGATGCTGCTGCGGGCCAAACTGAATACTTTGATAAACCCACCCATGCTGGTTAGAATAGCTACACTGTCCCTGGTTGTTTTTTATATACTAGTGTCAAAATTCACTTAAAGACTTGTTCACCTCATAAAACAACAGCACAGGCAGACCCAAGCAATCCTTGCAGTCTAAAACCAAGAAAATCGCCAAAACACAAGCCAGATTAGATTTCTCCAAGTATGAAATAAAATCATCAGCACAAAATACCAGTAAAGAAGGAAGAAAAAAAAAAAAAGACAAAAAGATAAAAAGATAAAAGAAGGTGGCGTGAAGTAGCCTTATGTGTTCTTCTTGCTATCAGAGTGTGACAATCTCCGGTCAAGTGACTGCAGCTGGTTGCGAAGGTTTTGGTTGTCCTCCAGCAAACGGTCGTATTCAAGGAGGAAACCTTCAGACTGTTTCCTTAGAGCCATGGCATTAGCCTCTGCAGTCTTCGCCTCTTTGTCTCTTATTTCGGCTTCTGATTCCAGCTGCTTAACCTTTGCCCGCAGACTGGAAACTTCTTCCTCGAATGCTTTCTCGTCCAAGCCCCCACCTTTTCCACTTTCGCTCTTATCCCTGTTCTGCTTCTTTGCAGCCTCCATGCTTTTCCGTGTCATACGCAATTCCCTCATATAATGATGTAGCCGGTCAATTACTAGTGCAAGGAACAAGCAGTAACCTACACAAAATCACCAAAATTTACTTGGGATACACATCGGCAACAACAAAAGAGGAGCCATTGACTCAACAAGTGCAACTACAGCTTAAAAATAAAATAAAATAAAAAAGAACGACTGAGAGAGACATAAATTTTAGCTTGAACTAAAAGGAAGGTATTTCGCACGCACAAATTCCTATGGGAACATTTTTTCAAGATCTGAACAACTCATCCAACAGACCACGCTGTATGCGAGACATGGCCAAAAATTGTAAAATTTCCACAATCCCAGCCACTCAATTAGCATATGGCCCAAAAATGTGGGTGATCACAGTTCTACCTCAATTCAAGGGCTCAGGATCATCCAAGAGGCTGGAACTTTTGGGGCAAGGCCCATATTTGGTTTGGTCTGGAATTTTACACGTCAGCCTGGTGACCCATGGAAATGAGCAACTTGCTTTCAGCAAACATTTGTTGAGCTGATGTGAAATCCTAAATCATTCTCAGATAGAAAAAATCAGAAGTGGCTAATGTTAACAGAACAACAACCCACCCAATGTGTTCAGCAGTGGAATTTGTTCAACAAATAGATTTTCATGGAATCCTGCTGGGCTGCCCCTAATAGCAGGGACAAGGCTATAGTGATGAAATAGATTTTCATGGAAGTCCTCAGCAATCATCAAGTGCTAGCACACAACTTCAAACCATATCAGATGCAAAACAGGAACCGTGAAGACCAAGCCTTGCAAAAGTTCCTAAAGACTAAGTTTCTGAAACTCAAGAGACAAGTTTCCAAAATCTCAAGTCGTCAAGTTCACTTTCATATCAATATCTCTAACTATACTGCCTGAATTATCTCCAAAAGATTCGGTTATACTCCACAGCAGACCAGAACCCAGGTTCTCTTCCTATGATCAATATACCATACCTAATTCCATAATGCATGTCCATAGTCCATACTACCTGCTAGCTAGACCATCGGTCAGCTAATTTGCTTCCCCTTGAACATGTGATCCAAAAGTAAGTCAAAAACATCAAATGTTAGACAAATGCCGAAGAGGGAGAGATGGCACATTGATCCATCTAAACCATGTTAAGGGAACATTTGCATTGGATTACATGAGTAAATATTCTACTACTACTCCCACCAAAAAACAAAATCCATATTCATGAAGATGATGAGTGGTCAGCAGTCCTTCCCTAACCTCACCTAAGGGGAAAACAAATAGCAAGAACGCACACATCAGTCCCACATCAAAGCAGCTAAAAGATCTCAGAAAACCTTGGCTAAGCAACACAAAAAACTCTTCTTCTTTTGAAAGATGAAAATCTCTTATTGATATGCACAAGAAACAGCTAACTGTAGTCACCCTTCAACAATGTCAATGAAAATTTACTAAAGCACGTCTGATCACCCTCTCCAGTATCACCTCCACCTTGAAAGTTCCAAATTTTTTTTTGAAAGGTAACATTGTAAGACCCGAGGCCCCGAAATCTGGTTCGTACACTGGATAGCCGTTGGCTATAGGTCCATTGGCCCTGAGAAAGTTTTGACTTGATCATAATGTTATTCTATTATCGAGCCACAAGCTGCATTTCAACTCAATATCCGAATTTTAAGATGCGGACATAAAATTAAACAACTTGAGAAATGACACTTATGTCCTTATTTTATCTAGCGGAGCCCCACCATCGAGTTTTCAAAATCCGTTAGGTCCGAGAGCCTAACCGTTATGACCGTAGTCAAGTTACGGAGTTACTGGGGAAAACATGTCAATAGGACACCCGGATTGTAAGTTATTCATAGATATGCACATGTATATTTTGAGAAAATATACTCAAATGACCTCGATGTTTTTAAACTCCTTGGAATACGTTAGTTCAAATTACTTAAATAACATTGTTATATTGTTACCATAAGCCTACACTTCTCAAAAACATCACAAAACACCTCCCAAACATAAATATAAACATAAAAACACTCTTTGAATATCCCATTTCCAGCACTCTAGTTGAGATCGTGACAAACACTACCAGGGATTGAACCCTGGATCACTCACGCACACTACAGTCTCTACCAGCTCATCAAATGAGCGGGAGACAAATATTCTTATACAAATCCTCCAAAGAATTAATGTTGAAATGGGAACAAAATGTTCGTCTCAAATAATACTAGTTGTTGGACCTTTCAGTGCAAAAACCAACAGCTCTCATGGCAACAAAGAAAGACACTCCAACCCAAGGTTAAACTCCCTCATTCACAACATTGATTAGTAAACTGCTGTGGCTGTGAAATCCCTAAAGGGGCTCACTCATCCAAAGTAGGAGTCATCAATTTTTCTCATAGGGCTCTCTGAATGTTGCCCCCTTGCCTTGTGATGATCACCCCAAAAAGTCCCACTGAAGGTGTTGAATGACTCGGCGCTTATCCTCCCTCTATGAGGATAAATTGCTCCCCGGACTCCTGTCATGAGGATAAACTACATCTTGCCAGTATTTGCAACCAATGTCCCACCATCCAATCCAGCCTCTCCATACAAGGATAAACCATATTACATCCTTGTGCATGTTGCACATTGCCCGGCAAGTGTATGCAACCCTGGAAATCATCAGTCTCCCTGTAAGAGGATTGAGTGCATCCAAGCATCATGGTAGTGACCCTTGTCCCAACAGCGCATCGCACTCCACACAAATAATCTGCCTAAACTGCCTAATGATTGCAACAATCCCGCTAGATGTTTTATGCATCCTCCCTGCATGAGTATAAACTACACCATGCATTATGCACCCGTGTGCAAGGCACCTCGCCCAACCCCACTGGTACATCATCAACCTCCCTGCATGAAGATAAACTACATTATGCACCTGTGTGCAAGGCAACTTCCCTTGCAAGTACTTCTTCATCAACCTCATGGCACGAGTATAAACTGCATCACATCCTCGCCTGCTGAGTACCTTGCCCCAAAGGTTTGTGTCATCGACCTCCCTGTATGAGGATAAACTGCATCACATACTGGCGCATGTGATGCATCACCCAACAGGCAAAGCTTGCAGTCTACCATCACCTAAGAAGTCCCACTGAGCATTTAGCACCGCTTGGCACTCAGCCTCCTCGCACGAGGATAAACTGCATTGAACACCTGTGCATGGAACACTACCCCATTGGTACACCTTCAGCCTCCTTGCATGAGGATAAACTACATTGAACACCTATGTGTGTAGCACTTCAACCCACAAGTACATCCTCAACCTCCCTGATCAGGGATAAACTACATTGAGCACGTGTGTGCATGACACTGCCTCACAGGTACCTCTATCAGCCTCCTTACCAGAAGGATAGAACTACCCTCCTACAAAAAGAGGAAACTGCACTAATGTCCCACTGGATGTATGGTGATTGACTCATCAACCTCCCAGCATAGGGATAAACTACATCCAATACTTCCCACCCTCCAAGCATGAGGATAATCTACATTTCAACCTCCCTAAACAATGTGAAATTGTTTGGGCCTCTCCCATTGGCGTGTTGAGGCCTTTTTGATAGCATTGAAGCTGACCATGGGCCAAGGTTTGTGTCGAACCATGAAGCAAGTTTTGGACCTGCCATCTTCACATCAAATTAAGAAGCAGGCATTGAGATCATGCACCAGGCGTTTACCCCAGAAATATCCCCAGCCTCCAACTTCAACTGCTCCTGGCGTAAAAAATGTAAAGTACTATGGGCATCAACACCGTGTTTAGGAGTAGAGGGGTATTGTCCAGGGGACACATACATCACAATTTTCAGCCAATCACCACTTGTCACGTGTCCTATCAGAGCATTGAGAACACTACGTGTTCCTTAACCCCTTCAAATCTATATATACCCCATAGGGGGGTCACATTCAGGGGATAGTTGAATCAGCCCCTTTCTAGCTCCTTTCCCTACTGTCGTTCTATGGTAAGAGTGGAGCCTCCTGGCTGCCCTACAAAATCTGTAGGAGTGCGCCAGCATCCCACACCCTCCTGGGTCTTGACGCCCTCCCAGTGACCTATCAGTGCCAATCTGACTCATGGTTTGTACCATGGTCAAGAGCTCATGCTTCTGCGAGTGCCATGCACCTAGTGTACTATTAGGTCACCAAATGACATCTCGACACCAATCTGACTCATGGTTCAAACCATAGTCAAGAGCTAATGTTCACATTGCTGTGAATGCACCACACCCAGCATACTAGAAGGCACTCCGAGTGACCTCTTGATGCCAATATGACTCATGGTTGGAATCATTGTCAAGAGTTCACAGCTTTACACATGCACTGCACACAGAAAGTAGGAGTTCACACCCGACCACCAACACATGGCTAGCCAAGGCATCCTACGACCCTCAGTGTCCTCTCGGTGCCAATTTGACCTATTGTTCATGCCATAGTCATAAGCCTATCCACTAAAAGTGCGCCACACCCGGCACGTGGACCATCACATACGATCAGGCAACTCACAGCCATATAAGATCAGCGGTCCACCATGCTCTATATCTGATGGACATTGTTGCACTCAACAATCCATCTTCGGAAGTCCCAACCAGGTTACCGCTAATACCCATGGGCCATCTCCTCCATTTCTCTATTGGATCAACATCCAAGAGCATCAAACATTATCCCACCAACGGCTCATGACAAAATACAGCCAAACGATGATGGGGACATCACGCGCGCACACACACGCACGCCGCCCCCCTACGCACCGTACACTAGGAGGAGGGCCCCACTGTCGATCTGGATTGATAACGACGTCCAGAGAGGGCCTCCTAATTAGAAGACGGAGTTTTGGTTCGTTGGAGTGGGCCCGATAGTCAAGTAAAGCCCATCATGGAATCTCATGATCATGGCCTACTAATCTGATTGATCTCATATTTTAGGTTTTGCTTAATAATGTTATTTAGAATATCATGGAAGAATTAGATTTCTTTAATTAGTTTTTATTTTGGTTTACTTCATTGCCAAGTAATAGGTTGCGCACATGGCGCGAGTTTGGGGTATAGGTTTTTTTCTTATAAATAGGCACCCCTTGTAGCTTTTCTACTCATTGAAGATTAATAAAAAATTCCTGCGTTTTTTTTCTACTCCTCTGAGTTCCTGAGTTGTGGAAAAATCCAATTGGGTGTGAAGCCCTCCCTTCATCGAAGGGCTAACTACCGTGGTACGAAGCCACATCTATCCCAATCCGTCCCTATCGCCTATCATCCATACTTCTCACCTTGTAAAGTCATCCTCGCCTTGAATCTATCAGTTTTTGCAGCAGATCTTCTCCCTACAGCCAGTTTCCAGAATCTGGCCCTGCAGAAGGGCTGAAACTTCGGCAGAGCATCACGCACAGCCCGTAGCTCGGATCGACCCGAAACTTGGGGGGCTTGGAGCCCACCCCTGGCCAACCAAAGCCAATAAGTTAGTTTCCAGGTGTGGGACCCCCTCGCACGTGCGGCCAGGCCCCTGCGCACATGCGTCAGGCCTGGCCCGCTATCCGCACGCGGGAACTGTCTTCCGATTCAGGTTTTCTTCTTATTTTACCCTCTCATACATATTTTTTTATAAACCCTAACCCTATATTGCATTATCCTTAATTTATTTGCCCATTTTCTCACCCTAGGGTTCCTTGAATTGAAATTGGTGAATCCCTTGGATTAGGGACTGATTGTTGTGCATGTGTGGATGATTATTACTTATCTTTGAGCATTGTTTGGTTTATAATTTTTTACAGATCCAGCCCTAGCCTGTGTAGGCCTGGACCCGTGCAAATTCCCCTTGTTTGAATGCTTGAGCTTTTGTGTAGGATGTGGAATTAATATGGATTGTTTTGAATTAGTATGATCTAAAGCCTGAGATCTTGCATATCATATTTAATTTTCATATTCTACATCAAATTTGGTATCAGAGCTTAGGGTTCTTATAGGGAATGCATCACATGTTTAGGGTTTAGTTTGTTTATGTCCATCATACATCAAGTCTCATCACATATAGCTATTTAGAGATCCATAAATCCTAATATTAGTTGCTGAAATTTCTGTTATCAGGAAGCCAGCCATTCACATTGCTGTAACTTTCTATTACTCCCTTATCTTGACAACTATATTGCTGGATTTTAGTAGCATTGCATAGTTTTTCTCATATAGAGTCTCATAGGATCATTTAGTCCAATCTAGCTGCATATAGTCGTAATAGAAGGTCCTTAAGTTAATAGTTGCATGCCCATGCGTACGGGTCGTGGTTTTGGTTCGCACCCTACACTAAACATGGAGCAACTACAAAAATCAGTGAACAAGTTAACCCAGGAGGTTGATTCTTTGAGTAAGCACTTGGAACAACGCATAGATCAACGCCTTGACCAATTTAATGATTAACGCAAACCCCACCATTGGGGAAGATGTCCAATCTCAGGCGGTGGTCAGGAGGTTAGACCAAGGACTGAAGGCGACCAAGGAGTTGGTCATGGGCGCGCACCTGTGCACCCACCCCGCGAGGGACTTCATGACCAATATGACCAAGATGCGCAACTCTTTAAGGGAGTTAGAGTAGATGCCCCTACGTTTGATGGCCACTTGGACCCTAAAGCCTTTTTAGATTGGTTGGTGGATATGGACCACTATTTTGAGTAGTATGACATGTCGGATGCTCGTCGAGTCCGATTCGCCAAGATGAAGCTTGTGGGTCAAGCAAAGAGGTAGATGCTCCTACGTTTGATGGCGACTTGGACCCTAAAGCCTTTTTAGATTGGTTGGCGGATATGGACCACTATTTTGAGTGGTATGACATGTCGGATGCTCGTCGAGTCCAATTCGCTAAGATGAAGCTTGTGGGTTAAGCAAAGAGGTTTTGGGCGATAGTAGAGCGAAAGAAAGAAAGAACGAGAAAGCTCCCAATAATCCATTGGAAAGAGATGAAAGAAACGCTTAAAGAGAAGTGCTTTCCTTTCTCTTATCGCTTCCGGTTGATTGAGGATGGCAGTCTCTTGGACAGGGTTCCATGAGCGTTGCTGAATACATTTGAGAAGTTCGAAGAGTACTTAACCCGTTTTGAGATTGATGAGGACCCCGTACTCACCCTTGCTCGATTTAAAATGGGCCTCCGTTCTAACATTAGAAGAGAATTGCTCGCCAAAGACAAAGACACTATTGAACAGTTGTATCAAGTGGTGTTAGAGGTTGAGCAATACCTCAAAGCATCTGTAGGAAGGCGGTTTGACTTTCGCGATTCTAGTGCTAAGGTCAACCCTTCTGGGGCTAAACCTAAAATTGGATACCAAAACAAACCTTCCAACAGTTCTCAGTCCAGGCCCAAGGATGATAAGGGTAAAGAGATTGTCGGGTCTAGCTCGCGTAGAAGTGGAGCAACTAGGTGTTTTAGGTGTCAGGGGTTTGGTCACTTTGCCCACCAGTGCGGCACGAGAGATAGCACCAAGGTGCTCCTTATTGATGGGCAAGTAGAAGTAGTGCCCCCAGAGAGTGACGGCGAGGAGGAAGAATATGAGCCAGTATAAACCCCTAGTGATGAGGAAGAGGGAGCGCAGGAGTCTGCGACCCTCGCAGTTCTGCGTTGCGCCTTTGCTCAAGCCAAGAACACTGACGATTGGCGCCGCAACACGATCTTCTATACTTATGCAAAATGTGGGGAAAAGAGCTGTAAGATGATCGTGGATAGTGGTAGTTGTGCCAACGTGGCATTAACTAGCACTGTGAGCCGTTTGGGCTTGAAGCTTGAAGCCCATCCTCAAACCTATAAAGTGTCATTGGTTGATGAAACTTCCATTCTAGTCTCGCACCGTTATCTCGTTCTTATTCAGTTTGGATCATATAAAGACACTTTAATGTAATGTTGTTCCCGTGGATGTTGGCCATATCATTTTGGGTAGACCGTGACTCTATGACAGGGATGTTACCATATTTGGTAGTTCAAATGTGTGTACATTCTGGTTCGAGGACAAGAAGGTCAAGCTAAATCCACTGCCACCCAAGAACACAACTGGAAAGGAGTCCGTCACACAATGTTGCGAACGGATCAAAAGAATTGAAGGAATCGAAGTCCAAGTCCAAACCACTCCATACTCTAAATGCCAAGGACTTTGAGCGAGAAACGGATGCGGATTCGATAGTATACGCCCTTGTGGCTATGGAGAGTGTACCAGAGGCTAGTGTAGAGTTACGTGCTGAGGCCATTCAGGTAGTACATGAGTTTCGTGATGTCTTTCCTGATGATCTACCGAATGAGCTTCCCCCTATGAGGGATATACAGCATACCATTGATTTAATCCCTAGCGACTCTACTAAACCTCCCGCATTATAGAATGAACCCAAATGAGCACGCTGAGTTGAAGAGGCAGATTGACGAGCTCCTAGAGAAGGGTTTCATTTGAGAGAGCATGAGCCCGTGTGTCGTGCCCGCCCTTCTTACACTTAAGAAGGATGGCACATGGAGGATGTGTGTTGATAATATGGTCATCAACAAAATCACAGTCAAGTATCGGTTTCCCATATCGCGTCTTGATGACATGCTGGATATGATGGTCAATGCTACTATCTTCTCAAAATTTGACCTCAAAAGTGGTTATCACCAAATCCGTGTACGCCCTCGTGATGAGTGGAAAACAACCTTCAAGACGAAGGATGAGCTATACGAGTGGCTAGTTATGCCTTTTGGGTTAACTAACGCCCCAAGCACTTTCATGTGTGTGATGACCCAAGTGTTGAAGCCCTTCATGGGAAAGTTTCTGGTCGTATACTTTGATGATATCTTGATTTATGGTATGACCAAGGAGCAACACCTCAACCACTTGAGGCAGGTTTGTGGGATCCTTAGGGCCAAAAAGTTGTACACCAACCTAAAGAAGTGTGCGTTTTTGTCTAATACTGTGATCTTCTTAAGTTTTATTATGTCAGCTGAGGGCGTATCGGCGGATCCCAAGAAGGTCAAGGCCATCGTCAATTAGCCTGAACCCCGCATTATTCATGAGGTACGCAGCTTTCACGGCTTAGCTACCTTCTATAGGCGATTCATTCGAGGTTTCAGTTCCCTTATGGCTCTCATCACGGACTGCATAAAATTATTTTTTTTTTTTTTTAAAAAAAAAAAAGAGTTTCAATGGACTAAGGCAGCTTCGAAGGCCTTCAAGGAGATAAAGGTAAGGATGACCGAAGCTCCAGTCACGCGACTTGCAGATTTTTCAAAAGCTTTTGAAGTCGCATGTGGTGCATCAAGAGTTGGCATAGGAGGAGTACTTGTCAGGAAGGGCACCCTGTCGCCTTTTTTAGTGAGAAACTGAATGAGACGAAACAAAGATATTCTACCTATGATAAATAATTCTATGCAGTAGTGCAATCACTGCGCCATTAGCGTCATTACCTATTGCCGCAAGAATTTGTCTTATTCTCAGATGACGAGGCCTTGAGATATCTGAACTCAGAATAAATTAAACCCTAGGCATGCCAAGTGGGTTCAATTCCTTCAAGAGTACACTTTTGTGCTTAAGCACAAGGCCGGTGTAGAGAATAAATCTACCAACGCGTTGAGTCGTCGAGTCACATTACTCAATTCCATGAGTGTCGAAGTCACAGGCCTCAAGCGCATCAAATAAGAGTATTCTGAGTGTCCAGATTTTAGAGTTGTGTATACGTTGTTGTTAGAGAGTCCTTCAGGAGCTAGCAATGAGTACTTGATTTTAGACGGGTATTTGTTTACGAGTGACCGCTTGTGCATACCACGCACCTCCCTCTACAATTTTCTCGTATGGGAGTTACATTTAGGAGGGGTTGCGGGTCATTTCGGTCGAGACAAGACCATTACCCTAGTGGAGGATAGATTTCATTGGTCAAGCCTCAAGCGAGACGTGACCAAAATTATATGGCAATGTCGTACTTGTCAACTGGCAAAACAAAGGAAACAAAACACGGGATTATACACACTTTTGCCAGTCCTATTCATCCATTGGCAAGACATCAGTATGGACTTCGTGCTTGGACTCCCCAAGACTATTCGAAAACACGATTCCATATTGTCATGGACCGTTTTTTTAAAATGACCCACTTCGTTCCTTGTTCTAAGACTTTCGATGCATCTCATATTGCCAAGTTATTCTTTAGTGAGATCGTCAAACTACATGGATTATCAAAAACCATAGTGTCTGACCATAACGTGCAATTCATAAGTTACTTTTGGAAGACACTATAGCGCATAATGAATACTAGGCTCCAATTTTCTTCTACCTACCACCCTCAGACTAATGGTCAGACTGAGGTGGTTAATAGGAGCCTAGGAAGTTTGCTCAGATGTTTAGTAGGGGAGCATACCAGGACACGGGACGCCGTACTACCCATAGCCGAGTTTGCATTCAATAGTTCTATCAATAGGTCCACAGGTCTAAGTCCTTTTGAAGTCGTTATTGGTTATAAACCTAGGAAGCATATTGATCTTTTCCCTATGTCATTGTCCCATAAGCCATCAGAGTGCAGAGTCTTTTGTGCATCACATTCATGCATTACATCAAGAAATCAGGCGAAAGATCAATACTAGTAATGAGCATTACAAATTTTCTGCAGAACAGCATAAACGTTTCAAGGAATTCAATGTAGGAGACTCTGTGATGGTCCGCATTAGGCCCGAGCGGTATCCTCAGGGGATCATTCGTAAATTACACGCACGTAGCACTGGACCCTTCAAAGTTATAAAACGAAACGGTCCCAATGCATATTTGGTAGATCTTCCACCTTCCATAGGAATTAGTTCCACATTCAATGTGAAGGATCTAATTGCTTTTCAGGGGACCCCTGATACTTTGTCCAGCCCTTCGCCCACCCATCCTGATTCCCCAGATTTGTCCCTTAATACATGGCATCTTCCCGACTTTTCTTCACAGCCTCTACCTGTCATACCTAACCTTCACACACCCAAAGAGGTAATAGAGGATATCCTGAACCATCAAATAGTTTCAACATCAGACGGCGGGTTTCAGAAGTACCTGGTTAAGTGGAAGTCACGCCCGGCTTCAGACGGCACGTGGCTCACTGAGGAGGAGCTTCAGAGACTTGATCCTGACATCTTGGAGCGGTTTAGGAATTTTGTTTCGCCAGTGGCGAAATCTTCGCAGCCGGGGCCTGGGGAGAGTTGATGGGGACATCACGCGCACACGCACACGCACGTCGCCCCCTACGCACGTACGCCAAGAGGAGAGCCCCACCGTCGATCTAGATCAATGACGACGTCCAGGGAGGGCCTTCTAGTTAGAAGACGGAGTTTTGATTCGTTGGAGTGGGCCCGATAGTCAAGTAAAGCCCATCGTGGGATCTCATGATCGTGGCCCACTAGTCTGATTGATTTCATCTTTTAGGTTTTGCTTAATGATGTTATTTAGAATATCATGGACGGATTAGATTTCTTTAATTAGTTTTTATTTTGGTTTACTTCATCGTCAAGTAATAGGTTGCGCACATGGCGCGAGTTTGGGGTATAGATTTTTTCTTATAAATAGGCAACCCTTATAGCTTTTTAACTCATTGAAGATTAATAAAAAATTCCTACATTTTTTTTTCTACTCCTCTGAGTTCCTAAGTTGTGGAAAAATCTAATTGGGTGCGAAGCCCTCCCTTCATCGAAAGGCTAACTACTGTGGTGCGAAGCCACATCTATCTCAATCCGCCCCTATCGCCTATCATCCATACTTCTCACCTTCTACAGCCATCCTCGCCTCGAATCCATCAGTTTTTGCAGCAGATCTTCTCCCTACAGCCAGTCTCCAGAATTTGGCCCTGCAGGAGGGCTGAAACTTCGGCGAAGCACCACGCACAGCCCGTAGTTCAGATCGACCCAAAACTTGGGGGGTTTGGAACCCACCCCTGGCCAACCAGAGCCAAGGAGTCGGTTTCCAGGTGTGGGACCCCCTCGCACGTGCGTCAGGCCTGGCTCGCTGTCCGCGGCGGGAACTGTCTTTCGGTTAAGGTTTTCTTCTTATTTTACCCTCTCATACCTGTTTTTTTTTATAAAACCTAACCCTAGATTGCATTATCCTTAATTTATTTGCCCATTTTCACACCCTAGGGTTCCTTAAATTGAAATTGGTGAATCTCTTGAATTAGGGACTGATTGTTGTGCATGTATGGATGATTATTACTTATCTTTGAGCATCGTTTGGTATATAATTTTTTACAGATCCAGCCCTAGCCTGTGTAGGTCTGGACCCACACAGATTCCCCTTGTTTGAATGCTTGAGCTTTTGTGTAGGACGTGGAATTAATATGGATTGTTTTGAATTAGTATGATCTAAAGCCTGATATCTTGCATATCATATTTAATTTTCATATTCTACATCGAACAAGATGCTATCCACAGCTAGAGGCACTTAATACTTCATGTGGATAGGAGTCCCCAAGCTTCATAGCTAAATAGAGTCAATGTTTTAAATAGCTAATGCTGCGTGGCGTAGCTTAGACTTAGCACAATGTAGCTTGTGATTTAAATCAGTTCAAGCCACACAACAAGCCACGCAACCCACTATGTAGCCTCCTCTACACGCTACATGGCATCCACTACATGTTATAACAGTAAAAGCAATTAATGTCTACAATTGTCTCTCACATTTTGCTATTTTTACTAAAAATTTATTAATGTTTTCATTGATTTTAGTGGAATGATATCAGCGACAGTATTAAATCAGTTAATACTGATTTAAATCAGTTCAATTTCTCCGGGAAGAAAAAAAAAAGTATTACATCAGTCCATTGCTTTTTTTTTAAGTTAACAAAAAGTATATTATAAACAAGCGTCAAAAAGGCAAAAAAAAAAAAAACTGTACAGAGGAAGGGTGAGAAACCACCCAAACTAATTACATGATAAAAGAATAATCAATTTCCCCTCCCAAGCACAAAACCCATTCAATTTACCAAGCCTCTTTCTTTCGAGACGACCCTCCCCATAGAGTGGCTCAAATTCCTAAAGCATCTTCCATTCCTTTCTTCCCAAATAGCCCAAACCTTGCCAAGAGACACAAATGCCAAAGGACTTTCAAATCCTCTTTGAGTTCCACCCTGTGCCAAGACAAAAAGAATAGATCAATGGGGTTTAGGCAAACCCATGTAACCCGGAACGTGGATAGGATGCCATTCCACAAAAAGGAGGTTGTGGAGCAATGCATAAAGGGATGACTAATCAATTCCAAATCAGCCATACACATTAGACAAACATTTGGGAGAACCATTCCCCGCTTCCAGAGGTTTTCCACTATCAAAACTTTGCCCCGGCCTACCAACCATGCAAACGCCACAACTTTCAAAGGAGCACCATATGACCTTGGTAGCAAACACGCCACTAGAGGGTTTCCCAATACCTCGGGCTTGAAGCATCTTATAGAAGGATCGAACCGAGAAGCATCCCTACTTGTCCAACGGCCAACACATCTTATCCTTTTCACCAATAGATGGATAGCAATGTGTAATATGATCCAACAGGGAGCTCAATTCCCCACCTCTTCTTCGGACATGAAGAGCCGACAAGGAGGGATCCAAACTACATTGTTTCTGCTTCGAAAGAAGCAACATCCCACCTTGTCTTTAGACATGAAGATGTATTTGTTTTTTGCGGTCCAACATTTTGCTCAAAGCCTCGACCACCACCACAAAAAGGAGAGGGGATAGGGGGTCTCCTTGTCTCAATCCACACGAGGATTGAAAAAAGCCTTTAGAACCATTGACTAGGACCAAGAATCTGGGTGACCTCATACTATAACAACCCTTTTTTTTACCATATAAGACCCTGACCTATTAAGAGTAATAATTTGATTTTGTATTTAATAACAAAAACCAAGAACTTAACCCAATGGTAGACGTAGTCTCAGTGGTAGGAGAGGTCAGAGGATAGAGTCTTAACCCCGAAGTATTTAACTTTTTGCAAAATTTTACAAAACCCCAGTGAAATCTTTTAAATCCAAGGCTCTCTCTATTTAAAGGGGGGAACTGCAGAAACCTTAAAACCCTAAAAACTTAAGAGGGGATAGGGGGTCTCCTTGTCTCAATCCACGCGAGGTTTGAAAAAAGCCTTTAGGTGAACCGTTGACTAGGACCAAGAATCTGGGTGACCTCATATTATAACGACACTTTTTTTTAACCATATAAGACCCTGACCTATTAAGAGTAATAATTTGATTTTGTAATTAATAACAAAAACCAAGCACTTAACCCAATGGTAGAGGTAGTCTCAGTGGTAGGAGAGGTCAGAGGATCGAGTCTTAACCCCGCGGTATTTAACTTTTTGCAAAAATTTACAAAACCCCAGTGGAATCTTTTAAATCCAGGGCTCTTTCTCTATTTAAATGGGGGGAACTGCAGAAAATTTCTGCAGAAACCTTAAAACCCTAAAAACTTAAGAGCAGATGAAAAGAGAGAAGCTCTGTGAAGAAGAAAACTTCGCCGATAAGTCCCTAACCATTTTCCTTTCTAAATTTTTTTGCATTTTGGTTCTAAAAACCTAGATCTAAACAACGAACGAGGTGGATCGACCTCACGTCCATTGTTTTGATCTATGGAGAGATCTAAGAGGAAAGGAAGAAGGCTTTGCGCAGAGTTAGTGTCACAGAGATCGGGTGGGCAATCCAGCCATGTTGGTCCAAATCTATCTGAATCAGAGAATTAGAAAGACTAAACAATACCATGACCTTAATTCTGGAAGTGATCTGACTGTTAGATTGCCCACAGTGATCTATAGGTAGTGTTGTTAACGATAATATATTTTCCAGAATGGTTCCGATTAACGGTTGTATATTCTGAATATTTCATATCCGAACGATCCATTGGTTTTTCCCAATTTATCGATGGAGAAATCATTGGATGGTTTAGACCTAACCCCTGTATTGCTTGAATCCCTAAAATTCAGAGTTAGAGAAAAAACCCTAAAATTTTCGGAAATTGGATTGTGTTTCGGAACCCAGCCGACTTCGGTCGATCGGTCAAAGCAGGTGTTCGATCGATCAAAGCAAGTGTTCAATATGGCTAAAATGCATGTGATCAAATGGGTAATTGCATTAAAGGTTATTGCCCATTTCCCTAATAGTTTTTTTCAGAAAATTATCAATGTAAAATAATAAATAAATAAATAAAAAGTTTTCTCTAAAGGAATATAATTAGGGGTGTACACTGAGTCGAACCGAGTCGAGCTGGCCTCAGCTCGACTCGGCTCGGCCACTAGCTAACCCCAGCTCGAACTCAACTCGGCTCGGCTCGGTCCTCGAGCCTGACTGGCTAGCTCAGCTCAATTCGGTCAGCAGCTCGGGCCAGTTTGAGCCCAGTTCGAGCCAAAATCGAGCCTCTGCGGCATTTTCACAACCACATGCAATGCACTTTCAATTTCTCACTGTATGTAAAATAGCAGTGGTTGTGTACAAGTATTTCATCAAACACCTTATAGGCAACATCAAAAACAAGGAAAAATGGTATTTGTTTCATATACATACCTTCCTTACCACTAGCCGACACTTCGTTGAGTCATTTCATCAAACACTTGGTGAGCAACATCAATATCAGAGTAACCGAGTCACCGAACTAGTTCAATCCGAGTCGAGTCGAGCTCGGGCAAGCTCGAACTCGATTCGAAACTTTTTCAAGCTCAAAGAATCAACTCGACTCAACTTGAACTCAATTTCGAACCGAGTCGAATCGAGCTTTTTTTAGTCAAGTTGAGCAAGGTAACCGAGCTAACTCAGTTCGTGTACAGCCCTAAATATTATTAGTGGCTTGTGAGTGGATTGTGGCATGCCGCTGCTAGGAATGTACAAGCCCCACAACTCAATAGAACTCCAATGACAGAAATTTGTATCAAATTTGGATGCTCCTCCTGTGATGTGATTATTTCCATAGGTAAGAAAACTCACACAAATTTGGTCACACCTATCTAAGGCCCTATCCTTGGTAAGTGAATAAGCATTCATTTCCCTTCTTGCCGCCTCAATCCAAGTCCTTTTAAATCTTCCTCTCATCCTCATTTTAGGCCCTTTAACCTTGATCAATGTATCCCTCCTTACTAGAGCCTTCTTTAGTCTTTGTTGCATAAGATTGAACCATCTCAATCCACTCTCTGTCATTATCCCTTATTGGGCAACTCCACTACTGTGAATGACCTCATTCTCAATTCTACAATTCCTAGTCTTCCCGCATATTCATCTGAACATACTCATTTCTGCAACAACCTCTAGTCACGTAGCTTTCTAACTGCAAAACACTTACTTCACATAGCATAGCTGGTCTTTCTAAAATAGATATATGGATTATGTTCAAATGTTACATTTGTCCTATATTAATACAGAAACAAATTATATTCAGGTTAACTTTCCTTGGTTCCACATTCCACAGAGGACCAAAAAAAAAAAAAAAGAAGACCTGACCCAAATCAAACCTTCATTCTTAAAGATATGATCGGCTTTAGTTGATTTTTCTTTTTCTTTTTTTTCCTTCTTCTTTTGAAGATTGGCTTTAGTTGAATCTTATCGCCAACCAATTAAGATTGGATGTCTATGGCAAGTAAGGTCGCAGGTACCCTCCTTTATTCATCAAGAAGGGAGTGGAGCCCGCTTGCTTTGACTATTTAGAGGGGAACAGGTGACCTGCAGCTCAGTTGGATGGCTCCCAATTCCTCAATCTTAAGGTCGTCCAGACCAAAATCTAAAAGAGATTCACCAGGTGAAATCTCAATACAAGTGTTCCCACCAGATCATTCCCCAAATAAATCAAGAATCATCAAACTTCACCCTATCCTCTCAAGATTAATTTTAAGAATGTTGATTTCATCGTGAACTTGGCTAAAGACATTAGTGTTCGACTGCACCGAGTCTGCATTGGTAGACAGTGTTGGATAAATTGGAACAATTCATCTCATAAATCAGAAATGACCAGATTGCAGTTACCTTCCATTCTATTCATTTTGACAGACAAGACTCCAAATTGCAATTACGCTGTTCTTGTTGAATCAGGGGTTAACAGTACAAATCCCAAAGGTAATTCCAATTTGATCATTTCCTCTCCATCAAACGCAATTCCATTCAATTCAATTCAATTCAACTACAGTGATTTTATTATTAACCTACAGTGATTTTATTATTAAACTTCCATCTGAAATCTAGGACTGTCCAAGATCTCACCATTGCTAAAACCCTAAAACGAAATGCAGATCATCCAGGACCTACCAATCTCTAAAACCCTAAAATCCATTCCTCATTCATTTCCAAAAGATTAAAACAACCGAAATCAGACAACCAGTTCCACACAATTCAGCTCCCAAAAAAGAAGTACAAAACAAGAAGTGGAAACATAAGCAGGAAAGCATGGAAATAATACCCATCAGCGACGCCTCTAGGAGATGCCTGCCCATGAGAATCTCATCCGTGGGGGTGATGGCGCCAGCTTCGTTGGTTCGCTTCTGTATGTTCACAATGCTGTAGACGGTTGAAACGAACACGATGAAGACCGTGGCGGAGATCGTCTTCACCATCACGGGCCCGCGCCCGCGCTTGACCCGATCCAACCCCATGATCGCCAATTTCCGAAGCGGGGTCTTCACTAAGAGGAGCACGATCAGGGCCGCTTCGGCGAATAGGAGACTGAAAAGCAGATTAATCATCTCTTCTTCTTCTTCTTGATCTGATTCAGAGAGAGAGAGAGGGGAGGGAGAGAATTGTTAGAGAGTTTAAGAGTAGGGGTGATGAAGGATGGGAGAGGATTTAAGGGTGGATGGGAGGTGGAAAGGTGTGGGGCCCACCGTGGTGGGGTTTGACCATTCTCTACCTTTTGGGAGGACAGAAAGGGGAGTGGAATTATGAGGAATGGTGGAGGAAGGGAGAGGAGAGAGAGGAGAGGAAAAGGAGAAAATCAGCTGAGGATGTTTTCACGTTGGTTTTGCTGGGGTGGCGATCGACTTGTTTTCTTGGGACACTACACCGCCTTGAATCGTTCCACCGCTGGGGACCCAAGGATTTGAAAGGTGATTCGCGCGAGGATCGAAGATGTGATCTTGACGACACGTGCGATTCGCTCAAGGTTGCGCCCGTTGATCATGGGGAGCGGATTAGATGATACCCAAATCCACCAGAGTCGGTGGGACACCTGGCTGTGGGCTAACAGTGACGTCCAACTGTTTTGAAAGCTCATTTTAGGGCATGATCGTAAAACTGAAGCAGATTCAAATCTTATGTGTACCATACCACAAGGAAACAGTAATGATTGAATCCCCACCATGTAAAAAATCATGAGACCACCGGAATGTTTATTTGCCATCCAACCTGTTGATAAGGTCACAAAGAGCTGGATGAAGAGACCACACAAATATCAGCTACATCCAAAAATTTTGTGGCCGACAAGAAGTTTTTAATAATTGATTACCACTGTTTGGGTAGTATGGTCCACCTGAGATTTGGATCTGCTTCATTTATTTTTTGGATCATGCCCTAAAATGAGTTTCCAATAATAAGGCTAGATAGCGTGGATGTAGTCATATACACCACAGTGGACCCCACCCACCTCGGTATATCCGGGGTCTCAAGTAATACGGATGAGCTACTGATTTGTTGAGTAGCCGGACTAAGTGACGTTACCAAGTTCGGGCCCACCATGATGTATGGGTTGTATCCATCAATCCATCCATTTGAGAGATCGTTTTTGGGCATGATACAAAGATTCAAAGCTGGAGTGGACCCCGGCACAAAAAACAGTGGAGACAGTGACTGCCCACTGTTGAAACATATCTAAGGTCAACTATGATGTTTATTTGAGATCCAACCCGTTCATGTGTTAACGTAGACATGAAAGGAGTGAAAACACAAATATCAGCATGGTCGAAAACTTTTGTAGCCCTTAAAAGTTTTTAATGGTCCGTATCACTCTCCCCACTGTTTTATGTGATGCGTACACTTAAGCTCTGGATGTGACTCAATCTTTTGATAATGCCTTAAAATGATCTCTCCAAAATGAATGGACTGGGTGGATACAGAACATACATCATGATGGGTCTCAATGAATGGACAGGGTGGATACAGAACTTCACTAGCGAGCCCCCGTCTCACTACTCACCATTGAAACCTTTCTAAAGGCCACCGTGATGTTTTTTTACCATCCAACATATACATAAGGTCATGTACACGTGGACGAAGTGATCCAAACTTCTCCAACTCCAAAGAAGTTTTAATGGCGGATGTTCAATCACCACCTTGTGGTCCACTTAATCCATAGACCGGTTTAAAATAATTTTCTTATATGTTAAAATTATCTAAAAAGCCTATGAACAGAATAGATAAAACACTAACATCACAGTGGGCCCCACAGAACTCCGCCCAGATGTATTACCCTCGAGGCGGGGATAGGACGCAATCCGCATCGGAATATCCAGAGTTGCCATTGAAGTTACATCACCAAGGTCAGTGTGGCCCACCATGATATATGTGTTGTATCCACACCGTCCATACATTTGGAGAGATCATTTTAGGGCATGATCCAAAGAATGAGGTAGACCCAAGGTGGAGTGGACCCCACTACTGAAAATGGAGGGGAGAGTGATGCCCACCGTCGAAACTTTCCTAAGGTCTACCATGATTTTCATTTGAGATTCAAGTTGTTCATATGTTAACCAGACAAGAAAGAAGGGAAAACAAAAATATAAGGTTGATTGGAAACTTTGTGGCTCTTAGAACTTTTTACTGGTGGCCATCACCCTCACCCGAACTTCCGATCTGACTCATTCTTTGGATCATGCTCTGATATACGTTCGATCTGACTCATTCTTTGGATCATGCCCTAATATGATCTCTCCAAATGGATAAAGAGTGTGGATACAAAACATACATCATGTTGGGCCCACATAACTTTGTGACGTCACTTCAGTCGCAAGTCTACTCAACCCGTCAGTAGCTAATCCGCGTCCTCCTGTCGATCATGTGGATCACGCCGACCGGTGTAAGAAAACGCGGTTGGAATGGACGCGGATTGTGTACACGGGAAATTCTGTGGGATCCACGGTGATTCACGTTTCTTATCGATGCCGTTCATCTGTTTTATCAACTGATTCTACGATGTTAGACCAAACTTGAAGCATATTCAAAAACTCAAGTAAACCACACCAAAGCAAACAGTAGAGATAATGAATTCACCGTTGAAACCTTCCTAAGGCCGACAGTTATATTAATTTGTCATCCAACCTATTAACAACGACAGAGAAGTTGACCACTGTAGATGCAACTTTTTACCTTATTTCTATAATTCTTTTTATGGAGAGCCCAAAACTTACCTTCCCAAGTTAGACGTTGGACGTAAGGATGAGCCTTTGAGGACCAAAATACCCCCTGCCTTCCGTTCGGAAGCGGATCGGCTGGTGTGTGAAGACGAGCGCTGATGCTCGTGGCCTCACCATGATGTATGTTTTGTATCCGCACCTTTCATCCATTTGCACGGATCATTTTAGGGCAACACCCAAAGAACATGTTAAATCCAAATCTCCAGTGGACCCAGCACAGAAAACAGTGGGACAGTGACACCCACCATTAAAAACTTCTAAAGGCCCCATAGTTTTAGATGACACTGATATTTGTGTTTTCCCTTATTTCATGTCTTTTTTAACTTTTTAACAGGTTGAATTTCAAATAAACATTATGATGGGCCTTAGGATAGTTTCAACGGTGGGAATCACTCTCCCCATTGATATCTTTGGTGGGATCCACTACATATTTTTATTTGTCTCATTCTTTGGTTAATACCCTAAAATGATATCTAAAAATGGATGGACGGTGTGGATATAACATATACATCGTAGTAGGGTCACAGAAGTCGGTGACGTCACTATTCCTACTACCTAATCAACCTGTCACTATCGTCCAACCCCCCGGACGGTAATCTATCCGAGAAGGGCTCTGTGGGGCTCACCATGTTGTAAGTATTTTATCCACGCCGTTGATTAATTTTCTCATATCATTTTAAGGTACGATGCTAAAAATAAAGCAGGTCCACTGCTCCAGTGGACCACACCAAAGGAAGCTGCAGCGATAATGATACTTACTGTTGAAACCTTTTTAAGGGTCACCTTGATTTTTTTTTACCATCCAACCTATTCATAAGGTCGTGTAGACAACACGAATATCAGCTTTCTTAAGCTCCCAAGAAGTTTTTAATGGTGGACGTTCAATCCCCACTTTGTTGTCCACTTAAGCCGTCTACCTACCTCACTTTTTAATCATACCTTAAAATGATACGAGAAAATTAATAAACGGCGTGGATAAATAACTTACATCATTGTGGGCCCCACAGAGCGTCCATCAGCACTCGTATGGGCACATCAGCCACTCCGCGTCTCATAGGACGGCAGGGGTATTTTGGTCCTCATATGCTCGTCCGTATGTCCAACGTTCAAATTGGGAAGGTAAGTTTTGGAGTCTCCGTAAAAGATAAAAACTTGCATCTACAATGGTCAATCTTCCAATGACAAATTCATGCATAAAAGTTTAAAAAAAAAAAAAAAAAATCATCCAAAACTTCATTGGCCCTTAGAAATTTTCAATAGTTGGTATTCACTTATCACTCTTTACGGTGGGTCCACTTAAGATATGGATATACTTCAATTTGTGGTTCATGCCTTCAAATGATATGAGAAAAATGGATGGGTGGCATGGATAAGACTGCACATACATCACGGTGGGTCCTATAGAGTTTACTCAGTGCCCAGTTTGAGTCAACTGATTTTAAAAAATACTCAATTGGCACCGGTTGGAATAAAATTAAAGGGATAATAAGTAGACCCACGGATGGCTAGCAGATTATGTAGACGGCATGGATATAATGAGAAATGCACGGTGGACTGATTGCTTGCCTCCAAGTGCAGAGGTTCGTAAGTAATATCCTGTGAATACAGGGTCAATCTCATAGGGAGATGAATTGCGAGAAGGAGAAAATCAAATGTAAAACTAACTAAGTAATAAAAACTAAACTGATGATTTGATTTTGAGATTTTTGAATGGATGTAATTCAACTGAATTAAAATAACACTCAAGCTTCAAAGTTCTACACATAGGTTAATGTTCCAAAATCATGATGATTTAGATAACACAACTAGGATTTGAGCACTATGGTCAGCCTAGTCGGAAAATAAAATAGTTTAAATATTTTAATAAATAATATAAAAGATTAGAAAATAATGAATTTACACCATTGATATATATTAAGCGTTAGTGATTTTAAGAATTCAATATCAATAAGATAATGAAAATCAAATAAATATAACAGGTTTAGAACTTCTTCTATCTAAGAAATCTGATTAATTCAGGATAAGCCTATCCATCAATGTGGATCTCATATGATGGAAATATATGGATCTCACAAGAGGATAAAAAACAAAACCTAAATAATAGATAACATACATATATCATTCTTCTCGCCATTAAAACAATCAATCATCATAACTTAAAGAATTATTAAACACATGTGCTTCCCTTTTAACTTAGGTTAGAAGAAACTTAGAAAAACATAATTAAAATAAGAAAGAAAAAACAAGAATAAAAAAATAAATGCAAATAGAAAAAATCTTTGAAAAAAATAAAAAATAAAAAATAAAAAAAAAACAAAAAAAAAAACAACAACAACAACTTATAAAACTTTAATAAAATTAAAAACTCTTTACAAACCTTAATTTTTGCTTTAGGATATCTTGAATAATGCCTAGGAAGCCCTATTTATAAGTAGAGAACTCAAATTTTTGTACAAAGTTGAAAAACCCTATAAACTGCCTCAAATATATGCAGTTTTCCAAACTACACTTCTCGCCGCACAGTTTGTTTAAAATAAATTTCCTGCTGCGCGGTTTTCCAAAATAGACGTCAAAGCTTCATAATACACTTTTTGAGGACGATTTCAGGATTCTTCACTTAAAATCTTTGATTTTTTTCATTCTTTACTTGATTTTCTTGAATCTTTGACATGTGAAATATTGGTTTCCTAAGATCCATCTCATGCATTGGTGATCTTTGAGCATCAAATTCATGCTTTTAACACCCTTTTTCAATCCAAGCACTTAAATTCACCTTGCAATATATACAAGAATAAAATAGAATATTAAGCGGATTCATGTTCATAAAACCAAGATATAAATGGAAGAAATTATGCAATATTTGAGTCCCAACATGGACATGCATTAAAAACTTCTTAATCCCCACTAATCCTCAATGTAATGTTTATATATCAAAGTTACATTGGCCATGCAATGATGTATTTAATCCACACAGTTAATTCATTTGGCGGGATCATTTTAGAGCATGAAATAAAAAAAATAGTCACATCCAAAGCTCAAGTGGACCACACCATAAATAGTAGTAGGGACAATGATTCTAACCATTAAAATATTCATAAGCCCACCCTAACATTTATTTTCCATCTAAGCCATTCATAAGGTTGCGCAGACCTGAATGAAGAGCAAAAAAAATATCATAATTAATACAGAACTTATGTGACCTCAAAAGTGTTTCAATGGTAAACATTCGATCCCCACTGCTTTTTTTCAAGTGTGGTCCACTTAATATTTGGATGTCTTATTTTTAATCTCAAGCCTTATGCTCACCAAATTAAAGGACAGTTTGGATATAACACATACCTCATGATGGGCTCTAACTTCAACTCACAAGCAAGGTTGGTGTGTGGGTACACCAGCCAATCCGCTCCGGTAAAAAAAAAAAAAAAAAAAAAAAAAAAAAAAAAAAAAAAAAGGAGTTAGATTCACAAGAAAACATTAAGGATTGAACGTTGGCACTTTAAACACTCGCAATGCCTCTAAAGTTTTAGATCAGGCTACAATTTTTGTATTTTCAGTTCATTCCAATATGAATAACATTACAAACAGCGTGAATGGCATATAAGTGGCATGGTGGACTAGGCAGGTTTCAACCGTAAGCATTTTCCATCCGATTTTTTCGTTATGGTACTGTGGCCCACTTTCAAATTTGGCTCATGTTCTAATATGATCCGAAAATTTGATTAATTGGTGAATTTCTACAACCATCATGGTAGGGCCCACCTAGCTTCTTGTAATCCGAGTCCTGATGGATGCTTTAGTAGGCCACACTTAACTTCCAGGGGATGGATTCCTGTGATTTTCCACCGCCATTTTAAAGGTAACGTTGGCTCTTCAACCGTACACAGTAAATGGTCATATCCCTTCCCAACTATCCAAAAATGTCGGGCACGATATGTATGGAATCGTGTTTCTCAAATTATGCTTAGAAGAAATCCTATCATGGCTATCATATATATGGTTAAAAGCAAAATAATGAGAGGGCCAGATTCGTGTAGAAAAATGAGACGATTACTAATTTACTATAGTAATGTCAGTATAACATTTTGGGAGTTTTATAAATAACTACCTAATTAAAATAAAAATTACATTCCGGTCTTTCTTAAGAAAGGTTTTCAAACACCTTAACATCCAGAAATCGGTTTGCGTACTAAGTTACTCAGTACGATATTATTGCGTAAACTCTGTTGGGACCACCGTGAATGCATGTGGTTTATCCACGCAGTTCATTCGTTTTTCCAGATGATTTTAAGGGTTGAATCCAAAATTGATCCATATCCAAATCTCAAGTGAACCATACCACAGAAAAAAGTAGAAGTATTGATTTCCACCGTTAAAAACTTTCTAAGGCCTTAGTGATGTTTATTTGTCATCTAACTTGTTCATGAGATCAGACAGACATGAATGAAGGGAAAACACAAATATCAGCTTAATGGAAAACTTCTTTAGCCCCCAATAACTTTTCAACCGTAGATGTTCAATTCACACGGTTTCCGATGGTGTGCTCCACTTAAGGATTAGATACACTCCTTTTTTGGGTTAAAGCCCTAAAATTATTTGTTAAAAGAGATGGACGGAGTGGATAAAATGTATGAATAACATATGAGCCGACAGGCATACTGAGTTACTCAGTACATAATCCGCTTCCAACGTTCCATCCCTTCTGGTTATTTTTTAACAGCAAGTGGGAGTGGGTGTCGGAGCAAATGGGTGGCTGCATAGGTGGGCCCCACTGTAATAGTCACGTAAAATTCAACTTGATCATCAGTTGCGTCACTTCATGTTAGGCCAAGCGCACAAAAACAAGCCCATACATCATTCAGGTGGACTGCAGTGAACAAAGTAATAATCACCCTCTAAACCATGTTCCTTGACACGGCCTACCTGAATTATAATGAGATGAACTTTTCGATCTCACGCCTAAATTTTTGTGTGTCATCTAATAGTTGAAGTAGATTTTAAATAATCATTGTTGGGGAGAAAATATGATAAGTCCAGAGATTCGGACCAATCCTATTGACACTGCCTCGGATTTTCGAGGTAAACGTTAGGTTCAAGACAAGGTTATAAAATGGAGAATGAGACGAATTAAGTTAGCTCGGTTGACGGAATAGCAACGTCAGCAAGTGCCGACTGAGGCACAAAAGTCCATCTTTACAAAGTCGGTTGAGACTCACCTGATTGAGTCGGAATCGACCGAGCCGAATGAAGGAGAAACGGTGTAAATAAAAACACCATTCCGGATATCTCGCAAAAGGATCCCCGATCCCGATGGTCTCGGAATCGAATGGAGACCATAAGCGGGTCAAAATCAAATCTCCACGATATTAGGAAGAGAATCCCTGCACGGCAGGATTCCCCCACATCTATAAATAAATGACCTCCATTTCACTGAAAGGTACGGAACTCAAAATCCTCGAAACGCATTCTTTTTAACCTGCAAAGCTGACTTAAGCATCGGAGGTTCCCCGGGTCAGAACCAGGGTCTTCGTTCGATTTATCTTTTGTGCAGGTGACAAGTTTAGGGGAAGACGCACTATAAATTTACATCAACAGTTTGGCGCCGTCTGTGAAAATCGTACAAAAAGTCATTTCCTCATATTCCAATTGACAAATTAGAAATTTGTTCCTACAGTGATGACTAAAAGGACGGTTCAAGAAGAAGAATTGAATGAGGTCGTGGTCGCAGGACCAGCGGGCGCGAGTGTAGTCCCAATAATCCCTAACCTACCCAACAACCGTCAGGGTTCTGCGACACAACGAGCAACATCTGTTGCAACCAATAACCAGTGGAACCGTAACAATGGGCGGTTGGATTGGGAGGTTCAGGAAATCCGATCCGATATGAATGTGATGAAGCAAATGCTGGAACAGATGTATCGTCAACAAATGCAGCCGCCTCCGCAAGGGCCGACAGTACATGTCCCGGCAGTAGCTGTCGATCATTAGCCTTCTATTTAGCGATCATTCCATCGACCGAGTCAGCCCCAGGGTGCTCCTGAGCCAGCGCCGGCTCATTCAGCCACAACTGTCTTGCCCCCTACCGATCTTCGACATGAGATAAATCGGAGGAGGCGCAGCCGACCTCCAGTTGAAGGTACGGCGGACAGCGGCGGACCTTGGAAAGCTGACATCCAAGATTTCAAAAGGGAAGTACGGGAAGAAATGACGAAAGAGATGACGGACATGAAACAGGGTCGGAATACACATCCGACCAAATCCGAGGTAAAAGCATCTCCTTTCGTGGACGAAGTAATGCAGGCTCGGTAACCAGAAAGGTTTCGATTACCTCAAATCACTCTTTTCACTGGCAAGACCAACCTAACCGAGCATATTGAATGCTTTAGAACCTACATGGAACTGCACAACGCCTCGGATGTCGTGATGTGTCGAGTCTTCTCTCTTACATTAACCGACGTAGCTCGGCTTTAGTTCAAACAGCTGAAACCGAAGTCCATTAGTTCTTTCGTCGAGTTCAGCGATGCCTTCCTCACCAACTTCATCGGTGGAAAGAAGAAATTGAAGCCCCCGCACACTTGAACAATAAGTTTAGAAGCAGGGAGAGCTACTGAAAGATTACATCAAGCGCTTTAATTTTGAATCTGTTCAGGTTCGAAAACATTCGGAAGAAATAACACTCAATGCACTCATACAAGGAGTCAAAGACAAACCATTCCTGGCGTCCCTGGACAAAAACTCACCAGAGACTCTAGCAGAATTTATGGCTCGGTCGGATAAATATGCGAACGCCGAAGAAACACAACTCATTCATGAGTCAGCCCAGAGCGCAAAATCCTCGGTCAAAGACTCGGCCAAAAAAAAAAAGTCGACTCGACTGGAGGAAAAAAGCGTAAAGATGATCAAGCACGCGATGAGCGAAGGTCGGGCAAACGACCAGACCGATAGTTTTCTACATATACCCCCTGAATAAGACTCAGGAGTAGGTGCTGATGGAAATTAAAAGTGAAGGTTTCGTCAACTAGCCCAACAAGCTCCGGAGCAATCTTAATCGGCGGAATAAGGACAAGTATTGTCATTATCATCGTGATCATGGGCACAACACAAGTGATTGTTATCACGTAAAGGAAGAAATCGAACGACTCATAAAAGAGGCCGACTCAAAGAACATGTGGTGAGAGTCGGAACTGCTGAAGAACGTCCAAGCGAAAATCGGCCTACAGAAGAAATTCGGACCATTGTCGGTGGTCCCCGAGATGGAGGTGATTCAAACAACGCTCGGAAGAACCATGCTCGAAGCCTCAGCCGACCCGAATCCGAGCTCATAATTATAGCTCGACCTTCAAAAGAAAAGAAAAGGGAGAAATACTGCATCTCATTTATGGAGGAGGATGCCTGAGACATCTATCATCCCCATGACGACGCTTTAGTTGTCACTCTCACCATCGTCAACCGAAAAGTATTCCGTATACTTGTCGACACGGGTTCATCTACGGATGTATTGTTTGCTCACGCGTTCGACAAAATGGGGGTTGAACGGTCGCATTGCGTCTGGTTCGAACCCCATTGATCGGATTTTCTAGTGGACAGGTACTCCCAGAGGGGATTGCGTCACTGCCGCTAACTGCTGGAAATTTCTCGCATCAGAGGACAATTATGGTCGACTTCTTAATCGTTGACCAATCATTGGTTTACAACGCCATACTCGGTCTACCTTCCTTAAGTCTCCTCCATGCCGTGGTATCTACATACCACCTTTCTATGAAATTTTCGACTGAGTCGGGAGTAGGAATCGTCAAAGGAGACCAACAAGATGCGAGACGTTGTTATATGACAGCTGTAAGAGGTCCCGCCGAGAAAGCTCCAACTGAAATATAGATGATCGAGTCGCTAGATCCCCGGGCCGAGACTCATGAACGAGGGCGACCAGTCGAAGATCTTATCTCGATACCCTTGGTTGAGATAGATGGATCTAGAACAATGCAAATTGGCTTGTCTTTGTGATCACCCCTGAAGGATAAGTTGATAGCACTGCTCCGAAGATACGCTGATGTGTTTGCATGGTGCCATGAAGATATTCCCGGGATCGACCCGTCAGTGATCACTCACTGACTCAATATCGATCCGACCTATCGACCAATCCGACAGAAGCGACGACCACTCGACCCCGAAAGGTACACTGTCATCGAAGAAGAGGTCAGCAAGCTCCTCAAGGCAAAATTCGTAGAAGAGATATACTATCCAGAATGGGTAGTTAATGTCGTACTTGTGAAAAAAGCCAATGAGAAGTGGCAAGTCTGTATTGACTATACCAACCTAAATAAAGCCTGCCCAAAGGATAGTTTTCCTCTTCCTATGATAGACCAATTGGTGGATAATACTGCGGGGCACGAACTTCTTAGCTTCATGGATGCATACTCAGGGTATAATCAAATTGTAATGCATCAATCTGATAAATCAAAAATACCTTTGTCACTGACAAAGGCCTTTATTGTTACCGAGTGATGCCATTTGGGTTGAAAAACGTTGATGCAACTTATCAAAGGTTAATGAATAAAATCTTTGCTCAACTGATCGGCCGATCCATGGAAGTATACATTGACGACATGCTTGTCAAAAGTGTGCACGCGGCCGACCATATAACAAACTTGGAAGAAATGTTCCTTATTTTACGCAAATTCCGAATGAAGCTGAATCCGAGCAAATGCGCCTTTGGAGTAAGCTCGAAAAAATTCCTCGGTTTCTTGGTGAGTCAGCGAGGAATAGAGGCGAACCCGGAGAAAATTAAAGCCCTCCTCGACATGGAATCTCCGAAAACGATTAAAGACGTTCAAAGGCTGGCTGGACGAGTAGCGGCTCTCAATCGTTTCTTATCCAGAGCCACGGATAAATGTCTCCCGTTCTTTAAACAATTGAAGGGACGACAAGTAGTGGATTGGATGGAAGAGTGTGAAGCAGCATTCCAACAACTAAAGTCTTATCTCGGATCTGCACCTCTCTTATCAAAACCTGAGCCAGGAGAAGCTCTGTTATTGTATCTAGCAGTATCCGAGGCAGCGGTCAGCTCTGCCCTGATACGAGAACACAAAGGAAAACAACTGGCGGTCTACTACATCAGTAAAACATTATTACCGGTAGAAACAAGATACCCACTCTTAGAAAAGGTGGCCCTAGTTCTAGTAGTTTCATCGCGCCGACTTCGGCCGTATTTCCAAGCCCATACTATTGTCGTTATGACCGATCTCCCACTACATCAGATTCTACAGAAACCGGAGGCTTCCGGATGACTCACGAAATGGGCGATTGAACTCAGCGAATTTGACATTCAATACAAGCCGAAAGCAGCAATCAAACAGTAGCCGACTTCATTGCTGAAGTAACACCACAAACCAACCCGTCGGATCGACATGCGACCGAGCGCGTTGAAGAATCGACTACTGCTTCTCCCGAGTCACTGCACAACCCCATTCCCTGGAAGCTGTTTGTCGACGGATCCTCCAATTCTAAGGCAAGCGGGGCAGGAGTAGTTCTAGAAAATCCTGATTGCACTTACATGCAGTATGCTTTAAGACTTGGATTTCAAGCTCCAAACAATACAGCCGAATATGAAGCATTATTACTCAGCCTCCGACTTACGGCCAGCATGGGCGTTACGCATCTAAATGTTTTCAGTGACTCTCAGTTGGTTGTCGACCAAGTTACCAGTGTATATCAAACACGGAAAGAGCAATTAAAAGCATACATGGAAAAAGCTAAAGAGTTGATCAGCGGCTTTCGGTTGTGTCGTCACTCGGATTCCTCGGACAGAAAATGCCAAAGCCAACTTATCAGTGAAACTCGCCTCGGCCGACGAAGATGATATACCCAGGTCCGTTCCAATCGAATACGTTGCTAGACCAAGTATTAATGAACCAGTTAGCTCGGTAATCTACGCGATTAACTCGGAACCTTCCTGGCTTGATCCAATCATCCAATATCTCGACAAGGGAGAGCTGCCTGAAGATCGAGCCGAGGCGAGACGGTTGAAAATCTGAGCCTTCGTTATACCATACTCAACAGGACTTTATATAAGAAAGGTTATTATACTCCATTGCTGTGATGCCTAAATTCCAGTGAAGCCGACTATGTGCTACAAGAGATTCACGAAGGGATCTGGGGGAACCATTCAGGAGGACGATCACTCACGCATAAGGTCCTACGTCAGGGATATTACTTGCCAACTATCCAACACGACGCTCGTAGGCTCGCTCAGAGATGCGACAAGTGTCAGCGATTCACGGTTATTCCGAGATAACCTCCCGAAGCACTAACTCCTATGACAGGTCCTTGGCCTTTCGCACAATGGGGAATCAATATCATAGGATCACTTCTTATGGGAAAAGGCCAGACCAAGTTTGCTGTGGTGGCTGTGGACTATTTTACGAAGTGGGCCAAGGCTGAACCACTAGCAAAAATAACTGAACAGAAGATCACTAATTTCGTATGGAAAAACATCATCTGTCGGTTTGGGGTACCCCATACCATTATTACCGGCAATGGAAAGCAGTTTGATAATAGGAGCTTTCGCGAGATGTGTGATAACCTTCGGATCAGGAACGTATATTCATCGCCCCACCATCCTCAAACGAACGGACAGGTCGAAGTGGTCAATAAGATCATCAAACAGCATCTCCGGACCAAGCTTGACCGAGCCAAAGGAGCATGGGCTGAAGAACTCCCGAAAATACTATGGGCATATCGAACTACAACTCGAACCGCCACAGGAGAAACTCCTTTCTCCCTTGCTTATGACTCGGAAGCCATCACTCCAGTCGAGATTGAGTTGCCTTCAACTCGAGTCAGCTCATTCAATGCAGAAGATAATGAAGAACTCTTAGCATTCGAACTTGATCTTGTGGACGAACAAAGAGAAATGGCTCGGCTACGTGTGGAAGCTCGGCAACGGCAGGTAGCTCGATTTTATAATACCCGAGTCAAAGTCAGACGTTTTCAAGTGGGAGATATAGTTCTCCGAAAAACGTTCCTCAATATGAAGGAAGTTGGCTCGGGTACATTGGGACCCAACTGGGAAAGACCCTATATCGTCTTAAGTACCATTCGACAGGGAACGTATCGTTTAGAAGACCTGAATGGACAGCTACTGCCCCATCCTTGGAACACTGAAAATCTCAAGGTTTATTACCCTTAGCTCGGTATTCAAAGCATGAGAGATTTTAAAGTCGAAAAACATATAAGTCGAGTCATATGAATAAAACTAAGTAAATTCTTTTATCTGTCAAAGTGTTTTTACATCGGATTACATTCCAAAATCCATTACAACGTTGTCTCGAGAAAATAAAAAAGACAAAACTAAGGCAGAGATAGTCGTTAAGGATAGCAAAAGACATTCTCGAGCTCGGCACTAAGCTGGTGTGAGTGCCAAAAATAAAGAAGTCCTGGAACTCGACACTATGTTGGTGTGAGTGCCAAACAAGGAGCTGATGATGGTACCAACCTAAAAATGGAGCTGATGATGGTACCAGACAAAAATGAAGCTCGGCTACTGCCCCTCGGCATCAGCCACTACTCCCGAAGCAGTCCCAGAGGCACCAGCCTCGCTTTCAGTAGCAGCGTCGGTAGCGGCGTCGGTAGGACTAACACTTGGATCCCCGGAACTCAATCCTTCTCCATTAAATCCCGAGAGATCAAGATTTGGGAAAGCTTCTTTCATTTCTTTGATATATTCTATGTTTCCGCCTTGGAACAGGCGATCTCTCTCTTCCTCGAATTCCTTAGACTCGAGGAATTCTTGTATAGCCCGATCCCTGGCCTTCTCGGCCTCCTGGACCTCCTCTTGAGCTTTCTGGATGAGCCCCACCGCTTCAAGTTTTGCCCGAGCCAGTGTTCCTTCTCAAGAAGCATGAGTTGCGAGAATTCGCCGATTCTCTTCCTCGGCCGCAGACAACAGCGACAATACTCAAGCGACTTCGGCTTGTGCGCCATCAGCAGCTTTCCTGGAGGAAGTTGCCTGGCTTTGGCGTCTTCAGCAGCTTTCCTAGCAAGAGCAGCCTCACCGGTCAGGACGCCGACCCGAGTCTCAGTGATCTCGCGTCATCCTTCTGCCTCAGCCAATAGATTCTGAAGCCTTTGGGCTGAGGATAACTCCTTGTAAGCCTTGACCAAGCAGGGAGTAAGGTTAAAAGACGAGCGTAAAGTCATGATGGATGATTGAAACGAGAAGCAACAAAAGAATCGAAAGGTGGAGAGAGAGGTCTCTTGCCTCAAAGAGCACCTTCGCCGCATGACCGACGGTTTGCGTCATGGGGGCGTTGTAGAGGCGGCAAAGTCTTTTTTGCTCCCGTGAGCTATGACCCAGGGAACCATCCTCGACACAACCGCTTGAAAGGGCGACGGTTCCTGTTGAGTAGTCTCCCCTCTGGAAGATTTAGCCCTCGTCTCCTCTCTCTGCCTCGGGACCTCCTCTGCAACAGGTCCTGGCTCAGAAGCCGCCCGAGGTTCAACGGCTACCGCATCTTCCGCTTCCGCCCTCTCTTCCTGATCAGAAAGTACAACCACTATAGGGGTAGAGGAAGTTGCGGGTTCCTTCTCATTCGGCACCGTCTTTTGCTTCTTGGACGACCGAAGCACCGACAGAAGGATTGATCGCGGGGGAGCCTTTACTTTGGAAACCGGCTTAAGGGGAGGCTGAGTCCCAGTCATGTCTGAAGGAACCGTCCTAAGAAAGGGCCGAGCTTCAGCTAAATCTGAAAGAAGAGTAAAACAATCAGACAAAATTCAAAAAAGACATGAAGACGAGTAAGGGTTACCTGTGACAGCCAAGTCTAAACCTGCAAGATGAAGGCGTTCCGGCTGTAGGAGTACCTTCCAGGACTGATCTTTTGGACTTAATGTTCTTAAGTCCTTGATCTGAGCTAAAGCACTGGATCCAAGCTTCTGTCTTTTCTTCGGAATATCTGCTAAACATAAGTTCGTCAGACTCAAAGCACAAAAAAAAAAACAAGAGAGAAAAAGGGGAAAGAAAATGCTAGTCACCTGCTTTACCAAACGCCCGAAGGAACACTAGCCTCGTAGAGCCCGGATTCGGCCGTCTCCCAGTGACCACATGCCCAGAACCAGCGTTCTCTCCAATGTTTGTTGGAAGTAGGAGGATCGGTTATTAAAGAGCCGCCCTTGCCCCGCCAAGTACTCAAGATGTAAAAGCCAGAATAATTCAAGTTTACCCGCACTTGATATAAGTGGAGGAATTCATCAACTGTCAGTGGAGGCTGTTTTAACTCAGCCCACAACACTGCACACCCGAATAAGTTCCTCCACCCGTTCGGAACTATTTGTCCAGGAGCAATCCGGATACGATAAAGAAAGTTTCGAACGATGGATTGAAGGGGCAAATGTAACCCACATTGCATTGAGACTTGAAAAATCGCGACCGCCCCAGCAGGGGGACGGTCGAGTAATTCGTTCGGACGAGGAAGGTAAATTATAACCGAGTTCGGGACATGATATCCAATTCGGATTCTGTCCAAGTTCGCCTCAGTCAAAACTGAAGGAATCGGACCACTCAATTCATCCTCTGACTCCTCTCCTTCGCTGCCCGAGTGAGGGGCTTGAGCCGACTTACCAATAGGAGCCAACCTAGAGGTTCCTTCAGCAATCCCAGTCTCCTCTTCCTCTTCTTCTTCTTCTTCCAACAAATCCATTGGAAGATTGGGTCTCCCTGGGCAGGTTATCAGAGACGATCCGTTACGCGAAAGACCGACCGAAGCAGGACGCTCCGCCGGAGCTCCGGTGGCCCTCTTAGATAGGAAAGCGGCATTGGCGTCGACGGCAATCTTCGCCAGTAAAGAGGGCGATTCCACAACGTTCCAAAAACGCTACGCTTCACCCTCATCACCAGAATTTTCCTCCCGGGGGCTCTCAGAGCTGTGCATTTTTGTTAATTAAAAAGATGAGGGAAGAACTCACCGGAGAGAATATAGAGGACGAGGACAACGAGGAAGAAAATGGCATAAGTGAAGACGAAAATGGCTAAACGCAAAGCTGACAGCGAGAAAGGAGAGAGGGAAAAAGAGAAGGAAAATGAAGAGGAAGTAAAGTGCGGGAAGGGCAGCAGCGAAAATGCGAAACGCGTGCCCTTCCCTTCCTTTTATAACCTTGCCACGTGGCACAAACAATTAATGGGGAGACAAATCGACGTCTGCATCGACTCCCCCGCTTGACACGTGGCGCACGCCGACTGATGACGGTAACACCCTCGCCATGCGTCCGATGCTCATAAGCAGAAGAAACGACTTGACGGTTATCCGCACGTGCAGTCTCGGGCAACGAACCGTCTCTCATTGAGGACGACACAAAGGGCATTAAATGCCCAATTATTAAATCGGACTTAACAGTGAACCGACCTAAAAACTCATTACTCCGTAGTGCCGTAAGAGACACATGGAGTAAGGGGGCTTACTGTTGGGGAGAAAATATGCTAAGTCCAGAGACTCAGATATGGAGCGGACCAATCCTATTGACACTGCCCTGGATTTCCGAGGTAAACGTTAGGTCCGAGACAAGGTTATAAAATGGAGAATGAGACGAATTAAGTTAGCTCGGTTGACGGGCTAGCAACGTCAGTAAGTACCGACTGAGGCACAAAAGTCTATCTCCATAAAGCCGATTGAGACTCACCTGATTGAGTCGGAATCGGCCGAGCCGAATGAAGGAGAAACGGTGTAAATAAAAGCACCATCCCGGATATCTCGCAAAAGGATCCCCGATCCCGGTGGTCTCGGAATCGGATAGAGACCATAAGCAGGTCAAAATCAAATCTCCACGATATCAGGAAGAGAATCCTTGCACGGCAGGATTCCCCCGCATCTATAAATAAAGGATCTCCGTTTTACACTGAAAGGTACGGAACTCAAAATCCTCAAAACGCCTTCTTTTTAACTTGCAAAGCTGACTTAAGCATTGGAGGTTCCCCGGGTCAGAACCAGGGTCTTCGTTCGGTTTATCTTTTGTGCAGGTGACGAGGTTAGGGGAAGGCACACCATAAATTTACATCAACAATCATCATAGTAAGCCTGCAAAAGTCAAGGCTGGACATGTCTCTCCTAACCATTTCTTTGATGTGGCCTACGTAAATCACAAGTCATCTTTATATTCTGTTGATAGGCCTAAATTAGGATCCGAGTTATATTGAGTTGAGTTTGAGTTGGAATCTGAGCCGAATTGAATCCAGCTGACTCGGCTTTAAATTTTTTTGATCTCCAAAAAACAACTCGACTTGCTCGAACCCAGCTTCAAGCCAAGTCGAGTCGAGTTGACCGCGCTAACTCGGTCCAGCACTAGTAACCAGCAACTTTTAAACTATGGGTGTTCAATCACCGCTGTTTCCTATGGTGTGGTCCACCCGTGATTTGGATCTATCTCATTTTTTTTAGCTCATGCCCTAAAATTAGCTGAAAAACTGGTAGGATGACATGGATGAAACATATACATCATCCTAGGGTCCACGTAGCTTTTACGGCACCGACCAGTAGAGGGGTCACTGTCGAATCCGAACCAGATGGGTTTGATGGAGTGAAATGGTGGGAAAGGATTTCATGGATTCCATGTAGCCGACTGCAAGGGTAAATACTTAGGAAAATTAAATCTTCCAGATCGGGCCATCTGTAGCAGTCATGATCCAAAAAACAGGAGTGGAGTAGAAGGCCCATTAATTTTGAACGGTTGACTACTTTTCATTTTAACCGTTCATTAGATGTCGGCAAGCCGAGCAATTAGTACATCGGTTCAGTATTCACGATTTGAGTGGTTTACCTGCATGCCACGTGTACAAAAGTACTTGCATGAGCTATTTGATACACCATCAATGTAGGGGGCGCGGCTTTGGTGGATCCCGGGTGGGATCCCTGACCGTGGGGCCCACCGTGATGTATGTGCCTTATATCCAGGCCGTTCATCCATTTCGAAAACTCATTTTAGGATATGATTCCGTAAACAAAGTAATCCAAATCTCAAGTGAACCATAATACAGGAATCAATGGTAAACGACCATTAAAAATCTATCGTGGGTTACAAAGGATCAAGCTGATATTTTGGGAAACGGATTGGCTACTCCCCCTGACACCAGCCAATGGTTGGTGGTCGGTGCTCTGTGGTCCCCACCATGACGTATATGTTTCATCCATACCGTCCATCTATTACGGTATGAAACCAAAAGGAGATATATCCCACTCTTAAGTGGACCACATTACAGGAAACAGTGTTGAATGAGCGTCGACCATTAAAAAACATTTGGGGCCATAAAAGTTTTGAATCAAGTTGATTTTTGTTTTTTCCCTTCATCTGGGCTTGTATGACCTAATCAACATATTGGATGTCAAATAAAAGGTACAGTGGGCCTTAGGAGAATTTTAATGGTGGATATCCAATCACTATTGTTTTCATATGGTGTGGTCCACCTAAGATTTATATCCCTCTCATCTACAAGATGAAGCCATAAAATGATCTGTTAAAATAGATGAACAGAATGGATGAAACATATACATCATGGTGGGGCCCACAGAGCACCGACCAGGGGGAGTAGCCAATCCGTTTCCGATATTTTGGTCTCCCTGGACGCGGATTAGATACTGACAGGTTGAGTAGCGAGAATAGCTACTGAAGTGACGTCCCAACTTTTGTGGACCCCACTGTGATGTATGTGTTATATCTACAACGTCAATTCATTTGGAGATGTTATTTTAAGGCATGACCCAGAGAATCAGACAGATCCAAAGCTTTAGTGGACCCACCACAGAAAACAGCTGTAAGATTGATGCCCACCGTTGAAACCTCCCTAATGCCCACGATGCTGTTTTTTTCGAAATAAGCTATTCAAAAGTTTAAAAAGACATTAAAGAAGAGAAAAAACAAATATCAGCTTTATCGAAAACTTTTGTGGCCTTTAAAAGTTTTTAACGGTGATGTCACTCTCCCCGCTGTTTTCTGTGGTGGGGTGCACTGGAGCTTTGAATGTGACTTATTCTTTGGTTATTAACCTAAAATGATCTCTCTAGATGGATGGACGGCGTGGATACAAAACATACATCATGGTGGGGCCCACAGAATTTGGTGACGTCATCTCAGTAGCAGTCTCGCTACTCAACCAGTCAGTAGCCAATCCGCACCCTTTCATCCAGGTCTTCGTACTTTACCAACACCATGAAGTTTTTAATGGTATAGATTCAATGATAAGTTTTCCTGTTGTATGATCCACCTAATATTTGAATCTGCTTCAATTTTTTCTTATCATGCCCTAAGATGAGCTGTGAAAATGGATGGACGGTGTAGATATAAGGCACATACATCACACTAGACCCTACAGTTAGGTGGATCCGGAGATCCACCCAAACCGCGGCCAAGGGTGGGAGAGCTAAACAGACACGTGGAATGCATGTAACAGTCCCACCAAACACTCGACACAGTCCAAACGTATACGTGGAGGAATGCTTCCACTCAACTATCATGCACGTGTAACGGACGTAAGCACAAGTAGTCCAATAAATGGGACCCACTTAATGAGGCAGGCTCCCCTATATCAGATCTATTACTGTTGCTCGGGTGGTAGATTCTCAGGAGTTTTAACTCCTGTCAAGGGAGTAGCCATAGGTGGTGAAATTCCACCAGCGTGAGTGTGTGGGGGTGTTGTGTGCGTGTGTTAAAAAAAAAAAAAAAATCTATTAGATGAGGATGACATTGACATCTGGTCCGCAGACATTGCACTCGTGGGATGGGAAAATGGCGCGTGTCCGCTCCACGGAGAGCTTTTGAGCACTGGGAGTTCTTTGATACTCTGGCAGTATACGACGCTTGATACACAGGTACTGACACAATTAACATTCAATATTGGGGGAACTGCCGCTAAGTCCTAGATTTAAAATCAGAATAATGGAGCAATCCTAACCTGTGATTCGAGGACACTCGTTTGTCGAAATGGGTCCATTCGATATTTTCGATTCTAACCGTCCACCGAATGTTTGCCGGTCCGATCTCCGATAATGAAATGAGCGTGAATCTTGGTTCGTGATAAATCTAAACGGGGACCATAAATTAGACCAATTTGAATTAATTGCATGCCAGTATGCAATTGTTGAGCAATTTTTAAGTGCCTGCGTATCATCTATCTCTCCGCAAGAGTATCCAAGTGTCGTCTATCCTTGGCATTTGGCAAAGACCACAAAAATCACGAAAACGATGACTCTTCACTGTCAAAATGAACTTCCCCTACGTTGATGGTCCACTGCTGAACAGTTCGTCCATGCTATTTTTTGTCCATTAGATTTCCACTACGCGATCCAACACGAGTTGCCTGCACCTCTAGCCCACCAGAAGTTCCTGCTGTCTGAAGCTATGTTGGGCCACTGAGATGTCAGTGAGAAATTCACCCCATCCATCAGTTTCTCCCACTCATGTTAAGATATGATATCCCAAAAATTGAGGTAGATCCAAAACTAGGTGAACCACACGATAGGGAACAGTGGGTATGGAAATGCCCACAGATGAAGCTGCCAAGTGTTTCGCAGAATGAACTCAAAACACAAATATTAACCTAACTCAAAACTTTTAATAGGGTTGCTGAAAGGTTGGGCTTAGGTTAGGTTCGCTTCAGCCTAAATTTTGATTTGTTTGGGCTGAGCTTGAGAGGCTACGCCTATTCAAAATTTCCTTTTTTGCTTGGTCCCAATCCGGCCCATTGACAGCGTAACCCATGGATGGGGTGGATTTCTCACAGAGATAGCTCACGTAGCTTCCAACAGCACGTTACTGCAGCCAGGGAGCAGGCAACTCGCGTCCGGAATATCTCGCCAACCAAATCATTCTCCCACAAAAACATAAGAGTGTGGATCGGCTGGCCTAAGCTGAGCCACGTTGCCCTAGGCCTGATCTATCTATACATAACCTAAGCCAAGGCCCACCTAAGCTGAGCCTGTAAACCTGCTAACAGAATTACGGGCTCAGACTCTCGTGCTGAATACTTAAATCATCGCTGGTTTGCTTTCTGGTACACGTGGCAGACTTTTGTAGGATCCGAATCGACATGCAAGCCAAAGGTATGAAGAATCAGTGTACCAGTGTGGCCCACTTGGTCAGTGGATAGGGCTGCTTTTCGTGCCAAGTGTCCATCATGGCAACGATCCACCCTTTACGTGACACACAACCACGCACGTCGTAGTGGAATGTCACCACCTATGAGTCTCGAACCAAAGACCTCGTGTTGAAACTCCTCAGAGTCTACCACTTAGGTAAGGACTCGAACTCATATTTCAAGACCTCATGTTGAAACTAATTGTCTACTTTTTCCCATGTGATTTCATGAACATGTTAGATGGCAAATAAACATCACGGTGGGCTAAGACGTTTTCAACAGCGAGAATTCAATCCCCACTTAAGCCTTCAATATGCTTCTTTTTTTGGCTTATGGTCTTAAATGAAATGTAAAATGGGCCATACAGCATGGATAAAACATATACATCACGGTGACCTCGTATATCCCTTAACCTCCGTCTCTAGCTAGGTCCTGGTAAGGATAGTACCCAATCTACGCCTTATGAGCATGTGACACGTTGGCAGGAAAAGTAGGATGATCTTCAAACTTGTGCTAATTTTCGAATGTGGCACATTCAGGTTGGGACCTATTTGATGATAGATGCAAATATTTGCCACGTGTGTAAGAAGGACGTGAAAATGTTATTCACTTTTTCTATTAGAGAGAAAAAAAGAAAAAACACCTACCTTCGTTGATTCGTGCAGAGCATGCTTGCCCAAATTTTCTGGAGTCCACGGTGGATAGAATTGCATTCGTTATATATATTTCACGGTCTGGATCATACATTCGGTGGGCCTCATTCTAAGGATTGGCTACGGCCCAATACGCTCCAATGAACTGTTTGACGAATACCTCCTACACAATAACACTCGAATATTGGGTCTAAGCACCTACGCAAACACATAAGCATGAGGACCCAGATCAGCTACTGATGGCTTCGTGTCACCAAGTTCTGTGGCCCCACCATGATGTATGTGTTGTATCCACACCGTCTTTCATTTGGTGAGATGATTTTAAGGCATGAGCCCAAAAATGAATCAGATCCAAAGCTAAAGTGGACCCATTACAGAAAACAGTGAGACAGTGATGCCTAAGTTCACACAGACCAGCTTGATTAATAACTTCTGTGGCTCGAAAAAGATTTTGATGGTAGGTGTTCAATCCCCACCATTTTATACCGTAGGCCACTTGAGATTTAGATCTGCCTCATTCTTTGGCTCATGCCCTAAAATGATACCTCCAAATGTATGTAAGATGTGGATACAACACACAATATGGTGGCTCCACCGGATTAGGTGTTGCCCGGGTAAGAGCTTAGTGGGTCCACCTTGATGATACGTTATTTATCTAAACGGATGTGATCCTAAGCATTAATCACATCTAAGTCACACCATAAGAAACAATGATGATTGAACATTCACTGTTAAAAACTTCTCAAGGCTCACTGCAAAAGCATATATGTAATGTTTATTTGTCATTCAACTCATTAGTAAGGTTAGGCAGAACCGGATGAAGAGAAAAAAATATATATATATTAACTTAATCCAAAACTTTTATTACTACCAAAAGCTTTTAATGGTCATTTACCACCTTTTCCAATGGTGGATCCACTAAATATTTATATCTACTTAATTTTGGGAATAAGTTATTTAAATGAGCTGAAAAAACGGATGGGAGGCGTGGATATCAAACACATTTATCAAGGTAGGGCACCAGCGTAACACCCACTAAGATGTTACCCGGGTGACAGCTAATGAGCTACTGAAGCGGTCAGTAGCTAACCCACTTCCGCTACTGAAGCCGTCCGTAGCTAATCTGTGTCCTAAAGACCCGCTCACGGTCACAAGATCGAGGCCGTTCATTGAGTGGAAGTGGTCATTGCGAACATGCCTTGGCCCATGCCTAAACCCAATTGGTGGACCACACATGTACGAAAGAAATAGATGGCTAGAACAAAACGGCCTGCCTGATATTTTGGGTTGGGACGTTCACGGTGGGAGGCTCTTGATGATCAGCTCAGATCTTTAATAGTTATGTAATGTTAGCACAATTGCTACAAAGATCCTAAATTTCATGCTTGTGAGCCCCACAGGCTCGTCCAATCTTCGGTCCCTTTTCCCTACCGACCGTTCATCTGAAAGGTCCGATTCCGCTGGATATGGGTCACATGACCAAAACATCACCGATTAGAGGTAAGTGCTACACAAAGGTGAGTTGCAGACTGCTTTTTGTGAATCGCTCTTTTTAGTTCAGCTTTGCACGAATGGTGAGATCTTCGACCATTGATTTTCTCTTCTTCTTCTTCTTTTAAAAAAAAATAAATTATATTTTTAATGTAGCCCGTCCATCATGGGTCCTTATATATGAACAGTCTGGATCATCTCATGATAAGAAGCTCGCATACGTCCATTCTTGGTTGCAGGAATATGAATGTACATCCAAAGTGGTATTGATAACCGTCCACCATAACTGCACAGGTACAGGTAGGTCATATTGCTCCACACTCTATTGTACCAATAGTAAAAGAAAAGCTGGACTGAAAGAAACAGACGAGCTAACCACAGCTTTTGTATTCCCCATAAGACTTCAACATGCGTTTGCCATCCATCATTAAATTCTGAAAACCCATACGCACCATTTGTCGCATGCATGCTTCGAATGTGAACCGTCCAAATCATGGCCCCCAAGAAACAATGCTCAGGAAATGACGGTTTTGTACCCTATTTCTCGCTATTACGGACATGTACCATTGCAGGAGGAATAAGAATGAATAGAAATATCTTTAAAAAATTGGAGTGCTTTTTGTGAGATTATAGCTGACATAAATCTAATTATATATCTTAATGGATGGTTGATGGAATATTGTGGATGATAAACAATAAACATTATCAATTTGTTTAAGATATAAAAGATAACCTAGGGCAACAAAGGGTAGAAATGGAACCATCATAAAGAGAAATATATTAAAAGAAGAATTTAGAAAAGAGTAGAATTTAAAAAGGCTTTTGAATTGCTTTAAACATTGCAATAATAAAAGAATCTAAAAAATTAAACTACAATAGAAATTTATAAATAGAAAAAAAAAATGTGACAAATAATGATTATCTTAAAATTCAATCAACCAACAACAATCAATTAAATATATCATTTTATCTTTTATCTTAACTCATTCAAGGATAATTTTTACCATAATCTTTAATTGTAATTCAAGTTTATGCTTATGCTATGGATTTGTTATTTATCTAACATCAAGTGGTTCTTTCAAAAGATGCAATTTTGCAGTTGCTCCCAATGACGGTTGGGGAGTAATTTGCTTTTGTTTGATTTATTTAACATCAATGATTGTTCGAATATCATTCGATCATTATAAACTTTTACAAGTGGTTGAATAAGTAATCGATCATATTAGAATCTAATTATATATATTTATCTTGGCGCTTGGGGTCAAAATTGTTTAGTTTGAATCAAGCCGCTATATCGATTCTGACACACCCAAACAATTTATCTATTTATCTTAGCACTTGGGTCAAAATTATTTGGTTGAGGGACATAATGTATCTGTTTATCTTGGCGTTTGAGGTCAAAATTGTTTGATTTGCATTGAGCCGCTATATCCAATCTGGCCCACTCAAACAATAGAAAACAAACAAGGGACCAACAAATGTACAGTAAGTAACCATCAAAATGATTCCAAAAGAAAACACAGCTAACCGACCAAATTCATCCATCAAAACCACAAAGATCAAGATCATCAAATCTATATACGGTTTTTCAACTGACGCGCTATCTACCAAAGTACCAAGATTTGGACGATCCATATTGGTGTGCACGTATCCCATGCATACCAAGGAGGAGTTTCCACAACTTTTTAAGTTCACTGACTCACATATAGACCAGCCCTTTCACCGAAGGATGCTGCTTTCCGTCCCAAAGGAATCCAAAAGAGGATAAAGTTCAAAGTGTGCCAATAAAGAATACGAATTTAGAAACTTGGAATTAGTTAAAAGAAGATACAAAGCATCTGGGCCGTTCCTTGCCTTGAATTGCAAGGATCCCTCCCCTTTACAGCCCCACAGACCGTTTAAAACTGCAAATCCAATATCCACATCCACAAGGAAAGAACCAATACCATGCTACAATTCCCATGTATAAGATATGGCATTGCCAAAGCTCATCTTGCATTCCCACTCAAAAACGATTCTTTGCTAAGGTCCTACTTTCTATTGATCTGATCATCTGCCAAGATCAGCACTTTCAGTTGTGTGCGCTAAATGGCTAATCCACAGTTAAAGCCCGTTGCAGGTGGCCTACTATTTCTCAACTTGTGTATGTACATCATCGTATGCGCCATTGGAGGGTGGGCCATCAACAACGCAATCGATCATGGTTTCATCATCGGTATGCTACGCTCATTACATCATTTTTAGTTTCTAGGGACTAAAATAGGATTTTGTTGGGTGTTAAAATTCAAGTGCATTGCACGTTTTCTAGGGCCTGATTTTCATATGACTGGCACTTATGTAGTATTTGGGCCCACAGAGATACAATTCAGGCCCTGAACTGTATGCCATTGTTTCCATTCTCCCTTTATTATAAGTGGGCCACACCAGACCAGGCCAGTCTAAGCAAAATAAAATTTTGAGTAGAGACCCGCCGGGCCCACCGAAACCAGTTTAAAATCTGGACCGATGCCGAACCCCGATTCTAACATTGTGGTTGTCATGTTTGTTGCTATTCACGGCTATCAATGGGCAAGGATGGTCCATCAGGATTTCAGGACAAGCTCACCACATGATGTTTATGGGTTTAGTTCTTAGGCCGTATGTCGAGTTCTATTTTAGCCCAAAGCATAAATGGGCTAGGCCCTTGGCTTTATTTAATGACTTTTTCTAAGGCCATGATCTAGGCCATCTTACATCTGCGTGAGCCGGCCCATCGGTTTTAGGCCAACGGTCGACATCTATCCCAAAATTTAATGGGCTGGTCTTGGACTGATCTCAGTCTGGCTCAAGCCTGGCTCGACAACCCCAAATTTTCTTTTCTACTGGTAGTGTCTTTGATGATATGTAACCTGTGTTTTTGTTAATGCAGGCCCGGGGCTTACACTTCCAGCCCATTTTTCGCCAATTTTCTTTCCTATGGGAAATGCTGCCACTGGATTCTTCGTATTGTTTGCATTGATCGCTGGAGTGGTGGGGGCCGCTTCGGCCATCTCTGGATTAAACCACTACCGACATTGGAACACCAATAGCTTGCCATCAGCAGCATCATCGGCTATAATTGCATGGACTCTAACTCTCCTCGCAATGGGGTACTTTTTCCTTCCTCTTTATTTATTTATTTATTTTAAATAAACTTGCTCCTAAGCTATTTCTCATTCTTTTAAATTCACATGCAGTTTGGCATGCAAGGAAATTCAATTGGAAATTAGGAATGCACGTCTGGTAAGTGGCACGGCGGCCTTTTTAATTTTTTTTTCATCAGTATATTTCTTTTTTTCTTGCCTGAGTAAAAGATAATTTGCATCATGTGTACAACCAACATAAAACTTTTACCACAACTTTTAATAAAAAATTAACATGAGAGAGAGAGAGAGAGAGAGAGAAGAGAGAGAGAGAGAGAGATAGTTAATTTGAAAAAGAAATGGATTTGGTTGGTTTTGTAGAGGACGATGGAGGCGTTCTTGATTATTCTCTCAGCAACGCAGTTCATATACATTCTGGCTATTCATGGGGCGTGGTAACGGCGAAGATGAGATAAATTGGAATGGTATTTTGGAAAGTGGGAGGTATTCATAGGCGTTCGGATTTTCAGTCTGTTGTGGATTTATGAATGCATGGGTTTGTTCTTGTGTAGCATTTTATTTGGATTTATGTGGTTTGTTTTATTGGATTTTTTGGTTCAATGTAATAAATGTAATTATTTATCAATTTAATGCGTGATTTTATTGCATTTGGTTTTTTCCATATTTCTTTCTCCTTCTTAATCGTGTCTTCTGGATGATATCAACCGTCTGGTTTTGTTGGACCACTGAATTTGGTACAGGGAGATTTCCAGGCTCTATTCTGATGTTTTAAAAGTTAAAACACAGATCTGGCTGGACCTGCCGACTGGTTGGTACCAGAACCGGATGGCCTTTCCTGGCTAGGTCACAGCTAGCTGTTTTCGAGACATAAGCTACCATAACCATTGTGGATGAGCAGGGCCATTGATCCAATTGATGGCATCAAATGAATGGTGGAAGGAAGTTTCTCAGTAGATCAAATCAAATAGGTGAAATCAGATTGGCATATGGTCCATCCGCAATATGTCCCACAAGGGAATCGTAATATTCTGAACAAACGATGGTTTAGTCAAAAGATTCTCAGGAGTTTCAACACCCAGTCAAGGGTTCGAGTATCCATAGGTGGCGAAAATCCCACCGCAGCATGAGTGTGTGGGGTGTGTGCGCGTGTGTAAAAGTTATAAAAAAAATAAAATAAAAAAAATTAAATAAAAAGATTCGACGACTCGGATTCGATGGCTTGGTCCTATGATGAGTCCACTCAGACAAGTCATGTTGAGTCCTGCCTTTCCACTTATGCAGGAGCCCAAATAACACTTATACCAAAAGTTATATAAGAGACTAACATTCGGTATGTATTATATTTGCTCAGTTTATCTATTGCGCCCCCTCAAATTCAAAAGTTGTGTGGCCACACTACTAGAAAAGAAAACAATGGAATTGGACTCCCACCATTGAAATTTTCTTGGGTTCCATTGGGATGTTGGTGTAACATCCACTAGGTCTTGCGTTTAACATGAGCTCAGATACGAGGAAAGCTCAAATCTCATGGGCGGTAGAAATAGTGGGCTTGAACTCTTATCATTGAAACTTTCTTGGGCTCGTGGAAGTTTCCAATGAGGCTGATATTTGTGCTTTCCTTCAGTAATTGGACCTTGGGAACTGATCCGATTATTAGGATCATCCAAAATTTTGATTTTGGATATTCCCATAAAGGATCACTAATTAGATGGCTTAGATTCAAATTCTTTCTTTGTGGATGTCATCCTGCCGTCTGAAAATTGTTCTAAGAATCCTACGGTAGTTGTCAAGAATTTTTTTTAATGGTTGTGACTCATATACGAATTTTTCTTTTCTTTTTTCAATTCAAACAATTTACTTTTCACTGTCCATTTGATAGATACCAAGTGGACGGCTTTGATTGCTCGATTTGTGTGTCTTTCGAGCTCTATTCTATACATTATGCGCCACGCAACTTCGATGGGTGTTTGGTCATCCATGTGTCCCACACACATGGAAGATGAATGACCGGAGCATCTTGCAAGTGCTGTTATCAGAGTCACTATTATAGTGATGGTGACTTATCGTGGATGAAGTAATCTAAAGAGAAGATGGAAATAAACAATCTGATTTTGCTCTTGAGAGTTGGACCACTCTACTTTCTTTTTAACCATCCATTTAACAGCCATCAACTGGATGGTCGGATTTCTTGATCAATTGTAGAGTTTTTCTTCATGCGTGGTGTGTTCCACAATTTGGACGGTCTGGATAGTTGCGCATGACTACCACATTTGACGAGGATGAGTCTATATTTTCAAAATAGAGGTTAGCTATCACATCGGCCGCTCACACGTCTCCATAGAGCCTGTTGGATTTGGTGAAACTCACGTGAATTTGGAGGTAAAAACGTATCGAGCGGATTAGGTGAGATCCTTCACTCATCCAAGCCGGTGCGGCCCTTACCACGGGCCCACCTTGATGTATGTATCCTCAATTTATGCCGTTCGTTTGTTTCAGGACATTATTTAAAAAAACAAAGCAGATCTAATTTTCAAGTGAACCACGCCATAGGAAACAACAGTGACTGAAGGTAGGGGTGTACACGAGTTGAACCCAGCTCGGCTCGGCTTGGTCACTTGTTAACCCCGGCTCGAACTCGACTCGGTCCTTGAGCTTGATTGGCCAGCTCTAGGTTGGTCAGCGGGCGGGCCGGTCAAGCTCGGGAGTTCAAGCAAAGATCAAGCCGAATTGGCCTATGCAACATTTTCACAAACACATAGACTACACTTTCAAAATCTCACTGTATGTAAAACAATAGCAGTAGTTTTACAGGTATTTCATCAAACACTTTCTAAGCAATATAAAAATCAATTAAAAAAAAAAAAAAGGCATTTGTTTCATATACATACCTTCCTTACCACCAGCCACACTTTGTTGAGTCATTTTATCAAACACTTGGTGAGTTAAAAAGGCCAAGCTCTAAGTCCTATAAGGGGGGGTGAATAGGACTATGCCAAATTAAAAAATAAATGCGAAATACAAAGATATACAAAGATAAATAACACAAATAAAGCAACCTCAAATGCACAAGTCTTGAGAGGTTGATACAAATTGAGTTCTAAGGACAACCTAACATAAAAAACCAAAGGCTTATAGCAGGACAACCTTACTAGAACATTGGTAAGTATCAAAAACTCAAACTTAGAAAGAGATAAAGAAAATAAACTAAATTATTACAACATTTACCATAAGTGCATAAAAGAAAATTACAACATTCGCCACACATACATCACCCTCAACATCAACCAAACACCAGGAATTATAGTGGTTCGTGTGTGTACACCAACTGTTCAAGAATAGCCACACAACTACTCCACTCCCAATATCCACACCCACGGGATATTGGCTTTCACTATGAAATAAGGTTTTCCAAGGTTCACCTTAAAACCTTCACAATTGTGTCTTTCAAATGGGCTTACACAATTACAAAAACCCCATAATGAGTTTTCCTGGCTGAATCTCACAAACCAAAAAATGCAGAAAATTGAAATACTTATCTGAAGATTCTTCTTCCGATGTAGCCTGGAGAACCAATTCGATGTAGACGTAGATGTTCAATGTCCAATCTCACAAATGAAAGGGTTCTAGGTCTAAATGATTTTTAAATTAAATCAACCTAGGGCTAGCTTGATTTGATTTTGATCTCAGAAGGGTAAATCACAATTCCCTTTTTTAATACAATAGAGTTGAATAGAGACACAAAATCAAATACGAAAAGTTATAAATAGAATCTAAAATGAATAAGTAATAGCTTCACAAATTGCAAGAACTTATCTCTTAGAGTGATGGCTTGATTAGGCTTGAAATAAATGAAAAACTCTGAGATTCGTCCTCTATTTATAGGTAAAAATTCTGTTTTCTCGACTGGTCTAAGGGTTGGTTTGACTGGTTGAAGCACCAACCAATTTTCAAAATTTCTGGTGTAATAAGATAAACCCGTTACTCAATTGGTCAAGTGGCTTGCTCGACTAATCGAGTGGCCTGCTCGACTAGTCGAGTGGGATCAAAAAAGCTTGCTAGACTTTGAGTCGAGCACTGCACGACTGGTCGAGACTGTTCACTCGACTGGTTGAGCAGTGTCCACGACTGGTCGAGCCATAACAAAAAATTCTCGAAAATTCTCAACAAATCTTGGATTGGTCAAGTCAGTGCTTGAAATAGTCTAACAAAGGCTAGGACTAGTTGAAGAAAAGCCTATAAACTTATACATTGACCCAAATTCAATATGCAATAAGTATGATCTAACCTATGGTCAATCTAAGGTCATTTGTACCCTGATTGTGAGTTTGAAACATCGAAACATCGATCGCTTTCGATTACTTGAAGTATATGAAGCTTGTCCTTGAAGTCTTGAACTTGAGCTAGACTTAAGGTAGTGAACTTGAGCTTTAGCTTGAGCTTCAAACTTCTGTTCTTGTACTTGACCTTGTAGTCTTGAACTTTGTCAACGTTCTTCAACTTGAATATATAAAAAAGTTCGACGATGACATGGACAACTCAAAATGCATGAAGATGATCTTTCCAACTTATCAAAACACGATACAGATTCTAAATGGTTTGGCACAACAAAATTTGACAAATTCAGGTGCTAGAATTCCAATATAGCACTTACAATCTCCCCATTTGTCAAATTTGTGACAAAACCAACTAAAGAATCATGCACCAGTTTAACAAAGAATCATGCACCAGAAATGCTACTACAACTCACTATAACTCCCCACAATCCAATACTCCCCCTCAATCCAGGCGAGGTGATTTGTAGAGTACCTATATTAATCAAATAATATCCAATATATATATATATATATATATATATATATATATATATATATATATATATATATATATATATATATATATATATATATATCCACAATCACACATCCCCAACGATCATCATATACATATACCATTAAGAATCATACCACATTTCTCCCCCTTTTTGTCACAATATGACAAAGGAAAGAAAATGAAAGAGTGGATTAAAAAAATAAGAGAAGAGTATGATTTAAAAGAGTGAATAGCATAAACATGTCCATAGATTACTATAACACCCAGAACTTTTCAATACCCGAGTATTGAAAGTCCTCGAGTGTTACTATGAACTTTAACTTGATACGTACATGTATACGACACCAACTTAGCTATCTCGACCTTACATCCATTCCCCGACACAAATCTATCCATTGGGAATGATCTCCATTTATAGATTAAACCATCTGACCCTTGAATTTCAAAACAAGGCCATCCATCACGTAATTTGACGTAAGTACTTTCCTTTGAACGAAATGACGAATAAACTCTATATCCATAATGATTTAGATATACGTTCTTTTGTAAGAATTGCTTAGAAACGTACTTATAACCATGTTGAGCCATTAGATTTCCCAAAACTCACAGATCAGCAATAATTGCGAAAATGCCTTCGACCTATACCCCTAATCACTTCGGAAACCCACTTTGTGTTCATCCATTCACAAAACTGACAATACATCCACCCATATACATGGTTAGAGTGTTAACCATAAAGCTTCCTTATTTTTAACAAGTCACCTAACCATCCATCAGGTTTGGATCCACCAAATGGGTCATCCGAATATCAGGATGAATCGGTCATTATGAAGATCTTCGGGTTTAAGTCTAAACTACCAGGTAGCTCATCAATGAAATAGGTACAAATGTTATTTTGAATTTCGGAATAAGTTAGCCTTCGAAAAAGCATCTTGGTCATTCTCGAGAGATCAGGGCTCAAACTGGGGTGATTGAAAGAGCATGAAAAACAATGAATGGCCGAAAAATTATAATGCATTCGGACAGTGTATTAAGATGTTATTCGTGGTGGAAGTAATACAAACATAAAGGGTAGAATTGTAAATAAGGGGATGTCATGTGCATGGCAATTCAACAGATGTGATACGGAAGGAAGTTTTTATGGTAGAATTCACTCACACGTTCTCGTAACGTGTGGCCCACCCATAGCTCGACTATACTTCAAACTTGGGCCCGTGAGTCCACACAGCAAGCTGAAGTTGATGAATGGAGCGGATTTTTCGAAAGATCATCACAAGTGGACCCCACCTATTTTGAACAACAATGTAGAAAATAAACTTGTCCGCATGTTGCAACAGGGGACATAAAATCGGAAGTGACGATGAATATCATCCCCACGTTGACTAATGATGTGGCACACCTAAGTATCAGATTTACCCCATCTCTGGGTTTATGACACTATTCTAAACAAGATAGATACAGTGAATCTCTTCAAACATTACTATGGGCCCCACAACCACTGTGGGTGCACACCAAGTTGGGTACACTTGCAGTGTACCAAACCCCAACTTGGGTCAAAACCGGTGTTGACCCGACGTTTTCCAAAACAAAGAGATTCCCTCTCTTTCACGTTTCCTGCCCGATGGGCGTTTAAACGGACTGACTCTGTTTTTATGATGTGTGGCCCATCATCACCACTCGTCTGGATGATCCAAACCGTCCATCCTGTAGCACGTAAAATTCTAACCAAAACCATGAAACTTTGACACATCAATACCCACATGTATATGCACAGTGATGAATGCAAAGTGTTGATGTGGGAGGATTGTTTCCAAAAACGGAAATCGTTTCGCTGCTAAGTTGACGGTCCGCATGAGCCCTCTTTCTATCCTAACCATCTATCTCACGCAATCCTAGCCCTTTAAAGCTAGGGTTTAAAAAAAAAAAAAATTTTAAAAGAGAGAGAGAGAGAGAGAATAGCCGTGGGAGGATCCGTTCGTGCGTTGTCACGAACCTAACCGCTCATCCGCTTCTAGAATCAATCTAGAGCATTCAAATCAGGATATAATATCCAAGATAATCCCAGAACCCTAACTACGGGAAAAGAATCCGCAGCCGCAACTAGTTCTTCCCAGTTTTTTCGAAAACCACTCAACTCTTCCATTCAAACCCACCAAGAAAACTCATCTGGAACTCTGAGTTCTTGCATCCACAAGCTTCAGTGCGATAATTCAGACCACCCAAAAACTCCGTTTTGAAGAAATACTCGTTGAGTTAAGACCCGTGATTGAAGACATCTTCTTCTTCGTCGTTTTTGCACCACCACATGTTCTGGAGGGAGCTTTAATCTGAAATCCAATCCATCCAGAAAGAGGCCTATATTGTATGCATCTAATTGTCATTCATCAAGCCAATATAAAACCCATCAGTAGTTACCCCATTCTAGAAGGAAATCGAGAGAGCTGAGGAAGCCAACGCTGAGTCGTTGACTCGCTGGGACTGCGTCGGGTCGAGTTCTTGATGAGTTTGGACTGAGTTATGTTGGTTTAGAGGCATGTTGCAACCGAGTCAAGCTTGGGTTTGGCCGGATGATTGCTGGAATTCCAGAGAAAGGAAGAGGCTGTCGCGCCGGGTGACTCACCTGAGTCATTGTCGTGAATTGCTGCGAGTCGAGTCGGACTTCACCGAGTCCAGTCGTTAGACAAAGGTTGCAGAAAATGAAGAAGAAAAAGAGAAGAAGAAAGGAGAAGGAGGCAAGGCTTGCAGTTGATCCAGAATCGTGGTCATTTGAGTGCGACCGAGTTGACTCGGACAGCTACCGAATCTGGATCCTAAATTGGTCCATCTCTGGTATGGCTTCAATACTAAACTTTGAGATTAGATTGTGTTGAGTTCAGATCTCTAGTTGTTGTAGCAATTGAGTTTTGGTACTAATTTGGTGTAAATGGAGTAGAACCAGTTTCCTGTGTTGACTCAGTGAGTACCGCTGAGTCAAACCACTCATGGAAACTGAGTCGGGCAGCTTTACTGTATCAACTCTGGTGTAGGAATTCCAACTCAATTCTTGTTTCAGTAGGGTAGCTTTCTACTCTTTGTGGAGATTGGTTTCTCCTAAGTTATTCTTTTAAAGATAAATGGATTCCAATCATGGTGAGACGATCAAATCCGAGTCTTGACCAAATCGAGTCTATGACAAGTTGTGTCAATCAAATCAAGTTAGCTTAGGGTGAATTAAACTCTATTGCTTGGTAAATCTTAATTTCATCTTAATTTTACGTTAATTAGGTTTAACTTCACGTAGGAGATCAAAGCCCGAAGTTAAGATATTATTTGTGGATGGTGTGGGGAACTTAGATCTGATTCGTTCAAGTTGGATTTGTGCATTGATGCGTTCATGTTGCGATCATCTAATCTAAAGGCGAGGATTACCTTCAAGCTTTTTCTACATCATAATAATTATCCTAGTTCATGTATTCCATTAATTGCTTGATTGATTATTTGGTAAAAATGATGATGCATGCTAGTTTATGTTTGAGTAAATTCTTCTTAAATGACTAATCATTGGATTTACATTCAAGTATCTGTACATGTTATAGATCGCGATTATCTCTATCCTGGTTTAAATGTAACATTGTATATGGATAAGTGTGTTGAATTTGTGGTGACTTGTCTTACCACTTGTGATTACTGTATGGATGCTTGGAGATCCTCGTACTAGTGGCTATTTCGTCTTATAAGTTAAATGGAGTTTTTGTTGTGGATTTACCATCTTTTGGACCATTTATTGCCTAAGAATCTTTTGAGATAATCTTCTTTTATTACATCCTTAGGATGGATTATTTGCCCTTTGCGGCTTGTATTTACCCTTGTAGCTTTGATTGGTTGTTTGCCCTTTGTGGCTTTGATAGGTTATTTGCCCTTTGTGGCTTTGATTGACTACTTGCCTTTACGCCTTTGATGAATTATTATTAAATAATCCTTTGACGGTAAGTTCCATTCGTCAAACTACGATTAGCCACTAGTTGAAGAGGTTACCCAAAAAACATCATATCTGTTAGTCTCATGAGCTAGGGATGGTGGAATGTGACACTATGCCTGAGCTGTCAGCCTATACTGGGTGACAAATCCCCCCCCCCCTCCCCCCCCCAATAGTGACTTTGAGCTTTCTTAAAATGATTGTTTAAAATTGGACTAATAATGGTTGGGCTAATCATGCATTTTCATGGCATGTGGTCTTTTCCAGGTGACTAGTTCTCCTTGGGCGTACCTTGAGTACTTTTCCAGGTGGCTAGATCTCCTTAGGCAGTTTATATATTATTATGGTCTTTTTCGGGTGGTTAGTTCTCCCTGGGTGTGCCTTTGTGTACTTTTCCGGGGTGACTAGTACTCCTTGGGCGATGTATATATTATTATGGTCTTTTCCAAGTGGTTAGTTCTCCTTGGACATACCTTTGTGTACTTTTCAGGTGACTAGTCCTCCTTGGGCGATCTATATATCATAGTCTTTTCCGAGTGGCTGGTTCTCCTTGAGTGTACCTTTGAGTACTTTTCCAAGTGGCTAGTTTTCCTTGGGCGACTTTTTACTAGCTGGATGTGCATCCCCGGGTCTGTGAGCATGTGCATGCATCCATGCATTTATACAAGATTATCTTTGTGAAATTTATTTAATGAATGTGTATCTGATGAACCTTATTTGATTCCCATGATAATCATTGTGTAATATTTATTATATACTGTCTCTGATAACTATGCTTAATTATCTTGATGATGTGATAAATCTTGGGGTTATACCTCACTGGATAGTCATTGACGCTATCAAACCATACTCAGTGTGCAGGAGACACAGATGACGCATATTTCATTTGTATTTAATTTGTACTGTCATGTTTGTAAAAGTTAAGATATTGGTTTGTATAAGTTTTTGGGTAACCACTTGAAATCTTGGTTATGTATATTTGGACTCCCTCTTATACTTGATTGTTCATTTTCCATTAATTTATTAACTCTGATAAGGGAAAAAAATGCATGTGGAATTTAAGCCACCGTTAAAGGTTAATACTCGGGTTTTCAGAAAACGAGTAGTGTACTCGGGTTTCCGGAACCGGGGTGTTACAATTAGTATCAAAATATCATCACGAAGCATAATAACATGTTCAAGTACAAGTTAAGCACAAGTAAAGTTAAGAGTTATTACAAACCCAACATGAATAACAACTAGTCAGAACCAGAAGATGGAGCAGGAATAGATGGATCAATTTGATGTAATCCCTTATTAATACGCTGAAGGTATTTACGCATATATTTGAATTGAGTCTCTTAGGATACATGCAAACCTTCCACCTTTTCCTTTAGGATTCTTAACCGCTCATTCCAATCAGATAGCTGATAATCAGGATCAGCCTCAGAATCAGATTCTAAATCATCAAAAATATTATCCATAGTCACATCATCACTGGTATTGGTTCGTTCAAGTCTATCATTATCCGTATGATATTGCTGCAGATCATTTATTAATTGTGTGTTGATTTCCAATGCTTTATCTAAATCTTTTTACAGCAACTTACTTTTGTTCTCCGCTATTCCTAGTCTTTTGAGGATATTTATGCTATGGATACAGAGTTGATTATAAGCATATTGTAGTTTATCCTTTTCTTCTTCTTCTTCTTCTCCAGTTTTCTCATTGTCAGATAGAAATGATTCAGTGGCTTGCTGTTCTTTCTCGTTCTCAGATTCTATGGGAATGATTGAAGCAGTGGAGACCATGAGAATTTTCAATGATTTCTGATCTCCATCTCTTTCTGAGTTATTAAATTTTGAATTTGACTCTTCAGTATCATCCCAAGTGGCAGCCATTGCCTTACCCTTAGTTTTTCTGTTTGGGCATTTGGTTGACAGGTGTCCATACTCCTGACAGGCATAGCATTGTGGTTCCTTTGTCCTTTTATCAAATTTGCCTGTGAAGTTTTGTTGTTCACCTTTCTTCCTCTGGAAGGCTGGCCACGATTTTTCTGAAAAAACTTCTTGAATCGTTGTGCCAGCAAAGCCACTTCCTCATCATCATCTTCCTTTTCACTCTCACTGTCCTTATGTAATGTTTTCTTAGAGGTTTTTAGGACAGTTGTTTTGGATTTTTGGGTTTGTTTAAAGTGTAGTTCAAAAGTTTGTAGGGAACCTACCAGTTCTTCTACTTTCATTTTGTAAGACCCGTATCCTAGTCCGTACTGTTCCGTCGATTCCCGCGATCCTTCCGGTAGAATTCCATCAACCTGCGACCTATGATCGATGTTTGCGCATGACCCTAAGTCGTATCCTGAAGATTTGAGTCGGCTTAATCCAAGACTTGCACCATTGTGACCGCACCGTCGCTGTGATTCCAACGCCGCGTCTTGCATACTGATCCTATACCCTGGCAGGGAGATGTGGGCTGGCGTTTAGTTCGAAGAAAACGTCACGCGTTTGCAATCCCAATAGAATCTCTACAACATGTCCCATCAATCAATCAATCACCTCATGTCAAGTACACACACCCAAGCTTTCTTTCTCCACAAGTTAAGCAACCACCAAGTCAAACCATCTCTCACCTCACCCATCACTCACCTCACACCCATCACCTCACCCATCACTCACATTCATCACTCTCTCTCTCCTTACATCCCATCTCTCCCTCTCATTTCTCAACATATCTTCCAAGCACCCAAAGAAACCCACATCCAAGCATTCCATGTGAAAGAGAAAAGTGATTTTTGTGTGGTCCGCTTTCCATCCCAAAATCCATCATCCTAGTCATTCAAACCCCATCGCCCTCCATCAAAATGAAGAACAAGGAGACCGGCGTTCTAACGGATCGAGAAGATCGAACGGTGGGTGCTTCTATTGGCTAGTTTCCATGTTTTATGATGGGCCAAGTGAGGCCTACCAATCGATGGTATGGATCTCACTTTGTACCTTAAGATGTGGTCGATGGCCCATCTTGATTATCATGATCATTCCATGGTGGGGCCATTCTCCATGGACCCCATCATGATGTTTATTTTCTTAATTTGCATGGATAGAGGTCATCTAGACCGTCCATTTTGGGTGGAGAAGGAACTTCCACCGTTGATCTTTGATTGGTGGGTCCACATGTATTGGGGCCCACTTGATGTATGATTGAATACAAGGGAAGGCTCATAGTGGTGGAGCCCTCCATCACATGTGTCCCTCGATCTCTCTCTCTCTCTCTCTCTCTCTCTCTCTCTCTCTCTCTCTTTTTCATTTATTTTCTTGTGTGATGATGTAGTTGAGTGGTCCACTTGGACGGACCCCACCTTGGTGTATATTTTATCCACACCATACATGTATTTGGTGGCCCACCTGAGCAAGACCCACCTTATACATGTGTTCTGCCGGACCATCCAGTGTCCAGGGACGTCTAGGGTCACTCATGCAAGCCCCTCCTTGATGCATGTTGTTAATCCACGCCCTTCATTCCATTCTCCAGATCATTTTACCCGTTGAGCCGAAAAATGAAGTTGATCCGAGTATCTGGTGGGCCATACAATAGAAAACGGTGGTTTTCACCGTTAAAAAGCCACCTGATATTTCTACGCGCCAAAACACATCGCATATTGGGCTTGTTTGGCTTGTCTTGAGCCATAGCGACCAATGGTCGGGTCAGATTCACCTGATGTGGGCCCTACGTGCGAAAAACCATGAAAAAATAGTTTTTCAAAAAAAAGAAATTATATATATGCAGCAGACGCTACTGCTGTCAGAGGCGCAGGCAGCGCCTACTGCTGGCGGGCGGACGGCAGGGTCCCACGGCCCTCAGTCGTGGGCCTCACCATGATGTGTGTATGTCATCCAACCCGTTCATTATGTGGGCCCCTTCCTGAAGTAGGCCCCACCCAAAAATCAGCCACATCCAAAGCTCAGGTGGCCCACATCAGAGGAAACAGTGGTATTGAACGTCTGCCCTTGGAACCCTTTACTGGGCCACAGAAGTTTTGGATCAAAATGAAATTTGTTTTTCTTTTTCATCCAGGTATGGGTGACCTTATGAATGGATTGGATGGAAGATAAACGTTATAGTGGGCCCCACGTGGAGCCCACAATGATATATGTGTTTTATTCCCATCGTCCAGGCGGACGGTGGAGCCCACGGTGATGTATGTGTTTCATTTGCACCATCCACTGACGTGGACAATGGAACCCACTTTATATGTGTTCTATCTGCACCGTCCATGCTATATGGTGGGACCCGACTGCAATGTGTGTATGTATGTGTGTGTGTGTGTGTGTGTGTGTGTGTGTGTGTGTGTGTGTGTGTGTGTCTATATATATATATATAATATTGTATATATATACTATATATAGATTATATATTATATTATATATAATATAGATGATGGTGGGCCTTCATGTGGACCCCCACCATGATGCATGTGTTGCATCCAATCTGTCCAGCCAGTTTGAAAGCTCATTTTATGGCATGGGCTAAAGAAGGAGTCAGATCCATAGTTCAGTGGACCCCACCCTTGATGCATGTGTTGCATCCAAACCGTCCAACCATTTGGCAAGCTTGTCTTAACAGGCTTAAGACTAAAAATAAGTCAGATCTAAAGTTCAAGTAGACCCCACCATTGAAAATAGTGGAGACAGTGGCATTCACCGTTCAAACCTCTTAGGAGCCACATTAGCGTCCAATTAAGCTTATATTTTGCTTTCACTTCATCTAGCTCTATGTTAACTTATGAATTTGGTTGGATTTCAAACACATCACGGCGGACCACTCCGTGATATGATCATCCATTGAGGCCCACTTTGATGTGTTTTGTGGCCATCTGTGAGGCCCACCTTGATGTACTTTATGGCCCATCTGTCAAGCCCACTTTGATGTATTTTGTGGCCTAATCGAGAGGCCTACTTTGATATACATGTGACTCATCAGGATGTATCTTTGACCCATGAACGGGGCCCACCTGTTGTGTGTTTTAAGGCCCAGGTGCAGGGCCCACCTGTTATGTATTTGAGGCCCGTGGGTTGAGGTCTATTGTTGTGTGATGTAATTTGAGGCCCATGGGTTGAGGCCCATTGTGATATTCAAGGCCCGTTATTGAGGCCCACCTTGATATGCATGAGGGCCCGTTATTGATGCCCACCTTGATGTGTATGAGGGCTCGATATTGAGCCCACCTTGATGTGTATGAGGGCCCGTTATTGAGGCCCACCTTGACGTGTATGAGGGCCCGTTATTGAGGCCCACCGTCATGTGTATGAGGCCCGTTGTTGAGGCCACCTTGACATATATGCGGACCATGTGATTAGGCCCATTTTGATGTATTCTAGGGCCCGTGGGTTGAGGCCCATTGTGATGTATTAGGCCCATGAGTTGAGACCCATTGTGATGTATAAAGGCCCGTGGGTTGAGACCCACTGTGATTTGTATAGGGCCCATGGGTTGAGGCCCATTGTGATGTATTTGGAGCCCATGGGTTGAGGTCCATTATAGTGTGATTCCATCGTGGTTTATGTGTTGACCTTTATGGCGGGCCATGTCTTGGAGTAATGTTGGTTTGACGTCCACATTGTAAGGATAATGTTGGTTAAATGTCCGCATTATACTTCTCCCTAGGGCCCATTGATAGGCCCGTACTTGTTGTGCGTAGGCCGTCTACGCCCATCTTCGTTGTGAAGATAGTTCATAAAATGCTTAGTATAACTCCATGATTCATGCCCATACACATCATATGTATGCCTGATATGAGAAATGTTTGATCATAGCATATGTCATTGGACGGACTATTTACGGACTCCTTATGAGACGGAGTGCCCACATTATCGCGTTGTACGTGCAGGATTGCTGCATGACTGGATATTGTGACTCATGCATCTCACATATGTGTAACTTGATCATCGTATGTCCTAGCGACATCAGGGCCGTGGCCTCCACAGGCACATTGTGGATGGATAGATGGGACACTGAAAATATTTGGTTTTAGCACTATGGGCACTTAGGATATCCTTGGGTGAAATTTTCAGAACCTCTGAGGCCAGGAGTAGCCCCAACGTCTAGACCGAGTGGAACATGAGCGCCCGAGTGCCGAATACTAGTAGGCCGTGTCTCCCATTGTATCGGGGTCGTTTGGGAGAGGGTGTGGCCTTATCCGCTCGAGTGAGGGGCTAAAAGCTAGGCTGAGTATGACCAGCTCGTAAATGGGTCTGCTATCGATGAGCCGGTAGGTTTGACAGACTGCTAGCTAGGCGATAGTGAGGTCCTCTTCCACTCATTGGGCTGTGCAACTATGAAGGAGACAGTCAGAGTGGAGTGTAATAGACCCCGGTGATTTTTCCAGAGAGCAATCGTACTGATATGTGGACTTATTGAGCAGGAATTGCATATTCATTCATTCATTCACTATCCACTCGGGCTGGTGGTGCGTAACTATTTGTTACGTGTACCATCACATGGCCAGAATTTCGGTTGGGCGCGCGACTAACCTGAGATCAGGAGTTTACCATATTGTGTCTGACTATCCAAATTTAGGTATGGGACTGGTTTGGATAGAAGTCCCTTGTGATGGATCCCATAGCTTGTGATACTATGTACTATCATCCCGACTTCACATCCCAGCATGGTCATTTCATTTACACCACATATTACATTGCATCGCAGTACTTAGCATTTTGAGTTACTATATTTTTGCACGTATATGGCCTAGACGGACTTAGTAGGATTTATATATTACATTGTACCCTCGACATCTAACATTTGCCTCACTGTGACTCCTCATTTACATAGTTGATTTGTCTTGCTAGTATTTTCGATATTGTATGATTTATGGGCTTATCATTATTTCCGCTTACTCTGATATCGTATGATTCATGATCTTGTTAGTATTTCCATTTATCCCAATGATGTATGATTCATATGCTTCATTATATACGTGGCACTTACCTTACACACACTTTCACCACCCTCTAAGCTTTCTATAAGCTTATACACGATAGATGCGTGCAAGTGGCGTTAGGTTGCAGCAGCGTTAAGCTTGGAGCGTGCAGTTGTCTTCTGGAGCTTTGATTTTAATATATGTATTTTCCTTTCAGCATTGTATTCAATTGATTATATTAGTGGATATGTGATGATGATGTTGTTTTGTGACTTAATTATGCTCCATTACCAAAAAAATCATACTGGAAATCCTCCTTGTATGATCCCAGGATTGGAATTTAGCGTATGGGCACTGGGAGCCAAGAATGAGGTACTACAAAGGCTGTCGGCACTAGATTCGGCGATCGGGAATTTTGTGAGCCCATTTTTCGAGTTGGGGCGTGACACATTTCATCAATATTCCTACACTCTTCAATAGTTGTAACCTTGGGATTAAACCGTTCTGGCAATGATCTAAGTATTTTCCTACAGATTTTAGGAACTGAAACTTTTTCTCTCAATCCACCCATGGAGTTACAAATGATATTTAATTTTGTGAAAAACTCCATAAATGTCTCATGCTCTTCCATTCTGAGACTTTCGAACTGTGAAGTTAGAAGTTAAAGTTTAGATCTCTTCACAGTACTTGTGCCTTCATGGGTTGTTTCCAATAGATCCCATGCTTCCTTGGATGTCCCACACGTACTTATTTGATTGAATATATCCTGGGACACGACACAGTAGATGGCGTTCATAGCTTTTGCTTCAGCAGTCTGTTTTTCTTTGTCGAACGACGTCTACTTTTCTTTGGATTTGGGTTTTATGATGGTTGTGCCACTGTCAAGTACGATTTGTTCAGTTGGTAGCACATATCTGCTTTCAACTATATCCCAAACATCATGATCCAAAGATATCAGAAAGTAATGCATTCTAGCCTTCCAGTATGCATAATTTGACCAATTAAATACTGGAGGCCTAGTGACCGAAGAGTCCTCTCCTTTGGCCATATCCCCACTTCAGTCAAGATCACTCTTTAGGCGGTGAAGCCCTTAAAGAGAGACCCGCTCTGATACCAATTGAAATAGCGGTGAAGACTACTTTACTTGAAGTAGGAATATGTCGATATGTCCTAGAGGGGGTGAATAGGACTTTTAAAGTTTTTATGGTTTATTTAAAATTCTATTACACTAATCATAACAACAAGCTCATATTAGGATTACTCAAAAATAACTCTACTGGCTTCCAAGCCTGGTAGAGGATCCAATCACAAACTATTTAAAAAGTGAACAGTATGCAAACTAGTTTATGATGGATATGACTGAGTTTGTGTGTGAGGTGTGATCTCAGGTATTCAGATATGAAAATATTAAAGTAAATCACACAATAAAAAAGATAGCAATCTCAAACACAGTAATTTTTATAGTGGTTCGACGATCAGTCTACTCCACTCTCAACAGACGCACTCAACCCTTGAGTGTGCCGGATTTCACTAAGGAGGTTTCACAGCGGTTCACCTCAAACCTAAGGTTTTAAATCAGGTTCACCTTCAACCTTTACAACCTACACTGATGCTAACTGTTTATGCTCTCACGAGCAAAGGTCAACACAAGGTACCCACTTTTAGGCACACTGGCCAAGGATCTTCCATAAGACCCTACCAGAGGTTTTACGCGGTTTACCTCAAACCCGAGGTTTCACACGGTTCACCTCAAACCTAAGGTTTTGACTGGTTCAACTTCAACCAGATGTTTATGCTCTCCACAGAGCAAGGGTCCACACGACGCACCCACCACGTACACTCCCGCCGGAGGCCTCCTACGAGGGCTTGAAGGGATGAGAAACACGTAAGACCCAATTCTAAAAAGGAATGATCACAAGTGTCCTCTAGACTATAAATACTTATAGATAAGTGGATGAGTCCCTTTAAGCACATTGACGAAGATCTCCTCCTTTGTTGACGAAGAATCTTCGGTCTCCTTGATCCACAACTCAAAAGATGTACCAATGCATTGCGACGGGTTGAGTCAAGATTATGATGAAATCCTACTCTCAAAAGATTTTCCTATAAGGAAGATAAAGCGATTTCAATCATTTATGCATTTAAGGCATCCCAACTTAATGATTTGCCATTAAGGTAGTAGCTGGAGGATTCTTGAATGCGGAAGTTCATTCCCCAATCCACTCTATTGAATATCAATGGTGAGGGTGGATTGGAGGATGAACTCCCTTGAGAGAAAGGGCTTTGGGTATAAGATCTAAGGTTAAACACTCAAAAGCTCTCTCTTCTTTCTCTCACAGCAACAATAGATAAGTCCTCTATATATAGGCAAAAGGTTTTAACGAATATAAAATGGTCACATTTATGACAGAGTTCGATATCATCGAGCAGGTTCGATATCATCGAGCATATACTCTCGATAGCATCGATGGTCCGCTTGATGACTCGAACTCAATGTCATACGTTTTTGAAACCTTTTGTCAGCTGGTCAATGAATCGAAACGATTGTCAATGTCATTGGATTTCGAACTCCAATTCCATCGATGAGAGATTCGATCCATCGACACTTGAAAAATGAGAGAGACTTGCCTTGAAATATTTCAGGTTTCATGAGTGATCGAGGGACCTTGAGATCATCGGAATTTGGATATCGATTATATCGATAGCTGTGTCGATGCATCGATAAATCAATAAGATTTTCCATATAGCTTGCTGGACAGTTTATGTCCATATTCGATGCATCGATACGGCATCGATATCATCGATATTTAAATATCGATTCTATCGAGTGACCCCCGATCATAGATAACACCCTGAAATATGTTGTTGGAGAACTTAACGCCCATGACGAATATCATCGAGGGCCTACCGATATCATCGAGGTTTGAACTTCGATGGTATCGAGGAGACTTGGATATATCGAAGCATATATGATATTCTTTAAGAAAAACAGGGGCGCCGGAATTCTGCCTATCGATACTATCGAGTTACTTCCGATAGACTCGAAATTTGAATATCGATGATATCGATAGGTGTATCGATACATCGATAATTCCATCCAGATATGTATAAGGTTGTTGGACATATTTGGTCATCTTTTCGTTGGTATCGATGAAGCATCGAGGACTCGACAGTGCAGGTCGATCATATCGAGATGTGTATCGATAAAATTGACAGGGCAAGAAAACTTAGAGAATTTTCCTATTTTGAAAACGTTTTCTTACCCTAAAAATCCTATGATATTCTAACATTTTTAAGGGTTTTAGTATATCTGGTGATTTGGGACAAGGGATGTGAGGCTCAGATTTACCTGTGGCGAGCTTGCACACATCCGGTTGAGGCAGACGTTTTGAAATGATCTTCCTATCAGGCTCTGTAGTCTAACTGACTCAACACTCACGCTAATTGACAAACCAGGGCACTTTCAGATACGATGAAGAACTCTGTATCTGGGTAACATATGATTGGATCGGAGCGCAATCTTGAATTCCAATCCGAGTTCATGTTGCATAAATCTCTAGTTAACATTCATTTTTCAGATTCAGTTAATCTCACAACCAAAGTAGATATTGGTATTCCTTTATCATTAACAAGAATATCCATTAAACTTGAGATCAAGTGACGATCAACTGGAAATGTACCTTCTTAAAACGTAATAGTGAAGGTTAAATCTTCAATAGACACATCACTAATGCAAGCATACATGGCCTGGGCAATGGACCGATATGCGGGTCCGCCCCAATTCAATATGTTAGCCTATCCTACAGCTATAAGGAGAGATAATATTGAAAGGAATCAGATGGTTGGAATTAACAGTTCGTTCAACAATGACATTGCGGAGACGAATGTCCCGCACATATTTCGGGTCCTCTTCGGGTGGTCAAAGAGTACACACCGAAATCGATGTGGAACGGGAAGAAGAAGAACCACAAGTGGTTCTCTTCTTATATCCACTTTCCATTGCAAGATAAAATAGAAGAATGCAAGAAGGATTTATGGATTTCACCCAAATCAGATTTTTTGCTAGAAATACAAGGAAACCACTATAAATTTTGAAATAAACCTTAGAATCAAGCAAATAGAAGTGCAAAGAACCAAAATCCGAAAGGAAAATGGAAAAGACGCACTAACCAAGTTGCGATCGAAGGTGGGTTCGATCGGTCGTGAAAGGGGTTGCTGGAGAAGATGAAGAGAGTGAAGAAAAAGTGGTTTTACTCATCTTAAAAGCACCCTACACGTGCTACTCAAGTGGTCATGTACATACTTGACCGGTCGTGCCACGACTGGTCAAGTGTGTACTCGACTGGTCGTGTAGACCAAAAAATATGCAATTTTTATTAATTTTGAAATTAAATAAATTTACAAAAATAACAATATACAATATGATACAAGAAGACACAACAATCTCAAATCACATTACACATACCAATATCTAATTTCAATTTAGCGAACTTGTTTCTGTCAAGTGGCTTTGTAAAAATATTCGCAAGTTGATTTTCAGTTTGAACATAATCCAAGAAATAATTTTATCTTCCACTAATTCACAAATATAATAATATCTAATGTTAATATGCTTAGTTCGTGAATGCTAGATGGGATTTTTAGAGATGTTAATAGCGATAGAGTTATGCAATAAATAACTATAGTATCTTGCGCAAATCCATAATCATTTAGCATCATTTTCATCCACACAAGCTAAGTACATGCATTCCCGGCTGCAATATATTCAACCTTAGATGTGAATAGCGAAACGGAACTTTGTTTCTTGCTATGCCATGAAACTAGATAGTTCCTAACATAAAAACATCCGCCGTTGGTAGACTTTCGATCATCTATATTCCCAGCCCAGTCAGCATTCGTATAACCAGCTAACTGAACATTAGTATCTCATAATTCGCTTGACAACAATCAGGTGAGATTCTTTAGGATCTAATTGATATCTAGCACAGATACCTACGCTGAATGCTATATCAGGTCGGCTTGTAGTTAAATATAGTAAGTTACCAATTATACTGCGATACAACCTAGGATCTACACATTTACCTGTTCATTCTTAGAGGGCTTAAGAGTTGTACTCATAGGAGTATCGAAGTTTTTACCACTCTTAAAACTAAACCTCTTAACCAAGTTTAGAGCATACTTGGTTTGAGAAATAAAAATTCTGTCTTCAAGTTGTTTCACTTGTAGACCCAAAAAGTAGTTCAGTTCTCCAACCATGCTCATTTCAAACTTGGACTTCATCAACTATGCAAACTCAGTAGACAGGTTAGAGCATGTAGAACCATAAATAATATCATCAACATATATCTGTACTATGAGTATGTGATCATTGTGTTTCTTTACAAACAGTGTCTTATCACCACTCCCAATTATAAAGTTATGATTTAGTAAAAACTTAGTCAGCTTCTCATACCATGCCTTGGGAGCTTGTTTTCAACCATAGAGTGCCTTTTTTAGGCGATAAACATGAACAATATGTTTAGGGTCTTCAAAACCCTTAGGTTGTTCTACATATACTTCCTCATGTAAATCACCATTCAAGAAAGCACTCTTGACATCCATTTGATAGATTTTGAACTTTCTGAAACAAGCAATGGATATAAATAATTTGATAGATTCAAGATGAGCTACTGGGGCAAAGGTTTCATCGTAATTGATGCCTTCTATCTAAGTGTACCCTTGTACAACCAGTCTTGCCTGTTTCTTATAATATTTCCTAATTCATCATATTTATTTTTAAATATCCACTTAGTTCCAATTATATATTTATCATTAGGTCTAGGAACCAAATACCATACATCATTCCTTACGAATTAATTTAGTTCATCTTGCATAGCCACAATCCAATTTTTATCAGTGAGCGATTCTTTTACATTGGCCGGCTCAATTTGGGAAATGAAGCACGCATAATGTAACACCCGTACTTTCCAGTACTCGGTCGTTACCGTATAACCAAACTTAACATAAATACAAGCCAAGCCTAAGTAAACACTTACGTTCATCTTGGTTTAAATCTGACCGTTGAAAAATAGTCCGCACCTATGTATCAAGTTATCTAACCGTTAATCTTTAAGACGAACCATCATTAATGCAACCCATTGCTAGGACTTTAATCACCTCGATAGACGAATCAAATCATCCAGTGATATTTAATAACCATATAATCGTCTTTACTTATTTATTTATTATATATAAGTATTACACAATCATAGATCAAAAAAATTATAGATGGATTTTGATAATTTAATTATCATATAGAAATGTATGAAAATGTATTGCAATAGGGTGACACCTATATATTTAATGTACATAAAATATTAGGAGAATAATATTATATTAACCAAGCATGATGGATAATAATTTTACAATATGTAATTGAATTATAAATACTAATGTAGTATAAATATCTTCCATAAATATGTATACAAAAATCGTTAGACATTTTAAAATTTTATATTATTTAACAATGTGAATCTAAATATGATATTGCACAATTTTCAATTCGTACGTATATATAATATGATGTTGTATATTATAAATTATATAAATATATGATCAATAGCATGAATATAGTAGTATGTTAATATTTAAAATTTTATTTACATATGTATATGAGATTTTAAACATTGTAACTACAAGTAATACACAAAAAAAAAAAAAAAAATTATATTAACATCAGAAATTAGTAATCTATTATGAAATGAGCCATTTAGACCACTTCAACCGCTGATGCTCAATCCCGGGATGATCCGACCACTAGATCGACTGGGAACCACCATTAGGACTACAAAGTAAGTCGTGGGCCCCACCTACACCTTGATCAGCTGATCAACGGTCAAGACCCCCTTTTGTTGGAACTCCTTAGAAGAATGAATGGTGTAGATTTCTCTCTAACATCACTGTGGACCCCACCCTCATGATGCGTGTGCACAGGGCGTGTGCACATGCAGTGCACCAGACCGCTCGGGCTGGTCAAACACGTGCTGACCCGCGTTCTCCCGAAATAGGAGAGATTCCTCTCTCTCTCTTTTTCTACAGCCGACGGACGAACGTCCGTGATTTCAATTAGTGGCCCACCTACACTGACCCTATAGGAAATCTAAACCGTCCATCGTGTCCAGGGGTTGGGCCCCACCAAAACCCAACTCATATCATGTGTTGGAGTGCATGCGTGTGGACACAGTTTGTGGTGCAATAGGGCCCTACGAAGCACAACATTTCTAAAAATAGAAGTTGCTCTCCCAGCCAGCTCAGCTATTCGCGTGAGCTGCTCCTGCGCCATCTTAGCCCTCCGTTACCAAACGAATCTCAGCCATCCGTTGTTGCTCACGTGAGCTAGAGTTCTTGTGGAAAACCGACGCCAAAAACCTCCTTTCCGCCAAATGTTTTCATTAAAAATCGGATAGCGGGATTTAATCCCAGCCTTCCAGCCTCATTCGACGGTCCTGAGGGAGTTCAGGGCACGATTTAAGTGCAAGAGATGGAGTTGCAACGGGTCTCTCTCCCACTCCCTTGCCTCAGCTCGAAAATAGCCATTTTTCTTCTTCCTTCAAAACCACCCACCAAACGTTACTGAAGCTTCAAAAATCCATGTCTCTAAGCTCCTCTGAACTCATACACACCACCTACAATAATCGGTTCGAAGAAATAAACCCCCGTTTGCAATCCGCCATTAACGATGCACCTTCTTCCCCACCATTCCACTGCACCAACCATCTTAGTTTGAGTTCGTTTCGACTCCAGTCATGTTCGGGTTCGCGGCTGGAGTTCCCTGGAGGAGGAAAAAGGAGAGGAAAGTGAGAGAGTAGAAAGAAAGAAAGAAGAAGAAAGAAAAGAGAAGAAAGGAGAAGGGTGGTGCGGCTATTGCACCGCACCACCGCGACCTACTCGTCCAGCCGAGTTTGAGCTAAGTCAGACCAGTCGCAGGTCATTGCCAGATACCTCCAGCAGCAAGGAGAAGGAAAGAAAAAAAAATGGAGAGAAGAGTAGAGAGAGGAAATAGATATGAATGAGAGTGTGCTGATGCTGAGTTGACTCGGCTGAAACCGAGTTTAACTCAGTCGAGTCAAATCATGTTTGGGCCTGATTTGGTCCAGCAAGCTTGCTGGTGTATGGGCTGAGTGAAGAAGGTGGTTGAGGGAAGTAGGATGAGGCGAGTGGTGGTGAGTCGGATCGAACTACGAGTCAACCGACTCGACGTGAGTAAACTTCCTCTCTTTAAGTGAGTTCCATGATTTACCATCATCATTGGTGTTACTATAATTATTATAATATGGTTAACTATTAGTAGGATAATTTTGCTAAGTAATAGTTATTACAGAAACTTGATATTAACAATTTTCATTATTAATGTTACTCTTATTTCGTCATTGGTTATAACACTAGTATTGTTAGCATTAATAAACAATTAGTATTTTGTCACCATAGATAATAGGCCTTGATATTTATTTATTATCATTGGTATTACTATGATATTTGCAATTATGTAGCATGATTAACTATGAGGAGATTATCCATGCCTATTTTAGTTATTATAAATAAATAAGAAATTTTACGGTTATTAAACAGTAGCATTTTATTTATCATGTTTGAATATTATCATTGGTAACAGATTGTACAATTTAATATCATCGCGATGATTATCGTTGTTACGATAGTTAGCATCGATCGTAGCATTGATGTTAATAAATATTTTACAACTATTAAGTTAACATTATAATTAATTACACCACTAGGGTTCAACCTTAAAAACCTAACCTAGACCTAAACTCTAGGATGAAACCCTAAGACCTAAGTAATCTAAACCTTAGGCCGATACTTTAAACATAAACAGTAATTTAAGTTGGGATCTAATGATACAATTCATGTTAAGATTCAAGTCTAATTGCGTGCGTGTTTCATAGCAACATTTATGGACAATCCGACACATCAGGTGATGATTCTCCCCCTTGAGCTTTCCATCTTCTCATTAGCTTAAGTTATAGTTTTTATTTAAATTCATAATTGATATCTCCCTTTATAATCACATGTGTTAGCTGGTGGAAATTGAATTACTATAATACATGCTTTATAATTGTTCATGCTTGTGGATTATTTGTGGATTGCTTACGAAACTTAAACTGGTACATTAGTGAAAAATTCCCACATATGAATATACACCCATACTTGGGATGTAACCTGACTAGTTGTGATCGTAATGGACCTTCGACTTGGTGGTTATTGAGTGGTGGTCTAGATGGATCATTGATGTGAGCCTACCATCCAGGGTTGTTGTGCCCAATGATTTTTAAGGATGGTCTTTATCGTATGATTTTGATATTCGCACTATGTAGCATATTTTGATACTCGCCCTATGTGGTTTTATTTGATATTTTCCCTATATGGGTTCGACGTTTTACACCGTGCAGCCATGCGATGGTAAGCCCTATATATTGTAATATGATTGGTTACTAGTCGATGGGGTACCATTAAACATCCTAAAGTGGTTGTCTCATGAGTCGGGGATGGTGGTATGGAACACTATGCCCGAGCTGTCGACCTACGCTGCGCCATGTGCTCCCCATAGTAACCTTTGAGCTTATCTAAATTGGCTGGTTGTAAATGGACTAATAATGACTTGGCTAATCATGCATACATGACACGTATTGTTACGACTGGATGATATTTCCCAGGTTCGATGATTGCATGGGTGACGGCTCACTGTCCGCACGGATGAGCATCCCCGGGGCGATGATTGCATTCACGTATCCATGCATCTAATAAGACTGCATTTACTTTGTTTTGGTTGTCTGAATGTTCTATAACTATGCTTACCTAATGCAGCGGTGTGTAATCTTGAGGGAAATTCACACTGAGTTGGCCACTCATCCATCAAATATACAACCGTACAGGTAGTGCAGGTAGTTTTAGTGATATGCATGTTCAGATTTGATGAGGAGCAGAGTACGATCGCCAAGGATGCATGGCCATATTTTTCCTGAGGAGCTGCGTGACATGGCGGCTTATATTTATATGTTTTCTGCTATTCTTCATGTATTCAATCCTTATAAATCTTGTACTTGTTAAATTCAGAGACTTGGTTTGTATAAGTCATTATGGGCAGCTTCTTGCATATTTAAATGATAATGAAATTTTCCTTTATGTCGATTTGTCCACACTACGCTCATTTGCTTACTCTGATAAAAAGAAAAAAAAATGTATACTCGAATTTGACCATCCTTTAAGGTTAACACTCGGGTTTTTGGGACACGGGTCATATACTCGGGTCCTGAAAAGTCGGGTTGTTACACATAATTACATATATTTTATAATTGTCTTCGAGTACGCACACCAGTGAGAAGGTTTCCAAGTATTTGATCAGTAGGATGGTCTTTAACTGACCGTAGTTCAGTGTCATCTTGACTGGATGAAGAGTTTGGTTTATTAAATATAGAGACGTCATCATCTTCTGAACTAGAGACTGGTGTATTCAGGTGATCATCTATAACCACATTAATGGACTCTTGAATAACACAAGTTCTCTTGTTGAGAACTCAATACGCTCGACTATTTAGAGTATACACTAGAAAAATCCCTTCATCACTTTTAGTATCGAACTTCCCTAAATTTTCACGGTCACGCAAAATATAGCACTTGCTACCAAAAACTCGAAAGTATTTGACTGTGGGCTTCTTATTGAACCATAGTTCATATGCAATCTTATCATTTGATTTTCTAGTATAAACACGATTTATTATATAGCATGCAGTGTTCATAACTTCAGCCCATAGATTGTTAAGTAATTTCATGCTATTTAACATAAGATTGACCATTTCTTAAACAACACGATTTTTCCTTTAAACAACCCCATTTTGTTGAGGTGTCTTAGGTGTAGAAAATTTATGCGACATCTCGTGATCGCTACAGAACTTCTCAAAATTGCTATTATCGAATTCCGATCCATGGTGACTTCGGATTTTTGAAACATTTGATTCCTCCTCAGTTTGGATACGCTTGAGTATCTTTTTCACTTCATCGAGAGTTTAAAACTTCTCTCTCATGAAAGTTACCCATGTATACCTGGTAAAGTCATTCACTATTACCAAAATGTATTTCTTACCGCCTCGACTCTCCGTTCTAGTAGGTCCAATGAGATCTATGTGGAGGAGTTTAAGGGGTTTAGATGTGGCATTGGAGTTCACTTTCTTGTGAGTACTTCTAGTTTGTTTTCCAATTTGATATTCACCACAAATTTTATCCATTGTCTTTAACTTGGGTAACCTCTTATTAATTCGCATTTTCTCAATCTATAAAGATTATGTTAGTGTACATGTCCTAAGCGTTTATGTCATAATTCGGTCTCATTGGTCTGTATCATGTAACACGATAACTTAGATGAGCGAATCACTAACTATATAACAATTTTCAGATGTTCTGCGACCAGTTAAAATCACATAGCCTTTCTCATTAGAAATTTCACACCCTTGATTAGGGAATTTGACGCTATGTTTATTATCGTAAATTTGAGAAATGCTTAAGAGATTATGCTTGAGGTCTTCTACAAACAAAGCATTCTCAAAAGGAGGAAGATTGAAGAGTTGAACCGTATCTTGACCAATTATTCTGCGGTTGCTACCATCACCAAATGTGACTGAACCATCAGTCATATCTTTGAAGTTGGTGAACAAATCTTTGTCACCTGTCATATGTCTAGAGCAACCACTGTCTAGGTACCACTTTGATTGACTCGAAGCCTTGAAAGTAGTGTTGGCAACCAAGTAGTAACTTGGGGACCCATTTCATTACTATTTTGCGTTTTGGAGCAATGTTGGTTTTTCTATGCTTGTAGTTGTTATACATTATACCATTTGAGTTAGATTTTAGAAGGTCTTTGAGTAGATCCACAATTTTCTCAGCTAAGGTGTTATAATTCTGATTTCTAAAATTAATATGGTTGTTTTTAGATTTAGTAGTCAGAAAAGTTTTAGGATTTTTAAAACTATTTTGATTAAGATTTTTCCCTTTTGAGTTGGAGGACTCCCCTTTAACAAACTTAGGAGGATAGACTTACATTTTAGAGGCGTATTCTTATCATAGCCCAGACCAGATCTATCTCCACATTTCTTTGATCCAGTTAGCAATTTTTCTAGTTTAGGATCACCCTGGGCATACCTCCAAGTATCCTTCAAACTCAAGAGAGAAGAGACTTCTAGTTTTAGTTTTTCATTTTCTGATTTTAGATTTTCAACTTAGGACATTTTGAAATCTAAATCACATTTAGTCTTTTCAAAACAATCAGCAAGATGTGAATTTTCTAAAACTAGGTTTTCAAAATCTTCTTTTAACTTTAAAAACTTTTCTTTTTGAAGTTTAAGTTTTACAGTTATCTGACAACCTTCCCTGTATAGGGCATTATAGGCATCTTGTAAATCCTCATCGTTTTCAGGTTCACTCCTCAGATTTTCATCATAAGTTGAATCACAACTCATTAAGGCCTTGACCTCATTAGAAGATTCGGGTTCAAAATCATCTGACTCAGAAGAAGCTTCAGAGCAAGACGATTCATCCCATGTGTCCAACATGCCTTTTCTCTTTGACTTGTCCCTTTTTGGACACTTATTTGTCAAATGCCTGTATTCATGACAGTTGAAACATTGGCTGTCCTTAAGTGATTTCCAATTTTTAAATCTACCCTTTTTCTTCTCATAAGGTTTTTGAAAATCAACTCTCCTTTTGCTTTTGAAAATTTTATAAAACTTCTTGGCTAATAGTGTCATATCATCCTCTGAATTTTCGCAATCAGAATTACTAGAAATATTTTGAGAAATACATTTAGATGACTTAAGGGCTATGAACTTACCTTTAGGAGCCTTGAAATTTAACTCGTAGGTTTGTAAAGAACCAACAAGTTCTTCAACCCGCATATTATCCGTATCACGAAGTTCCTAAATGACACTGACCTTAGAATTGAACCTTTCGGGCAATGAGCGCAGTATCTTTGCACAAACTTTACTTTTTGGGATGTTATCTCCAAGACCCCATATTGAGTTGACTACGTCATTCGATTTAGTATAAAAGTCCATGAATGTTTCACTTTCTTCTATAAGTATTTCCTCAAACCTAGTGGTGAGGATTTGAAGTTTAGATTTCTTGACTATAGTCGTACTCTCGTGTGTCATTTCTAAGATATCCCGGGCTTGCTTTGCTGTATCACAAGATATAATTCTTTTAAATTCATCTGGTGATAGTGCTTCACTTGCATTTAAAGCTTTGGCATTAACACTACTCTCATTTTTCTGAAGAGTGGTCCATGAATAATAAGGTGTAACTTTAAAAGATTTAGTTTCATCAATGCCTAGAACTTTAGACGTGGGTGGGTTTCATCTAGCCACTGTGACTTGCCATACGCTCTCATCGATGAACCTAAAAAAGATCCTCATCCTGTCTTTGTAATAAGCATAATTGGAGCCATCAAAAGATGGAGGCCTAGTAATTGAGAGGCTATCAAAATTTGACATATTATAAGCTCGAGATCGGTTAGCTCAGGAAATGAATCCAATTAAAAAATGAGCTATTAGGATCTGATACCACTTGAAAAGGTCGAGTCCTAAGTCCTAGAGGGGGGGTGAATAAGACTATGCCAAATTAAAAAATAAATACGAAATACAAAGATATACAAAGATAAATAACACAAATAAAAGCAACCTCAAATGCACAAGTCTTGAGAGGTTGATACAAACTGAGTTCTAAGGACAACCTAACACCAAAAACCAAAGGCTTATGGCAGGACAACCTTATTAGAACGTTGGTAAGTATCAAAAACTCAAACTTAGAAAGTGGTAAAGGAAATAAACTAAATTATTACAACATTCACCACAAGTGCATAAAAGGAAATTACAACATTCACCACACATACATCACCATCAACATCAACCAAACACCAGGAATTATAGTGGTTCGTGTGTGTACACCAACTGTTCAAGAATAGCCACACAACTACTCCACTCCCAATATCCACACCCACGGGATATTGGCTTTCACTATGAAATAAGATTTTCCAAGGTTCACCTTAAAAGCTTCATAATTTTGTCTTTCACATGGGCTTACACAATTACAAAATCCTCACAATGAGTTTTCTTGGCTGAATCTCACAAACTAAAAAATGTAGAAAATTGAAATACTTATCTAAAGATTCTTCTTCCGATGTAGCCCAGTAAAACCAATTCGATGTAGACGTAGATGTTCAATGTCCAATCTCACAAATGAAAGGGTTTTAGGTCTAAATGATTTTTAAATTATATGAACCTGGGGCTAGCTTGATTTGATTTTAATCTCAAAAGGGTAAATCACAATTCCATTTTTTAATACAATAGAGTTGAATAGAAATAACAAAATCAAATACAAAAAGCTATAAATAGAATCTAAAATGAATAAATAATAGCTTCACAAATTGCAGGAACTTATCTCTTAGAGTGATGACTTGATTAGCTTGGAATAAATGAAAAACTCTAAGATTCGTCCTCTATTTATAAGTAAAAATTTTGTTCCCTTGACTGGTCTAAGGGTCGGTTCGACTGGTCGAAGTACCAACTAATTTTCAAAATTTCTGGCGCGATAAGAAAAACCCGTTACTCGACTGGTCGAATGGCTTGGTCGACTGGTCAAGTGGCCTGCTCGACTGGTCGAGCGGGACTAAAAAAGCTTGCTGGACTTTGAGTCGAGCACTGCACGACTGGTCGAGACTGTTTACTCGACTGGTCGAGCAGTGTCCACAATCGGTCGAGCCATAACAAAAAATTTTCAAAAATTCTTAACAAATCTTAGACTGGTCGAGAAACTTCTTGGACTGGTCGAGAAACTTCTTGGACTGGTCGAACAAAGGCTAGGACTAGTCGAAGAAAAGCCTATAAACTTATACATTGACCCAAATTCAATATGCAATAAGTATGACCTAACCTATGGTCAATATAGGGTCATTTATACCTTGATTATGAGTTTGAAACATCGAAACATCGATCACTTTCGATTACTTGAAGTACCTGAAGCTTGTTCTTGAAGTCTTGAACTTGAGCTAGACTTAAGGTAGTGAACTTGATTTTTAGCTTGAGCTTCGAACTTCTGTTCTTGTACTTGATCTTGTAGTCTTGAATTTTGTCAACGTTCTTCAACTTAAATATGTAGAAAAGTTCGACGATGACATGGACAACTTAAAATGCATGAAGATGATCTTTCCAACTTATCAAAACATGATACAGATTCTAAATGGTTTGGCACAATAAAATTTGACAAATCCAGGTGTTGGAATTCTAATATAGCACTTACATGAGCAATATCAATATCAAAGTAACCGAGTCATCAAACTAGTTCGATCCGAGTTCGATTCGAGTTGGGTTCGATCTGAGTCGAGTCGAGCTCAAGCAAGCTCGAACTCGGTTCGAAACTTTTTTGAGCTCAAAAAATCAGTTCGACTCTGCTCGAACTTAGTTTCGAACCAAATCGAATCGAATCGAGCTTTTTCGAGTCGAGCTAACTCGGTTCATGTACAACCCTAATTGAAGGTCCTATCATTAAAAACTTTTTAAGTTGGACCTTAATGTTTTAGTAGTATTCATTTTCCATCCAATCTGCTGATAAGGTCACATAAGCGTCGATGAAAGGAAAAACAAATATCAGCTTGATCCAAAACTTTTGTGGCCCATTAGTGGTCAAATACCACTGTTTCCTATGGTATGTTCCACCTAATAATTGGATCTAATTCATTTTTGAAATAATGTCCCAAATGATCTTAAAAAATGGATGGACAGTGTGGATACATAATACATGCATCAAGATACGCCCCATAGTAAAGGCTCTCCCATAATCCGCTCATAAAGAAGGAACTATGGCTTTTTACAAATGTTTGAAAGGTACACCTCAAATATCGGGTGAAATTCAAATTAATAAGACATGTTTTGAAGCAAAAGCTTTGTGGCCCATATTGTACGTGTTATAACCATGTTGTCCATGTCATTTTTCAAAATGAACCCAAAAATGGACTAGACCTAAAGCTTAAGTAGACCACACTACAAAAAACAATGAGGATTGAATGATAACCATTGAAAACTTATTGAGGGTTATAAAAGTTTTGGATCAAACTTAAATTTGTGTTTTCCCTTCGTCCTTGTTTATGTGACCTTATTAACAGGTTAGATCTCAAATAATCACTAGTGTGGGCCCTATGTAGGTGTCAATTATCAGAGTCATTGTTTCCACTATTTCTCATGGTGTGGTCCACCTTAGTTTTAAATTTGCCTTAGCCCATGCCTTAAAATGATCTTGCACAATGAATAAACAGCATGTATAAAACACATACATCATTGTGGGGGTCCATAGAGTTTTGCCACCTATTATCTTAGGGCTTCGGTTTTTCAAATCAAAACGTACCAAAGATGTTAATATTTTACATCCAATTTTACCAAGTGATGAATGCTAAATTTTGGACAAGTTTCATGTGAAATCAATATTTCCCTCTCAGATGACATTACACCGACTGAATTAATCTAGAACACTTTGTTCTATGTACGGCCTAAAAACCCAAGCCTGTGGGGTCCGTCGAGTTTTACATGTAAAATCCACTTCACCTATCAGGTTCTCTGCTCGATCTTAGGCAGCTAGGGCCAAAAATCATCTAGACCAACATCTCATATGAGCTACACCACATGGAAACATGGAACAATGGGGATGACATGGCAACCATAGGTTTGCGGGTGGAACTACCAAAGTGCGTATCTTTTATCAGACATGATAGAGTTAATCAGGTGTAACTCACAAGAAGAGAATATACAAAAACCACCCATATAAAAGCCTCGGGCGGGCTACCCTGTGCGAACTTAGCATTTTTTAACGTAATTTTATATATTTTTTTTCCTAGTAGTGTTGCTCATATGAATTCCTAATCAGTCCATTTTCTTTACTTATGTGGCCAAAATAATATTTTTTTGCCTGATGCATGGAGTTGATTTTACATATACAATATACAATATTGTTGATATTTTAATAGTGTTATGGAATGTTCCGGTCCATATCCCGTTGCCTCGTTTCTTGATATATGCATCTCCACCTATTGTCTGACAAATGACGAGGGGTTTGGTGTCTGACATGTTTGACTCCTTATACGGCATACTGCAGTTCCCTTTTCACGTTATCCGTTGCAAAAGTGTCCGGTGATCATGTCCTTTAATCTTGTGGGCCATGTTTTGGATTGGGTTATGATAACATGTGGAGCATTGAGTTGGTGATGCAGTTTTCCTGTAGACCCTCCTTGGTTAACCCTCTAGGACCTGCACAAAAGAAAGTAAGAGACAAAGGAGACTCTGGCTTATACAGGAATCATCAGATGCCTAAGTCAGGACCTTGAGTCTTTTGTAGGATAGAATCTTAAGAAAAAGAGTCCGATTGAGTATTAGGATTTATATGCATACATTTCATTGGCTATAAGCACCTAGACGCGGATTGCGTCCTACCCCCGCCCGGACGGTAATCCGTCCAGGCAGAGATCTGTGGGGTCCACCGTTATGTAAGTGTTTTATCCACGCCATTGAACGATTTTTTCAGATAAATTTAGTATGTGAACCAAAAAATGAGACAGGTCTAAAGCTTGAGTGGACCACAAAGTGGGGATTGAACGTCCACCATTAAAAGGTTCTTGGGAGCCAGAGAAGTTTCGATCAAGCTGATATTTGTGTTTTCACTTCATCCACGTCTACATAACCTTATGAATAGGTTTTATGGTAAAAAAAAAACATCACGTGGGTCCTTAGAAAGGTTTCAGCAGTGGGTGTCATATCAGTGTAAGTTCCTTTGTTGTGGTCCACTCAAGCCTTTGACATGCCTCATTTTTTGGTTCACATACTAAATTTATCTGAAAAAATCGTTCAACGGCGTGGATAAAACACTTACATAACAGTGGGCCCCACAAATCCTTGCCCGGACGGATTACCGTCCGGGCAGGGGTAGGACGCAATCCGCGTCCATAAGCACCTCTATTTATATAAAATCCTTCCAACAATCCGAAGATCTCTCCCATGATCTTCGGGAGATAAATCAGATCTCGGAATCTCGTACAGCCATAATCTCGGAGATAAAATCCCATGATCTTCGGATTGTTGGAAGGATTTTCAGACTGTAAGTTCGGGAAAAGGTCGATGGTAGAGGTGTCCGATGTAGTAGACGTAAATAATATTGAGGCATTCGTCGTATCAACATTTATCTTGTCAGAGGTTATGCCGACCTATAGTCGGGTTGACCTGTAGCCAACATATGGCCGATCTATATCCGACCTATAGTCGGCCTATGGTTTAGGCCAGCGACCGGCCATTTGAGTGGACTTATAGTTGCATGTTATTTGAGCGGCCTTATAATTACATCGACCTACTCGAAGGTCGACCCTTCCTTGCCAGTAGATGCCTCTTAAGACACAAGCTCTATTGGGTCCATGCTGGTTTGTAGAGTTGGTCCATTCCATAAATTGTTCTATTTTTCCCCCAAACAGAGGTCATTTGGCACCATGGATTTAGGGAATTAAGGGTATTTCAAATTCATCAATCATTTAACAAAGTTGATAAGAGGGTATTTGAAACTGAGGAGATTTCAAATCTTCCTTAAGGCCGTTTGGATCTTAAGTTACTTATCCCACAAGTAACTTATCTTACTTTGTATTTATTAAAAAGATACATATGTTTGGTAAACAACCGCTTTTCACCTTATTCTTTCTTTCATTTCTCTCATGCCTCTCTTTAACCACTTATGAAAATAAAAAAAAAAAAAAGCTAAAAGAAAAAATTAACTAAAATAATAAAGTACTTTTAAATAATAAATTTCACTTATAATTAATCATAAACTAAACTTATCTAAAATAAATTATTTATCTATTGCTATAATAGAAAAAAGTAACTTATTTGGTAATATCGAAACGGGCCAATAGTGAGTTTTGCAATCTCTCCCTTTTGCTTTAATTAATCAATTAATTATTTATTTTTAAAGGTTGGAGAGTTACATGTGTAACATTTGCATTTATATCAATAATATGCTAATACTAATCTATTTATCAACTTATCACTAAAATTACTTTAATAAAATGATCTAAGCAACCTAAAAATTAACTACGTAAATCAATGGATAAAAAACGTTGGTTAGCCAGTCAGTCGTGATATTATGCTTGTGGCCAATGAAAGACTTAGAATTTCTTTATTTTTAGTTAAAGTATATATTCTAACAGACATATTATAGCCATTTTGTCAATGTCATATATATATATATATATATATATAAAATTTAATTAGGATTTTAAAATTATTTTATTAATTAAATTTAAACTCCTCTAAACATACTACATAATGTAAGTGTATAACTATTTTTTTTATTATTATATATTCTTAATCCAGATTTCCAAACTCAACAGCAGAATCCAAATCCACACGGTATTCCAAATTCAGGTATTTCAATTCAGGTATTCCGAACCCACGGTGGCCCTGCGCCTTGAAATGAAGGAAGCATGGGCACCATCCAAGATCTGTGCGGTCCATCTTGCGTGATATTCATTCTGTCCATAAATTGCATCCCTTCATTTTCACCGTACATAACAAAAATAAGCTATATTCAAAGCCGATGTGGGCCACACATTGAGGACAATTTAAATCACGACCAAGATATATGAATTTGCTATGCGTGGCCCACCAAGTTCTGACAGTTTTTTTTAAAAAAATCTACGTCCTGGTGCGGATCATTTAATGGATTGGGTAGCATGTAAACAACATAGGCCTTGGAAGGTTTCCATGGCAGGCGTTACCGTCCCCACTGTTTTATGTAGTGTGACTCACACGAGTCTTGCATCTGAGTGTTTTTGAGGCTCAGGTTCTAACCTGAGTTGTCTTAAATGATGGACGGAGCCGATATCCAGCAAAAGGTGGTCCATAAAAATCCGGTCCCTGTCTTTACATCGACCAGAATGATAATGATCTATCGATAATGCATTACATCCCGTGCACGGAATCGTCTACAACCCGTCATACACAGCTGCGTAAAATATCAAAGCTCTGATGGTCCCACATTATATTTTATGTGAAAATCCAATCGTCCATCAGGTAAGAAACCTTATTTTTACCGTAAATACAAAATATCGTATGGATCAAAAACTCTGATGAGCCATATGAACGGGAAAATGTGGAATTGCACCTTAAACATCCAAGTTCACATGGTATGGCCCACATATTTTTTTATTCAGGCTTTATTTTATTTTATTTTATTTTATTTTAATTTTGAGACTTCATCTTTGCGAGTACATCTGGTTGATGGGTTTGATGAAAGATACACACAATGTTTCCCACACAAAAACTGATGATTGGCATCCCATCCGATCCATCCGATCCATTCCATGGTATGGCCCACATATTTTTTTATTCAGGCTTTTTTTAAATTTATTTTATTTTATTTTAATTTTGAGTTTTCACTTCATCTTTGCGAGTACAACTCATTGATGGGTTTGATGAAAGATACACACAATGTTTCCCACACAAAAACTGATGATTGGCATCCCATGGAATTGCATTTGGTCCTAAGTAGGATTGCCGTGAATTTTGAAATTCATTACACATGTGGGCCTCACATTGATGTATGTGATAATCCATGTTGTCCATCCATATACATCGTTTACACGTGACATTATGGTTAGATATGTATACAAGTGAGCGACATCCGTTACAAATTTGCTCCTTTGATTACAATTCCATAGTCCACCAAACATGATTTTGTTTAATGTAGTGTTTTCCTGTAACAAAAGTTTTATCCCAAAACATGGGATTTGACTGATACAATACCATGGGGGCACAGGCAAGGCTCTGTGCAGCCCATTGTGATGTAAGTATTTTATCCACACCATTCATCACTTTTCTCAAATCATTTTAAGGTATTATACAAAAAATGAAACAATACATAGTTCCAATTGACCACATCAAAGGAAGCTGCCACATCAAAGGAAGCTGCATTGATAATGACACCCACCATTGAAACCTAAGGGCCATCGTCATGTTTTTTTTTTTTTTACCACCCAACCCATTAATAAGGTCCTGCATACTTGCATGAAGTGAAAACACAAATTTCAGCTTGATCCAACACTTCTCCAGCTCCCAAGAAGTTTTTAATGGTGGACGTTCAATCCTCACTTTGTAGCCTACTTAAGCCTTGAAACTACCTCAAATTTTGGCTCATACCTTAAAATAGTCATATAAAAACCATTAATGGTGTGGATAAAATACTTACATCACGGTGGGCCCCACAGAGCCCTGCTCGGACAGATTACCGTCCAGGCGGGGTTCCATACATGCAATCATTGAGCAATAATGATGTTAATCTCATCTAATAACATTCAATTCCACTAACGAAACACGTCCATAGTTGAGGATAGAACTGATGGAGGGAGTGGATTTTACGTATGCAGAGAGTGTGATCAAGGCGACCCCACCTAATGGCTGTCCCTGATCTGTCACACGTGTATACATTTTTTTACACATATTATGCGTTTTACCTCTTTATCAGCTCCTCACCAGAATTGCCCTACCATGATACCCACACGTAACACCAACCTTCATCTAGCGGCTCAGAATTGCAACCGCCCTTTCAAGGATAAGGAACGGCTCAGATAAAAGTCCACGCCCTTTCTTAAGAGGGGGTTATTTAATACTCTAGCTGGCTTGACGCTTGATACACAGGCATTTAGAATCGAACACGTTTTGCTTATGTTAACTCAAATTAAACCGACTGCACCGTGCAACTCATTGTCACAGTGTAAAACAAATAAAGGAATCATAGATCTACGAGAGTTTTGTTTGGTTTCAAGAGCAGATGGTGTAAAGCATTGTTGCGTAAGTTTGGTATTTAAGAAGTGTATTACATTATATTATCCCCGTTTCTTGAAGCTGCTTTTGGTTACTCTTAATATTAATTTTATTATATTTTTTCATGACATTATGTGCAACCGAACATAGCCTTGACATTGAAATATATACGGGCTGCGTGGCTCTCAATGCTTTTTAGGATGCATTTGATGCGCTCTCTAGAAATTTCCATCAAGGCGGCTTCAGCCCTGACTTAAGGGCTTGTCCGCTTTTCCAATTTTCTAAGAATGCAAAGCAAATGAGTTATTATTATCATTTTTAGGTATTTGCTTAAACAATAGTTATGGATTACAGATCAAGAGTCAAATAGATTGTACCAGAAGGAAGTATGTAAAGTAAGATGTAATCATTATATTTTCATGTTATAAAACTCGTATTCCGCTCTAATCCAATCCGGGAGTGAAACAAACATGCAGTGTAACCATCATTGTAGTGAAATGTAAGTAATGTCACCACATAATTATAAAAATAAATAATCTTTGCTCATTTACAACCATTCATTATTGTAATTGGAAGGCCAAATATGTTCTAAATTGAACCTTTGGGATGAAACTAAGTCATTTTTTGGATGTTAGTTAAAAACAAAAACAAAAATGGATTTTTAAGATGTGGACCACTTTTAATGTTGGTTGAGATCTGGTGAGCACTTAGACACAGCATTAAAACCTTGAGGGTAACCTATTTGTTGTTTATCAATTAGGTAGTTCTACCATTTATCATGTTAGAAATTGAAGAGCTTTGAAAGCTATACTAAGCAATGGACACTTTGCTACTGAACCATTTTTTCTCAAGTTTACAAGTGTTTTTTGTTTAGACTTGTTAATGTCCTAATTTATTCTTTGAATAAACTAGCATTTTATTGATTATTGACGTAAACCGCATATGATTTGTCAAACATTGCTTAAATGGTATGCTTTGTTTTGTTTTTTTTCTTTTTTTTTTTTTTTTTTTTTTTTTTTTTTTTTTTTTCTGTTTTGTTTTTATTGATGGTTGGTGGTGCTATCTTGTAACCGTCTGTCAGTTCATATCACATAATTTATTAGTGGATATATATATATATATATATATATATATATATATATATAATATATATATATATATATATATATATATAAAAAAAATTTTAAAATAAAAATAAAAGGCACAATGGAAAAGGGAGTAGAGAGCTTAGAAGGTCTTACACCTTGTTTGGTACTTCAGAATTAATGTGAGATTGAAGGTAATTAAAGGTTAATGCATTTGGCACTGTGAAATTGGAAAAAAAATGAAAATACACCTTTTGATATGTTTTGAAATCATTTTATTTTACTGTAAATTTGAAGTAATTGGTGTAAAATAGCTTATTTTTACAAATTAAAGGTTGAATAATCATACAAGTAACAAATGTATCACTAAGCTACTAATCTATTATGCATTTGTCACACTAATGATCACCCGAAATACTATAATTATCAGCTGCACACTAATGATCACCCGAAATACTCTAATTATCAGCTGCATCATCTAAATCACGCTAATAAAATGAATTGAATTGTTTTAACATTGGTCATCTAAATGGATGGTTAATAAATATTGATGAGTCACTTATTTGCAATATTTATATTTGTAGCTTCTTTTTTTTTTTGCAAAAGGATATATTTTAATGGGCTTATTATCTTCAAAAATCTTATATCAACACTAATTTAGAATATCAAGGTTAATTTAATTAACCAAATTCAGATTCCTGTAGCTATGCTAAAGGATGTCAATACATTCCAATCATAGTCATCCCAACACAAATTTAGATTCCTAGGCATTTCGTATTAATGTTACCAGATACATCGGATAATTCCATTTCACATGATTTCACTGTAATTGTGAATTCGATTCGATGCATTTTAATTAGAAGGTGGGGATGAATGAGTCCGCAGAGATAACAGGAAACACGGGAGTCGATAAATACGAAGAGGAGAGACTCACGAGTCCACGGTTTTAGAGAGAGATAGTATACATTACGGTGCTCTCTCTCTCAATTTATTTGTGAAAATCATCCGTATAAAAATGTCAAGCAGGCCACACTAGTTTTGGTAGCTATTTCTTGTCGTTAAATGTTCTGATGGGCCATAACAATGGTAACAATCTGGAACTGCTCTTAAAAAATTTAAGATCACCCCATGTGGCCCCCATGATATTTAATTCAGGCTCCTTTTTATGTTTTCACTTCATCCTTGTGAGTTACACTTGATTAACGGGTGTGATTAAAGATATACGTCGTGGTGTCCACACAAAAACCTATGACTGGCATCCATCCCCATATTCCTGTGATGTTTTCAATTTGAGCGGCAGATATTTCGTCGAGGGCTAATAATGGAGGATAGAACCTGATGTACCTGCAACGTGGGGAACCCCGCAAGCTAGAGAGTTTTACTGTTTCAGAAAACAGGTGGGGTTGGTGATTTGGGCCCCACCGGTGTGGCCAAGGCAGCCCCACCTAACGATTATCCCTGATCTGTCACACGTGCATAGTTTTACACGTATCCTGCGTTTCACCTCTTCATCAGCTCCTCGCGAGAATCGCCCAAACACCGGCACGGAGCACTGACTTTCATCCAACGGCCCAGAATGGTAACCACCCTTCCAACAACAACGAACGGCTCAGATAAAAAGTCCACGCACATTCTCGAGAGGGAGTTATTTGATACTCTAACTAGTATGACGTTCTATACACATGCACTTGAAAATAGAACACGTGGCATATATTAACTTAAATTAAACCGACTACATCGTGGAACCCACTGTCACAAAGTTGCAATCCAAAAATCATCTTGGTTCAACAATCCTGACCTCCGATGGGCACGTTTCATGTTAGACCCTTGGATATTTTCCAGTTATAATCGTCCAATAAATATCCATCAATCTGATTGTAAAATAACGAAATAAATGCAAGTTTTAGTGAATGATAGATCTAAAATAGTAAACCTAGTTTGGACGGTTTAATTTAATTTACTTGCATGCCACGCAATCTTTAACTAATTTGGAAGTGCCCGCGTATCGTCCATCACACTTGTCCAGAGTATCAAAGTTTTATTCCCCTCGAGACGGATTTCTATAAAACGACGAGTAGCTGCAACTAGAGAGTCTGAAAGGTAGTTGTCTCTTTTCTTCTCCGATTCTCTCTCCTCATATCGGTAATGCCGTCTTTCTCCCATTTATCCAAATTTCTGTCATTTTTCCATTTCAGCTTTTCAAATCCAAGCTTCGATCGTCTTGCTTTCGTATTTCTATGCCTGATCTTGTAATTTATTTCCATCTTAGATTCCGTTTTTTTGCCATTTGAAAAGCATCGCGAGTTTTCTTTCTTCACTGAAAACCCTAATTTTTCTACTCTGGAATTACAGCCATAATGGGAACTGGATTCAGGGCGATCGCAATCTCTCTCTTCATTTCCTTCATCGTGCTTCCTTCTCTTTTTCTTGTTTCCGATGCGGACCTGGTCCGAATCGGACTGAAGAAGAGGCCGTACGATCTGAGAAAGCGGCTCGTCAATCAACTGCAATCGCAGGATCCCCGATTGTCGGGAGCTTCTGCTCGGAAGTATGGCCTTCGCGGCGATAATAGTCTCGGAGGTTCAGACTCTGACGAGGATATCGTTCTGTTGAAGAATTATCTGGACGCTCAGTACTATGGAGAGATCAGCATCGGCTCTCCACCCCAGAAATTCACTGTGATCTTTGATACTGGAAGCTCGAACCTGTGGGTCCCATCTGTAAAGTGTTATTTCTCGGTGAGATTCATTGCTTCAATATCTCCGTCTCTCTCTCTCTCTCTCTCTCTCTCTCTCTCGGATAAAAACAGTTGAAGAGCTGTGATTGAATCTATGAGGTGATTTGGTTGTTTTTGGATGCAGATCGCGTGCTATCTCCATTCAAGGTACAGGGCGACCCGGTCAAGCACCTACACGAAGAATGGTTTGTTTTCCCATCATTTTGAAATTACAGTGTGGTTGATAGATTCGACTGTATGTCTTTTGGTTAACTGGCATTTATTATATGGATTTATAGAAGAATTGTCTAGTTTTAGCAGCTGCTTGTTTAGATGTACATGGGGATGACAGAGTGTGAACTACCCATAATGGAAGTTTGTTATGTTGAATCTTACTGGAAGTGGGTTCGCCTGCCTTTGTTTTGTAGGAGGTGGCGTGATCAAGTGAGCCCACTTCCTATGATTATTTCACCTAGAGTGAACTTTCACTGGTTGTATCACATCAGATCATCCCCATTTATTTAAGCTGCGTTTGGGTTCAAATGCATTAGGGATTTAGGGTATGCTTGGGTGTTGATGCTTTTCAGGGTGGATTAGATGCACTCCACCAAAATTGGCATCTGGGAGACTTCAGCCCTGACTTAAGGCTATCCAGATGCCAGATTGGAATGAAAGTGAGCCATTTTTTGGATGCTGATTAAAAAAACTAAAAACAAAAACAAAAGGATGTGGACCTGTTTTAGCGTCAATGCAGATTTGGCAAGTATCCAGATTCAGCCTTGAGAGTAACCTATGGATTGTTCCGTTGCTTATCAATTGGAAGTTTTATTGTTTATAAGTTTGGAAATTGAATAGTTTTGAGAGCTATACTCAAGCAATGGATGCATCTACTACTGAACCATTCTTTCTCTAACTTATCAGTACTTTTAATCTAGTCTTGTTAATGATCTAGTCTGTTCTCTGAATAAACTAGCATTTTATTGATTATTCACTCCAAATCGCATTGAGATTTGTTGTTAGACTTTGCTTAAATGGTCTGCCTTGTGGTTTTGTGTTGATTGCTACCGGTGTTATTGTGTAAATTTCTGTTAGTTCACGTCATATAGTTTGTTGGTTGATAACTTTTTTTTTGTGTGATTGTTGTGATTTTTTTTTTGGAGAGAGAGAGAGAGAGAGTGAGAGAGAGAGAGAGAGAGAGAGAGAGAGAGAGAGAGGCACCAATTTACATACTGTTCTCCAAACAATAATGATGAATTGCCAGTCCTTTCTGCTGATGTCCATGGCATCATCATGTAATTCTCTGCTTGTATAATGAATTAGCATACACACTGTTCTACGAACTTCGTGTGAGATGTCCATGGCATCATCATGTAATTCTCTGCTTGTATAATGAAGTAGCATACACACTGTTCTATGAACTTCGAGTGAGTTCCTGTGCATTTAATTTCAATGCTAGGGACACATCTATGTCCCAGATCAAGCTGCTTGGAACCTTCGATGATTTGGAATGAATTTTTAGACATATTCTGATAATGTTTGGCTTCAACTTTTTTGTATAGGGAAACCTGCTGAAATTCACTATGGGACTGGAGCTATTTCTGGTTACTTGAGCCAGGACTATGTTCAAGTTGGTGACCTTGTTGTCAAGGATCAGGTTCAGTTGTGTGGATTTCGTTCATACGATGAATTGTCTTCTCTTTGGAAGGAAAATGGCTGCATGGCTCTTACTCATATTTATAATGGAAATTTCTGTCAGGTCTTTATTGAAGCTACTAGGGAGCCGGGCCTCACATTTTTGGTTGCCAAGTTTGATGGTATACTTGGCCTTGGATTTCAAGAAATCTCAGTTGGGAATGTCGTCCCCGCATGGTATGCTGGTGAACCTCTGCAATTAGTTTATTTTATTTCTGGTACAATGAAGTGTGCTTGCTTTACCTAAAGACATGGTAGTATGGTACATATTATGGTACTTGCTTTATTGAGATATACAACGAATGGTATCATGGTATCCAAAAATGGTTACAAAACGGCTGCAATGTATTGGTAATGGTGCATTATTTATGGGGCTGTAGCAGCCGTTACTGAAAAAATGGCCCATAACAGCTGTTACTGGGCCGTTAACAGTTTTTTTTTTTTTTTTTTTTTAAAAATTTAAATTGGCTGTGATGGCCTGTATCATAATGGTAGCGGCGGTAGCCCGGTGCATTATTTACGGGGCTGTAGAAGCCGTTACCAAAAAATTGGCCGCGTAAACAGCTTATAGTTATTGTAATTGGGATGGTTAACAGTGTATATGGCCGGATGGAATGTATCGCTGCGCCCCCCCCCCCCCCCCCCCCCCCCCGGTCTTATAGGGATGGATTGTAGTGATCCCCCCCCCCCCCCCCCCAATTACCATTACTGAATACCCTGAATGGTAGTGAATGCTCTTATAGTAGTGAATGGTAGTGAATGCTCTTATAGGGATGGATTGTTTACTTTCAAATGCTATGTTATGGAAATGTTCTTCAATCACAAGGCTGGCTTCCGATTAAGGTGTTGATTGGTACATAATTCATTATATGTGTGGACTGACTTATAATGTTGACAGGTACAACATGATCAATCAAGATCTGGTTAAAGAACCTGTTTTCTCCTTTTGGCTTAACCGAGATGCAGATGAAGATGAGGGCGGTGAAATTGTGTTTGGAGGGGTTGATCCTAAGCATTATAAGGGTGAGCATACATATGTTCCTGTAACTAAGAAAGGTTACTGGCAGGTGAGTCTTCCATTACATTAGACCATTCATGTACCGCTGCAAGCGATAAACTATTACACCACTATTCTGCTCCATACACTCATTACTTATCATTATAACCGTCCATTTTCAGTTTGATATGGGAGATGTTCTTGTTGGCAATCAAACAACTGGTTAGCAGAATTTTGTTTCTAGCCCTTTGTTCCATTCTAACGTATAGTGCTTCTGTTGTAAGGTGCAAGACCTATTTGTGCTATGATAACATATAAGCCTCTCGATTTTCAGGATTCTGTGAAGGAGGTTGTTCAGCAATAGCAGATTCTGGAACTTCTTTGATTGCAGGTCCTACGGTATGTATTACAAATTTTGTTTCATGTCATTTGGTTACTATTGAATGTAATATGCTTTTGTGCAGTAAGTTGCTCTGTTTTAGTGATTAATTTTTCGTCTTCCTGATCTGTTTTACTCTGATGACTAATTTGTAGACCATTATCACTGAAATCAATCATGCTATTGGGGCCACTGGGGTCGTTAGCCAGGAGTGCAAAGCAGTTGTTGCACAGTATGGGGACTCGATACTGGACATGTTGATTGCCAAGGTATGGCTTGCTGTTTTCTTTATGCCCAACATATTTGGGATCTTCCATTTTAACATGGCATTCTCTTTCTGAACTACTGGTTTTACTCCAAGAGGTTTATGTTGATTCCTTGATTATTGGGTTGTAACTACCACAGGAGCAACCTGAGAAAATCTGCTCTAAGATTGGTCTGTGTGCTTTTGATGGAACTCAAAGTGTTAGGTCAGGATCATCTTTTGGTTCTTACATCTCTTTATGTTAGGTTATGACTTGTATTGAAGCCATGCATTTAATTTGTATGCTAATTTCAACTGGACAGCATTGGCATCGAGAATGTTGTGAATGAGAAGAGTGGGGACCTCTCTGTTGGTCATAGCGATGCTATGTGCACTGCATGCGAAATGGCAATTGTATGGATGCAAAATAAGCTCAAGCAGAACCAGACAGAGGAGCTTATATTGAACTACATTAGTCAGGTGGAGTAACCTCAAATAGTGCATTGTATTCTGTGATAAGGTCGTCTGTTTGCTCATGCCCTCATCTGCATTGCAGCTTTGTGAACGACTGCCAAGTCCCATGGGGGAATCAGCTGTTGACTGCAGTAGCCTTCCTTCAATGACCAACGTTTCATTCATTATTGGTGGCAAAACATTTTCCCTCACTCCGGAGCAGGTATCATGGGTTTTTGTAAATTATATTCATTCGTATACATTTTCATATTGACACGTGATTTGTAGTGAAATGGCCATTTGTCTCATCCTTGTCTGTGATTTGATTGGACCTCCATTTTACCAATGTCTTGAGGACTTCTTTGAAATTGGGCTTTGTTGACATGGACAAACCAGTGCCACACTCCCAGTCAAGGCTCACCTAGGACCCTATCCTTTCTGTTCAGTCACCTTTTTCTCTTAAATTTGGCTTTTTTAAAATATTTTATTTTATTTTTTTAACATATGAATAATAAATTTTAGGCTTACCATTATCACTATTTATGGTTGGGGCTTATTTCTTTTTCTTTTTTCACATGCAAGTAGCTGCAATAATGTCTTCTAAGGGTTAGTTCAAGGCTTTGAGAGGGCTTGGGCAGGTGACCCGTTATCGCCCTTTTTGTCTGTGGTGATAGCGGAAGCCTAAAGCAAGATGTTGCATAAAGTATTGGAGGTGGGGCTCATTAGCGGGTTCAAGGTTGATTAAGCAACATTTTAAATCTCACACTTTAGTTTGCAGCATTATTACTATTTATGGTTGAAGTGAAGGTGTATAATTTGAGAAAATTAGTTAGGTGCTTTGAAGTGGCGTCAGGATTGAAGGTGATCTTCTTAAAAGTGAGATGTTGGGAGTTAGAACCTTAAAGGAGGTGAAGACGTTAGCGGATTTGTTTGGAATTTACATATAGTGTTGTGTTGTTCTCCTCTTTTATATCTCGGTCTCCCATTATGTATTAGAAAGCCTGCAAAGCATCTGCGGGACAAGGTTATTGAAAGAGTGGAAAGGAAATCGTCGAGATGGAAAAATTGACACCTCACATTGGCAGGAAGATTGATGTTGCTCAAGGCTGGGCTTTCGACTTTGCTGCTTTGTTTTAGGTCACCTTTTAAGTGTCTGAAGTCTTTGTTGAACATGTTGGAGAGGTTAAGGCGATTTCTTGTAGTAAGACGTAGGAAGTTTCGTTTGTTGAAGTGTGATGAGGTGTGCAAGCTTCATGGAAAGGGAGTGGTGGGTATAAGGAGGTTGGAGATTATGAATTTAGGGGCTGTTTGGCATCTCTATTGATGAGAACTTATTTGGTTATTCTAAAAAAAAAAAGGCTCTTATTTTGGAAATAGACTGTTTGGTAAAGCTCTAATTTTAGTGCTTATTTTTTATTTTTTAGAAACTAGCGAAAAAACTCTTAAAAAATAAGTGATGGGGAGGGCAATTTTTCTTTAAGAGCTTATTTGGCTTAAGCGGGTAGAAGTTTTTGGTTAATTTTTGGACAAGTTTGTCCTTAAACTTCTCAAGTAATTCCCATCTTACCCTCGTCTCTTCTCTTTACAATCTCTCTAAGGAGGACCCACATGATGAACAACCCATATTGAAGGTGGGGCTCCACATGATGAATGGTACACATAATGCATGGTCACATCACAGGTGGGTCCCACATGATGGATGCCCCACATCAAATTGTGGCCCCACATGATGGATGTCCCACATCAAAGGTGGGACCCACATGATGGGTGGTGGACATTGAAGGTGGGACTATATCATGGAAGGTTGACATCAAAGGTGCGCCCACATGTTGAACGACCCATATTGAAGGTTGGATCCCACATGATGGATGGTGACCATCAAAGGTGGGTCTCACATGATGGATGGCGTACATCAAAATGTGGCCCCACATGATGGACTGTCCACATCGAGTGGGCCCCACATGATGGATGGTCCATAACAAAGGTGGGACCCACACAATGGATGGTGGACATCAAAGGTGGGCCCGCATGATGAAGGACCATATTGAAGGTGCCCCTCACATGATGAATGGCCCACATAAAAGTATGCTGGGGCATGGTGGACCATCCACGTTAAGTGGGCCCCACTTGATGGAAAGTCCACATCAAAGGTGGGGACCCACATGATGGATGATGGACATCAAAGGCGGGCCCACATGATGAAAGGCTTGTATTGAAGGTGGGGCCCCACATAATGAATGGTCCACGTCAAAGGTCAACCCCTAATGATGAATGGTCCACATCCAAGACAAGCCTCACATGATGGATGGTCGACTTTGAAGGTTTGGCTCACACGATGGACAATCCACATCAAAGGTGGGCTCCATATGATGGAGGATCCACATTCAATGTCTGACATAATGGTTAGCTCTAATGTCTTAAACCATGAGATCCACCAAAACAATCATTTGGATTGCTCTTATAATGGAGTTCTTGTAATCTTTAAAAATGACATCAACTACTCCTAAAAACAACACTTATTTGATCGTTTTACCCAACATGCTTATTTCATATAACAACACTTATTTGATCGTTTTACCCAACATGCTTATTTCATCAACTACTCCTAAAAACAACCTTGATTTTACCAAACGAGCTTATTTAAAACAAGAGTTAAAATAAAAAGAGCTTATTAGAGTACCTTTCATTTGAAAAGCGCTTATTAGGTTAGAGTAGAGATGCCAGAATTCTTAGCCTTACTTGGTAAATAGCTATGACAATTTAGCATAGAGGAAGGCAACTAATGGAGGGAGGTGGTAGAAAGGAAGTATGGTGTCATAGATGGAGGGTCGTGGACGGAGGATTCTTCCTTCCATAGAGCTTCTAAGTTCAACGGGGGATCGAATTTTCTCTAGGTGATGTTTGAGGATTTGCTTTTGGGAGGATGTTTGGATAGGTGAGAGGCTGTTTGAGATGATTTTCTGAAGCTAGGCTATCCTCGGAGGCGATCGTCTCCATTTATCGTTGCTATTCACTTTCTGGTAATGGAATGGTATGGCTTCCACTACATCAAAGGAATATGTCAGAAAGTGAACAGAAGAGTTCATTTGCTCGCTGGAGCAGCTTCATTGCATTTGGCTTTTGTTGGGTGTTGTAGACTTGTTGGTGTGGAATAAAGGAAAGTTTGGTCAATTCTCAGTTAGCTCTTTTTATAGGCTGCTTTTTGGGTTGCCTTTTGAAAGCACGGTGGGCACACTACATGTTTGGTTTTATGGTGCCCCCCTGAAAGTGGAGCAGCTTCATTGCATTCGGCTTTTGTTGGGTGTTGTAGACTTGTTGGTGTGGAATAAAGGAAAGTTTGGTCAATTCTCGGTTAGCTCTTTTTATAGGCTGCTTTTTGAAAGCACGGTGGGCACACTACATATGTTTGGTTTTATGGTGCCCCCTTGAAAGTTGATGCCTTCAGTCTTCGCTGGGTGTGAGGGACTCGATGGTGTGGAATAAAGGGAAGTTTGGTCAATTCTTGGTTAGCTCTTTTTATAGGCTGCTCTTTGGGTTACCATTTGAAAAGCACAATGGGCACACTGCTTGTTTAGTTTTATGGCGCCCCCTTGGAAGTTGTTGCCGTCAGATGGTTGGTGAGGAGGAATAAGGTTCTCAAGGTTGATAGCCTTCAGAAAAAGAAAATGATTACCAATGTTTGTATGATGTGCATGTGAGACGTTGAATCGGTTGATCATCTTTGTTACATTGGCCCTTTTGATGGTGAGATGTGGGAGAGGTTCGTGGAGGCCTTTAATGTGTTGTGGGTGATGTCGGGATCTATCGATAGTTTTTTTTTTTTTTTCTTCTTCTTCTTCCTGCCATGGGGGTTGGGTTTCTCATGTATGCAGTCAGCTCAGCAGATGTGGGTTATATAGACGTTGTCAATGCACACATAATCTTTTGGTGGAGTCGTTGGAACTACTTACACTAGTTGATAGTACAGGGACATTGAAGTTGGCACTGATGGTACAACTGTACAAGTGACCTCTTTTGTTCCAGTCAAGTTTGGGGAAAAAAATAAATAAATGAAAACAAGAGGCTATTCTTTGATGAGAGTGTTTGTGGAGATCCATGGGAAGGAAACAAGGGATGAAGGAATATCCTTTTCCTTGCGGATGAAGAGAAATGCATCAGTAGCTACCTTGGTGGATACTCACAAATATCAATGATAAGGTGTTTAAGAAAGTAATATGGCAAATGGCATTTCCTCTCCTCTGATGTTAGAAATAGAAAATCTGTAGCCAATTCCATAGAATCTTACCACATATTTAGCTGGAATGATGCCTAACGTGCCCATGGAAAAACGTAACACCTTGCTAACCTTTGACCTCCACATGAAACAGGAGCAAAAGGGGGAAACAATCAATTAGTGTTTGCCCTTATCTTTTCAAAATTTTTTTTTAATCATTAATGACTAGATTTCATTAAAAAGAGGAGAAAAACATGAAAGGCCAATGGCCTAGGATGAACTGCAATGCTACCTGAGAGGAAGCAATGTGGTGCACTGTGGTTGACCATGAATGCAATGCTTAACCGAGAAGAAGAAAATTTTGCTGATATGAAATATAGGATTCCACGAGCAATGACATGGTCATGGCTTTTATACTGAATGCAGCAGCGTTTATTGTTGAATATGTCTAATCATGTAATTGCCTTAAATTGTGATGAACAGTATGTTCTTAAGGTGGGCGAGGGAGCTGCAGCTCAGTGCATTAGTGGATTTACTGCTATGGATATAGCTCCTCCCCGTGGTCCTCTCTGGTATTTCCTGCTGCTGTTTCTCTACTCAGCATTTGCTTATTGTTCTCATGATGGTTGCAATTCTTTTTTTATTTTTATTTTTATTTTTAATATAAGATGAGGTTATATATAGAGAAGAGAGGTGTCTAATGTCATGTCTGGTTGCATGCAGGATCTTGGGTGATGTCTTCATGGGAGTCTACCATACGGTGTTCGACTATGGAAATTTGAGAGTCGGATTTGCAGAAGCAGCATAGACATTGTAAGTATTGCCTTTGTTCAAATGCCATGTTCCACCTCAAACGATTGTTGATTTTGGTGCGTGATACTTAATGGTACTGAATATGTACATATTATATACAATTTGCTTGGCTTTTATCTGCATACACTATCATGAAGGGTTGTGGATTTACTCATGCAATCCCATTGCCTTTTTATATGACTAGTATGCGTGTACTGATTCTGCCCGATTCACTTGGAATTCGTTGGGTTCACTACTGCTACATGATCTTCAACTTGGCTTCATAGGGGCCTGACCCGGCTCCTGATTTGTGTACTGTAGGTCGATTTGATTTGTTGAATTTAATGACTGCATGTTGGAAAGGTCATGGTAAGCCCCACCTGCATGTCATAGCCCCTGGTTTTCTGTTCTATTCTTGGGCTGAAGACTGCAAAACTTGGTGGAGAGGATTTTTTTTTTTTGTTTTTTGAGCGAAACTTTGATACTCTGGCAAAGTGGTGATGATTAGCAGGCACATAGAAATGGAACATGTGGCATACAAGTCAAATTGAACTCTTCAAATTATGGTTCCCAGTTTAGATATACCATACCCAAAATTACACTTATTTTATTATCTGACTATCAGATTGGTGGATATTTATTGGATGGTTAAAAATAAGAAAATATCAAGCGATGATATTTCAACAAAAAATGTCCACAAGCAGAGGTTAGTATTGTTTAAGTAATCTGATTGTGGGCTGGAGCAAGGACGGGGGGTTCCACAATTTAGTAGGTTTAACTTGAGTTAATGAGTTAATGTATGCCACATGTATAACTTCCGAGTGCCTGCATATCAAGCCTCATACTGTCTGAGTATATCATATAACCTCCATATTAGACATGCAACCTGCCTATGATGAGAAGTGGAGCTCATCATGCGGTAAATCCAGACCATTTGATCTGTCATATCCCATCTTGTTTACTGTGGGCGGATATTATCCTTGAAAGGACAAATGATAACCGTTTGATTTATGGCCTATAGATAGATGGTTAAAGAAATGCATCAACAGTCCACAACTGAAAATGCTCAGATTTGCTTGCTGGAGTTGTCCAATCTGGGACATGCTATGCTATTCCTGGTGCTGTTGTGCTGATTGCTGAACTGACTGTTGTTTGGCCTGAGGCCGCATTAAAATGGTCCCAACCCCAATTTATTGCCGGCATTCAGCTGGTGGGTCGTGAACGAGTTGGATGATGATTAGATGACTGCAAACCCAAGATGCATGTGCTGCGCTAGGGTTTTTAGCTTTTACAATAGGGGCCCGCAGTCAATGATCAAGATATCATATGATGGGATCTGCAGGGTCTGGACCGTTGCTCAAAACTTCTGCCGGATTGGAGGAACCTACCGATTGAGCCCAATGTTTTTCTGTTGCTGGAGTATCCTGTTTGCAGGTAGTTGATTGGTGGTTTGGGATTATTCCAGTGATGAAAATTTGTAGAGGTGGCCCATCCACTATGGGTTCTATCTGATCAACGATCCCCGAGGGATCTTATGATTCGTAATTAGTCTTGAGCTAAAGTTGCAACCATTTTCATGGGCTTAAATTGAGCTAAACGCCCACATAATTGGTTCCAGATGCCATTGGTGTGGCCTCTACAATGTAAAACTCGTTGTCATGAGCCCCACTATGGAGAGCGTGGAGGAACTGTAACATCAATCCATCGTAGGATCTGTACTCTCTGTCCTGTTGCAAAATTTTCTCTAGGAGTAAGGACCCGTGGTTTGGATGATCCCAACTGTGGATAGGAGATACCCAAGAAACGTCATAAGATAGGAAGTTAGTGGACATCTGATATCTCCTCCAGATTTTTTCTCTCTTTTCCTTGCTTAGACTTGAGGGCGTATTTGATTTTCAACCGTGGTGTAAATACCTGTGAAATTGGTAATTATTACCATTTCACCTGTTCGAATTTCTTTTGAAAATTCACAGCAGTTTTCGCCCGTTTAAAAGAATTATTTTAAATTTGTGGACCCCAATATGATGTATATGATAAATCCATTTTGTCCATACCTTTTAACACAATATTCTAAGCCATGAGTCGAAAAATGAGGCAGATTGAATACTCAAATGACCCACACCGAAAGAAACAGTGGACTTGAGAGGTTTTTAATGGTAAGTGTTTGATTTCCTTTTTCTTGTGGTGTGGTCTACTTGAGCTTTTAATATATCTTATTTTTTTGTTCATGCCATAAAATCAGCAGCATAATAAAATTAACATTGTGGATAAGTTATATGCATAAAGGTAGGACCCACAAATATAATGTGACATTATTGATTTTTGCCTCAAAACTGTATCTAGTCACACCAGAGGTAAATAGGTAATTATTATATATTTTTATAAGTATTTACAGGGCCACTGGAAATCAAACACACCCAGGGAGGTGGATCAGGCGGTTTGTCGATGTGTTAGGCTCTCTGTGGGCCCCAATGTAATGTACGTGTTTTATATCCGTACAGGGCATGAACCCAAAAATGATGTGAACCCAAAAATGAAGCAAATCCAAAGCTCACGTGGATCATGATTGAACAACCACCATTAAAAGCTGACTTTGGGCCATACAAGTTTTGGCTCAAGCTAATATTTGTGTTTTCCCTTCGTGTTAGTCTGAGTGACGTTTTTTTATTTATTATTTTTATTACGCAACCATGCCAGTACACACACCATGTTAGCCACCCCCACTCTTGTCAACACGTGCTAGGACGAAAAAACATTACGGTCGGCCCTAGAAAGGTTTCAACGGTGGGTCTCATTATCCCCACCGTTTCCTGTGGTGTAGTTCACTCAGCTTCGGATCTGCTTCATGTTTTGGTTCATTTCCTAAAATGAGCTAGAAAACGGATGTACGGCGTGTATATAAAACATTTATGTTACGTGGACAAGCGCCTAACACATCAGCACACCACCGTTGGGGGTGTTGGCAACACAACCTAATCGGCGGCGGTCTTGTCGTATCAATGACACATCCATCTAAACCATGGGCTGGCCCCACTTGTTGGTGAGACGTATTATCGATGGAAACGGATTGGCTACTCCCCCAGCCACCAGCCATTGGCTGGTTGTCGGTGCACTGTGGGCCCCGCCATGATTTGTGTTTCATCCATTTTGTCCATCTATTTTAATAGATAATTTTATGGCCTGGTAGAAAAAAATGAGGTATATCTCAATCTCAAGTGGACCACGTTACAGGAAACAGTGTTGAATGAACGTTGACCATTAAAAACGTTTTGGGGCCATAAAAGTTTTGGATCAAGCCGATATTTATTGTTTCCCTTCATCTGCGTCTTTACGACCTAATTAACAGATTGGATGTCAAATAAACAGTACAGTGGGCTTTAGGAGGATTTTAACGGTGGATATCCAATCGTTATTTTTTTCCTGTGGTGTGGTCCACCTAAGATTTTTATCCCTATCATTTTTTTTTTATAAAGTCATGAAATATAAAATGCCCTGTAAAAATGGATGAAACACATACATCATGGCCCACAGAGCACCGACCATCATCCACGGGGCTGGTGTCAGGGGGAATAGCCAATCCGTCTCCATTATCGATGGCACATATATCCAAATCATGGGCGGGCCCCACTTATTGGCGAGACGTTTCGTATCAAGGGCACATATATTCAAACCATGGGTGGGTCCTACGCATACGGATTTGGGTGCTGTTGTACAGTCGGATATCAAGGGGATGAAGTACCAAATCTTATTTTACGAGCTGCATAGCTTTACACGCGGTCTTATACACGCCACAACGCCAATCAAAACCGGATACGGAAACGAACCCAAACTTGGAGATGTTGCTCTTTGCTATGGAATTTCAATCCCCATGTGTAATCTTTTTCTCTAAAAAAACAAAAAAAACAAAAACAAAAACAAAAACCATGAGTTAATACTCTGCTTCGTGTGACGCTTCATACGCAGGCACTTTGAAAGCAGACTGAAATGTGCATGGATTTCACTGTCGCTGAGTTACGGAAAAAAAAAAATCAGATTTGTTAGAACAATCCTAGCCATTGATTTGTAGACATTTGTTTGATGAAATAAGACTATTGGGTACTTTTTCATTTTTGACCGTCCAATAAGCGTTCAACGATCTGATAGTCAGATAATAAAGTAAGCCTGAATTTTTTTTTTTTTTTTGACGTTTAAACTAATACTCAAAATTTGGAAGGTTTAAACGAATTACTTGTGTGCCCCACACATGCAATTTCTAAGTACTTGCGCATCATCTATCACATTCTGCCAGAGCATCAAAGTTTCTTCTCTAATAATATTAATAAATATAACTAAGAAAGGTCTTGATAAAGAGCCGTCCTGACATTTGGATGCCATGCGTGTCAGAGATGTGTGCCATTCATAATGTATAGGGTCCGCACAAGAAGCCATCTGCCAAAAAATCAGTTGAGTATACTCGTTAAGTAAGCCACCTGGTGGACTTCTTTTTTCTAACCGTCCTTTTCTCTCACACACGTGTGTGACGTCTGGTCATTTGACCGATATAATTTTTTTTTTTTTTCAGTCCAGCGCATGTGCATGTCACACTGTGTATTACCTATGAATGGTTCGGGAATCTGATACGCTTGCCATCCAACGGTGGGAGCGAGGCCCTTCATGGTGGCTGCGATGTGGCGGACGGCTCCGCTTTCTATCAAACTCCTCGCTGATTAACGCGGATTGTGTAGCGAGGAGCTCATCACGCTATAGTTTGGATTCTCTGTGTAGATTATCTGTGCGGTTCACCGTGATATTGATGCCGTCCATAACTTTTTCCAGCTCATTTTATGACATGAGCTCAAAATTGAAGCATATATAATGTTAGAAATTATACAAATTAATGTATTTTCTGTATAATATGGAAACTGAAAAATTACGATAATTAGAAATAAGGACAGGCTGAAGCACGTCTGAAAATGCTGTCCTTAAAGCGTTATTTACCCATACTCAAGTGAATTGAGTAAGCTGATAGGTTTCAGGCAAATTGCTTCTAGAATACGACGAGCCTGGTGTGGGTCTGCGTTCAGCAAACACGAAGACCCACCTATTAGAACTGAATTACACAATTTCTGGCAGTATTACAACATACAGAAAAATCCCAAAAGAAAGAAAAAGAAAGAGAAAAAAGATTATTTGGATTAAGACCACTGTATTAGTTAGTACTTCAGCCACTGGTTCAGTTGAACCGTTCTAGACCACACCGTTGGTCTGTTCTTCTAGTAAAGGTTTAACCCTTACTGTCTTGCTGGAACTACTGGAGTATAGAAGAGAATTAGTAGGCTGTCTCAGTTCGTATGGGTCAGCTGGAGTGGATTTTTAGATAGATTAGAAACCCATCCAGGTCCTCCTTTTATAGGCTATGGTGGCTGGGGGTTATGATCCAGGAAAATAAATCCCATGACCGTTTTCTAGCTGTTGGAGAAAACTAGCCATTTTATGTCCGTTTTTTTACTGTTGTACATGGTCCATTAAGCTGCTGCATGCTGACTGTTGTGAGACAGCAGCTAGCCGTTTTCTAGCTGTTGGGCTAGCCATGCAGCAGTTACAGCTAGACCCTGTACTAATGGCACAGCTGTTACAGATCTGCTGCAACAGCTCTATTTTTCAGTTTCTATATAATCAGAGGGACTCTCATTCTGTCCTCTAGTTTTTCATCCAGCCAACCATCTACCTTAGCCACTAGTTACACCGCGACTCGCACACGTCTCGCTCCGGTTCGCGAAAGGAGCAAAGTGCGCCACTAGCGCCTCTACAACCACACTGCCTCACATGCCCACGCCTTCGCACCGAGCTCAAGCCCGAGCCCTAAACAGAGACCGAGACCAAGACCGAGCCCGTGCCCGTGCCCGTGTCCGTGCCCGAGCGCGAGCGCGCGCGCGGATGTTCCAGTGCTACGCACTGGAACACGCAAGGTTCATAGTCCACGGACTAGGTAGACAAATATTATAATACTCCACTATTATCATTTAAACCAAAGATTTTTCTCTTCCCTTTCCCATGTGGGACTATTCCCAAAAACCTACAAAACGGTGCTTTTACAAAACAAATTTTTATATATTTTATATTATTATTTAATATATTTTATTAAAAATCAATATTTTGCAACAATCCTCTACTTGATTTTTTATAAAATATATATATATATATATATTTTTTCGGTTAAACATTCTGCCAGAATATTCAGCTTATATGCATAAAGAAAGATATCTTTCGATTTTAATCTTTCCTTAGTGTAAGTATCTCAAAACTCTGTCGAAAGACTGGTAGCCGCAGCTTTGAACCAGTTATTCCTAGATAACAAAGTTGGAGAAACCACACACGTATTCGCTATGTGTTTGTTAGAGTTCCCACAATATTGCTCAGCACATTTAATGGTCATGTGCTTATCCTAATTCGTGAACGATCCCGAGAGAAAACTCCTAACTCTCATGAGAGACGGCACCATCTCTACGTTCATATAGGTGAAATCCTTCCAGTGTCTCCGTTACTATAAGACACTTGTCCTATAGACTGGATTTCATTAAGAGTTATCAGACTCAACCTTCTTTCGTAACGCTCAACACTTATCTATTATGGATGAGGTTTTATAATTTAGCGCTGAAAACTTTCCACATATCAGTGACTTGTTTTTACCCATTAAATCCAAATTTAGAGATTTTCTAACTTCAGGTTGAGTTACCATCAATGGTGGAACTTTGGTTGAAGAGTTTCAACCCCATCCCTCTAGATGTAGCCTTTACTACCTCTCTCGGTAGAGGTTTAGTGAAAGGATCTGCCAGGTTGTTGCTTGATTTCACATAGAAAATAACAATGATTCCATCTCGAATCAATTGTCTGACATAATCATGTCGAAGACTTATATGTCTAGATTTACCATTATACGTGCCGCTATAGGCTCTAGCTAATGTAGCTTCACTATCACAATGTAGTGACACAGCCGATATAGACTTTACACAGAAAGGAATTTCTAATAGAAGATCCCTTAGCCACTCAGCCTCTTTGCCTGTTGCAGCCAGGGCTATGAATTCAGACTCCATAGTCGAGTGCGTTATGTAGGTCTGTTTCTTAGATCCCCAAGATACAGCTGCACCTCCTAGGGTGAATACCCACCCTGTAGTAGACTTGTTGTCCCCTGCACTCGATATCCAGCTCGCATCGGTATATCCTTCCAATACGGCCAGAAACTCTGAACAAAATAGTCCTAAGTCTTTAGTTGCTTTTAAGTAACCAATGACTCTACTAATTGCATTCCAGTGTTCAGTACTGGGATTACTAGTAAACCTACTAAGTTTACTCACAACATATGCAATGTAAGGTCTAGTGTATTGCATAGCATACATAAAACTTCCTATAGCACTCGCATATTCTAATTGTGCAACGGTTCTTCCAGTATTTTCTTTTAGCTTAATACTTGGATCAAATGAGGTCTTTGCTTCTTTTATATTTAGATGGTTAAACTTGTTTAGTATCTTCTCAATATAATGAGATTGACACAAAGCATAACCCCCACAATATTTTTTAACTTTGATACCTAGGATGGTATCAACTTGTCCAAGATCCTTCATTTTGAATACTGAAAATAGAAACCTCTTTGTTTCAGTTACACCTTCCATTTTATTACTTATTATTAACATGTCATCAACATACAGACAAATAATAACGATACAACTACCATCTACTTTAGAATATATGCATTTGTTAGTTATATTATACATGAAACCATGAGATAGTATTTTGGAATCAAACTTTTCATGCCATTGTTTTGGTGCTTGTTTTAATCCATACAATGATTTGACTAATCTACATACTTTGTTTTCATTTCCTGGTAGAATGAACCCTTCAGGTTGTTCCATGTATACCTCTTCATTGAGGTCATCATTCAGGAAAGCGGTCTTTACATCCATTTGATGGATGTGAAGATGATGTATGGAAGCTAGCGCAAATAATATCCTAATGGATGTTATCCTAGCTACAGGTGAGTATGTGTCAAAATAATCTATCCATTCTTTTTGTCTAAAATCCTTAGTTAGTAGTCGAGCTTTAAAGGTTTGGATAGTCCCATCAGTGTGATATTTTTTTTCTAAATACCCACTTACAATCTATGGGTCTAGAACCTGGAGGTAAGTTTACTAGTTCCCATGTTTGATTGACAGTATGGATTCCATTTCATCGTTTATAGCTTCTTTCCAGAAAGCTGAGTCTCTAGAGGATATAACTTATTTATATGATTTAGGATCATCTTCTATATTCATCACTATAGGTATTTGTTTTATAACATTTTCTCTATCTGCTTCTACAAGATGGAAAATGATGCGTTGTGAGTCTATGTAGTCATCTCCTAGACTCTTCTCTGTCCTTGTTCTTTGACTCCTACGAGGTTCAATAGGAGCGTCCACTATCTGTGGAGATGTACTATCTGGTTCTCTAGTAGGAGTTTGGATTTCATTATCCTTTGACTCCAAGGATAGTGAGTTCTCAAAGAACTCAACGTCTCTTGATTCTATTATTGTATTAGACTCCATGTCTAGAAGTTTATACACTTTACTATTTTGTGCATATCCTACGAAGGCGCACTTAATAGCTCTTGGTCCTAACTTAGTTCTTTTTTTGTCAGGGGTTCTGCAGTATGCAAGACACCCCCACACTTTTAGATATCCTAGGTTAGGTTTTCTACCTCTCTATGTTTCATATGGAGATATTTTATACTTTTTAGACGGTATTCTATTTAGAATATAACATGCTGCAAGCAGTGCCTCACCCCATAGACTTAGTGGTAACTTTGCTCTTATCAGCATTGAGTTGACCATTTCTACTAATGTCCTATTCTTCCTTTCAGCTATTCCGTTTTGTTGAGGTGTGTATGGAGCAGTACATTGATGTATTAGTCCATGTTGTTCACAGAAGTTATCGAATTCATTTGAGAAGTATTCTCCTCCTCTATCGCTACGGAGAATTTTTATCTTCTTATTTAGTTGATTCTCTACTTCTGCTTTATATACTTTAAACATGTTCAATGTTTCATCTTTGCTCTTTAATAGGTACACATACACATATCTAGAGCAATCATCTATAAAGGTTATGAAGTACCGTTTACCTCCACGAGTAAGAATGCCGTTTAACTCACAGATATCACTGTACACAAGATCCAACACTTGGGACGATCTTTCAACACTTGGAAAAGGTTTTTTCGTCATTTTGGATCGTATGCACACTTCACATTTTTCAGTTTCATTATCTGTATATAAGATTAAACCATTCTTAACTATGAACTTCAAGGTACTATACCCTATATGGGCTAGTCTATCATGCCACAGTCCAGCGGATTCAACCAAATACGCAGAAATGCTACTTTCATTCAGAGAAAACTTGACCATCCCGTTACAAGCATATTCCTTTCCGACAAAATTTCCATTCTTAGACAGAATCAGTTTGCCTGACTCATACACCACCCTTATCCCTGGTTTTCCCAGAAGATCCCCAGAAACTAAGTTTCGCCTCATGTCTGGGACGTGCAGTACATTAGTCAGAATCACTTTCTTCCCAGATGTGAATATCAGTTCGACAGTTCCTTTGTCGACGACCTTCGATCGGACTTCATTACCCATTTGGACTTCTTGACCATCGGTCAATTCCTCATAGGTTTTGAAGGCTGATTTGTCGTAGCATACATGTACTGTAGCGGCAGTATCATACCACCATCCTGGAACTTTGCCTTGGATGATATTCACCTCAGTGATCATGGCCACTATATCGCCTTCTTCTACTGCACTTGCTTCTTATTTAGACTTGCGATATTGGTATACTCGAGCATAGTGCCCGATTTTCCCACAGACATGACATGGGCCTTTGAACTTTCCGTTCTTCTTTTGGGCATTTTTCTTGAATTTTCCTTTATTGGGTTTCAGGGAATTGTCCTTCTCGGGATGTTTGTTACTAGAGTTCTCTACTGCATGTACTTTGGACGAGGTATTCCCGTTATCATTCTTTTTATCGCGGTTACGGGATTCTTTCTCAATTCTGAGGTGTTTCTGGATTTGTTCCAGTGTGTAGTCCTCAGTTTTATGCAACAACTTCTTTCTATAGTCTTTCCACATCGGTGACAGTTTAGCGATTATAGCCCCGACTTGGAATGATTCAAGAAGATCTATCTTTATCGCTTTGATTTTGTTTACTATTAGCTGCAGTTCTTAGATTTAGGATAGCAGCGGTTTGTTATCTACCATATTGAAGTCAAAATACCTGGCAATGAGAAACTTGTTGGTACCTTCTTCTTCAGCCTTGTATTTGAACTCCAGAGCGGCCTAGATCTCCTTTGCTGATGACGTCTGTTGGTACAGATCGTAGAGACGGTCGGAGAGTGCGTTCAGATTGTGTCCTCGACACAAGAGTTCGTCTTCGGCTCGTTTGGTGCGGGCGGCCACTTGTTCAGGTGTGTCGTCGTCGGTTGCTTTAGGTAGCGCTTGCAGATTTGGATCTAATATATAGTAGATCTTCAGCGCCATTAGGATAAATTTCAGTTTGTCTTGCCATCTCGTAAAATTGGTTCCATCGAACCGATCAAGACGTATCAAGTCCTGATTCATCAACTTGATGGATGAAATACTGTCGGCTTCCATCAAATAACGCTTTAAGATTGTTAGAAATTATACAGATTAATGTATTTTTTGTATAATATGGAAACTGAAAAATTACAATAATCAGAAATAATGACAGGCTGAAGCACATCTGAAAACGCTGTCCTTAAAGCGTTATTTGCCCCTACTCAAGTGAATTGAGTAAGCTGATAGGTTTCAGGCAAATTGCTTGTAGGATACGACGAGCCTGGTGTGGGTCTGCGTTCAGCAAACACGAAGACCCACCTATTGGAACTCAATTACACAATTTCTGGCAGTATTACAACATAGAAAAAAATCCCAAAAGAAAGAAAAAGAAAGAGAAAAAAGATTCTTTGGATTAAGATCACTGCACTGGTCAGTACTTCAGCCACTGGTTCAGTTGAACCATTCTAGACCACACCGTTGGTCTGTTCTTCTAGTAAAGGTTTAACTCTTACTGTTTTGCTGGAACTATTAGAGTATAGAAGAGGATTAGTAGGCTGTCTCAATTCGTATGGGTCTGCTGGAGTGGGTTTTTAGATAGATTGGAAACTCATCCAGGTCCTCCTTTTATAGGCTATGGTGGTTGGGGGTTATGGTCCAGAGAAATAAATCCCATGACCGTTTTCTGGCTGTTGGAGAAAACTAGCCGTTTTATGGCCGTTTTCTGACTGTTGCGCATGGTCCATTAAGCTGCTGCATGCTGACTGTTGTGAGACAACAGCTAGCCGTTTTCTAGCTGTTGGGCTAGCCATGCAGCAGTTACAGCTGGACCTATACTAATGACACAGCTGTTACAGATCTGTTGCAATAGCTCTATTTTCCAGCCTCTATATAATCAGAGGGACTCTCATTCAGTCCTCTAGTTTTTCATCCAGCCAACCATCTGCCTTAGCCATTAGTTGCACCGCGATTCGCACACGTCTCGCTCCGGTTCGCGAATGGAGCAAAGTGCGCCACTAACGCCTCTACAACCACACTGCCTCACATGCCCACGCCCTCGCACAAACTCTGAGGAACACACTATTACATAAACAGTAAGAATTGAACCATTACTGTTTTGAATCAAGCTAACATTTGTATTTTACCTTCAACTAGGTATGTGTGACTAACGAAAAGGTTGAGTGGCAAATAAAAACATCATTGTGGGCCAAATCAAGGTTTCTACTGATGACAACATTATCATTGCTGTTTTAATGTGGTGTGGCCTACTTTGACTTTGAATATACTTTAATTTTGGGTTATGCCTAACATTAGCTGGAAATCCTAAAATAAGCTGAAAAGACGGATGAATGGTGTGCTACATCATGGTGGGTACCACAGAGCCATCCTATAGCGTGATGAGCTCCTCCTACATAATCCGCATGGCGGGTTGCGTAATGACATGGCTACTTGACGGAGCTCTGTGGGCCACACAATAATGGATGTGTTTTATCCACTCTGTCCATCCATTTTGCCTCGTTATTTTAGATATGATCTAAATCTAAGGTGGACAACAAACCGGGAAAACAGTGGTAATTGAACACTTACCAATAAAAACTTCCTAATGTACATTCTAATGTGTATTTGCCATCCAACCGGTTATTTAGATCACAAAAACCTGAATGAATGGAAATCACAAATATCAGCTGGATCCGAAACTTTTGTGCCCTTACAAGTTTTTAGTGGAGGGCGTTTAATCACCACTGTTTTCCATGGTGTGGTGTGGTTCACTTGACATTTTGATCTACTTCATTTTTGGGCTTATGCCCAAAATGAACTGAAAAATGGATGGACGGTGTGGATAAACTTATATATGATGGTGGGGCCAGTAGTGGAGCCACTGGCAGTGTCGGTAGGCACTTCGCTACCCATCTGTGCAATTCTTCAGGTGGGTCCCACAGTGAATATGTCCTTTCCTATAGGGTGGTCCAAAATCAAGTGGAAGAGACGTGGAGGCCATTGGGCCTCTTCCTTTTTCTAAAATGTAGTGAGGGCATGCTTAAAGTGGGCCACAACTGACGAATGGCCTGGAGCTGACGCACGTATGCGCTGTTGAAATAGACCGAATCCTACATTCAATGATCCCATACAACCTCATCCTTCTAATCTTCCAGAGTTATGGGATCCGCACCCTATGCTTTGGACGGTATACGCGTTCTTTCAGTTCGGGAAAGTGGGGCCCGCAGTTCCGTCATCTGTACCACTTGTCCACTGCATCCCACGGTAGAGGATGAAAACACTTGTTTAGATGGAAAACCCACTTTTATATTGTGCAGAGCTTTTGCAATTGCTCGGGTGGCAGACTCTCAGGAGTTTCAACTCCCGGTCAAGGGTTCGAGTATTCATAGATGGTGAAATTCCACTAGCGTGAGTGTGTGGGGGTGTGTGTGCGTGGGTTAAAAATAAAATTTAAAAAAAAAAAAAAAAAAAAAAACCCATAGATGCCAGTAGAGCCCACCAGTATGTGATTCAGGCCGTTCATCACGTAGGCCAGTCTAAGAAATAAACCAATGCCTAGAAGCTAGCACTACTCCAAGTATTTCTAAGCCGTACATTTGTTTATAACATTATCGCCCACCTAATGAATGGATAGCCTGATCTCTATCCAAGTTCATCTACACTGGCGAGCCGGCGTGGTAGCACGTACGTGCTGCCTCCCCACGTGGGGTACTAACAGACGTATGTGTCCATGGGTGTATTTTTGAAATAGTAAGGATAAATTATTAAATTAATATGTTTGTCTCAATTCGAAAAATACAAGACGTGCTTGTTCTATTTTTATTTTATTCACTTTGATACTCTGGCAGTGCGTGATGGATGATACGCAGGCTGTTAGAAATTAATCAGAAGTTGCTTACATGGCATGCAAATAGTTCAAACAAAGCGTCCAATTCATGTGCACCAATTTAGAGGTACCATGAACACAAAATTACTCTTATTTGGTTATCTAAATATTAAATTTCTGGACATTTATCGGACGGTTAGAAATGAAAAACTAACCTGATCTTATAGTGTAACTTAAAAGACAGTGGATTCCACAATTTAGGCTGTTTAATTTGAGTTAATATACTACACGTGTACCATTTGTAAGTGACTGCGTATCAAGCATCATACGCGGCCGGAGTATAAAATAATTCCCTCAATAAAGAAAGAGACAATGACATGTAAGGGTTATCTGTGGATGATGAAAAGCAAAGGAGCCAAACCACTTTAGAAAAACTCCATGGGCCATGTGCCCTCTTTAGTTGCTTGATTGAGACCCTAATCAAATTGCCATTCTTCATTCATATCCAACCTACCTTGTTTTCTTCTCCTATTATCTCTCTCTCACCGGTGGTTCCCAAAATTCTTACCTTTTGTCCACTTTCTCATGAGGTTGGGCCCACCCTTTACATGACAACTGATTATGGTCAGAGAGAGAGAGCTCTTTCGGGAGTGCAGCGGATTGCGTACTGATTAAAATCTGTGGGGCCTACCTTGATTTATGTATTTTATCCACTCCGTCCATCTATTTTATCAGTTAATTTTAGATTTTGAATCCCAAAATAAAAAATATCCAAATCTCAAGTGGACCACACCATAAGAAAGAGTGTCCATTGAATGTCTACAGTTAAAATATAGAAGTTTTGGATCAAGCTCATATTTGTGCTTTCCTTTTATTTATGTCTGTGTGATCTTAGGAACAGGTTGGGTGACAAATAAAAATCAATGTGGGCTCTAGGAAGGTTTCAACGGTGCAAATCATTATTCACACCTTTTCCTATAGTGTGGTTAAATTGAGCTTTACATATGCTTCAATTTTGGGATCAACCCTTAAAATGAGCTGAAAAAACGGATGGACGGCGTGGATAGACCACATATATTCACGGTGGGACCAACACAGTTTAGTCGGTATGATAAAAGCGTACCGAGTTACTCAGTACGCAATCCGATTTATTTCGGGAGTATGATTAAGTAGTTCGGGTAGATGGTTTGCTACGGCAACTCTCGGTCTCAAGTGAGACAGCGTGATAATGATGAGGCGGCTGTGTACAGTGTGTGTTTGCCTCCATTAAAATCGCTCGCTCACGCCCATCTAGACCGTCCAAATTGTGGGTTCCATTTCTGGTGAAGCATGATTAATGATAATTATCAGATGATAGTCGCACATAAATGGTGGCTACTAAATGGTCGGTTCGAAAGAAAATTGATCAGCTACACGAATTTGATGGTAAAATTCCGAGAGTTAAATGATCTTATTGGTCAGATTTTTGGTCTATTGATACTTCCGAAATCGGATCCACGTTCTGGACGGTATAGAGTGGCATTCATGAAATCAACAGCCGAGGCTGATGCAAGGGCTGCTCAACATTTTGGGGGTCTTATGCAAGTCATAAAAATAAGGCTTTCAGATTGAGAAGCTGCTTCTGATATTTGAAAGGTTGTTTTGCAGATATATTTTAGCAAAAAAAGTAGTAAATACTGAGACTGAGAAACTGTTTTGCTTAGTAAAAAAGTCGATTGCATTTAACAAAAAGTAAAAAGAATAATTTACTATTAATAATCTAATTAGATATTAGTGTGCCACTGTACCGTTAGAAAAATGAAGTTAGAATTTAATTTAGAAAATTGATATTAGAATTTAATTTTTTGAAAACTTAATTAACAATAAAGTAGGTAGTTGTGGTCCTACGTCTTAGGAGAATAATTTATTGGGAATTATGCTATTATTTTGAAAAGAGATAGTAGAATTAGACTGTTATTATTAATAGTGTTAGTTTCTAGGATTATTTTTTATTTTCAATTTCAAATTGGTAAACTAATTTTTGAATGTTTCTATTTTATAGGCCTTTCAATAAATTTTATTTCAAAAATTTTATGCATTTTTTCTTATTCTTAATTTTAATTTTGCTATAATACCGGACCTTCATAATTATTCTTAATTTTAATTTTGCTATAATATTGGACATTCATAATTAAAAATTTTTAATTTTACTAGGGCCTTCATAATTAGGAGGCCTTAGGCGATTGCCTCACCTACCGAGCCCTTAGAGCCGCCCCTGGGCTGATGACTCGCCACAACTTTCTGAGTTGTGACAAACACGAATAGTCTAGCCATGTATAAAAGCAGCCCCATCTGAACCTCAAACAGTAGCAAAACAACAGATACCAGTATCGACTACCTGTTTTACGCCCAAGCGTGTGGTGCTTACCTGTTGTATATGTCAAATCCACCCGTCCATCAGGTTCTATCCTAAATTCCAGCATCTTGGTAAAAAAACACATCAGCGGGATCCAGGACTTAGGTGGGAAACACCACAGGGGAAAATAGGTATGGGATGCCAACCACAGGTTTTCGTGAGGGCGTCTTTTTATTAAACCCGTAAAGCCTCACCTGGATGAAATGAATACATAAAAATCAGTCTAATCCAAATTTCAGGCGGGCCGTGTGAACTGAGGTTTTAGAAGCAGTTTTAAATTGTTCCCACTGGTGTGGTCCATCAGAGATTTTTATCAGGCTCATCTTTTGTATGTATGGTACAATAAAACGTTGCTCATCTGATGAACTGAGTAGATTTACATAGAAAATGGAGGGACCCACAGAGCTGGGGTGTTTTATGCAGCTGCTTAAAACACGGGCAGTAGACGATTCCGGTCAGCAAAACCACAAGGGAGCAACGGCCCACGCTTTAACAGACTGAAGTCTTCGGGTCAGATGGTTCTTATTATCACACCACTGCAGTTTTTGCCGATTTGGTCCCTCCAACGTTAGCCCATATAATGAACAGCCCAGATTATGATGTGGGCCTAAACGTAAAATAATATTGATGTAGTGCAGGTCACGGATAATTTCATGGCCAAGATGAATCAAAAAAAGCCCGGTCGATGACAGAAATGATTCGGACCATCAAACCTTAAATATGATGATATTTCGTAAATTCGGCTTGCACAACTCAGCATAGCGCTTAGAATAATTAGGAGAACAGATTGGCAAAGCCAAATAGGTTACTTACTATTTATATTAAAAACGGAATTAAAAAAGGAAAATGAATGTTGATCGGATGGTATTTCACAAATCCAGCTTGCGCAACCTGGTATACCTAGATTGGGTGGCTATAGTAGTTTGTTCTACCTCAAAATCATATATTTTACGCCTAATAACTCATTCTGAATTGCAAGATATGCTCAATTTAAGGTCTAACGGTTTGGATCACTTCTATCGTCCACCGGGCCTTTTTTGATCCATCTTAGCCATGAAACTGTCTACAACCTGCTCTACATCAAATATCCCCCGTCATTGAACGCGAATTGCAGACCAAGTAACTCAACACTAGATAGAGCATCGAGTAAACTCTATAAGGCCCACCATGATGTGTCTTATTCACGCCATCAATCTTTCTTCTCCCTTACGGTGCGTTAGCTGAAAATTGAAGCCTGTCCAAAGCACAAGTGGGCCACACCATAGGTAAACAGTATTCAATATTCCTTGGTAGCTAGAGAAGTTTTGGATCAAGCTGATATTTGTTTTTACTCTCTATTCATGATAGACTTGGACCCTATGAAAAATTAAATGGTGGATATCGTTATCCCCACAATTTCTCGTCGTTTTGTTTGCTTCAGCTCTGTATATGCTTCAATTATAGGTTCATGCCTTGACTCAAGGAAAAAATAAAATAGACGAATGATGTGACAACATACATACATCATAACACGCCCCCACCAAAATTAGCCCGTTAGCTTCTTTTCTCAACCCGTATTCACGTGGATTGCGTACTGGCCTCGCCAACAACGACCTTTTTTTTTGTTAGCTTGTTAATACACCCCCACTATCAGTTGAGGCTTCACTGTTAGCCACCCCCACTAGGGATCCAACAACGACCTCTTACTGTCCTCCAATCGTGGTATTTAAAGTGTTCTACAGGCTCATACATGTAGTTCATTTAAATTTTAAATTATTGTTGTGCCCGACAAATCCAAATCGAAGGTGGATCACATCACAGTGATTGGACACCCACAATAAAAAATTTCTTTGTGACTAGAAAAGTTTTGAATCAAGCTACTATTCGTGTTTTACCTTTATCTAAGTGAGGTTAGATGACAAATAAACATTACAGAGGACTGTAGCAGAAGTTTCAAATGATGGGTGTAATATCACCATTGTTTTCCTGTGGTGTGGTCCACCTGAGACTTCCTTCTGCAGCATTTTTAGGCTCATGTCATGAAATGAGCTGGAAAATGGATGGACGGTGCAGATCAAACACGTATTGGTATGGGTCCACATGGCACTGACCAGTAACGAGGTCGGTACTGGCAGGGTCAGTATACATGCATGTCTATTGTGGACGGTGGATAATGGATAAGGAGGCTTTAGTTCACATGTTTCACATGTTCTGTGCAGCGTGTGCGGTGAGGTGGGTGTGGAAATATTGGATTTGGAAATAGCATCCGTGCACCGTGCTTTGAGAGGAGTGCTAACTACTCGCGCGCGTGAGATGGACGGTGAGCATCACACCACACGAACCAACGTCGCATACGTGTGGTACATTTGGAATATCCATTGCGTGCGGCCCACCATTAACGCTCACTGGCTAAACAATCAGGGCCGTCATGTCAGCAGGTAAGCCTGTTAGTACAAAAGTATGGACCGTTGGTGTCGGTTTCTTTATGCCGTCCATCATTATGGCCCACCTGATAAACCGCTTGGATCGATCTTACTCATCACACGTGTACACCATGAAAATATTGGCTCTTGTCATTTATTATACATGTCGGCACGAAAGAAAGTTCCACAAAGCTGGTGTAAAACCAACCGTGCGTATCATAGAAGCTACGTTTTCTTAAGAAAATCATTTCGCGTCAAACGCCCATAGTAGGGATACCCAGTGGGCGAATCGGCGACTATCTGATCGCTGGAAGTGGGCCCCACTTGCTTTGACCTTTTCGAAGGTGGTGAGAATATGAGATCAAGGTGGGCCCACTCACGATTACTCTGATGAGCGGCACACTTCCAATACGATACTTATTCTAAAAGTGCTGCACGTGACCTATCAGTTCTGTGCATGGAATCCAACCTGTACAGCAGGGGTCACGCTACCATGAAAGTTGGATGCACGAAAATCAATTAGTTCTGACCGTCCACCTGAATTTGGACGGGTTTTGAGTTATTCATGGTTTTCAATGCTGTTGCCCACCTGATGATTGTAGGGACCTGATTTGCGGCTGATCCCATTATCATGCATGTTAAACGTAATACACAGGTTGATGAATGCCGTATAAAACGAGATAGTAGGCTTCATCTCATAAAACAATAGATATCCGTCCAAAAACTTCCAAATTTATGAGGTGGTCCATGTGATAATTGGATTGGCTTGACTTTTGGGGCCTCTATTTTGGATCGTAGACCCTGATGGGTTGCTTGGATGGCGTAGACAGGACGGGACAGGCAGAGAAAATGATAGTTATAACCAATAGCAGACCTCTATTATGTTTGGGTGTGTATCCTACTCATCTGTCCCCACGAAAATGAAAGTTAACTGATTTCCTAGGCTCATTTTGCCAAGTAGGGTAGCATCAGAGGGCACGAGTCCATATGAGTAGGGACACAAGATTAATAATCGAGACCTATAATGAATGGGCCCATGTTGAATGGACCATTCACCAAAAATCTCCGGTAGTCTTAGACCATTTTTTTGTTTTTATTTTTTATTTTTTTAATTTTTAAAACACGCACACAGTAATGGGATTTCACTGTAATGGGTACTTAAACCCATGACATCACGTTGAAACTCTTGAGAGGCTACCACTTAAGCATGAGTAAATTATTTTATTTTATTTTATTTTTATTTTTTGTTAGCTTGTTAGTACACTCCACTGTCAGATCACACGTCACTGTAAACCACCCCCACCAGGGATAGATGTCATGACCTGTGTTGAAACGAGGTATCTTAGCCATTCAATATTGGGCACAAAATATCTCTTTGTAGGTCATTGATACAACATTAGGATTGTCCCACATATCTATGCTCAGCCTCAGCACATGAACACGCAAAAATTGCTTCTAGCTTTTCCATGTAACTAAGTTACTTAATTTCAATAAAAGTATAAAATCCGGATACATATAATTGATTAGTTGCATAACCAGTCAAGTTAGTATCACGACAAGCATGAATGTCAAGATGACCATAATCAGAATATAGAATGCCATCTTTTGGAGCTTACTTGAGACAATGAAGAATGAAAATGACTTGGACAACTACAAAATGGTGGGAGAATGGTTTCTATATAAATTGGCTAAAATCAGTCATAACATATGCGATGTTCAGATGAGTAATAGTTAAATAAATGAATTTAAATTTCATTGGTAAGATGAGGGGACTTGGAAGCAAACAATTGATGATTAACTTCAATTTGTGTATATGAAGGGGAATAATTACACCCTGATCCATAGCTCAAGTGACTAAGTGAAAGATACCTCGTTTCAACACGGAGGTCTTGGTATCGATCCCTAGTGGGGGCGGCTAACAGTGAAGTGTGAACTGACAGGGGGTGTACAAACAAGCTAACAAAAAAAGGAAAAAAAAAAGGAACAATTTAGCATGTCAGAGCTATTAAGGAGATCCAAGGTATAATTCTATTAAGATATGATAATGTCTTGTTTAGCACCATGGATTTGGGGGGAATTTCAAATCCCTTGGTTGTTTGGCACCATAAAGTAACCGAGGGTTTCAAATCCAGGGCTTCTAAATCCTCTCAATCAGGGGGTTTGAAATTAATCCAAGGTCAGACTTTGGATTACATCTAAAATCATTCCCATAGTTGCATGTGTAACATGTGTATCACTAAACTATTAATCTATTGGACACATGACCCAGTAATGATATTCTAAAATAATTAGATTATCAATTGGATCACTATAATTACTTTAATACGATGATCAACACCGTCCAAACATTGTCTATGTAAATCAATGGTTAAAAATTATTGGTTAGTCACTTGGACGTGATCTTGTGCTTGTGGCCCATCAGAGACTTGGAATTTCATCATTTTTGGGCGAAGTATATATTTCAGCGGCTTATTACAACCATTGTGTCAAAAGTTACGTGACTTCACTAATAAAAGATATTAAAGTTGATTTAGTAATTAAATTCAAACCGCTACAAATATACGAAGAATAGCTAGCTACTTTGGATTAAAGTTGATTCTAATCTAAGGTGCCAAACACACCAAGAGGATTTCAAATCCAGGGGGTTCTGAATCCACGCTCCCAAACAGGCTGTTATGCTTCTGCAAACATTCCAAATCCTTTGTTTTAATGGTTCAAGTGAGAAATTGCTTAATGGAGGCAATTTTATTAGGATGATTGTCAGTCACCACCATAATATTATCAATAGATAAAACACGGAGGAAGCCTCGTTTTGCTTGATGAAGACATAATGATTCACTGAACATCTCCCAAATCCAAGTTGAATGATAGATAAACCGAAGGGTTTAGAAAAAGGCTGGTGTGGGATATGGGTTGGAAAGAGGGTAATGCGGGCCTACAAGAACAACAATCAGACCAATTAAATCCGTTTGATTTAATGATCCTGATCAGACGGCTCTAATACCATATAATTTAAGAAAATTTGAAATGATCATTCATCTCGGTTTTCTATTAATTTATAGAGAATCTTAGAGTAGAAAAAAAGAAAAAAAAGAAAAAAAAAAAAAACAAATATGAAAAAAGAACAAATATGGAGTGAATAATGGGACACACATCTACCATAGGGGCTCCATAGTCTACCATAGGGGCTCCATAGTCACTTTTGTCCACGGATCATATTACTCTCCTTCAACGAAATAATGGGACACACATCTACCATAGGGGCTCCATAGTCTTGAAGAATGGATGCCAGCATGACGAAATTAATTTGGCTGACCGGTGACTAGAAAACGAGACTTCTCTCTCCCTATTTATTTTTTATTTTTATAACAGAGATTGTGCTTATAGTCATCCAAACCATTGACATGAATGGCCCCCATTAGCCTATCTATCTGCCAAAAATTTCGGATCTCTGACCCTTTCTGAGTTCAACATGGACCGTCGCCGTGTTTTAGTATTAACCGTCTACTTCCTAGCCACGAAGGGTGAGGGATTTCCAGCGTATGACCCATACACAAGCGAGACCCATCAAATCAACGGTTCAGATCACTAAATCACAAGCTCCAAGGGTACAAACTAAAAACAGTAGCAAACTGTACACATTCAGGGACCCAGCACTGGAACAGTGATGGACGGTTCGTGACCACCGACTGGGCTACTAGAAAATATATCAGATCCGTCTCACTTTTCATAATTCTCGAAAAACGGACAGCATTTCTCACATGCCGATTTTAGTGGGAAAAAGCATACAACAGATCTTGGAACTTCCTTAGGTTGAGTCTGCCGTTATGTTGACACCAGCATATATGGCTTCTTTTCTTGGTCAGGTGAGATGCACTATAAAAAAGTGGTCTCAAGTCCAACCTGTTGGACCACATGTTATGGTCCAACCAGCTGATGGCTTCAGACCTGTTAAACGCATGTGAAATCCAACTCTTTTAATAGGTTGATGGCACCATTAGGATCACGTGATACAAAAACAGGCCCCATCTGTCTAGTAAGTGGGCCACACCGTAGAAGACAATATCTAGCCATTGGTAAATAGAAAAATACCAGGGTGGTTGGACTTGAGATCCTCTATAAACAAAAAAAAAAAAAGAAAACCGTGTTTTATTTAATGCAGAGCCCTGGATATTGTACAGTAGTGTATGGGTCTGCAGTTTTTACAAGTGGACCCAATTTTTCAATGATCCAAACCGTTGATATTATGGACCACGCCGTGGATGGTCTACCAATGAAAATATCGTAAACCTTTCAGTAGGCAGCCAACATATGCGGCTATGATGCTCACTCATCCAGTAAAAGGACAACTACTTTAAAGGGTAGAACCTTCCGATCTAGGGAAATTTTGGTGCATGAACCTTCGACATTGAGTCTCGTTTCATCAACGTTTTGGATCACTAAACTATAGGCCCCACTCATAGAAACTAGGTGGGGCCTACTGTGATGTTGTGAGAAATGCAATCGTCCATCCATTTTCGAGATCATATTAGTATTCGAGATTAAAATTTGGCAGATCCAACACTCAAGTTAGCCACACAACAAGAAACAGTGGGGATTTAACTCCCACCGTTGAAACATTTCAACATTCATGGGGGCACACAAGTTTTGTATCAAACTAATATTTTGTGATTTCAGTCCATTCCATTGGGAATGACCTTATGAAGGGCTTGGATGGACCCATAAAGTTTCATTGGTAGGCATTTCCCTTCCTATTTTATATATTTATTTATAGTGCGGTCCACATGAATTTTGTATCAACCTGATTTTTGGGTCTTTGATCAAACATGAGCTAGCAAAATGGATGGACGGGATGGATTTCTCACAAAGATCATGGTGGGTCCTATGTAGCTTCTGCGGTCAGGGTTCGCCCCACGTTACAAATCTAGTGGGCCCACCTTATACAATGCCTTTAAAAATATTAGTCAAGGGTGTTTCTTTACCATTAGTGGTAGTCGCAATGTGGGAATGGAATTGACGGTGGGAGTGTTTGAAACGTAGAGAAAGCGTTTGAAAAATGGTAGGCACGATGTGCCCATTCCATTATAAAATTGCGACTGAAAGCGATGAGTAGCTTCCTAGAAAAATACCTATCCTGAGAAAGGAAGATATTTAAATGGGTTTGAACTGTACATTATCCCCGAAAAAGGGACGTTTTTGTTTTTTTTTTTTTTTCTGGCCACCGATTGGACTGTTGGGATGGATTGTGTTGGCACTCACTTTGTTTACCGTCGTGTGGTGTGTGCGGGTGTATCAAAATCGATACAATGGCTTGATTCAAACCTATCAACTTTGACCCAAGTGCTGAAATAAGCTGGTAATTAAGTCGAATATAAACATATATGATCAAAATTTGAGAAGATTGGTCACCTATTCAACTAATTGCAGAATTTTGTAATGATCATGTGATATTTGGATAGTGGGATATTTCCTTCCGAAAGTTGGTCATGCTTTATTTTTCATAAGAAAGAACTTTCTAATATACTATTGCAATCAGACAAAAGAAAAAACTCACAATCAATCATCAGGATATTGGATAAAAGACAAATTAAATGTATGAGCGTAGATTTGAATTACAATGAAAAAAATTACCGCCATTAAATTATCGTTATTTTATCCCGAGATAAAAGATAGATTTGTTTTGATTTGATTATGTGTTGGTTTGTAAATGATTTTTGTACCATAAATTTTTTTTACTATTTATAAAGTTCTACTACATAGATTATACTTCTAAATATTTTTATCATTACTCATGCGGCTACGACGGTTGAAAAGTCTCTTTCTAGATCATTCTCTTATTACGTTTTTCATTCGAGATTGTTCCTTTTTTTGTTGTACAGGCTTTGCATCTTGGACTTTCTTGGCTGTGTTTCTCTCTCTACTCGGCTGTGCCCTGCTTCCGGATTCGTAGTCGCATCTCGCCTCTCAGATGCTTTTCGAGAGACGTTTCTTTCTTTACTCGTTAAACTTTTGGATAGCTCAGCCACATTACTTCGTTGACCATCCAATGAAATATAGTATTGGATTTATACCAGCTATGATTATGCAAAAAATACTCCACATGTTTTGGAAAATCTTCTACGCACCTCATATTTCTTTCTCGTACAATACCACATGTCGCCATCCTATCGGCCTTTTCCAGAATGGCAAAAAATAGAGATTGGCCGATTTGATGATGATTTTTCATAAATCGGTCTATCATATAATGAAAAATGACATTTATGGCTCTTTGATAAGTAGCTCATGCATTTATTTTTTTTTAAATTCCAAATGACATTACGACCCAACAAAAAGCTTTCAAGAGTCCAGGACATTTAAACGTTATCTTTGGAATATCCTCAATTGTAATGCTTATTTAGTTATATCCTAAATGACTATCCATAAATGAGACCATATGACGTCCTGCAGCTCAATCGATTAGTTGATCAGCTATGGGCATATGATACTCATCTTTTAGTGTGGGTCGGTTTAAATTTCTAAAATCAATGCAAACTCTGAGTTTACCATTTTTCTTAATAATTGGTATCACATTTGAAATCTAATCGGTATATTTGATAAGTTTAATGAAACCTATTTTCAAAAGGCATTCAATTTCTTCTTTTATCTTTTGTGTGACTTCAGCTGTCATGCACCTAGACGGTTGTTTATATAGTCGAAAGTCTTCTTTTATAGGTAACCTATGTTCGACCAAGCTTTAGTCTAGTCTAGGCAATTCGTGATAGTCCCATGCAAAGCAATTGGTGAACTCCTTAAGCAATTTACCGAGTTTAGTCTAAATCTGTGAACCCAAAAGTCCACCGGCAAAAGTAGGATTGTGATGTTGTTTTGTTCCCAAATTTACTTTAACTAAAGGATCATGAACTTGAGCTTGACAATCATCCAATTTCTCTGGTGCTTACTTTAAATCCTTCAACTCAATACTATCTTCGGTTACTTGATCGTCTGGTACTGATATTTCGGCCATATCAACAAAGCACCCGTTATCATTTTTTTGCAGACACTCCTCGAGTTGTTGTATTTTGTTCTTGAAATTGGCCTTGACTGAAGGTTGATTCATCATGGAATTTCTTTTATCATGTAACGTATAGTTGTACGGAAGGGAATTATAGCCTTTGGCAACTCTTCATTTAGTAATATCATTATTGTGATATCTTGGACAATATTATCTGGATTGAGTCTAGCATCGATCCCGATTGGCCTATTGTTCATGTCCCATCATGTAAATCATATTTGTCCGATCTCATTTTTATAAAAATAAGCCTCGGTCACGTTGGACATGACTAAGAATGGTTTGTTATCTAACAAAATCAATTCTACTCTATCTTAATTTCAGAAAATCACAAATTGATGCAGTGATAACGGAATACACACAAATGACGAAGTGTTCGACCAGTAAAACACCTTGTGTTTGCGTGATTCCTCCAGAAAAATTGCTCATCATTGTTAGTGCACTGATTTGTGCATCTTGTTTGTTAATCATGTGCGTGTTTGTGACAGGGAGTCAGTTTAGCTCTTAGAAACTAAAGACTAAAGACATATGAAGACTTAAGCATCGAGGAAGTGAAGAATATGTATATAAGGTGCCTTGGTGACCCTAACCCTTGACCCAAAACAATTTATACTCTCTATATGATCGTAAACTTAATAGGTAAACTTTGTTAATCATCCCTTATCCTTAGAAGCATAATTAGAACATGATAATAAGGATGGAAGATGTGTGAAGCTGCTATGACATCATATGCTAAAAAAAAAAAAAAAGAAGCTTTTGAGTGGTCCTTGATCCCATCGGTCGACTGTCGATGAGACTCGATGAAATTGAATGACAACTCGATACAATCAAAGAATCAGTTCAGCAACCTAATATATAATTTTTTGAATATTCTCGATGATATCAACGGACTGTTCGATCCTATCGAATCGCCATTTGATCGGATTGACAGGACTGTTAACTTGCTACTGCAAATCATTTTCTTATAAAAGGGCATTAAGTTCTTGAGCAAAATGATGAGTTTTTGGTGTAATAGAATCCTTGACGATTCTATGTTCATATCGCCATCCTGAGCCTATAAACCAATGAATTTAAAGTCATCTTCCTTGATATTAATACTTTAATGAAGATTCCAACCTCCACTTTGAAGATGACTTGAACTCCACCATTTTCTAGACATTGGACTCAAACTTAGTGGCAAATCATTTGTCTAAATCATATAAAAGACCCATTTAGGTGAATCCCTAAGGATTACAACATTCTCATGTGTTGTAAGAGATTCAACCAACATTTCATCACCTTGGTCACCTAATGGAGCATCACATGTAAGGTGTTTGATTTTGGAGGTAAATTAGCATTGACATCACTGATCGGAGGAACACGGAGATGATTGAAGCATAAGAGAGCATCGATTAAATAATCTGAGAAGACACTATAAAAGGGGCTCAATCCAATAAGGGCTCGTTTGATTTTTGAGGTAAGAGGTAATTACCTGGTAAATGAGTAATAATTACTTACCAGGTAATTACCACATCGTTTCTTATGTGGACATTGACGTCTTAACTTTTTAGCGTTAAAACCGAGGATGACTGCCAAATGAATATAGGACCCATTGTGATGTAGGTGATGTATCAACACCGCTAATTCAACCTATATATCAGCCTCATTTAGGGCATGAACCCAAAAATAAGGCAGATCCAAAGTTCCAGTGGACCACACCACAGGAAACAGTGGAAATTGAATGCTTACCGTATAAAAATTTATGTGGCCCTCAGAAGTTTTGGATGAAGCTGATATTTATGTTTACCTCTTATTAATGTTTTTATGAATTCATGAACATGTTAGATAACAAATAAACATTAATGTGGGCCCAATAAACAAAATAGCTTTCAATGGTGGACGTTTAAGACCATTGTTTCCTATGGTATGGCCCATTTGAGCATTGCATTTGTCTCGATTTTGGACTTAGGCCCTAAAATCTTCTGATAAAATAGGTGGACGGTGTGGATATGTCATGCACATTACAGTGGGGTCCAAAAATGTAAGTCAGCTTTTTTGGACCAATTTTTGAGACGAAAATACATTTGATATTTCGAACAGGTGAAAAAGGTAATAATGACCATTTTCAAGGGTATTTCCCTGAAACACAAAAATCAAACATGCCCTAAGTTGTCAATTGTAAAAGAGGAGATAATTGAATCATAGGAGAGCATCGATCAAGCAACCTGAGAAGACGTTATAAAAGGGGCTCATTCTAATAAGTAGGTTGTCAATTGTAAAAGGGGAGATGATTGAAGAATATGAGAGCATCGATAAAACAACCTGAGAAGGCTCTATAAAAGGGGTTTAATCTAACAAGTTGTCAATTGTAAGAGTACACACACTCTTTCCTTGTGTAGTGTTAAGTGTAGAGTTTGTAACTCAAACTCACATAAATTCTTGTGTAGGGTCATATCGCCACTAATACGGGTGATTACGTGTGCAAGTCATTGATTAGGCCATTGACATATGTAGGCTATCGACATGGTTGTGTATGTTGTAAGTCCTTGTGTAGGCCACCGACATCGTTGTGTATGTTGTAAGTTCTTGCGTAGGCCACTGACATGGGTGAGTACATGAGTAAGTCCTTGTGTAGGCCTTTGCCTTTATGTTAGAAGTGAACCTGATTTAAAACCTCCGATAGTGAATACTAGTACACTCAGATAGAGTGCGTCCATTGGGAGTGGAGTAGAGAAACTGAATTACTATACATGCTTGTGTTTGTAATTATGAAATGCGTACATTCTTATTCATGCTTATGTGTTTGATTATGTGAATCATATGAATGCTTGAATTGAATTGTATGGTTATGTCTTTTAATAACTATCTTTTTAGAAGGGGACCCATGTTCAACCATAACAGTAGACTCATTTTTAGCTTTTTCCTCAAAGTTAAAGGAATGGTGTTGTATGATTATAAGAGAACCCAATTCTTCTACGTCTCATTTTATCTTGTTTAGTTGAGATTATTTAGTTTGAAAATTTAATGGTAGTGTCAGCACCATATTGCAATCTAATACAATTGGTGATAATGACCTAAATTATATTACTAAATTTTAACATTGCCCGCCAAGTGTTTCCAAATTTGGTTACTTGTCGGTTTCATTTGTAATTTTAAACTTTATTTCTTCATTTGGTTTAAATGAGGCTTGTTATAATGATTTTGCTTTTGCATGTAATTCTTCAATAAAAATATCATTTGAAAAGCATTTGTCGTTGTAGTATTCAATCGATCTTTCAATATCTATACTTTCCTTTTCGAGATTCTGGTCATTCTTAGCTGATTCAACTTCTACATAAAGCTCAGCTATATTAACCGATATTTGTTCTTTTTTTTGGTTTTAAAATTTTCAACCTTGATCGTATTTGCGTAGACTTTATACGAGATTGTCCCTATATAATGATTAACTATCTTCTTTTAGCTGTATTGACTAACATTGCTTTTGAGTGCATGTTATCTCTTCGGGACCCCTAACAACTTTGGATAATTCAGTCTTTTTCAAACTCTCGCTTAAGTAGTATGAGGTCTAATCATCATTTGTCTCTAAATAGACTCAAGGTGATTGATAGAGTATTTAACCATTTGTTGGTAAAAAGAGTTATCTTTTTCAGTATTTTAAATAAACAATGGCTTTGCTTGATAGTTTGGTCGATAAGCTCACCTATTCAGTCAGATCAGCTTTGCATATTGCTCACACAGGTGTGTCCTTTGATAAGTAAAGTTTATCATCTTTGGATATGCATCCATTTTTTTCAACCGTATGCGCAGGTTTTGTAATTCTCTTCTCAGCATGCTATTCCTCGACCTAATAATATCTTTAAGGTCCAATGTCATTTTTTTTTGTCATAGTCGAACCAATCTCTGAGGATTAATGGTGGCCACATTGATTTCTATAATGGATGAAAACATATCGGTATCGATCGACATCGTTTTTTTTTTTTTTCGGAAAACTTGAACAATCTTTGGTTGACGCTGTTTTGTATAACATTCATGAAAACAACACATTTATTAATAGAATGAGAGCGAGTTCTGTGCCATTTACAGTAATTAATTTTTTTCAATTCCTCAATTGTCAGTATCTTATGGCCGAAAGGAACTTTGATAAATTTATCATCGGGCACAATATTAAAGATTTCATTAGCCAGAGTCATATCAAAGTTGTACATCCATTGAACTTTCTGATTGGATGGTGTGGTTGCCTCTGTTTTAATTAATGTCGGGTAGACAAATGATTATTTATCCATAACTTCAATCACTGCAACATCATAATTAAAATTATAATAATATGTCTCTACTGATGCATTCTTTTATCTTATCGACTCCTGAAGAGGAGTGTTATATCAAGATACATTTTTAGTTAGATCCTGGAGATCTGTGAATTCTGTCCCGATAAACTTCTTTCGAAGCTTAAACTCTAGATGATCATGGGCTAATTGGACAAATTCTACCTTAGTCGTAACTACATTGCATCGCCTTTTTGCGCTCTTAAGCCCAATATTATAATTTTCAACCGATTATCCTCGTAATTACTGAAAACATGAAAGATCGGACATAGAAGTTTTTCTGTCCTTATAAAAGAACAGTGCATAAAGTTTATATTCTATTCCCTGCCAAGTTTATATAGAATTTAGGAACATATTATAATACTAATAAAGGGTACTTCAGTTAATGAATGGTCGAATAATTACAATTTATAATAATCATTGTTGGACAATTCCCCACACAATATAATAAAATGACACACACACACACACACACACACACACACACACACACACACACACACACACACACACACACACACATATATATATATTCTATGGTTGATTAACCGGTATCATTTGTAAATAGTGTAAAGTCCTGTCGATAATTCCTTGGCAGTGGATATTATCGGTCAATTCAATCATAATAAGGCTTGTGATAAACTAGAGTAGTAGTTCGGCCGAGAATTTACCTTACTGCTTCCTAGACCAGTTGTACAATTTGATTACGGTCTCAATGTTGTTGTGCAGCTATTGAAGGTGGTTTCGGACCAATCTAATATTGTTATTTATTATAAGGTTGATTCATCGGCAAAGGTTACCCCCTAGGTATCCCTTAATTTCTAACCTCAGGGCTTAAGTTGCTACTTAAGATGCTGAAAATCCACAGGTGTTGGTGAATTTCATGTCCTGCACTGGAATGGGGACATGAACAGGTGGTGTGTTTCGCCGTGGATGGACATCCTGTGGCACTGGCTGTGCCAAGGGTATTGGTGCCAGATTCTTAAAAGAACTAGTGTCGACCTATTGCTGAGGTGCAACAGGTGCCCTTTCGGCAAACATATTCATTAGACGGTTCATGTTATCCGCATGGCTAACCATCCTATTAAAGGTTTTTGTCTGAAATCGTGATTATTAAGCTTGAAGGCGTGATAATTCTGTGATGAGCTGAACTGATCTTTGAACTTCCATTATCCCTACCGATATAATCTTAAGATATTCAACTCGAGATGTCGATGCCCTATCTGTTTTTAGTGGTCGTGGAATAGGCACCGAATTGGGTGATAGATTCACTTGCTCATGTACCTGTTGTATTTGCAACTCTTCCTCTTGAGCAATAGTATAGCTGATTCATTAGCTAGAACACCATTAGTATATGATGAAGCATTATGACCACCTATTCGGCTCATGATTTCACATGATTAATGCACCGGTAAGTATATCTATAATCAGTGTCTCACCGGGTGTGCCAAAAGTTGTTGGCACTCCGTTTGCTTTGTCATGTGTAGTGTATAATTGATATAGTGGGATTCAAACCGATCAACTTTGACACCAAGTGCTGAAATAAGTAGATACGTTCAATATGAATGTATATGACTAGAATCTAAGAAGATCACTCGCTTACTCAACCACTTGTAGAATTTTTTAATGATCAAGCGATAATCAAAGGATAAGGTTATTCCTTTGAAAGTAGGTTACGCTTTGCCTTTCAGAAGAAAGGAATTTTTAGGTGTAATTAGATAAAAGAAAAAACTCACAATCAGTTACTAAGAGCAATTGCAGAAAAGCATTTCTTGAAAAAACTGTTTGATATTGGATAAAAGACAAATCTAGTATATGAGCGTACATTTGGATTACATTTAAAAGAATTATTGTTACTGGATTATCACTACTCCTAGAATAAACTAAGATAAAAAGATAGATTTGTTTTGATTTGGTTGTGTATTGGATTGTAGATGATGTTTGCTCTGTGAATTTCCTCTACTATTTATACAGTTCTACTACATAGCTTATTCTTCTAAATATTTCTATCATTCCTCTTGCAATTATGGTAGTCTAAAAGCCTCACTCTAGATCATTCTCTTTTTACGTTTCCCTTCCGTGATTGTTCCTCATCTGTCGGCCAGGGTATGTATCTTGGACTTTTTCGGTTGTATTTCTCTTTGTGCTCAGCCGTGTCCTGTTTACGGACTCTCGGTCATATCTCGCCTCTCAACTGCTTTCTATGAGACATTTTCTCTCTGCTCGTTAAACTTTTGGATAGCTCTACTTGACCATGTTACTTTATTGATCATCTAATGACGTGTAGCATTGGATTTATGCCGACTATGATTCCGCAAAAAGCTCTCCACCTACCTTAGAAAATCTTCTCGTACACATCCTACTTCTCTCTCTATTTTACAATGCCACATGTCGTCCACTATTAGCTTTTCCAAAACCGTTAAAATTAGGGTTGAATAGATTCATCAAATGAAAGTTTGTGCTTTGCAGGTCCACAATGGGCCCATCCTTTGAATGGATTGGATTGGCTTGCATGTACACCGAATGCACATGCGGTGGATAAATGAGGGTTTGGTGACTTATGATGATCACATTGTATTCTACAAGACAACATCTTCAGCCACCACAATCACCACGCTTTCTATAGTATGATCCACCAGCGATTTGGATATGCTTCATTTTTGGGCTCATACCCTAAAGTGATCTAGAAAAACAGATGAACGGTGTGGATGTAGAATATATGCATCAAGGTGGGCCCCACAGTAAACGGTGCACTTTCATGGGTGTGGCTGGGGCGCACTTAACCCACTCCTGACGTGAGAGTACTGTGTCTTGAGACGAAGTGCGTGTGAACAGAGGCATGAAAAGCATCTTTGAAACTGCTCTACTTTCACCGCGTACAAACTTCAACGTGACAGGGGCGGATTATCTGCAGCCCCAGCCTCATCTAGAGGGTCATTGATGCGGATTCAATGTGTCCGGGTATAGAAATTTACTACATCTACCTCATAAACAGCGTCACCTACCTGATGAGACCGACCTTATTTTTGTGGTATCTGATCTTCATGAAGGGCCCTATCTGAGTGATTTCCTAAAAATTGTCATCTCCACAAATTATGGTGCAGCTGTTTTAGGTGATCAGTTGTTAGCGTGACGTTCGAGTTCCAAAATTAAAGTGCGCCATAACAAGTGGTTATTGATTTTACTAATGACTGTATGTTGATCTTCTGTTGTGTCCCACGTGAGTTTTTGATAAGGATGATCCAACGGTGAGGATACATTGTTTGGACTACACGTAAATATCACGAACACGGCCTGAAAGCAGCATGTGATCATTCCCCAAAGACAAGGAAGAAAAAAGAAAAAGAAAGCATGATCTGGTGGCTTTAAAATCCACCGTCATTCGCTTAAAGTCCACTGATATTCTTTATTTTGAACCGTTGTTTGTTGGTCCGAAGTAGATTGCCCGTGCTCTATTCCCTCATTTTTCCACGTTCTAGGTTGGCATCCAGCCTTGCTAACTGATACGTGTACATTTCTCGTCAATACAAATCTCAGTCAACCCAGCATTTTCCTCACCAAATATTCTTTTATTTTTATTTTTTATTTTTAAAAAACTTGTATTCTTTATTACGAGTAATTAAACAATATAGCGGGCCCCAGCTTGTCTAAGTTATAATCCAGCAAGTCCCACCCATAAACAAATCCCCACCGTTTGATCAGTGGACTTTTGATCCATGATGCCTACAAGTCCGTACTAATACCATCCAAGATTGACCGATCAAGATCATTCAATTGATACCATTTTTCTGCCTTTGATCTGTGTGGCTCATGAGGTCGACTGCATGGTGTATAAATTCTCAATTTAAATGGAGGTTTGGTATGGTACGTCGTTTCAACACAGAAGTCTTGGTATCGATTACCTAGTGCGGGTGGCTAACAGTGAAGTGTGAACTGACGTCTGACAATGGTTGAACTAACCAACTAACAAAAAAAAATAAAAATGGAGGTTTGATATTTTCTTTAAAGCATCTTTATCTTAGATGGGGTATACACGTTTGGAAGTAAAGACAAAATCATACAATGGAATGGACCACATGATACTTTCCTTCCTGACAAAGACAAACGTATATACCACTTTAAATGCCTTCTTTTGTCGATGTGGTCGGCGTAAAAGGATAGCCTGTGTAAGTGTGAAAATCTTGGTATTCGATGAGTAACCCCTGGAGCGGATTGTATACATGCTAGAGATCTACGCCGTTCATCTGGTAAGGTTCGTTGTAGATTTTCTGCATACCAAATCTCAAGGAATGCACCAAGCGCGTATACCAATTTAGATTGTTGAGCTTTTTCTCGTATCTAGTTCGACTCTCATGATAATCGTACTAAAACCAGGTTATGTTGACATCGTTCTCTGCATAATGCACAATGAACGGCTAAGATCTCTGACATGTGTTCCACCCACTTGATAACAGGGCCCATTTGATTCAGGACGGTATGTGAAATGGTATCATGCACGAATTGCATACTCAACATTTTCCTTACCGACTGAGTAGCTATTGGTCGGTGCTCTGTAATCCTCACCAAAGGAGCACGTGGTTGAATGCCCACTATTAAAATTTTGCAGGCCCACTCAAATATCGGCTTGATCCAAGACTTTTGCGTAGGAAGATTTCAACGGTGGGCGTTCAATACCCTTGACTATGAGGCCCACTGTGATGTATGTGACTGCATCGAGGTGGACCATGATATAGAAAACAGTGGTAATTGACCATTAAAAACTTGTGGGCCACAAAATCTTTGGATCAAGCTGATATTTATGTGGTCTTTTCATCCAGATCTTTGCGACCTTATCAACAGGTTGGATGGCAAATAAACATTCCGGTGGCCCCATGAATTTTTTAATGGTGGGGATTCAATCACTAATGTTTCCTGTGGTATGGTCCACGTAAGATTTGTATCTACTTTATTTTTAGTATCATACCATAAAATGAATTTTCAAAACGGTTGGAAGGTGTGGATTTAAGTCACATACATCACTGTGAGCCCCATAGTCAGGGGTCCCACCCACCTCGGTTTCGGCTAATCCGCACCCGCGCGTAGTGAAGTGTGCTGGAAGGATAAGTATGCAATCCGCGCCCCTGAAATGGAATTTTTATTTTATTTTTCCTCTTTTGAACTCGTGTTCGTGCGGTCGCACATTTCGCCCACGGAAACGAAATGTGATGTACGTCAAGGATGTAAAGTTAGGGGCTTTGATTTTGACGTGCTCTGATTTCTCCACCGTCACCGTCCGTTCTTAGGCAGGAATCCTAATGCATGATTCACGTTAGAAACACATCAAGACTTAAATCGGCATCGGGATTCCCGCTAACCATATATGAAGGGTGAGAGATAGGGTAAACTGAGCCAGTGATATGCAGGATTCTTCTAATCTGGCCATGTATTTTAACCATCCAAACCATTTATACGATGGGGCTAGCTCACATGTATGCGGATCAAAAATTCTCTTAAATCGAATTATTTTAACCATGTGAAGATCGAACTATTTTCCAATAAATATGGGCCGTCAATCTAACTGTAATGGGTCATTGATCAAAGGTTATTAGCTTTCAATCTTTTAGCCTTTAAAAAGAAACCCTAATCAACTTTTCAACTTATCAGATCAATGGTTTCAGTTCAGAACCATGTCCGCAAATGTACGAAATCCAGCACGTCAGCAACCTTGCAGTCGGCTGATTAGCGGACTCTAACGTGTGAAAGCAACTAAAAATAAAACGTGTGGGAAGAATCAAGGCCGGTACCTTAGCTTGTCGGTAGGGTGAGAATAAACCGTGTGGCAACTGGCAAGCGTAAAAGGATCCTGTGCTTTCACTTGCATCGAAAGTATTGTATACTCCATCCACAATGGGGCCCACGGTTTAGATGGACCAGATCTGGATGCATTCTTGCCGCGTGTACGGTGGACAGGTTGCCACATTTTGTTTTTCTCTGGACCATCAAATCAATTAGGTAAGCCGAAACTATTGAATATGGACAGTATACCAAACTAATCATGTGTCACATGCAAATATTCGTAACTGAAAATCAAAATTTTCCTGACTTTTGTTTGTTTTCAGTTTATGAGAAATCACCCACACCTAATTTCCAGTATGTGTGAACTATAAATGCTCTTCTAATCTTGAATTGGACTGTTATCATGTCTGGTCCACGCCACATGAATCGATCAGGTGGTCCACGATCTTGCAGGGAGTGTTGTCACACTGCCAACCGTCTGATCAAGATTGGATGGTACGATCAGACTGAAAATTTGATGAAGGTGATCAGACTGGGCCAGGTTTAGGGAAAATTCCTCGAAGTTTTTCTAATTTTTAAACATGACTAAAGATATAAAATTAAAAATAATATCTCCGTACCGAGCAAATGGAATTTTTTTGCCTATATAGTTAGTTTAAAGAGATTTTACGTGGATTGTGACCTACACCCGACCTGTCTCAAGATCGGAACAAGCAGGAGCTCTGAGGGTACACCGTGATGTATTGGTTTTATCCACACCATTCATAAACTTTGCCATATTGTTTTAGTTTATGAGGTAAAAATGAGGTAGATATAAGACTTCAAAATGAAGTAGATCTAAGGCTCAAGTGGACGACATGACACCTACCGTTGAAACCTTCCTAAGGCTTACCAAGATGGTTACGTGCCACCCAACGGATTCACAAGGTCACGTGTACCTGGATGAAGGGAAAACACAAAAATTCGTCGGTTTGAATTCTTAAGCTTTCGAAAAGTTACGGATTCGCAAGGTCATAGACTTGAATGAAGGAAAACACAAATATCAGTCAGATTCCTCAAGCTTTTTGGAAAAGTTTCCAACAATAAGAGTTTAATTCACATAGTTCACCTGTGCCTTGTATCTATCTCAGTTTTGAGCTTCTACAGTAAAATAAGATGGCAAAGTCTATCGACAATGTGGATAAAACCCATATATCACGGTGTCCCCTTAGAGCCCTTGCCTGTTTTGATATGAAGATGGGCGGGATAGGATGCGTTGAAAATTGGATGCCTCAAATTTATGTTGAAACATCGACCATTGACCCGTCGACAATTTGGTTGATAGGTCGAAGGATATTGAAAATATTCAGTTTTTTAGTAAAACTCTTTGGACAAATTTTGGAGTTTTCCATAGGTCGAAAATTCTGGTCGATAAGTCGACCTGACCGATCAACACGTTTTGACTGGTCGAATCGACAAGTCAATGGATTGCGCGGTTTGCGCGGTTTCATGCGATTTGTTTCTATTTCCGTTTTTACTTATTTATCATGGAATCGTGATTAGGGCAAAGGCTAGACTTGTTTAAGGGTTTGAGAGGATTTTGGAGAGAGAAAAAGCTAGGGTTTTTTTTCTTCGGACTTTGATTCGGTAAGGTTTTATCTCATATAACTTTATTATTCATAGTACATTATCATTTTGTGCTATGATTTTTTCTAGTAAGATTTTTTTCACGTAAATTCAGAGTGTTCTATGTTGGATTTGTTTGTGCGATTGTGAGTATTTTGTTTGATTCCTCTATGTGTGGTTCCATGAGTCCCAAGAAGTGGTACAGGAGCTAACGTTGGGAAGAAGATCAAATCTGAAGACAAAGTATCTATGGTATCTATCATGAAGTTTAATGTAGAGAAGTATTTCAGGAAAAAAATAATTTTGAACTATGAAAATTGAAGATGAATGGCCTTCTAAGTCAGTAAGGATTGAAAGGCGCACTCCTTGGAAAGTGACTGAAAACTAAGCAATAAGAAGAGTAGAACAAGTTAGATCAAAATGACAATATCTCAATTCAATTGTGTCTAACATATGAGGTCATCTACATTGTTATGAGAGAGAAGATTGTGACTGATACATGGTCAAAGTTAGATAAAATATATTCAAAGAAGTCTCTTGAGAATCGTTTGTATCTAAAGCTATAGTTGTTCAATCTGAAAATGGCTGATGGGGCTGACATTAAGACAGATATAGATGAGGGGATGAAGGATGAAAATCAAACATGTATTCTATTGAATTTTCTTTCAGAATTGTATGAATCGTTCAAAGACTCTTTGTGCACTGATAAGATGATCATTATCATTGAGATCGTTATCTCAGTTGTTCAGTCGAAGGTGATGAGAAAGAAAAGCGGTGACATACGTGCTTCTACAGATGCACTGATACGAGGAGAAGAAATTCTGAACGGGATAGATGATCATCGCGATCAAGATCCAAATCCAAGGTCAAAGTCAAAGACAAGTTGAAGTGTCAGAGTTGTGACATGACATGACACATGAAGAATGATTATTAGAATCCTAAGTCTAGGAAGGAGAAATTGAAGGGTTCTTCCAAATAAGCTAACATTGTGGAATCTAGTTACAGCGAGTACGATGGTAGATTTTAGATAACATGCTAACCGTATCAAAATTCAGGTATTTCAACGATGAATAGATTTTAGATACGAGGGTTTCATGTTACATGACTCCTCAGACGAGTTTGTTTACCTGTTACAGTGAGTGCAATGTTGACCAAGTGGCTATGAGCAATGACAATGTCTGTAACGCGGTTGGTATTGGATTAGTGCGCATCAAGATGTTTGATACCATAGAGCATATCTTGACCGATGTGAGATACATTCCTGAGTTGAGGAAGAGTATGATATCTCTGATTGCAGTCGAGACACCTAGGTACAAATTCACCGGGTTCAATCGTGTTCTTAAGGTTTCAAAGGGGGCACTCATAATCATGAAAGCATAAAAGAATGTAACATTTACGGGTTGATTGGGCGCACTTCATCGAGCGAAGTTGCAGTGTTTATAGCTAATTTCATGCCCGCACGTATGTGACATGCACGCCTAGGCCACAGGAGTGAGCGAGGCATGAACGTACATGTTTGTATATGCGTTGATTTTATTATATGCGAGCATTGTATATATGGTAAACAATTAATGTTATCTTTTAAGTCCGGAAAACATGTTTGTAAGGGGGTTCTGGATTATGTGTGTTTTGATGTATAAGGGTCGTCACCCGTAATTTCTAGAGGAGGGTCGTCATAGTTCATTATATTCATTGACGACTATTTAAAAAAGGCGTGAGTTTATTTTTAAAAAATAAATCTGAGGTTTTCACTAACTTCAAATAGTGGAAGGCGATGGTGAAAAAACAGTTAGAGCAAAAGGTGAAAGTGTTGATGACAGATAACGGTAGGGAATTTACTTCTTGAAAATTCAATCGCTTTTGTAAAGATGAAGGGAACGTTGGTCACAACACAGTGCGCCACACACTAGAACAAATTGGTGTGGCCGAGCGAATGAATCGGATCCTCTTGGAGAAGACCCGATGCATTATAAGTAATGTTGGGTTGAACAAGAAAATGTGGACTGAGTTCGTTAACGGGGCTTGTTACTCGGTGAATTAGTCCCCTTCTACGACTATTGATTGTAAAATTTAAGAGGAATTGTGGAGTGGTCGGGAGGTAGAATTTTCAAGGCTACGAGTATTTGGTTGCGACGCTAACTCTCATCGTACCGTCCTTTGAGAGATAAACTGGACCAAATAGATAAAAAGTAGATATTTGTCTGCTATGGTGATGGTGTGAAGGGGTACAGGATATATGACCGGGTTACACAGAAAAACATTCTTAGTCGTAACGTCAAATTCGACAAGGGATCCTTATTCCGTAAGGATGAGCACAAGGAAACAGAAAAGTCGGTTGTGGACATTTGGAATTCGTAGGTTACTGGAAAGATACAGGGATGACTCGAATATTATATTTGCCCTCATTATAGATGATCAGGGGGGCCTGTCTACATTTTAGGAGGCTCTTGACGACGTAGATGCCAAAAGGTGGAAAGTGACAATCCATGGCGAGATGGACTCCTTGTACAAGAATGAGACGTGAGAGCTGGTGGAGCTTTCCGTTGGCCATAAAGCGATCAAATGTAAGTGGATCTTCAGGAGAAAATAATTTATGTACAAGGCAAGGTTGGTAGTAAATAGATATGCTCAGAGAGAAGGTGTCGACTTTACTGAGATCTTTATGCCTATGGAGACACAAGTATCTATCAGATTTGTATCAGCGCTGGTTGCCCAATACAATCTCGTGCTGGAACAAATGGATGTGAAGACTGTTTTCTTACATAGAAAATTTGAAGAACATATTTAATGAAGCAACTAGAAGAATTTGAAATACAATGGGTAGTGCACAAGGTTTTTAGGTTGAAGAGATCGTTGTACTGCCTAAAACAATCACTTATATAGTGGTATAAAAAATTGATTATTTTATAATAAGTTAGAGGTTTACAATTAGTGAGTATGATCATTTTATCTATTTCAAGACATCGAGTGATTGAAAGTTCATTATCTTGGTACTGTATGTTGATGATATGCTTATCGCTAGTCATATCATATTTGAGATCGACATACTAAAAGCTCAGCTATTAGGGATATTTGATATGAAATATCCAAGGGATGCAAAGATGGTTATCATCATTGACATACACAGAGTTAGGAAGAGGAGCAGACTATGGTTATCTTAGACTGAATACCTTTAAAAGGTATTGGTGAAATATGAGATAGACAAGGCAAAAGTCAGTCATCATTCCACATGCGGCTTATTTTCAACTTTCTTTTGAGTAGTTATGTCTCGTGTGCCTTATTTGAGTGCGGTTGAGAGCTTGATGTATGTCATTGTCTGTATTAGACCGGATATTCCACATGTAATGAGTGTTGTTAGCAGATACATATCTAACCCTAGCAAGCAACATTGGAATGTATTGAAATGGCTACTTCGATATATTCAAGGTACGCAGAACTACATCTTGACACTAGCAAAGATCGAGTGAAGAAGGAGTGTGTACCAGAAGCGATGATTATGGAGCTATAATGGAAGTGAGGAAGAGATGGAAGATTGAACATGGTATGTTACAACATGAAGATTAGAGTTATGGTTTAGATTGTTGAAAATCAGATGCCTTAAATCTTTGCTGAAATATGGGTCATCAACCAATCGATAGCTTAGTTGACAGGTCGAAGGATATCGAAAATATATATTTAGTTTTTTCCCAAAACTCTTTAGACAGTTTTTGGAGTTTTCAACACGTCGGCCTGATCGATCAACGCATTTTGACTGGTCAAATTGACAGTTTGACGAATTGCGCAGGTTGTGTAATTTTGCATGATTTGTTTCTTTTTCCATTTTTTACTTACTTATATGCGTGTAATCAAGATTAGGGCAAGTGCTAGACGTGCTTATGGGCTTGAGAGGGTTTTAGAGAGAGAAAATGCTAGGGTTTTTTTTTTAAAATAAAAATAAAATCTCAGGGCTTTGATTTGGTAAGGTTTTTCTCTTATAATTTTATTATTCATATTGCATTATCAATTTGTGCCATGATTTTTTCCTACAAATGTTTTTTCACATAAATTTTGGAGTGTTTTCTATTGGATTTGCTTATACAATTGTAATTACTTTGTTTGATTCTTCCCTGTGTGCTTTTACGAGTCTTAAAATGATGCAATTAGCATTCTGAAATATTTGTAAAATTCTAAAAATTTGCATGCTTAAAGATTAATTTGGATTTTAGCGCCGCATCAAATCGCTCATTTTATGTTCAAGAGCCCACACCATAATCTCGGTGGCCATCCAACAAAGGCTACGTGAAGCCCGCATCCTTTCTACCTCGTGTTAAGACATTAGTCAAGCAACAAAAGATCAAGTGGGTCACGAGATTAGAAAAATTGGGATAGGTTTTCAGCCGTTGGTGACCTCTTTATTTCTCTCCTTCCAAAAATATCATTACATAATTTCTCTCTCTTTCCACATGCATTGCACGTGCCACTTATCCTAATCTCTATACATAAGGCTACAGTTTTGGACGATTTTACTTATATAGTTAATTTTGAAGAGTCTTCAATAGTTAAAATATAAATAGGATATTAGTGTCATTTTTAAAATGATTTTTATTGGACCGCGCGAGTCTAGATGTGATTAGGACTGAGTTTTGACATGAGTCTTGATTAATATGACCCAGTCGAGCTTAATCTATGTCGCATACCAACTGTATAGCGGGTAGCCCCATCTGTACTCTACCTATGGTGGGGTCCACAGCACTTTATCAATACCCTTCTAGATTTAACTTTCCATGACAAATCAATAAATTGCATTGATGGATGACAAGAAACCCATTTGCATTTTTCAACGTTAAGTAATGGATGTTCCATGGTCTAAATATTTACAACCAATAAGAGGTCTAAAGTTCAAAAATTCAACTTCAACCAACTCAAATCCATAAACTTAATGACTTCTCGAAAGAACGTGACTTGAAGAAACTGAGTGTGTATGTATCATAGTTGAGAAATCTCGGGAGATTTTCAGATATGGGAAATAACACTGGAAATTAAATATTAAATAATATTTATTATAAATTAATTAATAAATTTAAAATTTTTAAAGTATTTGTAATACGTATTTGTTTTAATTTGAAAATATTTATTTCGTTAAATTTGAGATAGTATCGCTCTAAAATTCCAAAATATTTGATTCGCGAGATTTTCAAAATCTCGCGAGCGGTTTGTGTTTGCACAGCCTACTAGGCCATATTTGTCAGTGGCGTACAACGCGGATTGGGTGAGACCGGGAAAACACTCGCTTCGGTGAGTCCGTGACCGTGGGCCCCACCTTGATGTATGTGTTATATATCCACGCCGTCCATCCGTCTAATTAAGATCATTTTAGGGTCATGATTCCAAAAATTATGAGACGGAAATATCAGGTGGACCGCACCAAAGGAAACAGTGGTAATTGAACAAGCACCATTTAAAAATTTCTAGGGCACACTGTAATGTTTATTTACCGTCCAACCTGTTGATAAGGTCACACGTATATGGACCAAGAGCAAATACAAATATCAGCTTGATCCAAAATTTTTGTAGCCCACAAGCATTCAATCAACACCGCTTCCGTGGTATGATCCACCTGAGATTTGGATCTGATTTATTTTTGGGCCCATCTTCTAAACTGAGCTGGAAAAACGGATGAACGGCGTGGATATATAACAAATACATCAAGGTGGTCCCATGGTCACAGTTCAAAATGTGGATCATGCGATCCCTATTGCTTTTTGATGATCTGTAAGTACGACCCTGGACCCTTGTGCTTTGCACAACATACTTGGGTTTTCGTTTTAAGCGGCAGAAGTTCAATCCCCACGGCCTTCGATCTGCCTTCTTTTTAGGGTCATGCATGCCTTACAATAATCTCCAAAATAGATGGACGGTGTGGATAAAACATATACATAACGGTAGGCCCCACAGATCCCTGACAGGACCGTCCGTCTCTAGCTAGGTCCCGGTGGGGTTATCTAATCCGCGCCCTATGAGAGGATGGTATAGAACAAGAATGGTATACTCGGCTTTTAAGTTTGTATTAGTGGGTCCACGGTTCAGTGATCCAGACCCTTGATATGTTGGGTCCTTTGTAGAAGGATCATATCCCAAAATAATCCCAGATTTGAAGATCCTTGACACCAATCTAGGAGGGCCTTTTTGAGTTGAACGCGTACATTTCGATTCTCAGCCGTCTATTTTCAAGTCATAAATTAAAGGGTTAAGATTGTTCCATTGAAAATATCTTAAACATGGACCATCCACCGATAAGATCCCATTGAAGATTATCTGAGTATACTATTATACTGGGATCGTATTGTCTATATCAGATACCTCGTGTAACCCCCCCTTTCAATTTTCAACGGTACGAAAATTATAAAATCCTCGGCGGCATTCACAACAGCATACTTGGGTTTTTCTGTTTGTGCCAATGGGTCCATGGTTCAGTGATCCAGACCATTGGTCAGCTTTGTTTAGTCTTTACCCCACCTTGGATGAACATAAGGTAGAATGTCCCAGACTGGATCGTGGACCCTTGCTGACAGTAGTCCATCTATGGTGGTGATCAAAGTACCGACGGTCTAGATCACTGAACATTGGGCCTCGCCTGTACATTCTGAATAATCAAGCAGCGCGCGGGTAACATGATAAAGGAAACGTTTGGTAAAGATGCACGTCTGTAAAGACCTCCACATCCATTCGCTGTAACTGGTGCCAATATGTCAAACGTGTAAGAAATCCAAACTTTCCGTCAGGTGGGCCACACTGCTTAGATGTTTTGCCGTAAAAATCACGATGCTTGACCCCTCAGGTGGTCATGGTGTGTTAAAAAAAGATGAATTCATAAAAAATTCTATTTTTAAAGTCTTCCATTTGTGTTGCATATGGCCCACTGTTGAGTTTAAGGGGACTGATCATCTCTTGCTATTTTACCATCTTTCCCACCAACATGCCACTTTTTTTTTGGAAATCAGAACTGTAGAAAAGACAGGCCCACTATCAAGATCACCCTCCTCTAAAATCCGGTTGATCCACTCACTAGGTTGGCCATACCTGTATGTTGAGTCAGACTGTCTGTCATCCATTGATTCCAACAATGTGGCCCACCTAATGAGCAGCTGCCCTGATTTTTTTTGCCACGTGATCTTCCTGGTGGGTCCTACCGTTTTCATGGTACTGATGTCCCTCGAAAATGGCATGTTGGGGTAAATATGGTACCATAGCATAAAATACCTTGCCTGTAGGCGATCTCCTCGGAGTAAAATAGCTAAATTTGTAGGTAGAAAGTCTAAATAGCGTGACCCACCTGATGAAAAGCTTAGGTATCAGGAAAATGTGTAGAATTGACACGTATGACTGCGTATGGATGGATAAGGTTTCGGATACGTGTGGGCTTAGTAAAAACACTCGAAGACAAGGGGCGCGGATTGGGTACTACCCCCGCCAGGACCTTGCTAGAGACGGACGGTCCATCAGGGGCTATGTGGGACCCACCGTGATATATGTGTTTTATCCAATCCGTCCATCATTTTTAAAATATCATTTTAGGGCATTATGCCAAAAAAGAGTCAAATCAAAAGCTTAATTGGACCATACCACAGGAAGCACTGGATAAAAATGACCACCACCGTTGAAACCTTCCTAGGCCCACTGTCATGTTTATTTGTCATCCAAAATGTTCATAAGATAACATAAACATGGATGAAGGGAAAACATAAATATCAGCTTGATCCAAAACTTCCATGGCCCCCCAAGAGGTTTTGGGCAGTAGACATTAAATCTCCACTGTTTCCTATGGTGTGGTCCACTTGAACATTCAATCTTCCTCATTTTTAGGCTCATTAACTAAAATGAATTTTCAAAATAGATGAACAGGCGGATAAGATACGGTGGGTCCTATAGAGGCCATGACAGGACTGCCCGTCTCCGATTAGGTCCTGATGATGGTAGTACCCAATCTCCGCCCGAAGACAAGTGAGTCGTAGTCGAAACTTCAGACTCGGTCCCACCTGGACACCGAAAGAGTCAATAAGGAAAAGAAGGAAGAAGAGAAAAAGTACCCGGCAAACAAGATCTATCTTTGAAGAAAAGAGCAATTATAGGATCCCTTAACCCAAAGCTTTCCACGCTATACTTACTAGGTTTTCCATCCTTACAAGTGGAGCCCAACATAGATGGACACTCCTAACCGTTTTATTTAATGGCTACAGATAGATGGTTGATAAGATTAAACACAGATCGGCTGACAAATCTACTAATCTGATCTTCACAATGCGCCCCACTCTTCCGAATAAGAATCCACTGGGGCCCACATACTGAGTGCTCCATTGATAAGAACCGTCCATGTTTCGGACTCTGTGCTGTGCTATAGAAAACGTCAACAGGGGAGATGGTACGTACCTTATTTATTGTAATAGAAAGAAATTTTATAAAAATTGGACGGCTAAGATCATCGGGCCATCTTCGCCTGTGAGCACAGGGGCAAAGGGATATTTGTGCTTCCTCCTCAAGAAAAGCACGGGCGCATTCACACGTGCCTGTCTGGATCGAGATGTAGACAGGGGGGGGGGGATTAAGGTCAAAGGAATTGCGTGGAGGGTTCGTGAAAGGGAGGTGGGGCCCACAGACGTCTACGCTGAGTCGCGAGGATACATCACGTGGGAAGCGCCGGGCCAATCGGGAGGGCCTCTCTTTTGGAACGGGTCAATGCTTGTCTTGACTCCCTCTCCCTCTCGTGACGGAAAGTCCACGGAACTCGCTCGCCGTCTTCGTGCCGTGTGGCATCACCTTCCATTCATCTCGCGCCAACTGTCATCTGACGCACCACCTCACGTCATTTCCTCTCTTCCAATTTCTTCTCGCATTCCACTCGCTCTCCTCACACGTGCTGCTGTGCTACTTTTTTTTGGGATCTTGACCGGTCATCTATAATTAGCCCGGTTGTGAACGCACGTGTCAGCCTCAGCACGTGTGTTCCACATCTCTGTCTTCCACCACAAGCCGTGTATGTATGATCCGTGGATGGTTCAAGACGTTCCGCGTATGTTCCGTGGGACGCGGATTTCCTGCGAAAGCCTTTCGCAGGAAGTTCCTGCCTGTGATCCCAGGTGGGGCCCACTATGATGTTTGTGAGAAATCCTCCCCGTCCATCCGTTTTTTGAGTGCATTCTAGGACATGAGGCCAAAATGAGCCGTATCCAATACTCAAGTGGGCTGAAAACGGGATAATTGAACGTCCACAGTTGAAATATTTGTGGGCCAAAAGAAGTTTTTAATCATTCTAATATTTGTGTTTTCAGTTCATCCCAGTAGGAATGACATTATTAACGGTATGGATGGCATGCAAACATCACTGTCGAGCCCAGGGAGGTTTCAATGGTAGTAATTTCCCTAAATACCTTTTCCTTTAGTATGGCCCACTTGAGTCTTTGATTCTTCTCGATTTTGGTATACTCTTCTAAAATGAGCTCACAAAATGGATGGACGGAACAGATTCCTGAAAAACATCACTGTATGCCCCACCTGGGTTCCGAGCGCAGGAACTTCTGCGAAAGGCTTTCGCAGGAAATCCGCGTCGTGTGGGTCGACTGGTAGGCCGTTCTGGTCATCAGGTGGCCCCTTGAGTAAGCTGACCATGTATAGATTCTTAACCGTTGATTTCCTCAGACTACGGTGATGACTGATCGGGCCTTATTTTTGGGTCAGGTAAGAAAGACGGTGGGTCCACCAGATAGACGGGAGCGGGTATTGCGTGCGCGTGGCATCTGGTGGAGTAGGATTCAGTTTGATGTTACCGCGAGTAGCCATTGCATATACTCCACGTCAGACGGATATAATTTCAAACCGCGAGTCGTTCTTCTACATCCCCATCACCCCCGCCCTTTATATTGGCGTGGGAACTGCTCTTGGAAAAGACTTCAAAGACTTCCTACTTCACACCCTTCTCTCTCTCTCTCCTCCTCTTCTTCTTCTTCTAAGTTTCTTCCTTTATGGACAAAGGAGGACTCAGTATCGATTCAGACTCGCTCGGATTCTTCGTGTCTCAGCCTAACTCGTTCCTGAACGCAATTCACCATCAAAAGCGGAAGCGAGAATTCATGGACTTCTCAATGAATCTCAATTACAGAGATGATCCGGCAACAGCAACGATGAATGAGAAACGAGTCAACGAGATGGATTTTTTCGCTGAGAAGACCACATCTCGGGCACAGGAGTTTGATGTTAAGGCCACGAACTTCGACAATATCAAGAAGGAAGACTCAAATGAAGGCGCGAGGTTGAATTTCGGTGTAAATGTGAGTAATTCGATTTTGGATTTTTTTTTTTTTTTTTCTAATTACTTTTTGTATTTGGGGTGATGCTTAATTCTTGAATTATCCCTTTGTTTTTTCTTTTTCTTTTTTTTTCAAAATAGACGGGTTTGCATCTTCTTACTGCGAATACGGGCAGCGACCAATCGATGGTTGATGATGGGATTTCGTCAAATGTGGATGAGAAAGAAGGAAAGAATGAAGTAAGAACAAAAACATTTGAATTTATTAGTTGGATGCTTATTAGGCAGTTGTTGGTTGCACAATTGAAAAATGAATTGCAATAAGTAGAAATCTTTCAAGCTGATCTTGAAAAGAATCTAAATGCAATTTAAAATAATTGCATTTTGTTAATTTCATGTCTATTGAACGAGTTATGCATTTCGGAATTCGTCTATTCTTGTTTTGTGCTAATAAGGCCAAATACGATTCTTTCAGTTAGCAGTATTACAAGCCGAGCTAGACCGCATGAATGAAGAGAACCAACGATTGAGAGGAATGCTAAGCCAAGTGAGCAGCAATTACAGCACTTTACAGATGCATCTTGTGACATTGATGCAGCAACAAAATCCCAAAATCGAGACCGTCCAAAAACATCAGGTAGCTTTACTTACAAACTTGGATACTTTTATGTTCTAAACTCACCTCTCATGGTGATTTAATTCTACGTTTGTCGTCGTTTCAGAATATGGATGAAACAATAGAAGAAAAGAAACATGTACCGTTTCAGACTATGGATGAAACGACAGAAGAAAAGAAACATATAGTTAGAGGTGGTGGCGGATTTTTAGTTCCAAGGCAGTTCATGGATCTTGGTCCAGCTGCCACCGCCGAAACAGATGAGCCTTCTCAATCTTCATCTGAAGGGAGGAGCCATGATCAGTCAGGATCGCCTCGCAACAACGTAGAAGTGGTTTCTAAGGAAATTCATGTACAAAACAATACCAGCAATGGCGACATAGTTCCATTAGATCACGACAAGAAAGACTGCGGCGACAGTAGAGGAATCGGAAGAGAAGAGAGCCCAGATCAGGCATCACATGAATGGGCTCAGAACAAGCATCCCAAATTACCACCATCGAAGAATGCCGAACAATCCACAGAAGCCACTATGAGGAAAGCTCGAGTCTCCGTCCGAGCACGATCGGAAGCTCCAATGGTAAGAAATCAATGAATCATATGAAATTCATTACTAATCTCAATTGTCAATGATAGACATTTGTTTAATCGAAACGCTTCCTTTCACAGATCACCGACGGATGCCAATGGCGGAAGTACGGCCAAAAGATGGCGAAAGGAAACCCATGTCCCCGTGCTTATTATCGTTGCACCATGGCTGCTGGATGCCCCGTTCGTAAACAAGTAAGTTTCAATCTAATTACATTTGATCTATGATTACAAAATGGGCCCCCATCAATCATCTTAATTTATCAAATGATTAATCCAAACCGTTGAATTGTTATAACCAATAGGTTCAAAGATGCGCTGAAGACCGATCCATTCTCATAACTACATATGAAGGCAATCACAACCATCCGCTTCCTCCTGCAGCCATGGCTATGGCATCAACCACATCGGCAGCAGCATGTATGCTGTTATCAGGATCAATGTCGAGTTCCGACGGTCTAATGAATCCGAATTTTCTAGCAAGAACGCTATTGCCTTGCTCGTCGAGCATGGCGACGATATCCGCATCCGCGCCATTTCCAACTGTTACCCTCGACCTCACTCAATCTCCCAACCCTTACAATTCCAAAGGCAACCTACTCAATTCCAAGGGCCATTCCCAACCACCAATCAAGCTTTTGGACCGCCACCACCACAGCAGCTGCCGCAGATTTTCGGCCAGGCGCTTTATAACCAATCAAAATTCTCAGGCCTTCAGATATCGCCGAATGTGGATCCAACACAATTCGCGCAGCTGCAGCAGCAGCAGCAGCAGCATCATCAAACGCCACATCCATCATTGGCGGACACCGTAAGTGCAGCGACAGCGGCCATAACAGCAGACCCGAATTTCACTGCAGCTCTAGTGGCTGCGATCACTTCCATTATTGGCAGCGGTTCCCATCCGACTGGCAGCAACAGCAACAGCAACAATAACAACAATCTCAACAGCAACAACAGCAAAATCAGCAGTCCAAACTTTCCGGGGAATTAAAAGCTTATTAGTTCATGTTTATGTTCTCTACTTTTTTTTCATTTTCTTTTATTTTTTGGGGGGAGAAAAGAAAATGAGATAATAGATACAAATGCATTCTTTTTTATTGTTGTTATTATCTTCGTTGAAATAATGATAATAGTATTGTCTGTGGATAGATCAATCTGCATATCGATTGATGGGTCGTTGTTTTTGTTTGTTTTTCCATATTGGAATCCAATCAAAATGCATTTTGATTGATTGTTGGGGTCGGTTATTCCGAGTCAAATTCAAAATGCAATTGAGAAATGAAATGGGTTTGTTGGGGTGAGATGATTGCGAGTCAAGAAAAGCGTCTCCTACACGTGTAGTAGATAAAGCATGAAGTTGATAGGTTTGGAGTTTTAGTTTGACACGGAAGTTGCTTGTTTTGGAGATTTTTCATGAAACTGAGAACGTCGTATTTTGGTCTGGTTCTTGTGGACTGGAATCCTTTACAACACCTAACCTATGTGGGGCCCACCTGTTGAATATATAAAAATCGAATCCGTACATCGTGTTTTATCCTTGAGTTAGGCCCTGTGGAAAATAATCAGAGAGATTCCCTACTTATGTGGGCCACACCACAGAGAGAAATGGGGATTGGATGCTAACCATATGGTTGTGTGTGGACCACCATGGTTTGAATGTTGCATCAGACCCGTTAATCGGGCATGGCTTACCAGGATGAAGTTATAGGTGTATGTGGCCCATACCGCGTAACTTGTAGGTTTTAGGTGCAATTTTTGCACTGTTCCCATTAGACCATTGGATTTTTTTTAATATGTAGTAACGGTGTTTTGTTTCTACGGTTCAAATAATGGAGTGGATTTACATATAATACATGGTGGGCCCCACAGTTCATGATTGTTTAACACGCTGCGGAAAACAGGTGGTGCGGACAATTCCGGTGCATTGGTTCTGGTGACGTGTGAGACTTGAGCGTGCATTGAATACACGTGATGCATGGGCTGGATCAGAACCCTTCATTTGTTAGGTCCAACAGCGAACGAGCCATGATCCAAGAATCACACCGTTATAATGCTACTGTAACCCTCTGAATCAGGGACTCACGAAGACACTGGTTTCCGATCATCATATACGAGTACCACTTGTGCAGTACACGACCTGGTGGGGAGGACGAGAACTCATCACCCACGCCCGGATGTATGCTAGCTTGTCATATAGCCATTGGGTAGGATATCGCTGTGAGGCAGACAGTCATGTGATCCACACCGTTGAATCGATGGATAACCAATGATCTGACTTGATATATATGTTGGGCCCACCCAATGATCTTCAAGAAGGTGATCTTCATGATGGGGCCTCCCGTTTTAGTGGTGCGGATTTCCTACGTAAGTGGCGTGTTGGCGGAAAAAGTAGGGCTGCATGAGAAGTTAGCATGCTCCCGGATGTAGGTTATTAATTATGGTCGCGGATTCTCGGCCTATTTATGCTCGAGGGGACTTTCTAGGTTGCTTCGTGGATTTGGCTTTCAACCAATCAAATGAAGATTCGCTGGTGAGTGTTGACTAACGTACGGACGGATGTATTCCCGAGATGATACGGTAGGACTTGAAGAAATGATACATTGTGGTAGATCCATATCTTCGCAGAATACGTCGCAGGTTGATGTATTAATCAGAGCTATTCATATGGTGGGCCCTACCATCGATACGTAGTGTTTCAAAACTCACACCTATAGACTGACTACTCTACTAGCTTTTCTTACTTTCCCATTCTGTACGCTGCACTGTTGAACTTAATCTGTTTTGAACTGATACTTTGAAAGTCTACAAATTAGATGGTTAGGATCGTCCAATTTCCACTTGTTTGAAAAAAAAAAAAAAAATACTATTGACTGTAAGGGTAAAAGACACAACTGATGTCAGATGACAGGTTATCTTACCGCGTGTGTTCTAGAGAGATGGATGTACCATATCCCTGTTCTGCAAGTCCTGCAACGTAACGTGTGTTCTAGAGAGATGGATGTACCATATTCCGGTTCAGCAAGTTTTCCAACGTGAACAAGCCATCTGCGAACGGGGATTGCGTCCTACCCCGCCAGTGCCTAGCCACGAACGGGCAGTTCTGCGGGTGGGCCCACCATGATGCATCTATATATCCATGCCGTCCGTTCTTTTTTCTCAGATCAATTTAAGGTATAAGCACAAAAATGAGGTAGATTCAACGTTCAAGTGGACCACACCACAGATAGACTCTTGCATTTAATGCAACTGACATTAATTTTAACCAAGCTTATTATTTGATGTGGTACGCTTGAGCGTTGGATGTACATCGTTTTTATATGCATAACTTAAAATTATTTGAGAGAAGGGATGGGCAGCGTGGATAAACAGATAGATGACAGTGGGTGCGCCCACAGAACTGCCCGTTCGGGGCTAGAGACGTGCGGGGGTAGTACGGAATCCGCGTCCTGCGTTTGCTAGTTCGTATTCACCGTGCAGGCTGCTGTGATGGTTAATCACCAATTAAGAATAGAGGCGTCTCATCCACTCAATAAATGATGCAGTCGTAGAAAAATCCAGACCGCCCAATTGAGTAACCGATTGTGGATGGACGATTGTCGATAGCTGTGTTTCCATTGAATTGGAAACACCACTGTTTTGGGTTTAACAATGCATTTGATAGCGACCAATTGGATGATGGTAAGCATTGCTCGATCAGTGTGATTTTTCGAATGGTTCTCATAACCGTTCATCCGTGCTACATGTGAGAATGATGGTCACCAATATCTGGAACACGGCAGTGAGATCTGCAAAGTGCAGAAGGGCAGGAGTTAATTTTCCTAACGCTCGCATTTCATAAGTGGAAAGGTAGGGACTCGTGTGAAAGATCCAAGCCGATCCTAGAGTAGATTGCTAATCAGGCGGGTCACTCTGCATCAGATTTGGTAGCCGGGCTGGTCAGTCCGCACCAATGGTTGGGCCAACCCGATGAGTCAACCCGATCTGATTATTAGCAGGGTGACTGCGTCAAGATGAACCCAGATTGTATCGCATTGGATCTGACTTGCCTGACTCCGGGCTAACTTGGCAAGTCAGACCCGCTAGAAGGTGACTTGGTATCAAGACCTGTTAGAGGGTGAGTCGGTGTCAAGTCTTGATGGTGTACTGGTTTTCTTCCTTGGCTGACAGGTTCGGCTGCCATCAGACTTCGGTCACTGAATTCATAGGGTTCAACTCCTAAAACTCGCTTCGTAGTGGCTCTGATCCATGCCCCGTTTCATGGGGAAGCTTTAAGTAGCTCTATCTCATTATATTCTATACATATCTGAATTACATTCATTTAAAATCCATGTCGCTGCATAACAGGCGTCATTCAATCGAAGATAGTATCATTGACATAAGAAGTCATTTCTAGTCTCTGTTTGTAGATGGAAAGTTAAAAAATCATTATATAATAATTGAGAAATTGCAATACAAAAACGAAAAGAGTGAGGTAAGACGTCCAATTCATAGAGCCACATCAATTCTAGTTACTCCAAGGCTCTATTACTTGCATGTTGCACAAAAAAAGATATTTTGAATGCCCGTGAAAATAGATTCAACGAAAGACGGTTTTTACTGCTTTCCATGCACCCTTTAAAAAAAAGAAAAAACACTACAAGTACCTTTCCTTGGAACCGCCATTTAAAATAAGGTCGTTAGATCATGGATGCACCCCGGCATGCTTCAACCTGGCCCGGACAGACCCAGCTCTGATATTAGTTGCTAGGCAATTGCAAGTGCGCACATCTTTCCCAGCTTACTCTAAAAGGATATAAGATGCGAGAAATTATCACCTGCATCTGACTGGCATGTAAGGCATCTTCCCCATGCAAAAGGAGGGGGCACTATGAAATTCACTTCTCGCAGAAGTAATACTGATCCACTCATCGCACAGACCATGCCTAAACATTCATTCAGACCATCAGCCCTCCATTTATTTAAACCGTGTTGGCCACCTGACAAGCAGGCCGCCCTGATATTTGGGGTCAACTATCTACATGATTTGGATGTCCTGCATTCTGAGAAGCAATTCATGGATCCCCTTGCAAGCTCGTGATACCTTCTGTATGGTGAGAAGTTGAAAGAACTTTATTATTATCTGTTCTCTCTTGCAAGTTTCAAAACTTCATTGCATGGAGAAAGGGAAGAAAGGGAAGATTTTGAACACGAGGAGTTTGATATTCACCTCATGGGGTAGGATTGCAGCCATGCTAACAGTACAACAAGAACATCCCATACTACATGGTTGCTAACAACATGGCCCGGATTTTTGCTCTCAGATCATCAGGAACCTCTGTGGCATCGGATGATGCTGGCCGATCATTGTCCACCATTGGCACCGATTTGTTCTGAAGATCATTTGCACAATCTAACGACCTGTCTCTCTCACCATTATCTTCAACTCCACTGGTATCCAAATGGTTCTCCAGCTTTTCAACGATCTCACCCTCCTCAATCTCACGCTCTGTTTCTGCATGACGTCTCCTTCTGCTGCGCTTGGCAGACCTGCTTCTGTGCAGATGCTCATCTTCAGAAGAACTATGGTGGTGCTCTTGTCGATGGTGAGAATGACTTTTTCTATACTTGCGATCGTCATTTCTGCTATGGTGTGAAGAATGGTGGTCGGACCGATGCTTCTTTCTGGAGTGCTTATGATCTTTCTCTGAGTCTTCTTCATGCCTTCTAGATCTTGACCTGTGCTTCTTCCTTATCCTCCGCTCTGCATCATGATCATCTTCAGAATCATTCCTTGTTTCCATCGTATCCGGGCCACCGACCTCTACAGGTGCTGAGCTACCTTCTCTTTCTCTGGCAATAAGATCAGGAAATTCAGCACCAGAGACATTCAAAGCAGCAGCAGCAGCAGCCTGTGAGGAACAGGCACGTGTTGCCCCTGCCTTACAACCAGAGGACTCCTGTGAATCCAAAAGGGCAGAATCTGATTGCTTGATGGATAAACGAGGTAAGAGTTCACGTGCATGGTGGGTGCCACCCTTTATCATAGCTGCAAACATCTTGGCCCGCTTCAATCTCTCCACCTTCTGCTTCTGCTCTCTTGTCAAGCAGGCTTCGGAGGAATCAGCTTCACTGGCAGCTGCAAGGGCTGCTGTTTTTGCAATAGCCTTGGCAACTGACACATTACTGGTTCCGCCACCTTCTTTGTCTAATGGTCTACCGGATTCGGACAATCCAACAGGCATAGAGAAACCTGGCTCCCCATTAGAAACAGGCTTTGAGATGGAACTGGGCACATGACCTGACAGGGGGAGACTGCCAATGCTTGAGGTACGTGCACCCTCACCAATACTGATGCCTGTACCAGAATCATCAAATGATGTCTTTGGGTGTGTATCTGATTTGGGATGCCTATGACCTCTTGTTGCAGCCAGAACAATAGCAGCAGTTGCATCCTCACTCATTCCACAATGTCGTTGGATGGGTTTGGATGATAGGTCTTGTGCATCCTTCTTTGGCCCGCCAATAATCATTTTAAATTTCTCTTTTCTCTCGGAAACATGTGACCCATTCAATTGGTTTGCCGTGTTTGCCACATTTCCAGCAGATCCTTTGGATGGTGCAATGTCTTTGCTTTTAGACCTACCCGTCTCTCGAATTTTTTCCTTACTAGATGCATGGCTCCGTGAATCATGTTTCTGGGAAGCAAGACTCTTCCCTGGCAGCTTTGACTGAAAAAGGAGAGCAAAATGGGAAGCATTTAGCAAGAGAGCAAGACTGTTGCATTCATAAATGGAATATTCCCCCATACAGATTCATAGCTGAATTTTCAGAAATCAGATCATTGTGAATCACAAAATTGCAGAACCAAGCACATTCAAAACAAGGATTTTGTGATTTCAACTTTATACCATATAAAAGTACCATGTGATAATGAGGAGAAATATTGAAATGATCTACGTATAAATTAATTTTATTTTTTAAAAAAAAAAAAAAGAGAGAAAAAAAAAAAAATCAACAATTCATTCATAGTTTCCATTACAAAAAATAAAATCACTCGTACTTTTCAAGTATTTTTTAAGATACCACTTTTATTTAACCTCCTTTTCTTAATTTCATCAAGAAATATCAACATTGGCATTGCTCAGAAGTTTAACCATTTACACAATTCCTTTGCTCCATACTATTTTGCTTAAAGTTTCCAAGTCTTTGCCACTTTATCTAATTTGTAGATGTGCCAGCACTCAAGTTCTCCATACTATTTCAGTTTGATTTGACAAGTACACGAATCCCCTTCATTATGAAAACAAAGATGTTGGCCTGAAACACATGCTTATGACTGCATAGGTGACTTTCCTGAACCTGGAGCAAGCAAAATCCATAGAAACTGAACCATGCCTATATGTAGTTTTATTGTTCTATTTGAGTGACACTAGTATCTCGGTTTCAGTGAAAAAGATTTGTGATCTCTTAAATATACACGATGACCCCCGGTGACAATTGTTCAGTGTATCTGGTAGATATGGAAAGATCATACTCCTATGATTTTAATTTTATCAATCATATGAAAGAATAGTGACCTTAATCTTATCTTACTGTATTGCTGATCTCATCAGTGCCTAACAATACTTAAAAAGGTAAATTACATATAAAAGTCTAAAAGATTAACCTGCAATACAGGTTTCCACAGACCACGTGAATTTCAAGGTAAAACAAACTCAGAGGAATTATGTGTGTATCATTGTCATAGATCCCAAGTTCAAGAAATGTTGCCAGTAGTCAGACCAACATAAAAATAAATAAATGAATAAACAAGTAAAATAAAGCAGTTGGTATTTTTGTAAAAGGTAGAATTACAAGGTATTTAGGGTCAACCTTAGGAAATAACGCACCTCTTGAGCTTTTTGGAGAACTTTGAGATAATATGGATGATATTGGTTCGATGGCAATAGGAATTTGAATTTCCCATTTGTACTATTTTGTTCAATGAGGACTGCTTCAAACTCTCTCCCATTTCTCAGAATAAATTCAGCTATTTTGTCTACAGCTTGTTTTATGGACGATGGAGGCTCCAAAATGAGAGGTTCATCAACCTCAGACATGCTCAACATAGGAGTGGTCTGCGGCTTATCCACAGATAAATGAATTGAACCAAAGGTTTCAGTTTCTCTTTTCTTGCTATTAGTACCAACAGAGACTGCAGTAACACAAGGACTCCTTTTGGGTGATGAGGCTTTTTTATTGGAAGCAACAGACAGGTGCTTGATAGCTGCCTCATCTTCCACAGCCAAATAGGTAGAAGATTCTGCTTGATTTGATCCATGCGAGAAGGGAATATTGACAGCACCAACAGAATTACCAGGCTCCGTTTCTTTAGATTCTGACACAACTTGAAGTGCACCATCCTCATCCTCACCAGATCCATATACAGATCCGAGCAGTGACAATGCCCCACCTGCAATACCACCTGCCTGATTCTGTCCACTCTTAACCTTCTCTTCATCTGGAGGTTTAAGATCTGTTTCCGCTTTCAAAAGTTCCTGGTGTTCAACAAGGAATCTGAAGTACGCATGAAGATGGTGGTCAGGCATCAGAAACCCAAATGTTGGGTTGTCTCCCTGTTTCACCCTCAAGACAATTTCTGACTGTCCTCCATGTTCACTGACAAATGTAGCAGTTCTTGCAATGATCTGGTGCACCTTCTCTGTAGGAGGCTGCAAAAACAACCAAGAAAAAAGCATTGCTATCAACAATGGCAGCATTTTAGATAATCATAGTATTCAATTCTTGCAGTTCCTACTAAATCATTTCAAAAGAGATGCATTGGTTCTCAGGATATTCTGATACAAGTAAAAAGAATGAGAAGCATGAAGTTTACGAAGAATAGTTCATCCCAATTGCACTAAACTGATCGTCCGGATGACATCTCTTCATAGAGTGATCCAATTCTATCATTCTAATCCCACCTGCACTGTCCTTTTTGGTCATGAAACAAGGAAACTAGGTCCCACAAATGGCAACCTTAGGTCAGAACTTCATTGCTGCTCCAAGCATCTGAAACTTAGACATAGTAAGCCTTAGAATAACACACTTGTCTTGGAATATTATCATATGGCCAGCTTGAAGAGGCATTAGTAGCAATCTACAAACAACATAACCTACGTTATATGCAAAACAAATATATCCAGTGAAAAAACATATATTTACGGGTGTACTCACCAGGTTGTTTACTAGGCTTTCAGGCACAGGGAATGGTGGATGGAAACCAGGAAATTCCAACCCAGGATCAGAATTCTTCATTCCACCAGAAGCACAGGTGCTTCCATATGAAAATGCAACAGCTTGATAAGTGCCGCCAACTGCAAAATCTGATGCTTTGTTTGTTTCTGCACAATGGCAAATAGAAAATCTTAAATCGAATTTACATTTTAACATGTCACTTCAAAATGCGTGTGCTAGGTTATAAACAAGCAATTCACTGCAGACAAATGAAGTACAGAGAATAGGTAAAAAGCTTCTTACTCGTCGCTGTGCGAGATGCAAATGAAGTAAATTAGGCATCCTCCCTGCAAGCTCGGAAATGCATTGTATTATCCAATATCATCATGATACATATTAGCAAGTAATTTCTTATGGTCAGCATCATCGGACCAAAGAGGTAAAGTACTTCCCGAAATTGACATCTACACACGGCAACATCCTTCCACGGAAAACTAAGCAGACCAGGGAGTAGAAAAGAATCGCCGTCGTCTAATGTACCAAACTATCAGAAACCATCCTCCAAGGACCAAAGTCATTAAGGATTAAAGTACCCCATGACTGTTAGAATATTGATAAAAATAAAAGGAATCAAAAGAAGATAAATATCGACATTTGAAAAAGGCAAATCATATGACATACTGAGAACTTTCTAGTTATACTTTATGGGCCCGTTTAGTGTGCATTACAGTGCTGTTAGCACAAACATAGGGCCATCTGCATATATAATTTAGTTTTGGTGCCTTAATACACTATTCTCTTAGCGTAGTTAGCAAAATAGCACTACTTCATGCCTATTTTCTCCAGTGTTAATAGCTGCACCATGCTGACTGCTGGATTCAAAGAAAAAGGCCAATCCAGCTATTTTGACAAGTCCATTTAGCATGCCTCGCATAGCCATGTGAAGGGAGGTAATGTACGTGAGATCCACACTGTTTATCAGGTGTGCAGAATCATGTTAACTATGCAGCCCAATAAACCAGGCTCATCCAAAACTCAAGTGGACTGGACCATAGAGAAGAGTTGGGGTGGTCATGCCTACCATTACTTGTGCGAGGCCCACTGTGGCATGCATTTGCCATCTAATTTGTTCATTTGATGTGTACTACTAAGATCGAAGGACACTCAAAAAATCAAGATATTCCAAAATTAAGGTGGGCCCACCATGTGAATTTAGATAGGCACGATCGCACACTATCCCTTTGATTTGGTCCTTATGGGTTTTGGGATCAGTACAAAACATGGGGTGGCTCATCTGATGTATGCTGTGGGCCTTCTATACACAAACTATTACCCCCCAAATCAGCAGTACTGGAGTAGGCACCTCTATACACCTACCACATTCCGCCTATGCAAGTCACTGTAGATTTCGATTTTACGATGAAAGGGAATACAATGGTTGGAGTAGGATGGTTGATACACATGCACTTAAAAACCGTACGTGTCATGATTATAAGACAATCAGGACATCAGGACCGTACAAAATGGCAGAGCATGACCAAAAAATTGCACTCATCCTCCCACACATGCAGACACGTGAGAAAGTATCCAGTATTAAAAAGCTTTGCACCATCCACACATGCTTATATGGATAGGTAGTTGCACTGCCAAACACCATATATTCGTTGTCATCATAACTGTAATTGTTTTTCGAAGAGTCATAACTTTAATCATCATAATATAACTATATCCAAACACCACTATCCGCATATCTGGATGACGCACGCAAAGTGGACCCAATAAGAAGTTTCTCCATCAACTCGTCCATATGATGCTCGTACCAATGAGCCACTTCTCTTCATCCCATTTTCATAGAAATCATCTTAACCACTACAGGTAGGGGAAATTCTATTTTATTATTTTAATGACAAAATTGGTTCCAGATTTATAAGAACGCATTCAGTTATATCAATTCTTAACCAAACACATTGAAACAACCTCCCTTGCATTATTTCCAAGAAAATTACATCGGGCATCCTTAGCGACTCTTGTTAGTTTTTTCTGGTCTCTTTGTCAAATTTCCTGAAGCCTTACCCACTACCCAGACTCCCAGAGGGAGAAGGTGATCCTAAAGTCAATGTGCAAATACCAGATGGGCATTGCCAAGGTAGAAGTGGATGGAATTATCCTCATTAATGAAGCCATCACCCAAAAATCTAATGATTCAAAAGTAGCCTGGCTCTTTAGAGTAACCTAAAACAGAGGTCCTGAGGACTTTCAAAAGATAAACAGATTTCAACAAGAGATAGCATAAGAAACCTGAGACCTGAAGATCTGCCAGCTTCCTTGGTATGAAACCTATCCCTTGCCTTATTGTGTCAAGACTCAAGAATTCGATGCTCCGAGCATTGTTAGGATCAAAGCAACATTGGTAGCATGATGCTTTTACTTAATATTCAACCACTATAACAAGGCATTACCAGATAAAGAGAGAGGTGTTTGAAACCATTAAGGATACAGGATTCTAAGGATCTTTCTGTGGAGTTCATACGCTTTTCAAGTGCAATTTTTTACTTAGGTATCACCTAGTACCATATGGGCCACCTATTAAACTGATTGACCGAAAGTCCTTCAGAGAATTTTAGCCAAAATTTTAACGGAAGTCTTGGCCACACAGCTTTGGAACATTATAGGAAGCATCATTTCAGCGAATCAAATTGCCTTTGTTCCAGGTCGTTAGATCTTGGATTGTGCATTAATTGCTCATGAACGCCTTCATTCTAGGCACAATGGGGGAGAAAAGGGTATCATATACAAGCTAGATATTGAAAAAGCATGCAACCGTATCAATTGGAGCTTCCTCAATTATATGATGTTGAGATTGGGGGTAGAGAAGTTGGATTCGGGAATATGTTAGCCCGGCCCATTTCTCGTTCTTATTATTGGCTCCCCCAAAGGTTTCTTTAGAAGCTCCCGGGGCCTTCGGCAACAAGACCCTTTATCTCCTTTTCTCTTCCACGTGATAATGGAGGCGCCAGAGGGGCCGAGAAGGAGGTTTTACTCGAGACTTCTTGATTGAAGGTATGTCATCTCCCATTTCGCACCTCCACTTCATGGATGATATGCTCCTCTTCTGCGATGCTTCATAGGGCATGGTGGAGAACATTTGCACCATTGTTAAGTGTTTCGAAGTTGTATTGAGCCTTAAAATCAATCTTTCCAAAAGTAAGATGTTTGGAGTGTGGATGGAGACTCAAGAAGTGGAGAGGTTGGCTGAGATATTCGGTTGCATAGCCTGATTGCTTCCGGCTACCTTTATGGGATGTCCACTTTGTGTGGGTAAACCTGACAAAGCACTTGTGGTATAAAGTGGTGGAAAGCGTTCAGAGGATGCTAGCTAGATGGAGAAGTAGATATCTCTCCCTTGGCGATCGGATCACTTTGATTAAAGTGGCCTTGTCCAATCTTCCTGTGCACTTTGTGTCGCTTTTCAAATGTCCGGCGTCGGTGATTTCAATACTTGGGGGGGGGGCAGTATCAAGGCCCTTAGATCCATGAACATGTGTTGCTCAAAAGATGGCTTTGGAGGCTTGGGGAGGAAGATGGAGCCCTTTAGAAAGAGGTTCTCACCTGCAAATGTGGCCTCTCGAGGAAGGGTTGGTGGACTAGAGGCTCATTGCTCTATAGGGCCTACGCCTTGTGGAAATATGTTTCGTCAATCAAAGACTCTTCTTGCAAGGAGTTGGGTTCTCTCTAGGCAATGGTGAACAAATCAGCATTTGAGAGGATGAATGAGCAGGTTCTTATGTATTAAAGTATGAATTTCTCTCCATTTTCAATTTGGCATTGGATCCCTCTGTTTATGTGGCAATTTGTTTCTCTCGCATTGGTGGGATGGTTGTTTGGGAACACCATTGCAGACGTTGTCTATGTGACGAGGACGTGGATGATTACGCCGCCTTCTTGGAGCGTATTCACTTTTGTGTCCCTAACAAAGACGTAATAGACAAAAGGGTGTGGAAAGTTGATTTTTCGGGCCGGTTCTCGGTTAAATCATTTTTCTCCTTTTTGGGCAAATATGTGCATCCCATTGAGGAGTGTTGTACTAAATCTGCTTGGTCATACCCTGTTCCTCCAAGCTGCATTCAAGTGGCTACTGGGAAGAAGGAGAGTCCTCACTACAGAAAACTTGAGAAAAATGGCTATGGTTATCCCGAATGTCTATTGCATCTGTATGCGAGATGGAGAGTCTATGGATCATTTATTTTTTCCTTGCTCCTTCCTGAATCCGATATGGGCGGATATCTTGGGTCGGTTTCAAATCTGGTGGACCATGCCGAATTTGGTGGATTCTTGCTTGCTAGCGTGGAACGGTATCAATCTTCCAAATATCAAGAGGTCTCTTTGGAGAATGTCTTTACTCACCATTTGGTGGGCGGTTTGGGAGGAAAGGAATGCTAGGTGCTTCGACAACTCCAAAAAGTCGACGGATAGCATCTCCCTAAGAGTCAGATTGTTGATTTTTGAATGGATGGTGTCCTCCCCCAATATCAAGGGATGTGATATGGATTTCTTAGTTGTTTAGTTGGGTAGCTGTCCTTGCCTCTCTTTTTGTTTTTGCTGGTTTTTTTTTTTTTGGTTTTGCCATTAATAAATTGCATTACCTTTAAAAAAAAGCACCATATGGGAAATCTCATTCTATGTGAAAGACCAACTTCTTTGTGGAAAGGCATGGAAAACCTCCGCTCTTTATAATATGCTAGTAGAATTCTAGTCGATGATTCTCCGAAGGTAAAGACTCTCAACAAGATTCAATATGATTTTCAAGTAGAATGGTGTTGACTATTTATTTTTATTTTTTTTAAGGAATCAAGTTGTGTGAATACATAAGAAAATGACTACTGTTGAGAATTTTAAGTTTGGCCTCCTACTCAAATGTATTAGCAAATCAAGTATGCAATGCATTTCCATAAATACATTGATAAAGAAAGGATATGAACCGTAATTGTCCACCAATGCTCATCTAAGAAGTGTGAAAGCACTTTGTGACTAGCATCAACGCTCTAAAATGGTATGTAAGCAGCGCAGAAGCACTTAATGGTTAGCATGAGATAAATGTGCGGAAGAGCAATATCTAGCAAGATATTACAGCGGCACGTTTGTACATCTACCAGACAACGACAGCCAAGACAATCCTAGTCAATGGTTACATGAATCGATAATTGAAAATTTATGCAATTCCACCCATTTTTCCTACTAAGTATACATTTGGATGTTACTGTTTCCCAAGATAGATAGCATACATACACTAGATGGAAATCACAAGTGCAGAAGAAATGAAAAACTGTTTAAGGAAAACGAAGAAGCTTGCATATTGCAGGTCCCATTTTCAACCTTGCCCAAAACAACAAGAGTATTGCATCTCCCATGCAACCCCTGTCAACACCAATTTGGAGGGTATGCCCAAACGCACCCTGATAGGGATGATTCTATTGCAGTTTTTGATGAACGGTGAGAACTATCTAATCCAACATCTTCTAAGCATCTAGGGAAATTAAAAGAATCAAAAGTAGAAATAATATCCCGATCACAAGTACAAGCATTCATTAAAAAGGTTATTGTGAATTTTTTCTAGTTATTCTTCCGAATTAAAGCCAGAGTTCAGTCGTTTTAATAAATTTTAATTTTCCAATTCCCTCAAATCCCAAAGAGTTCGTTTAAACAATGAAATTACTGAAATTTGAAGACCTAAGACGGAGAATTTCACAGAAAAACCATGTAAAACATTTGTAGCTGGCTACGAAAAAGATAAGAGAGAAGAGAAGGGGCAGAAACGAACCTTCAGAAGCATTATCTTCGTGGCAGTCGTCGGGAGGAAGATCTAGGTATCGCTCGCGATCGAGATCGGAGAGGGAGACGCCGTCATCGGGATCGGAGAGAGGAGGGGTGCGGCGTTTCGTGAAGGTGGGGAGGCTGTGGAGGAGATGACGGACGTCATAACGGTCAATGAGGAGGGAATTCCAATGGATCAGGGCTTCTTGGGAGTTAACGAAGGCGGCCATGGCGTCGTCGTCGAAAAGGAGGGCGTGCCGCCCCACCACCTCCATTTCCATTCTCCAAACCCTAAACCTAACCCTAACCTCGATAGATTTTCAGGAAGAAGATATGCAGACGCAGCAACGGTGTAGAGAACGGTTCCGCCTCTCTTATATCAGGTTATATCGGGGAGGAATGGAGGGTCGACTTCACGCGAGGTGATATTAAAAGGGTGAATCGCGGGCGCGCGTGCTGTCGTGGAAACACGTGGAAGTGATCCTGGCCATCTGTTAGGGAGGGCCAACCCTGAAAATGCCATGGGCCATTGATCAGGAGGGCCACATTCGTATGGGGAAAGGAGAGCTAGTAAAAACGCCATTGTTGATCTTTGTTTTGTGTCCATTTGTGTCGTCGCACATGATGAGCGGACCTTGCTGGATTTTGAAAAAAAAAAAACTGTGATATTCTGCCGAGAGAGATGGATGGTCCATTGCACCGGACGCGGATTGGCCAGTGACCCTGCCACTAGCCAATGGCTGCTGATTGGTGCTATATAGGCCCATCATGATGATGTATGTGTTTCATCCACGCTATCCAACTTTTTTTTTTTTTTTTTTCTTTTTTTTCATATCATTTTATGACATAAGCCCAAAAACGAGAGAGATCCAATTTTCAAATATACCACATCACAGGAAACAGTTTTTTATCAAGATGGTATTTGTTTTCTTCCTTCGTCAAGGTCAGGTTTTTAAGGGTGGACGTTTAATCATTATTATTTTCCTGTGATGTGTTCCATCTTTGATTTAAATTTACTTCATGTTTGAAAACAAGTCCTGAAATGATCTGAAAAAATGGATGGGCGTGGATAAAACACATATGCCACCCATAGAGCATGTACCACTGGACACCAGCATCACTGTAGTTACTTTGAAATCGCACACCTAGCATATAAATAATTTAAATACAACAGTCCAAATGGTGGTTCCAAATTTTAGATTAGATCAAGAAAATAAATTATGCTGTTTTTTAATTGGATATTTTACCTAAACTAGCTACTTAATACAGAATTCACGTAACTATCTTTTTTCTAATAAGCTACCTTGTTAATCTAAGCTTTGACAGTCTGTGGTGCAAGCAAAAGCATTTTGGCACCTAGACCACCAAGTGTCACTACCACCTGGCGCAATGCCGAAACTATAGGTGTACACAAGTTGAACCGAGCTGTGCTCAGCTCAACTCGGCTTGGTCCTTGAGTCTGATTGGCCAGCTCGGCTCGGTTCAGTCAGCGGCTCGAGCCAGTTTGAGCCGAGTTCAAGCCAAGATCGAGCCAAGTTTGCCTGTGCAGTATTTTTACAAATAGATGGACTGCACCTTCAAATTCTCATTGCCACTTGCTAACACTTTGTTGAGTCATTTCATCAAACACTTGGTGAGCAACATCAATATCAAAGCAACCGAGTCATTGAACTGGTTCTATCCGAGTTTGATTTGATTTGGAGTTCGATCCGAGCCGAGTTGGGCTCGAGCAAGCACGAACTCAATTCGAAATTTTTTGGAGCTCAACTGGGCTCGAACTCAGTTTCAAACCGAGTCGAATTGAGCTATTTTGAGTCGATTCGAGCAAGCTAACCAAGCTAACTCAATTCATGTACAACCCTAGCTGAAACTCTGCTCTAAGCTGTATAATTGGAAATGGTGAATTAGGCAACACTTGCCCTCCAAACTTTTTCTCTTAGTGTGGCCAAATTAATTATGAATGACCCTTTTTTTTTTAACCCTAGGCCTAAAGTTATGTATGGCATTTAATATTTAAATTGGATTTTATATAATTATCATGGTGGGATCCATAAAATTTAAGGGTGGGTGTCTCTCATTCCAACTATTTCATTTGGTGTGGCTCACTTGGATTAGCCTAGTTCTTTTTTTAGCCCTGGACCTAATGTATGATTACGCATCTAATAGTTGGAGTAAATTTTGCATATGCATGAGCCTTTACATATGTATCATGATGGGCCCCTAAAAAAATCAAGGGTAGCCTCCCTCTCCTGACTTCTTTGGCTGATATATTAAAGATTTTGATGGAATGCCCACCTTTGATTATTTTTTTTAATTTTATTTTAGGGCCACCATGATGTGTATGTAAGATCACTCCAATCATTAGATGTGTAATCCCACGTTAAGCCCAAGGCTAAAAATTGGGGCTAACATATCACTAGGGCACCAAATGAAACAATTGGAAGAGATGTGCACGCATGTTTTTTTACGCCCACTAAGATGATTATATGGAATCCGCTTTAACTATTAAATGCCACACCAAAATTTAAGCTTGGACAAAAAAAATTCAGGCCCATCTGTGATTTTTATGGGCCACACCAATTGAAATAGTTTGGAGGGTGAGTATTGCCTTGTACACTATTTTCAATCATGTGATTCACTTGAATCATGGATGGAGTTGAGTTTTGGGTCCTCGGCCTAAAATGGGGTGACTCACCCAGCACTCTGGGTGGATTTCACATAAACATCATGGTGTGGCTCACTCTAGCTGCCCCTTTACCCAAACCACTCTTAATAAATTTAAAGAAAAGTACTCTAATGATAATTATTTACTTCAATTGAAAATCATTTTGAAAAAGGTATTGAAAAAATTAAGTATGTAGTTATTTGTATATTTTTTAATATTATTTATCTATAGGATGGGTGGGCATTCACTGATACGAAATACTGAAAAACATCTTAGCCCCGTTTGTTAAATATGAAGTCTAAAAGTTAAATTTAAAATCTAAAGCCTGAATCTGAAACCTGAAGTCAAAAAACTTGTTTGATAATTATGGTTGAAGTCTGAAAATTAAGTACTGAATTTGAAATAACATGTTTGTTAACAAACACTTGAAATGTCTGAAATATGTTAATTTGACACATTTGCTATTATCGCTTGTTTCGAAACATTTTACATTATAAAGAAATTATTTTTTATTAAATGAAAATAAAATCTTATATTTAATTCAAATAAACTAAAATATTTAATAGAAAGCTAAAATATCATTATTCATAATGCCCTCAATTCCTCTTAGCGGGAAGATTGTCACTATGTGTTGTGTAGACTGGAGCATTAGTAGCAACAAAACCTTCAAATAAGGCCCACAGGACTGGTGAGACAATGGTGCCTACCTCGTGTACATTCGAACACATGCTGATTGGGTAGGACACGGATTTCACGATAAAGGCTTTTACAGGAAGCTCCTCCGCTGGGAACCTATGTGGGGCCTAACACCACGTCCATCCGTTTTATGAGTTCATTTTAGGAGAAGAGGCCAAAAACGAGCCGGATCCAATACTCAACTGGACGAAAATGTGAGAATTGAACTTCCATGGTTGAAATATTCGTGGGCAACAGAAGTTTCGAATCAAACTAGTATATTTATTTTCAGTTCATCCCATTATGAATGGTATGGATGGCATGTAAGCATCACTGTCCACCCTAGGGAGGTTTCAACGGTAGGAATTTCCCTACCCACCTTTTCCTTTGTTGCGGCCCACACGAGTCTTGGATTTGGCTTATTTTTGGACTTTTATCCTAAAATGAGCTCAAAAAAGAGATAAACGTTGTGGATTTATCAAAAACATCATGGTGGGCCCCACAGTGGTTACCAATGTAGTAATTAACTGTGAAAGCTTGAAATCCGCGTATGACTAGACTGGGTACGATGGACGTGAATTTCCTGCGAAAGCCTTTGCAAGAAGTTCCTGCGCTAGGATGTTGGGTGGGGTCCACTAGAATATGTATGTGAGAAATCTATTATGTCTATCCATTTTTTGACCTCATTTTAGGAAGTTCAACAAAAAACGAGGTGGATACAAAACTCAAATGGGTCACACAAGGGAAATTAGGAAAAGAAGTTCATATAGTTAAAACCTTATTAGGCTCCACCTTGATGTTTATATGTTATCCAAGCCCTTTATAAGGTCATTCCCAATTGGATGAAGTGAAAACACTTAAAATATAGCTTGATACAAAACTTTGATGGTCATAAAAATGCTTCAACAGTGCTTGCTCACTGAATGCCCATTGTTTCCTCTTGTATGTCACACTTAAGTATTTGATAAACTTTAATTTTAGTCACACATCCTTAAATGACCTCGCAAAATAGATGGACCGGGTGGATTTTTCAAAAACATCTTTGGTAGACCCCACCCAACATCATTGCGCAGGAATTTCCTGCAAAAGGCCTTGGAAGGAAATCTGCGTCCGGGTACTACTTGGACGTGGATTAGCGAGATTTGCTACCGAAGTGACATCATAAGTTCCGTGGGCCCACTATGATGTATGTGGGCGCATTATGATGTATGTGTTTTATCTACACCGTTTATATATATGGAGATATAATTTTGGGACATGAGTTAAAAAATGAGGCAGATCTAAATACGTAATTGACCCGCCACAAAAAACAGTGGGGAGATTGATGCCTACCGTTGAAACCTTCCAAAGGCTCACCATGATTTTTATTTGAAATCCAACCTAATCACAAGTTAACACAGACATGAAAGAAGAGAACAAACAAATACTTTTGTGGCCTATTTAAGTTTTTAATGGTGGGCATCACTCTCTCCACTGTTTTCTATTGTGAGGTCCACTGGAGCTTTGGATTCGACTCATTCTTTAGATCTTTGCCTAAAATTATCTTTCCAAATGGATAGACGGCGTGGATACAAAACATACATCATGATGGGGCTAACCGAACTTGATGACGTCACTTCAGTGGTGAGTCTAGCTACTCAACCTGTCAGTATCCAATCCACGTCCGCAGAAACGGATTGGCTACTCCCCAGCCACCAGCCAATGGCTGATGGCCCGGTGCTATGTGGGCCCTACCATGAAGTGTGTTTCATCCGTGCGGTCCATCTATATTTCTAGATCATTTTATGTATGAGACCAAAAATGAGGTATATCCCAATCTCAAGTGGACCACGTTACAGGAAAACAGTGTTGAATGAACACCGACCATTAAAAACTTTTTGGGGGCATAAAAGTTTTGGATCAAGCCAATCTTTGTTTTTACATTCATCTAGGTCTATATGACCTGATCAACAGATTGGATGTCAAATAAACAGTATATTGGGCCTTAGAAGAATTTTAATGGTGGATATCCAATCCCTATTGTCTTCCTGTGGTGTGGTCCACCTGAGATTTATATTCCTCTCATTTTTTTGTATCAAGCCTTAAAATGATCTTTAAAAATGGATGAATGGAATGGATGAAACACATACATCATGGTGGGCTCAAAGAAGTGCTCCATGTTAAAAGTTGGGATGTTTATAACACAAGGGAGAAAATCTCTTTCCGCATAGGATAATTTTGTATTAAAAAAAAAAATTAATCACATAGATCATTCCCCATTAAGCTAGACTCTCATCACAACAAAATTTCAACATAAGACTAAAAATTTTAACATAAAATGGTGGAGCGATTTCCTTCTACTGCATTAACAAACACCACTAGACATGGAATGTTTTCCAAATTTCACGTTAGTACAAAAATTCAAGAGTCAGAGGATAGGATTGCCAGGACTTTAAGGACATGTTTGGATGGGCACGCTGGATGGGATTGGGTTGTATTAGAGTGGATTGCACGCCTTCCAATGCAGTGTCAGTGGATTACATGCAATCCCACTGGATTGCTATATCCAGCGTCCAACCCATGGCCTGTTTGGACGGGCGGCCTGGTTGGGATTGGGTCGAGTGCGTGCGTGTTTGGACAGGCGTGGGATTGCAAGTGTAAACCACCGATTGGATTCAACTACAACATGTGATAAGTCAGGTGCAAAGGACGGTTATAAGACCGTCTTCCGCCAAACACGCCCTAATGCACCAGGTTTACGGATTGGGTACTCCACCTAATAGCAGCCTTTGGCTGGTGGTCACTACTTCGTGGGACCCACCATGATGTACATGTCTCATCCATGCCGTCCATCTAATTTAACATATCATTTTAAGATGGTGTGAAGTCAAATATTCCTATATCCCAATTTTAAATGGACCAGATTACAGGAAGCAGTTTTGAGAGAGCGTCGACCGTTAAAATACAATTTGATCTGCAGATAGTTTTTAATCAAGCTCATTTTTTTTCCCATTCATCTGGGGTTGTAGGACCTAATCAACCTATTGGACGTTAAATAAACAGTACAGTGGGCCTTCCGAGGACTTTAATGATGCATGTCCAATCATTATATTTTTCATGTGGTGTGGTCCACCAGAAATGTATATACCTCTCATTTCTGGGATCAAGCCGTAAAATGATCGATAAAAATGTATGAACGGAATGGATGAAACACATACATCATGGTTTCCAAAGAGCACCGACCCACAAGTATTGAAATTGGTGTCAGGGAGAGTAGCCAATCCGTATTAGAAAACATAATGAGAAACACATCAGAAAGGTCATAAAATCGTGTGGGCCCCACCGATGTATGTCTCATGAAATTGACAATATCTAGTGAATTCAATCAACATTACTATCAGCAGGGGACATGTCCACATATCTACATAGACCACATCATGTGGCAATGGTGTGATAGAGATAAATCCCAAAAAATATACAGTCGGCTAGAATAATGATGTATGAAAACATGAGAGGGAATGTTGTGTGGCAAAAAGAGAGAAAAAGTATCAAGTGACACAATAAGAGTGACAGTCATCCGGATAAGGCTAGAATTTAAAAATCACAAGGAAGGCAAGAAAAAGGACTACAACGCCAACTAGAAGAGCACAAAATATCTCTCCATCTGATCGGGGTGATGGGGGAAGATCATCAGTCGACACGGCCCTAGAAACCATGGTCGTCGACGCCTGTGCCGTCGGCATTGTCTGTCGGCTGGAGTGTGACGAAGAATGGCAGATGTCCCGGTCATCAGAAAATCCAGCGTCCTGAACCACATGAGATGTCGTGCAAGGTCTCGATGGTGCACATGCCTTACTGAAGTGCTCATCCCAACATGCTATTGCCTCTTTCCAGTTCCTGAATGCGCGGTGTCTCGCTCCACTAAACCCCTCCACCTCCACCAGAGCGTCGTCCCAAGATATGTATATGCCAGGCCTACGCCCCACCAAGACGACGTAAAACTTATCATTTCCCATCTGCAATGACATGGACGTAATTGGCACGAGATACGTGTGTTGGAATAAGAATCCACAAACTAAGTGGACATGCAGTATTCTCCTATCGAATAGCATTTGAATGTACAAAAAAAATGTTACAAAATAAAAACAAAAACCCGTCGTATATACGTACCCTTCCAAGCAAGCAGATTGTATGGTCTTCGAGTGTCTTAAGTAAATAAACTAACCAATGGATGCATGTGAAATCAAAAAAAAAAACATGTTAATTACATAAAAGTCATTGCCATAGCATAATTGTCATATTGTATATACCACCATGTGTCAGTCCCAAAAATTAAAGCAAATGATCAAATCATCCAAGAAAATCATGTAATTCGAAGTTATTACAAACCAACAACTAACAGCCAAAACAACAAACCCAGAAGTGCAGCATCCTCAGATGGATCCAACACCTCGATCACCAAAGTGGTCATGAAGTGTTTTCTTCAACCAGTCAATGAGATGCTCAGGTCGCAGACTCACAAAAAACGATGCCAAATCCTTGTCCTTACTCAAGAGCTGACCAACCTCAAAGAACTCTGAGTTGGTCAGGCCCTGGACCTCTTCTAGTATATCAAGTAATTTAGAAGTACGATTCACCGACTTGCCGAGGCCAAATTTAAGCATTGAGTTGGCAACGGTCTGTAGAGAGGCCCCGAGTACTTCACAAGGACGAGTAGGGCGCGATCGTTTCCTGCCTGTGCTCCCACTTTGAGTGGCATTGGAATTAAACGTGTGAGTGGGAGTGCTACGTGAGCCGTGTTGTCCAATCGAAGGACTGTCTAATGAAAAACGGATGGTCCTTGCGGAGTCTATGGCAAAATCATCTGACAAGTCAATTATATCGTCGAAGTCATCATCCACCTCTCTCCATGCATCATTGACTTCTTGTTGAAGACGAGATGATGATGCAGCTATACTCCTACTGCCTTGGACAAAACGTCCCGATGCCTTGTCCGAACCGACGATAGTTGCAAGATCATCCGTTCTCTCAATCCGTTTACCGCGGAGTTTCTCCGCACGCGGGTGAGACTGTAGCCGTACATTAATGAGTAGTAAGTACAGCAAGAAGTGTATACTGATGCGAATATTTTCACTTTATATCGAAAAAATTATACATTGAGATATTCCTCCCGGACTTCATCAGGAGCCGTCACCACCATCCGCTTGTTGTCCCATCTGAACCCGCTCGCGGCTAGCATATCCTTCACTGCAATGCACTCCCTCTTGTAATATCTTAGTCGGTTAGAGACATTCTGCCACTTGAGGACTACATTGGTATGCTTTGTAACGGTGTCGGAGGCAATTTGGTATGCCTCACATTTGAAACCATTATCGCCCTTGTGTCCCAATGCCACTTATTCCAAAAATATGTTGATCATAACCTGATCCATATCGGGAGTCCATTTTATTTTCGAGGCTCGAGACGCAGGCTCGGCCAGGGATTTCACCATCTTCGTGCTTAAGGAAGATCGTGTGGGCACCACTGGTTCTTGGCCGGTGAATGTGTTGGTGTCGATGGATCAGTAGACATCCTGTCTGCCATACCACCTGAATATCAAGTACATATGATGATTTGCATAAAGTCAGCCATAATCATAAGAATATGATCCATATTTAAAAAGATCGATTATCAAAAACATTATCTGGTATCTCCATATGATGACTCTACCATCTCAGAGATTGGAAGATTGCAATTTCATTGATAGGTACGTAATATGATTTAGAAAGTAAATAACAGTAAGTCATGGAATTTGTAACAAATAGCGATTAATTATCTAGTCCTACTATTTTGCTGCGCATCTGCTCACAATCTGGTTGCTATAGCATCGCGCACGCGATTCCAATCATCTTTTTCACGCTGAAATGCTCGCAGTAACCATTGTCGCCCGTCGTTCGTTAAAACCTCGTGAGGCGTTGGGTTACTCTCCCCATCAGTGGCAAATACTCCAGCGTGGTCCATCTCTTCTTGAGATTCTGGTCTAGTACGTATGAAATTGTGTTAGACACAGCATGCTATCACAATTTGGATCTGTGTGTGGAATTCATACTGCATGACAGTCTTCAAGATGGAGAATCTGCCTTTCATAACACAAAAATAATGCTCAATTGCATTGCGCAACTGTGCGTGCCGATAATTAAACAGTTTCTTCATGTTGGCAGGTGCTCTCCCTGTTCGATACTCCTATAAGTGGTATCGAACGCCCCGGTATGGAGCCATAAAACCGGGTGAATGTACATATCCGGCATCGACAACGTAATATTTTCCTACACATTTGAATCAAAGTCCCATTGAGTTTACAATAACATAAGTTAAGGTGATGAAATAGATTGACAATCTCTTAAAAGATAACCAAATACCATGTGGGATAAGCAAAGGATCATCTGATCGACTCAATGCGTTGTGTATGACCCTCGCATCCGAAGCAGAACCCTTCCAACCAGCCAATATGTAAATGAAGTTTATATCAAATGAAGGCGCCGGCAGTACGTTTTGGGAGAAGACCCCCTTCTGATTGCGGTCACCGACAGGCACATGAGCAGGAATGTGTGTACCATCAATTGCCCCAACGCAATCCTAGATACATTGGATAAATGTGTGAATGAAGGGTAGTATACAGTACGTATATAGAAATATGACCCGCCATAATTAATACCTGAAAGTAAGCAGCCCAATTTGTGTTTATCTGAATCTCAGATGGAGTCGCTGGTCCAGCTTGTTTAACAAAAATTGGATACAGCGACACAATTGCATCCAATACACTATGAAAGTGGTGACTCATAGTTTCACCCGATCGAATGAATCTATGACCAATTACGCGATTCCGAACATTGTGCCCCAATGTGTGTAGGAACATTACTAACTGTTCTTCAAGACTCACACGCCGAGAATCACGCAGCACTGTCTTCTCGCGTAGCTGAGTACATGGATCGAAGAACGTCGATCGATTCATCCTAAGTTGTGTGACACAATCCCGGTCACTGGCCCTAATGATAGAGTGGATAAACCTGGCGTGCTCATCCTCTCCATAACGAGCTGGCTGTTTGAATATGTATTCACGACAATATTCCCCGACAGCTACCACACAAGCCATCATTGCCCATGCAACCATGACACTATCTGTATGTTCTCCCGATTCTTCACGCTCCATCGCCAACTGATAACCAACACCATCAGGTTCGTATAGTCAGAAGTCCTTCTATCTACTCTTCGAGAAAAGGTTGAATAATTTATATGGTGGGATAAGTTCACATATGATTACATGTTAAGAAGTTCATAAGGACTACAACCCATTATTTTCTGACAAATTTGAAGAGATGGATTCCAATTCCAAATCCTGACCCATGTCTAGAATCTGGTTCGAGGGTTAAAATAATTAAGATTATATAGCAGAATTCTGAAAAATCAGCTAAATAGGAGGCAGAGAGTTAAAATGATATAATATGAAATGAATAATGCAAATGTCAGTTTTCTAAAATGATACAATGGTGTAGAAACGTACCTCCTAAACGTCTCTGTAATGAACAAGGACGGTGTGCTCAACACTGTTTCCTGAAAAATGGAACAACATGTAATGTAAAGATTCCTTTAGTTAAGACATCACATGACTATAATAAGGAAGTCCCGTCATACACCATTGCATATACAACAAATACAGTTGGGTGGGTCATTGGCTTTTCAAAGATGAATGGAGTGTGCAATATTAACTACTAGATAAAGAGCCAAAAATATCTGCAATTAAGAAAGAACCTTGTAACATTGGAATTATTTTACCTTTTGAATGAACACAAAGATATAGTATGTATAGGCTTTTCAAGTCTATCTAGGAGAAGCCTATCCAGAAAGATTGTAGAGATCTTATCAAGCTTATCAAAGTGATTATCTTTTTGCATACAAGAATGCCTGCATAGAAACTAACCCTCCACAAACGAGCACACACAATAAAAGAAACTATGAGCATTCTTATTGATCTCTGTTCTGTGTTCACTTCAGTGCAAATGATTTAGCATGTGTTACAGATATACATATTTTATTGGCAAAAGAATACACGTAGAAATCAGTTGCCCTTCAATGGTAATCAGTCTGCCACTAAACAAACAAAGCTCAAGCAATTGGAGAAGGAGTTTAAATCTTTGACCAAAGATATTCAAGGTTTGAACAAAGAGAAGAAGATGATGGAGAAGCGGCAAACTGAAAGGATAAAACGTATGCACAGATTGAATTTGATGTCAAAGATTTGGGAGAGAAAATTTCTGGGGATATCCTGACAGTCATCTAGTGACTAGGGTTGCCTCCTTACTTATCTGTAAATGAAAATCCATGTTTTCATGCAATTGCAGCAGTTGACTATGTTGATTACCAAATATAATGTTCATACATGTAAGAGGAGGCTGTGAAGCAGCTTGAGAGCCTGACGAGAGAAATCGAGAGTAATCCAAATGTGAACTTGATGAAATCAGACCTACACATAAGGCTTAAATGATTAAGGAGGAGGAAATTACAAAATAGTAAGTCTGCCAAAAATCTTTGTTCTGATAGCAATCCCTCAAATATTACATTGGGTCCTAAAGCTACAACTAGTGGTGAGTTTTCATTAGGAATTGACTGTATCTGTTTGATTGTGGGGGAAACCTAGAATAATGGATCGTGAAAAGAAGCTTGGTATCTTATACAAAAAAAAGGTGTTAACATTAAAAAGTATAGAACAGATCATACCTCATAAACCTTAAAGCAGCATTACACACATGAAGGAGAACCCAAAGATACAAGAAATAACACAAAGAAAACATTGTGGGAAACAAAATAATTTAGAAACATAGCAGTTAAGAGGATTTCGTAGTCATACCAATGGCTACTTATCCAGAGATGAACATTGCAAATAATACATGTTATAGATAATCAGGGTCGTCAGACTCAATGTCTTAAAATTCAATAGTAGGGAGAGAAAGTTAGGATCCATATTAAAAAAATAGGCTACAGTTTTCGATCAGTAAGAGTTGAAATAACATGATTTTGATGATTTCTTCACATACTGTACACTGAATGTGAGCCAGCCCAACTTTATGGCCATAGATTACAGTAAATGAGTACCATTCATGAGTCACTGGCAAGGAAACCTATCAACAGGAAAACCATCTGAGATATGCCGTAAATAACACTCCAACATGATACAATGAACTTGGCAAACACATCCATAAGATAACAGGATACTGATGCAAATGAATAGTGAAACAGATGGAAATGTATGGGCATACATTACGCCAAGAACCTGGGTTTGCTGGAAACCAACAACAAGCAATCCATAGAAAATATACCAATGTACCACCGAAACTAGATGAATGGAATTTCTCATATATACAAATATATTGCCACAAAGTGAACAAATATCCCCTGTATGTATCAATCCAAGTGAAAGATAAATTTTTTAACAATTTCCAATCAAAGTCTCAACTTCAATTACCAAACTAACAACCAATATCCACTTTATGCAATTCAACAGACACCAAATGAGGACAGTTAAAAGATGTTAACCATTGTCGATCAGAGTATGATCCTGGAAATTTTTGAAAACCTAATTTCCAGGCATTAGTTTCATGAAAGTATAATTGCGTGGACAGAAAAAAAAAAAAAATTGCCTACATTTTGGTCATTATCCATGGTACATATGGTAGCTTTTTCTTTTTTCTTTTTTTTTTTTTCTTTTTTTTTTTAAAATTTTTAGTAGCAGCCAAATAGGGCCTTATCCATTAAAACAAGCATGGCGTATGGCAAATTGTAATTTTATTTTTTTATTTTTTATTTGTTTGGCATGAAATTCCACCGATTGGATTATCTCAAACACTCAATCAATTGCCTACATTTAGGTCATTATCCAAAATACATAGAAAATGTATATTTCACAATCGTTATAGCTAAAACAATCTCATTTCAGTAATGCTACATGAGGAATACCAAATACAACACTGGTTTTAGAAGAGAAATATAAAGAACAGTTAATCTGT